>OU026147.1:36205478-36937147 GCA_907269125.1 Eristalis pertinax
GAGGATGAGGATGAGGATGAGGATGAGGATGAGGATGAGGATGAGGATGAGGATGAGGATGAGGATGAGGATGAGGATGAGGATGAGGATGAGGATGAGGATGAGGATGAGGATGAGGATGAGGATGAGGATGAGGATGAGGATGAGGATGAGGATGAGGATGAGGATGAGGATGAGGATGAGGATGAGGATGAGGATGAGGATGAGGATGAGGATGAGGATGAGGATGAGGATGAGGATGAGGATGAGGATGAGGATGAGGATGAGGATGAGGATGAGGATGAGGATGAGGATGAGGATGAGGATGAGGATGAGGATGAGGATGAGGATGAGGATGAGGATGAGGATGAGGATGAGGATGAGGATGAGGATGAGGATGAGGATGAGGATGAGGATGAGGATGAGGATGAGGATGAGGATGAGGATGAGGATGAGGATGAGGATGAGGATGAGGATGAGGATGAGGATGAGGATGAGGATGAGGATGAGGATGAGGATGAGGACGAGGATGAGGAAATTTAAAAAAAAAATTTTAATATAAAAATAAATTATTTGGTTTGGTTAAGTGCTCAAACATACGTATTTGCTTCAAGGGCACTTCTCACATTATACGAGAACTGAAGTACCCTTCGTTAAGCAAAGGGAATGGAGGGAAACCTGTAATCGAAAATTCCTATCATCCTCGCTGTGGATATAAACATTGTTATTTCTTCGATGTTCTAAAAATACGCTATTCGGTACTCTTTGTGTTTCTAAAAATAACCATGCTTGTGTGGTGAATACGCCCGTCCCTCTCACTCATCGGAATGGAGTTCAGGAAAAACTAGGGCAATCGTTTCTTTCACTCGGTCAGTCGGTAGCAGGGAGTGCTCGCTTCACTAAGATGAACTTTCGCCAATTGGTGGTGTCATTATGGTAGCAGAAGTGAGACAGCGCAGTGTGAACTGTTTCAACCTTGGAAAGAGCATAACCTTCTTCCAAAACATTTACCAGTACCCTTGTTGACTCGAATCGATGACGTCACACACTGACGTCACTCAAATGGTAAACGTCCTCTACTTTGGATGGTATTGCGCCGAACTGAGAGGAAACATGTACTCTTTCTTTCCTGACTGTATATGTAACGGATTGATGGAGCAGGTATCTGAGGGAGAGTATGAGAGAAAGGATAATGAAATTTATTTAGGAAAGTAGGTCACAGACAACGCATCGATTTCCCACCTCTCCCTGTGGGAAAGATGAAATGAAAGTTTCGAAGGAACAGAGAGTACGCATGATTGTATGTACAACATGCTTCTTGTGAATGAAATTCGGCTTTCGTCCTAGGAGTAACTTTAATGCAGTACCACCGGCCGTGGAATATGTGGCAAAATCCCATTCGAGAAATATCGATTTATTTTATCATTGAGTAGAAACGTCCAAAGGGAGAGTATTTTATGAAAGATTAATATTTACAGAAGAGCGCTGAAAGATTTTCCGATTTAGAGATGTCGACATACAATACTTAGAGCACACAAATTTTCATACCGATAAAACAACAACAAATGTTTTGCGATTACTGGAAGATAAAGAACGGAGATAAGTTTAGCTCACTGCTAAAAAAGACACAAAAATGGAAAAGGTTTATCCAGACCTACGACATTGACAGAAGGGTTAAGTTGAACTCGGTTTATTTCCAAAGTCTTCAAAGACACATATGGGTTTGTTGATTAAGTAGAACAATACGAGACCAGTGAGGTCGCAACAAGCATCTTATTTTATACACCCTTGAAAGATATTCATTCAGCTAAAATATCGCATTATAAAGCATGGTAGAAGTTGGACATCATCAGTATACATGTGCATTTGCAGTAGTAAACAACACTAGATAAATCACTGACATTCAGAGAAAACAAAATAGGACCAGGCATAGAAGCATGCGATACCTCACATTGCACGATAATGAAGCCCGATTATCTTTCACCAGTATTCCCACACTGTTGCCTTTCACTGAGCCATAATATCATGCATTTTGTAGATTGAGATGAAAACATGAAGTCACTTCAGACGGTTTTTCTAGCATTCTTTACGGATGAAGGGAGGATTGATTATTGCTAAGAAGTTTGTTCATTGTTAGTAATACGTGTAATAACTTTCACGCGAATTTATATCGCGGAGTACGGGTATAATTTTCAACTACAAATACATTGAAGATCGCTCTTGTTAACTTATGCGTTGCTGAGTCAGTTTCTCGAGCGTAGTGTCTGGTATCTTGCTAATAGCACGCGAATTGTTATCTTCCAAAATATATGCTGGTGTGAACCGGTGAAAGTGTTCATTGAAAAAAATACAATATAATTCTCAAACGTCACACACGAAACTTCTCCCCCAGATTCTCCCCTGCACAAAAACTCAAACCAAATATGGCTATTTTAAGTCGAACATTCTGCCTTGTATGAATATATTTACATTCCATACATACAGTATATGAAACCTCAATATCCACTACTCCGATTACTCATTTTTGAGTTCGCTGCCCTAAAGAATACAGAATACATGTGTATCATGATTGGTACATGTGTATTCTTTATTGTGTGTATCACGATGATAACCTACTACGTTCTGATTTACAGACCTACCTCAATAATAAGTTGAAGTTCAAACTTTTACCGCTATTATCGTATGCACAAGACGACTGGGTTGGCTCTATATGTTTTTTTCCCAACTCTGGCTGGTACTATAATGTATAATGGACAAAAGAGTAATATCACATTAAAAAATATGAAGAGCATCCTTAGGCATGGCATTCAGCATACCCAGACTTTGTTCACACGCACCCCATTACATTCGCACCCCATTACACTTCATTATATTAAAAATGAAATCACTTGTGTGAATGAATATGCGAATGGGATAGAAAAATGGTTGCGACTGTGAAAAAAAAAATCAACTTGGCCGTAGCGGTGATTTTAACCTTCTGCGAAAAAGTAGCAACTCAATCGTCTCGCTGTTTAAACCAAAGTCGATTGCAGACTGACAGCGATTTTTCACTGTGAAAAAATTGCCGTTTACATTTTTTTGCTCAACTCTACTTTGAACTAGAAATAAGTTTCATCGATTAAGTCAATTTCTCAATACAATACGGATCTTTCTCCAGGTTTTCTAAGGTCAATTCGCCGAAAATTATACTGGTCGCTCAGTGTAACTTCTTCCATGATGAAATGGCAATGCTAACGGATCATGTTTGACATCTCCACTTATACATATGCATGTACTACACGCATCACGCGTGTTCTGTCAAAAAATTACCCATCAATAATTGTAAAGACGAGAGGCTCAAGTTCGTCCGCTTGACATTTGCTTGGAATTTATCAGTTAAAGTGGACATCTCATCCAGAGACGGGCGACAGGATGCTACCAACTTAGAGTCTTTCCCTTAAGTCCGCCTGGCCTAGTGTCATGTATGTGGGGTTTAAATCCACATTAAAAAATTGTATGAAAGGTCAGACTTGTGTTGCCGACATTCGCTCGTATATATATAGTAGCAATACGACGAATGGCGGCCACACTTTAAGTCCAGACCATTTTTATATTTTTGTAGCTCCTGTTTTAATTTATATATTTCCCAATAAATACCCAAATATCCTACATGTACTTCGGTTTCGGAATAAAGGAAACGGTTTACGTGTCGATTTTTCATCATAAATTGGGAAGTGTGTGTTTTTATTTTACTTACTTACTTATCAGGCCGGCGACCCATGAAGGGTCCGAGCCTGAGCAATTGCTGCCTTCCATCGTTGACGGTCCTGGGCACGCTGCTTCCAGTCATCAAGACCAAGCTGTCTTGCATCCGCGATTACTTGGTCTTTATATCGGAGGTTCGGTCTTCCTCTCCTTCTCGAACCAGTACATCCACATCCTAGTACAGATCGTAGAGTTCGCGGTTATGTCTTCTCCTCCAATCGCCTTCCTCGCAGACGGGACCATATATCCGTCGTACAACTTTTCTTTCGAAGGTACCAAGAATCAACTCTGCAGTTTTGCTTAGCCTCCAGCTTTCGGCTCCATAGAGCAGGACTGGCAAAATAAGAGTTTTGTGGAGCATGATTTTGGTCCTTCGAGTCAGGAGTTTTGAGCCCAGTTGTTTTGACAAACCGAAGTTGCACTGGTTGCCAAGGGCGATTCTACGACGGATCTCCACTGTGATGTCGTTTGTGGAGTTCACCTTTGCCCCGAGGTAGACAAACTCCTTCACTACCTCGAAATTGTAGCTGTCGATCGTGAAATTTTGTCCAAGGTGGTGTGTGACGTAACGTTTTTTGGTCGACAGCATATATTTTGTTTTGTCCTCATTGATCTTGAGACCAGTTCGTTTCGCCTGTTCTTCAATCGCCGTAAGAGCCTCCACTACGGCACGTTAAGAACGCGCGACGATGTCGATGTCATCTGCGTATACCAACAGTTGGACCGACTTGTAGAAGATAGTGCCTTCCGTGTTTACAGTTGCCCTCCGCACTATCTTCTGCAGTACCAGATTGAAGAAGTCACACGACAGCGCATCTCCTTGCCGAAATCCAGTGCAAGTTTCAAACGGCTCAGAAATCCTTGAGCCGATTTGAAACTCACTCGTCTTTTCCAGTATTTGTCTTAGTGTGAAGATTTGGTGTATAGTCAATTTGCCGGGCCGGAAGCCGCACTGGTACGTGCCGATTAGTGCGGTGCAAAACGGCTTTAGACGTTCACACAGTACGCTGGACAGGATCTTGTAGGCGCCGTTGAGCAGGGATATACCTCTATAGTTGTTGCAAGGGCAAGATCGCTTTTTTTGTGGATGGGTCCGTGGTCTCATCTCGTTATCTCATCATCTTTTAATTGCTTCATTAATTGACAGAAGCATAAGTGATTTTTTTTCCTACATAGTAACGCTTCTGCTATTATAATATTGACGAGTAACTGTGCATTGGGGGTAACTCTGTAGCGTTGCAAAAACATTTGGAGTGCTTCAGCTACGAGTTCCTCCCTCTCTAGATTCTCAAGGGAGGGAGATAATGGAGAATTGAGATCCGACTGCACTGGCTCGGCCACATCGAGCGCATGGACGACAATGCTCCGGCAAAGAGGGTTTTTGAATCCGTGCCTACTGGTTCGAGAAGGAGAGGAAGACCGAATCTCCGGTATAAAGACCAAGTAATCTCGGATGCCAGACAGCTTGGTCTTGATGACTGGAAGCAGCGTTCCCAGGACCGTCAACGATGGAAGGCAACAATTGCTCAGGCTCGGACCCTCCATGGGTTGCCGACCTGATAAGTAAGTAAGTATGTAAGTAAGTAATGTAAGGGAGACCGGCAATGACCAATTGCATTCGACTTTACTGACAACAACGTTTGTACGACATCAGAATTGGAAGAGGTTGAAAGAAAAACATCCTGGGTTGTTGTTAACATCAATAGGATTCACTAGGGAGAGTTGAATTGAACAAGGAAGCGAGGTGCATGCTAATATTCTGTTTAGTGCGTCGCAATCTAAGTCAGCCGCATGTTTTTCCAGATGTCTTTCCCTGCGGCGGATGGGTCAAGTTTGTGCTTATAAAGTTGTACTTTAGCTTTGTGTATCTCTCTAATCACCTTTCGAAGCTGTCGATATAAGTCATATATAACCCCACCAATCGGTTTTGCTTCCGACGATAGTAGGCGAGATCTCTATCTTCTATTAGCTTAATAATATAGTTTGTCATCCAAGATGGGGAATTGCAATCTGTTTTCTTTTAGCTTTGAGTTTAACGTGTTTGTTGAACAGTATATTTAGAACACCTTGAGGCATGCTCCTCCTACATCCCCGTCCATCTTCGAAACATCCGTGTAAATATGCATAGAATTCCTGAAGGGTTGGATTCTCTTATCCAAAGTTCCCTATCTGGTTTTAAGGTTCTTTTTAGGGTATTGCTTTGGGGGCCAGTGGTCGATATTCACCACTGTTACTTAAGCATACTACTACTACTATATGCACATTCAATTTGAAGCAAGCACTAGGTCCTTGCCTTTAGCACCACATTTTGTCGTTCAGAGACGGATTCAGAAGAACATACTGCTGCTCTTTAATTGTTAAACAAAGTTGTTAACTCGGTACCCTACAAGAAATCCCATTTAATCAATTAATCACACACGAAGGTTGAGGCGAACTCTTCACCTGCGGGCGAGCATCCACCCAGCCAATGGCTATTATCGGCATTGGAGTCCCCAGAAGCCACAGACCTCAATCAAACTGCCACAACCATTCTATTTCTGTTCAAGTCAACTCCACAACAAACCACAAGGCTTTCCAAAATAAATCCAAACACACACCACTCCAAATGTTGGTAAAGTAGTCCTCACCGCACATGAGTGTATGGGAACTTGATTGATCCCATTTCAACGCATATAACGTCTCATCTTCTAAAAATAAACAACATGTGAGGCCCATGGACGCATTGTCAATAGACGGGCTCATAACCCGCACAGGGGAATCACCCAAATGTCCATTCGATCGAAAAGGCAGGACAACAGAACTCATACCAACGTATTCGCATCTGAAATGCAAATGAAACGCCGAAGGCTGTGGTATTCGATGAAGTCGTATCACTGATGCACGATATGGGGAAATATATTGCTCCAGTCATATCCTCTCAGGCGCTATGTTCCAGCCTAGTTAGTAGCAGACTACTTGTTTTGTTTTTATTGGTCGCCTCCGGTTTCGAAGAAATCAGGTCAAAAGGATTTCTCCCGATGGACATACAACAACGAGTCATGCCTTCAAATGGAGCGTGGATGTGAATACAGCATTACACGCAAATACTTGAAGTGACAGCGGATTCATGGAAATTCTTTCATCTACTTTCATCCTCCTCTTTTTTATGGAGTCCGGAATGGTCTTGGTAATGAGCATCTTAATGTTTCCTTGAAATTTTCTTTTGAGTTTCGGGAGATAGATTGGAGAAATCGGGTCAGTCGAATGCTTTATTGGGATAGTTCTGAGAAAGATTCTCATTCAATTGAGTGTAGGCAGGGCAACTGGAGTTTCATCAGTCAGGCGTGTCACGAAAAATTGTGGGTTAATGTGAGTGAACCAGATTTGAGACTCTCAACATGTGGGTCTTGTGGGAGGCAAAGTTTGGTTAAAGTTGTAGCGAGGAATGCGGTACTTTGTTGGACAGCGATTTATGAATTACGATAATCATAGAAAGTAAATAAGGCTAACCGCTTTTTGTTTGAAAGTTTTAAATTAAAGCATAGCAAATTGGTGTTCTTGAATGATGTGCACTCGCTCATTATGCGACGAAAGGAATGTCGGACAGGAAGTGATTGTACTGCCAAATCGTATTAGCAATGGTAAACTGGGACACTGGAAGGAGAGAGGTGGTTAGTACTTGATTTGAACTTTCTGACTAGAATGTTTTGTAAAACAGTTCGTGTACGTGGCTTGTTTGTGCCTATCTTCATCATCTTCAGTAACCCGTATGATTCAGTAAAGGTGTTGCCTGGTTGTTAAGCCACACGATCCTCCGCCATAGATTCTAACTCAGCAAGAATTATTCCCAAGCGTAACCAGGCGAATTTCTGGACCTGGTCCAACCGCCTTGTGCATGGTCTGCAAAACGGTCGCCTACCTGATGGAGTCTCATTCAAGGCACACCTTGGAAGTCATGTTGTGAGGACATCCATGTCACGTTACCGATCCATTGAGATATAGCCCTTTCCTTCTTCCAGTTTGGTCAATCCTACAGGAAAGCTTTGCACTAGTGCTCCCATCACACATGAAAAAGACCCCGAGATGATGAAACTTCTCCACACGCTTCAATAGAACTCCACTATAATGCAGAGTACATTGATCAGGCGTTCTGGAAATAACGATAACCTCGGATTTGCCCACGTTGACCTTCAATCTAGCACCAGCACATACGGCCAAAAACCTATCGAGCGCCGTCCTGGCTTTCACCCTGTTTCCGTTGATCATCGACGGTAAAATCCCGAACTTTAGTGACTGTACAGCGATGTGAGCCTAACCAGGCGTCTTCGGATCAGACGCTTAATGTGACTGGGCCATGTAGTGCTCATTTCACCCATATCGTGGCGATTCCGGGCTAGTTGGACAATTCCTCCCGACAATTAGTGAACTAGTAGAAGACACATTGAGGACCTACTAAGATCAACTCAGAAAAGACTTAGTTGTCTTATTCTTCCATATATTCTCCAACCATAGAGTTATCCCACAGTTCAGACTACAAGCCATAAGGGTATACCCTCTACACTGATTGACAGTAAGAAATTGCTGGAAACGCAATGCCAATGAGAGAGTCAAAAAGCGTCATGTGCCCTGTACATAGGCACCAGGATCTGCCGCAAAAAAGGGCGAGCAAATCCCAAAACAAGCCAGTGGATGTACACTTGACATATGGCTTCCCTGAAATCCATCAACCTTAAGGCAACATATTACAGAAACCTGTATGCCTGGGCGTCACAGGAGCAGTTAACATCACTCCATCGACGGCCTTAGAGATTAAATTAGACCTACTTCCACTTGACCTCTGTGAGCAGATGGCTACTGAAAAGAGCGTCTTAAGGATTAGCCAATGCAGCAGCTGGCTCCCAAGCTCCATTGGCCATGCCAGTATAATAGATATGACTACAAATGCTGGAAGCGACTGTTCTCCCCCCTGCCTTGACTTCGAAATACCCTTCTGGTGTTATATCCCGACAAGGGAGGAGTGGAACACAAATTAACCCCTCAACAACCCGCTAAATACATATGGATCGATAATGATAAAAGGCAAAGGCACGGGCGTTTTCTCCAAATTGTTAAACATGTACTGCTTCATAAGAATCCATGATTACAGTAGTGCTTTTCAAGCGGAAATCTTGGCCACTTGCTGATATTAACATTCTAATTGACAGGCAAGGACGAAAATAAAATTAGGCATAAACCGGCAATGAAGCAGCGGATGAACTTCCCAGCCAAGTGCCGAAATCTACCCGTCTCAGGCAGTCATATCCATTAAGCATCCTCTTGTAGATATCAAGAGAAAAGTGGATGTCACCATCGAAGAGATAACAAATGGAAGGTGTTACTCACGGCCACCTGCGAGGCCATTTGACCAAGCATCCAATTTTAGCAGTGCAACAATCACATAAATGACAAAAAGTTGCTAGCGATGGTAGTTGGAGCACTAACTGACCATAATCACTTACCCCTTACTACCTCTATTATTGCCTCAGTTTCTGCCAGTTTGAGACACAGAATATTTTTTGCAAGACCTACAGGATTTCACTAAAAGTTCCACTATCATATCTTTCCAGGTTTATTAAAATAACCGGATAGCCGAACAGCACATAGAATCCAAGTGAGACTGGATGTGAGGTCTGACCTATCTTAACCTAGGACAATGCAACAGAGAACGACAGTTTTTGCTTGTAACTGGGTGGCATAGATTGCGCCAGCTAGAGAACCATGTTGGTTGATTCCCAGGTCCACTCCGGACTGTAGCGTCACACAAAGACAGAAGAAGCAGAAGTCTCAGCCTATGATGTACCGCGGCTTTAAGCGAGTACGATTGTGTTCCAAATTCAATTCTATCGCCTTTCTTGAGGGATGCACAATAATCGTATTATGTACATGGTCTTCGGTATTACCCAAGCAGCCCCCATTTTTCCTTCATTGCGACGCAATAAAATTGTTCGTGCCAATTGGGATCGTTTATAACGTTATTTTCGACGTTCAAAACTTGTTTCAAACTGATACGTGATTTAACTGGCGATTTTAAAAAAAACAATGACGTCAGACACGCGATGATGTCCAGATTCATCAATCAAACGTGTTTGCTCACCTTTTTCGTTGAATCCCTGATAGAATCTTGTCGCTTGGTTTGTGAACCAAGAAAGTAATGTACATGACTGTCAACAAGTAGAACAAACAAACAGTGACTAAATCTAACAATGAACAGTTAGTCCTTGGAAATGAGGTTAGGGCCACCCCCGTGGGAAGGGTATTAACAACAGTAGTACCGCTTTCACTTAATTTTTCGAATATATTCCATACTGGGCATTTCTAGGGATTCCGAAATTTAATCACACTCGCGGTGACGTTATAGAATTTCTGCGGCCTAATGTAGACACATGACGCAATGTGAGAAATTACAGACAAAAAAGGGTAACGCTTCGCAACAATAATGAAGTGCTATTTTTAGACTGGGTGATTTTTTGGTTACCAACAGCGATTTAGAGATTTTTCTTCATTAAAGCAGTTAGAGGACAGCGCCTCTGCAGCGACGAGAGGAGGAAACTGTTTGCAAGGACATAAGCGGGATTATTTGTACAGAAATTTGGGGATGATCTGGTACTGATATGGAGTGGAGGAAGGTTACGTATGCATGGATTGTATTAGCAGTTTACTCAGTAATGTTTTGGAAATTGTGACTATTTTAAGAAGATGTACATACATATGTGCATATGTACATGTGCATTGGAAACGTGACCACATTCACTGTGAAGGGTACTTTTCCGAATGATGAAGTGAGGGATTCATCATCTTGCATACTTCCCATCAAATGCAGAAGCCAGTGAAATCATGGCTGAAAGCAACCCAATAAATCAAACTATAAGCAGGTACTCGCAGCCATGCACTCGTGATTTTTGTAACAAAATTCTGTGTGATTTAATGCAACGATTTCAATATTTTATATTGCCCTTTGGAGATGTTGTGGCAAAGTTCAGGGTGAACGTGGACGCAAAAACTTATGTTGCAAGTTCTCACTACGGGGTACTGGGACCACTTTGACATATACTTACTAACTTATGCTCAGTTTCACAGTGGACGTTTGGTTTAAGCCCTTAGTTCAACAATTTATTCGGTTTTACAATTTCGTTTAAACTCTGATTTGAGTTAAATTTGTAGTTTAAGTTAAACGAGAGTACAGTATAAACCTTAGTTCTCTGCCTTTTTTCCTTATTCTTTTGATTATCAAAATCTTTATTTTCCTATAACAGCAAGGACGCGCTACAAAAGTTCAAGCCCTTAATAATTGTACCCAATACAATGGAAATTGTTGACATATATGTTTCGATCCCATTACACAAAAGAATTTCAACTGAACTGAACTGAGATGAGATTTCACTATGAAACGGAATTAGATACCAAACCAAGCACTTTAACTCGATTTAAAGTTCAATTGAACTTAAGTTTAAGCCTCCACTGTGAAACTGTGCATTATTAACTCGTTAATAATAGTGGATGGATTTATAAGACACAAGAAATTATAGTAGTAGCGAGTATTTCCCCGCGTCTAGAACGCCATAAGTGAGAAGCAGGTCATGCCCGGCTACCGGGAGCCCCTCTATTAGTCATAGCTTCTCCGCTGCAGTAAACCAATCACGTCAATGTCATCCGTGATTTACAATAGCTGAACGGACTCCGCTAAGATTATTGTTAGCGACTCTGACAATGCTGGCAACACCCCTATCAGCAATAATTACTCTTGACGATGCTGGCAGTATCCGGTCAACATTAATGCCTTTGAACGCGCCCTGACTTGATCTGATAACAAAGGCTCTTCATCCCTAGGCAGTTCAACGTGAGCAGTGGTGAAGAGAGGATTAAAGCAAAACATAATTTTTTTAGAGTTCATTTTAAAGTTCAACTAGCCTATCCATTAATTAAGTTCATTCGATTATTCATTCAGTTTAATTCATACATACATGTGATGTACATTTGTTCATTGCTTCATTCTAAATTCCCGTTAAACTCGTCAAGTTAATAAGCAAATTAATTTTGTGCATTACATATCTGTACTTAAAACCTGTATTTTAAATCTGTTTCCGTTAGTAAAAATGTTCTATGAAAGTGTGCGATTGTATATTAGAGCCTGTAGGCTCTGCACGATTTTCTCAAGATTTAGTAGTCACATGACAGCATACATATGTATTTATGTGGTCGACGTGGTGTAGTGGTGGTAATAAACTCACCCGGATCAAAATGGATTTTGACAAGGCAACGCGCTGTCATGTGACTTCGAATGAATCTCAATGAATTTGTTTTTTTTTTTAAATCAGCTGTTTGAAATTGACTGACATTTCTATTTGATTCAGATCCATTGATTCAATATTTAAATAACTTTGAACAAATCGTTGTACTTAAGTCACGGTAGGCCCATTGTACCGCCACGTGGGTGTTCTGATCTAGAGAATAAGAGATGAAGGCGGTTAATGACAGCTATTTGGTACTCTCAGCAATTTTGGCTAGAGCTGTCGAAGAAGTAGGAGCCTATGGTGGCTTTCCTGATTGAGGCAAGAGCAGGACAGTTGCAAAGGTGGTGGTAAATGTTTTCCTCCTCCTCTTCGTCTAGGTAGCTTCGTTGGAAAGTAGCTTGGAAGATGCTGCAGTGATTGGGTAGACGAGCTGATTTGTTCAGGTGTAGACCCTCCGAGAAAACGCCGCTTCCTACTCCATATTCCGTTTTGGATCCATCTGTGAAAAACTGAATGGCTTTACAAAAATTGATGGTGCCGCCATACCAGTGTCGTGGTGAGGTGTAGTCTAAGTCTAAGTGAGGTGTAGTCTAAGTGAATTGAAGTAAGATTTTGTTCGTGTAGAATTTCGGTATGTGCAAAGGTGAGATCGTACTATTGAGAACATGCCTTTAGACGAACTGCGCAGTTGGTTGATGTTTGCTTACCAAAGATATCAAGGGGCGTAAGATTCAGAAGAGTTTCCAGGTCAACGGGAGTAGTTTCTAAGTGCTCCACTGATGCAGACACAGGCTTGCTCTGTACAAGCGGACTTAGCGAATACCGATTCATTTTTCAAACAGTACGATATGGAGTTTACCGCCGCTACTCGGGCTCGATCCAAAAGCATTATGTCAAGGAAACCAGGTATTACTCGTTGGCTCGTGTTGATCTTTTAATTGATTCGTTTTCATTATGATTTCCAACTCACATCAAATAGAATTTTATGGTAAATATGAATAATTTTTGGCGCGCAACGTTGGTGGGCAAGAGAATGCTGCATTTATATTTCGGCATCCTAATTCCTTTATGATAACTGAGCTGCTTAAAAATATTTTTCTTGGCTTCGAACATAAGATCGCTTTTACTTAGATCAAGTGAATTGAAGTTTTTTTGACACAAATTTATATAACAACAGTTCTGCGTTTCGACGACCTAACCAACCTTTCCTTTTTTTCTCGGAGGTATTTTTGGCACTACACTGGAGCACTCAGCCTCAAAAACTGAGTCCATTGTACTACTAGCAACAACCTAGGTAGGTACTAGGTATGTAAGTGGTGCCGTTAATTTGATCGCAACGAGAAATGGTGACTGGACCAGATTTGCAAGCAGGATAAAGCGTATTGACTTTGCTTACCAGGTCAGATTCTCAAACAACTGCGCCATCCAGCCGTCTCTTATAAGAATTATGTCAAAAATCAATCAAACAAAATTTGACTCCACATACAGATGCGTTCAGATCAATCTTGATAGGAACTAAACCGACTGGACATAGCCGTAATGTCGGACAGCCGTGCTACCATCTTGACACTAGACTCCAACATCATTAAATCTAAGCTTGTGTGGGAATGCCTACAGGCAGGAAAAAAAAGAGTAAAACTCTGTTGGATACCTGGCTATACAGGGATAGGAGGCAATGAAATGGCCGACTCTCTAGCCAGGATGGGAGCATCGAAAACTTTCATATGGAATAAACCATTCTATGCAGTAGGACACCACGTCCTCAGAGAAGAATTCAGGGAACTAGAAATAAGAAGCCGGACAAAAACATGGAACAATACTCACGACATGAAACTGGCACAAAAAATGTTGGCCCAATACAACCGGAAGAGGTTTGAGACATGTATAAAAATGAGAAAAAATAACCTCCGCATCATAACCGGCTACCTAACTGGATATTACAGACTCAGAGAGCACCTAAGGAAACCAAGAATGTCGGAGGAAGGTCTCTGCAGACTCTGTGGAGAATCTAGTGAAATCCCAGAGCATGTGCAAGGTTTCTGTGTGGCAATGGCACACAAAAGAAGGAGATACTTGGGCAAGCACCTATTATCAGAGGAAGAGATGAGATCACTAGAACCATCTCTCATTCTCAGATTTCTGAAGGTAACTGGATTAGAAAGAGTACTCTAGAAAAAATCTCATTCACCTATGCACAACAGAAGTTCAAAGCCCTCAATATAAATCTGGATAGAAGTAAAGGGTGGTTAAATTTTAAGGGCCGATGTTGATTTTGAATAAAACACAAATTATTTAGGAAATTATTGTCATTTATTTTTATTATGATAATATTGGTATGGTTCAATTATGCATGGAACAAAATATCGGCCAAATGGCCGCCGCGACCTCGGCGGCATACCTCCATCCGATGGTCCAAATTTTCGATGACGCTGAAGCATAATTGAGGTTCTATGCCGTTAATGTGCCGAATTATCTCATCCTTTAGCTCTTGAATTGTTGCTGGCTTATCGACGTACACCTTTTCTTTCAAATAACCCCAAAGAAAAAAATCCAACGGTGTCAAATCACATGATCTTGGCGGCCAATTGACATCGCCACCACGTGAGATAACACGGCCATGCCACATGACAGTGGCACCGTCCTGTTGAAACCACATATCGTCCACATTCATATCTTCCAATTCGGGCCGTAAAAAGTTCGTTATCATTTCACGATAGTAAACATCAGTCACAGTAACTGCCTGACCGGCCTCATTTTGGAAAAAAATACGGCCCGATGATGCCGCCAGCCCATAAACCGCACCGAACAGTGACTCTTTGTGGGTGCATTGGTTTTTCGACAATCACTCTTGGATTATCATTCGCCCAAATGCGGCAATTCTGCTTATTGACGAATCCACTGAGGTGAGAATGTGCCTCATCACTGAAGATGATTTTCTTTGATTTGCATTTTGATTTGAACCCCCATTTTCATAATAAGCCTGAATAACTTTAACGCGTTGCTCGATTGTGTATCTTTCCATGGTTCAAATTGAGTTAGCCTGAAATTGAGAAATGTCAAATGAAACGCAGAAAAAAGCTTGACGTTTAGGTGTGGTTAACATTCAGCATCGGCCCTTAAAGTCTAACCACCCTTTATATATGAGGGAACTCGAGTAAGAGCAAGGAACTAAGGGGGCACAATAAATCTTAAAGTCGCGGTGCAACTTATCCTCAACAATAATAATAATAATAATAATGGTCACTTCATGATCTTGGTATGTCATGATCAGGATATGTTTTCTTTCACTTCAATCTACGTTTCTTGGTTTGTCTACATCCATCATAAGCGACGATTTATCGATTTCAGCGAAAACTCCATCCCGTCCGTAAAACGTCCAGTACTTTTGCCACCACAAGCCTGGTGGCAGATGTGCCATTTGTTTGGCAGAAAAATGTCATACCAAAGAGAACAAATCAGAGATGGCCTGCTGCACCGTAAAGCGTGGATTTTTGTATGGAATTTCTTGAAAAGTATATGAGGGTATAAAACGACTCACCAAGCTAGAATTGGACGACTTTTTTAACGTAGGTCTTCTGTTAAGTTAATTCTGTATTTTAATCCTCCGTGATAAACACACATAATATTTAATTTATTTTCCTCTTTAATACATTTAGCCAGTAGTAGAAATAAAACAGTGCAGACTTCAAATAAAATACACAGGTCAACCTGTCAAACCAGTTGTCAACAACGACATTGCAAAGTAGAGTGTTTCTGCTAGTTCGTGTGTGCAGTTTGAAACTTTTGATAAACATAATTATTGAGTAGTTTGATATCTTAAACAGTTTCTTAAGCATTTCTGATATAGACTCGGTGTCTGATAGTTTTTGTGCAAAAATTAAAAATAATATAATACTATACGATGTGTTTTGACTAACAAATGTTATAAATGAATACTGAAAGCGAATAAAAGAAAACATTTTGTTGTACTTACCCTCACTACGGCCAGCAACCAACCCACCCACAACCCATCAAATTTACTGGTAGTTGCAAAAAAAACATTTTATCTGCACTGCTTATGCCAGGTTTTGCAGTCAACTATCCCAATGTGCGATGCACGCCATGAAATCTATGAAGTTTAAAGAAAACAACCAGCTTTTTTTTTCATAAATTTTCTTTAAGTATAATTTATTACTTCAATTACTAGTTATAAATGATTTTGTATATAATACTTGTTATAATCGAACTCGTACGCAATAATTTCTATTTACAATGGTTTCTTTTGTTTCTTTTGTTTGTTTTTTTATATTTGTTTCATTTTACGCTTTGTATAACTGTGATGGAAATATTTAGATTAATATAATTTCTTTTCTACTAAAATGTAGTTCATAAGTATTAGATTTTGTTTATAAGATTTAGCGAAATAAAAAGGAACACAAATTTAATCGGGTGTGTTTTTTTTCTCTTGGCAATATATTTCGAGTTTGGTGTTGTAAAGAGATGTTAAAGATTGGCATTGTATCCTTCAATGTATCGTTTTATCTTCTATTTTATAACTGGATTTAAATATTTTTTTTTTAGTTTTTATTTTTTTCTTACAAATTTTTAGTTTTTTTTTTTGCATTGTATTTTGTTATTATAAGATAAAGATAGTGGTCTGTCTGATATTGTTTATTTAATTTGAAGAGTGAAGTAAAATAAAAAGCAACATTTCCAGCTACACATTGAATATAAAAAATATTAAATTTCTTTTGGATAAAGACAAGAGTGCGCATTGTACTGTACTTGTAATTTGGTTTAGACTTTAAAACGATAAAATAAGTTAATATTGAATCAATCGGCTAGAATTTAATCCGTTGTTAATCGAAAGCGCTTTGGTGGTTGGCTTCTCCTTTAATGTGATCTGCCATTTTCCGATTGTCGATCATTCCGAGAAGCTCGGCATAAGTCTTTAAATTAAAACTAGAAATGTACTTTACAAGAAATCTCAGAATCTCGAAGTGATAGCTGTATCGTCAAAATGTCAACACAACAAGTTTGAAAAGATAGGGAAGTACACTCTTTGAACATTGATTCATTGACTCGAAATAGGTAGAGCCGTGATTTGTGAGAGTTGTTCGTACCGCCGCTTGAGAACAGAAGACTCAGCGTAGGAGTTGACGCTTGATCAAATATCTAGTAGTTAAACCTTGTTTATGGTTGGTATTTCAGATGTGTTACCAGCAGCTACCGCATTAAAGCACGTAAACCTAGAGATACGTTAACGTGTATCACAACAATTTTCTCGAAGGTAAACTATTAATATTTGCATTCGCCTGACGCACAGGCATTATACTTCCGAGCATGTATTATCTATAAAGGTCACGGTGGGTCATGTCTGTGGCAAAGTTTGCGTTGTTCTCAGAGGTTCATCATGTGTATGTGTTGACGTCTCTTTAATCAAGTAAAGCAATTAATGCTGTGAATGCGTCCTGGTCGTCAGAATGATACTTCATTAAAGTTACTTGTAACAACCTGCCCGGTCCCATCTCTTTGGCAATGAATGGAATTACATTTGGTTTCAATGGTGACAATCTCTGTCATTCAACGTATTTTCATTTTGGGATTTTTGTTTGCGTCATCAAGTGCCAATGGGGCGACATTTGGGCCTAGCTTGGGAAACAACCACAAGTGGTATGCTTCACATTGTTCTCTCGTAAGTTGATAAGACCAACTTTTGAGTCCGATCAATGAATGTTAGGAGATTTTTTTTTATAGGCAAACTCTCTAGGCATTGTCAGTGAATTGAAAAATATGATGTAATACAAGCCCATGTTGGTTAAGATGGATCTATGCAAGAGTGAACGGACGCCAAATCATTTTAAGTGTAAAACTCTTTGATTTCACTAGAGGGTGGGGGGAAGTGGAAAACACTTGTTTTTTTTCCGGAAGTTAACTAAATTACATCGAATTCACATTAAATGTAAATCTGTTGAAGGAAAGTGGGAACGTCTCTTCTTCAACGACATCCTGTCGTTAAGACAACATGACCGGATGATGACACAGAGTACATTTCTTAGATCTGACATTCTGCTTCGCCAGAAGACATCGAAGAAACGAATGCTTCGGCGAATCCACCAATCCACTTAAATAAGTTGACGACTTCACAAGTACTTGCTGTAAGCTGTAGCAGATTGTCTAATTTTAATTAAATTTTATCGGAAGCAACAAATATGATTTTTCGGAAATTCGAATCTAAAGGAGCGCGTGAAGAAACTTCTGTAGAAATGCGCTGTTCTAAGTCAGTCAGTGTCAGCATTTTCAGATTGCTTATGAGTTAAGAGGAATTCCAAAGAAAGCAATTGTCACAGGCCCATATGAGTTTCCGTGAGAATGAGGCTGAGAATCGCTCCCAAAACGTGTTTGAAGATAGAAATGACTTATCAGGTAGTAGCGTCATTTTAAGCAAACGATTTAGTATCTTTAAGATTTTCTTTCATGAAACGTGAAAATGTTTTAAGAAAGACTCGCGATGGAAGAGTATATACTAAATACGCAAAAACAAAACTGAGACCATTGTGGAGATCTAGCATTAAAAAGGGTTTTCTTACTTTGACCCCCGACTCGAAGGGCCAACATCAAGTTCTACAAACCTCATGTTCTATGGAGTCGAGAGGTGGACGATAAGCCAGGATTGATTTTGGGGGCATTCGAGTCGAATATGTGGTCATGTCTCCGAGAAATTAGTATGACAGTTGTCGGTTGTGCAAGGACGTGGATGTAGCGCCGAAGGCTAAATTTTGTCGACTGCACTGGGACTCATGTTGCAAGATCTTCAAGAGACTCATAATTCAAAAAGGAGCGGACAAAGCTGAATGATCGCGGACGCATCTCAATTTTGACTTAGAGTTTGGAAACCTACCACTGACCGCCGGATAAGATTGAGAAATATTGTACATACATACAAACAAAAAAAAAACTTAAATAACATATAATAAATATACTATGAAAGTATGTTTACTTTTTTATATTATTCAATATGTTCTATATTTATTATATATTATTTAAGTGTAAATATACTATAAATAAAACAAAATAAAATAAAGTGAATCGTAAGAATTTTCATATTCAAATGTGTGAAGCTGGAAGAATGGATCAAGAACTTAACCAAAAAATTACAGCACGTATTTTTTTTAATTCTTAAGAAAGGCACAATTAATACGTATTAGTTAACAAACAACTTATATTACTTGGATAATTTTTGAAAATAAGGAGAAAATCTTTAACAGCTTACTTGCCAAATTTGTCTTATACAGTAAACAGTTTATCAATATGTTTTTATTCTGTTTCATATAATATTTACGTTTTAATCATATTTCCAGTCTTAAAATTGTCCTCATCATATTTTTTTTTTTATTCAATTTACTTATTAAAAATTGTTTTATATTTTTATGTTTTCCTACGGGACTCTTGTTGTTTCATTCGACAAATGGATAACAGTAGGAATTATTCCTTTTTTTAATTTAATTTAATATTGCAATTCTAAATATTTTCGATTTTTTTGTTTCTTTTTTAGCTTTAAACGACTCATTGTATAAATTTAAAAATATTATTATTTATTTATTTTCCACTTAGTTGAAGTCTTAGGGAGTGAAAAAAATGTCTCATATATTTTTTCTTAAATTTGTTTGTTATTAATAAATCTAAGTTGAGTAAATTCGGTGTGCACTTTGTTTAAAAAAAGAAAATCGGAGAAAATTTTTAAAAAAAATTGACAAAAAAAATCCTTAATTGCATTTTAATATATTCCGAGGCAAATTTACAGCAAGATTGCAGAACATTGGCATGTCCCTTTATAGTCTAGCTTACCGGTGTGCATAGTGGCAGCATACGTTGCTTCGTGGAACGCGTTGTGTCGGCAAGCCGGACATTCCTTTGAGATATGTATATGAGACTGGCTGTCTTAGTATTCTTTGGGGTGGCTTTTTGTTGGATTTTTTTGCAGGTTTCGTGGACTCTTTTGATGGGGTTCCACTGCAGGACAGGGATCTTGATGAAATCGATATACTTTCGAAGGCTCTTCGAATTGATGACGTTGAGCGACGGTGAAGTCGCGATGTTGAACGTATAGTTTTCTCACTTTCATCAACCGTACTGCTGCAGTCACTGGACGCACAGGATAACTCCAAACTTGAGCCGTGAACATCTTTATTTGGCACCGGACTTGGTAGTGCGCCAGTTGTCGACGAACACGAGTCGGTTGACGAACTTCGAGAATCGTCCTCACCTTGATAGATCAGATCGTCGTGCGAACGTAAGCCGAAACGACGACTAAGGGAATGAAAGAAGCCCAGGTTTCGTTCGAAGCGAGGTGACGGCGACATTGGGGACAGTGAACGGTTGCTGCCGCTTCCCGGAGCCGATGGGATATCAATGTAGCAAGTGCGGCTTGTTTCCATTTTTTCTTTTGCAGTTTTCACTCACTTCAACTGTTATTTTGTCAAAACGTTCGCTTTGATTTTCAATTCATAAACTTTCACGTTTTCACATATGCACTCAAATACTTTGAAGGATGCACTTATGGTTACCTTTATTTCGGCAATGTTCTTGGGTTTGCGACTAGCACTGTTATGGCGCACAGATTCTTTTTGAACGAATGGAAAAGTTTTCGATTCGGTAGTTATATTTATACCTTTTGTGAAGGAGGCTATGTGAGTTCCCCAGGACATGCGCAAAGTGAGCTTTCCCCTAACAAAGCTCTGCCAAGGAATGCTACCGACGATGTAAACATTAGAAGGCTGCAATCTTCAATCTGCAATTTATGTATAGTACATAACAGGCGTGCACTGGGCTGAATCTGGAATTATTGGCCTGTGAGCGTTTATGAATGCTTATATTCGAGGCATTCGGATGTGATGAGGATAAGCGACACTGGTTGGTGTCACTGTCCACATAAGTTCTCTTTAATATCCTGGCTGCGGTTTTTATTTATTCGCATCCGTTGTTGGTTCTTCTTTTCAATTTGCGTTAGTGGATTAGGAGCTCTATAATGTTTCACTGGACCGTGTATCTGTGGAACTGTGGATCTGTTAACGGCACGCGGAAAAGATAAAAAGGGATTTTCCTAAGCGATTGTCTTCGATGCAGGAAGATTGTGCTGGTGGGCAATTATTGATGACATCTTCAACTAAGTGGCCAATAAGCAAATTTGTGCTCGTTGATGCCATGAATCGTTAACATATTTTCGTTGTCGCAAGTTTACGAGAATTTTATGATGTGGCCTACGTGGTGGTCGAGTTAAAATAGAGAATATTTCCTTTTGTATTCAGTGCTTTTGGAGGCGTGTGATTAAGTGGCCATTCTGGAGTTTGATGACAAGTTTCGGCCATTCCGATTGTAAGCAGGGGGATTTTGGCGACGGTTCTCATTTGCATTCATTTCTGTTGATAATGATTGACAATAAATGCTTTATTGTTCGCATGCTTTTGTTTCTTAGTTCACCGAAGAAGTGTCATTTATTGCTTGTATATCAGAAAAGCATTGGCCCAAGTCTTTGACCATATGGTACCTCTAGCAGCTCAGGTTTACTGAAGGTTTCGAGTGACATGCTATTGCATAATTCTGTGGATTTAAGTTGGTGTGATAGAAATTCACGTAGGACCTAAGCTTAGAAGAACACATTAAATATAACCTTTCAGCTTATTCACATTTTCTTGTACGGACAGTCTACTGAATAATTTCTCTGGTTTGCGTTCCATTCGACCACCTAATGTCTGGTTTGTTGTTATTCAAGATCTCCTCTGCTCCCACTTCTGGGAATGTGACTCTTCAACGCTTCTGCCTTTTTCTGCTTAAAAATAAATCCCGAAGGGTGGGGTATCTATTTCCAAAGTCTTTTTCAAATGACATACATACATGGTCCATCATCTCATGTTGGAAATATCTGCGAGTAATCACAAAGGATATAACAATTGGACGAAACTATTAAATATCGTTCTCATTCTCAGTTCAATCCCAAATGGATGAAAATGGATTTAGGGGGTTTTTCATGGTTGCAAACAGTGTAAACAATCATCATCGGAAGTCCTTTGTCAATCATGGGATGGATAAAGAATGATTTGGGACTAAGGGTGGGACACTTTCGTCATGTGTATCATATAGAAAATATTCGGAATAAAATTAGCTCCATTGTGTCCAATGCGGAATGAACAATGAAAGTGCAGTGGCAGCAATATGTGAAACTGGATCCTATTATGTGGATGGTATTGTTGAGTTCAACTTGAAGTACTTTAAGAATGAAATGTTTTTAGGTGAACTTCTGAAGATGACAGATCTTTACATTTGTTTGTCGTACACACTTAAAAACTAAATTGAATACGCCGCCGTTAATACGACGCGCCGTTGATACGATGGATTATAGAAGTAGAAATTTGTGCCCAATACCAAATTTTCGGCGATCTTCTTTTAAGTTTTCTTTAAGGATTTCAACATCCTTGCGCTGATCCATGGTTTGTTCGATGAAAACAAGTTCAACCAACGCCCATTGCAGCCATGCAGCCCAATCCCATAACACCTCCACCATGTTTCACTGTTGCTGACATATTTTTGTAGTCAAAAAAAGCGTTGAGTTTTCTCCATACGAGCATCCTCAGTCCGATTGGATTTAACCTGTACTCCAACTCAGGACCCTCTTATCTTGCTGTCAGTTTTCTGGGCCGACAAACTCGTTCGGAACTTTTAAATGTACATAAATCGACTTCTTTCCACTATTTCGCCAATACCGGAAAAACGATTTGCGTTTATGAGCTTATATTTTTGCTTTCTTCTGTTGTTTCTTCTTGTCTTTGACCCAGGACTGTTAATTAGTATGTTAGGTTGGACAAAAGTTGTCATACACGCTTTTGTAACGAGTGCATTCATATTTACATTTCTACATGGCAATGTTATTTGTATAGAGGTAATGGACTCATTTATGAATGGCAGTAGAGCCTTTATATTCCTTTAATGTTCTCCTTCATCACCGTTGCTGCGGACCCGGACAGTTCTTCGGCTAATTTGTTGAGTCTACTAATGGCAAGATATGGTGCATTGCCATTACTAAACGTAACATTCTCCAGTTTATGCACAGAATCTCAACAGGTGAAAAGAAGTGATAGCATGAGTCTTCGTTATTCATGCATATTTGCCGAACTCAAGCTACTTAGCAGTTCCCGGTCACAGGGCTATATCCGTCAATGAAGCAGGTAATAAACTTGCCAGGAAAACGACCGAAATTGATCCATCAATTCCATGGATTAAACCACTACTAGAAGATGTCAAGAAAACGATGGAAGACCCAATTTAAGTGGTGGAAAACGGACGATGGTGCTCTCTAATCTACTGTGACAATGCAAAACGCAATAGACTCCTTCAGTGCGATAAGAAGTTGCAAGCGATAGTAGTTAGAGCACTCAATGTCTAAAACTATTTAAAGTGTCACGAAATGAATACTCGACAAGCAGTGTCTGGAGTGACGAAGATTGGAGAGATGTCAACCCTCACTACCTCTGCTCTAGACTCAGCTAGTTGAGACACAGAACACTCTTCAGGTTTTCTTCTTTTAGTTTTCTTTTTCCAATTGAAGCAGCATGTTATCAATGACATCCTATCACACTTGCTGAACGGATATAAATTATTAAAAACATATAGAATTTCCGGCTCAGTTGTCAATACGTAACGTCCTCGTAATGGCTTCAGTGTGGAGGCAATTAGTCGCACAGTAGAACATTTTGAGAACGAGTATACTCTTTTGAAGCTTAGAAATTTGGCGACTGTGTCATCTTACGGCGAGCATTCATCAAATGGCAATTATGCGACACAACGCGATTACTTTCTTTGTAATATCCAACATTGGATAAGCCGTGATGTGCTATTTCGTACAAAATGTTGTTGTTTAATTTAAATTTTCTTTTTCTATCGTTCTTCTCTGGCTACTCTGTATGACCTTCAGGAAATAGTCAATATCTCTATACTTTGGATGGCTGGACAGTGCGATCAAAAAAAAAGAGTAGGATAGCAGGAGGACACCTACCCTGAATGTGCATCACAGTGGGTCTAGCTGGAGCTAAGTGATATGAGGCATTTGCCGCATGCTATATCCGCAAAGTATTCTGTCTAAAAGAATCGAACAAAATCCTGAACTGCAACCGAGTCCGGAAGACATTATTTAAACATACAATAAGCCAAACTTTAAGGATCAAAACAATGCGATTATCATATCAAGCTGTGTGAAATGTCAGTGACATACTGATGGATTTTATTTAATTATTAAAAATTATTAAAATGCAAAGGAATTGTTCATTTCTATCCAATAATAGCGATTTAACTAACTGTGGTGGATAACACAAGATCTGGTCAACCATCCATAGGTCGATTAACATTGTTAATGGGGTCAACCACGTCCTACATTCGCATCAAATCATGCCCACATAAAACAGAAATATTAGCCCGAAGTGACCGGCCTCTCACGTAATCGGCTTATTATACCAAATCTGTTTCTCTACGCAAAAATATGCTAGCTCAACAAAATAGCAAAACATCTCGTCATGGTCCTATTATGTTTTCTGATTTATGTATATCACCCCTACACTCCTCATTTCAGAGAGTGCGCCGCACCTGAGGGAAGTTACGTGAAGATAAGAACCACACGTGCTACAACAACCACTGCGCAGGTCACTCCACTTGAAGTTGGCCCAGTAAATGACAGCAAGTGCATCGTCCTGAAGTATATAGGATACAACATGTTATGTGATACAATTGAGGAGAGAACAGACTGCATGCAAAGTAGGAGAAGGCAGCTTTCGAGATATATTCTCCTCCCAAAATATTGCTTTAAGGGAAATTTCCTGAAATGGGGATATTATAACAAGAAAAGGACCAGCTTTTTAATTTTTTCAAATATTTTATTTTCTTAAGGTTCTAGAATTAACCTAAGGTACAAAATTTCTTAAATTTAATATAACTTTTTAAGTTTTTTTTTCTTTTTTTTTTGTTTTCATTTTTTTTTTTCCATTTTTTGTCTTTTTTTTAAATAATAATTTTTTCTTTTCAATATTCATTGTTCAACTTAGATTCTTTCAGTTCACTGGTTACCAGTCACAGGCACTATATCACTCTTTTCAGCAACGGCAAAACAAAAATAGAAATTGTTTAGTCTCCAGCGGTGCAGCAGTTAACTTATCTGTAGGCATATGTGCAGCACAAAGATGAGCGGGGCACTCGTCGTGTTGGAAGGCCGGACATGCCTTTCAGGTAGACGTAGTTCACTGGTTGGCGGAGAATCCTTTGTGGCTGAGGCTGAGGTTGTTTGCTGGACTGCTTGGTGGGCTTACTGACGGGCTTCTTATTTTGCGACTTAAGTGGCGTGCTGTTGCAGGACAGCGAACGGCTGGAAGGTGTAAGACTCTGAAGAACTTTTCCAACGGACGAGATTGAAATTCGGTTCAGGTGAATGCCTTTGAGTGGGGTTCTTGCGATACTCCTGCTGGTGCAATCTTCGGCGTCCAATTCGAATTTATCCAAGTGGCTACTCGAACTGGCCGATGAGACGCTGGAGAAGTCGATGCTCGAACTGCGGAGGCTCTTCTCGGTTTGATCGAGGCTGAGCGAGAATGAATCGGTTGACGAACTGCGAATATCCTCTTGGCTGTTGTAGATGAAATCGTTTTGAACGCGACGTCCGAGGCGTTTGCTGAGACTTTGCAAGAATTGCATAGCTCTTTGCCGACGGGGAGATATCGATTTGGGCTTCTGTAAGTCACCAAAGTCGAAGGTGTTTTCACTGCGGTTATCCATGTTAAGAGTTTGAAATTTTTCTTCGATCAAGTAATCCTTGTTGGAGTGCTGTTTGCGAATGAAGCGATGAGTAACTTCTGAATGTCCTGTCGACGAGCGGTTGCTTTTATACGAAAAATCTGTGCGCTTAACCAGAGAAAGCTTTCCGTTATGGAAAACTCGCAATTGCGTAGACGATCCCTGTGCCGACGACGGTGCACGTATGCTGATAGCTTGCTGCATCATTCGCCCAAGGAAAACGTGAGTGAAAGCATCATCGACCACCGCTCAGTGAAATCGTACAAGTGTAGTCAGAGAATTTCTTAGGAAGTCGCTCCCCCTGGCTTCGCCGTCACGCTGCCATGTCTTGTGCGATTTGCGATAACGCTGGATGCTCGTACTTTGATAAAATGTGATTTTCTTCACACCTGTTGCCAAAGGATTCAAAATAGCACGTTCCTGGCCATAGGACAAGAATAGTGCGGAAGGTGTTGGAAGCGATTGTGGCCAACTTACGCCAACGATGGATGGTGACGGGTTCTTACAACGTGAGAGTACAGCGTCGACGGGAATACCTCTCCGTAAGCGAAACGTGTTCGCATACGCTTACATTTTTTTATTTTCAAAGTGATAGCGATTGCCTGGTAGGGGTAGAACAACCTCATCAGGTGTCCATAAGCCAATGCACGGTATTGCTGAGTATTGTGATGGATCCTTCGGTCGTGTGTTGCGTGGGAATGAGTGCATGCCATCAGACAGGTGACATTATTAGTTTAACAGGCAAGCTCTCGGTGAATTCAAATTGAGTGTACTGTGCATGCGAGTGTTTTCACGTGTGCCTTTACATCGGGGTATTGAGGTCGACGCGTGAAGTTTGCACTGTGGCACCGCGAACTCTGCGCTGCGTAGGTGGAGTGACACGGGACTAGATGCTGACGAGAAGGAAGTATGATGCGGATAATGTGGGTTAAGCGTTGAGCTAATTGCACTTCAAGTGTTTGACATCTCAGAAATTATGGTTTATGGATTCGTTGGTTTCACTGATTTGTGGATTATGCAACATCATTTAGCCGCAGTAGTTAATTAATGAAGAAAATGTCTATAATTGTTGTTAATGAAATGATACCATTGCTTAGCTATGAATGCGAACGTATAGGGCTTCGAATTAATCAGAAACACCAACCTCAAAGGGAACGATCGAATTGTTTGTTGAAATTATATTGCTGAAAATATTACATAATTATATGTGCATCATACTAGACAATGGCTTTTCGGATTTGGATGAAACTTGGATAGGTTGCTCATGTTCTGGACTCAGACATAGGCTCATATATACTCCCATCAAAATATGAAGTGTATACACAGAGGTTTTAATTAATTAACAAAAGGCATTCAGACACCCTTTCTGTGATCAAAGCCAATTCATTTAGTGCCTGAGTAGCTCTTCATATTTGGGTTGAATATGAGACTGGTGGAATGTACTGAACACTTTGTGCATGTATCGCAAGGAGCATATCGTGCGCAGATACGAAGGAATCGCATGGGACACACAAGGCAGGTGCTGTTGGGTAGAGAAATCGTTTGGGATGTCAAGTGGTTTCTCAGCGAAGAGGGTGCCGGCATGCTGGGAAGACAAAATTAAATTCACTGCGACAATTAGCATAGTCAAGTACGAAGTATTTCTCTCATTAATCTCCCATACGTAGTGGTGAATAAGTAGTGAAGAAAAACAATTTTCAACTCGCCGCTCATCTCCCGATTTGAAAACGATTGAAAACGGTCCCTAACATTTTTGTTCTTCTTTGAATTGCTTTGTTCGCCTTTTATTTGGATCATAATGGCTGCATTTTTTTCTCTCCCCTTTGTTTGTGTTGGATATTGTGTTACCACGATTGTGTCCAGAAGTTGGATTCGGGGGTACACGACCACTGCCGGCTAATCCGGGTAAGGATGAATAAGATAAGCCCACACTAGGGCGTCAGAGATAGCTCGTTAATGCTTGCTTTCATCGCCTGCTTAACATCTTCTTGTCTCATAGTTTCGTACCTCAAAGAGACTACTAATATTTTAATTACTTAAACGAAGACACCGCGAAAGATGTATAGCCTGCACGAATTCAGGAATCCCGTAGAACTAACCTCGTTGTTTAGTGCCACGTTTTGGGTGAAACTCCGAATAAATTTCACTCACTTTTGATGCAATAAACAAACCGAAATAAAGGCGAAATCAATTTTACATTTATTCTGCGAATCTGGTTATGTTGTATGTACACTGGTGATGGACATGATTCTTGGTACATTTAGAAGCAACATTTTGACTGCCTGCGTGAATAACAAAATACCAATGACTTCAAAATAAAGCCAAATTTAGATGTTTGGATTTCTTTCGCTTTAAAAAGTGAAAGTGAAGTGGGTTGTCTGTCACTGTTGTCTGACGCTCGAAGTTGAAGATATTTGAAGATGTTTGTGCGTTTTGAAAGTTTTGAAAGCGTCGGAAGTGTTCGTGTATGGAAACAAATTAATCTTTACGGAAAGCGTGTTTCGTCATCATCAAGGATGAAATGCAAGATACGCTCCGGTCGAGAAAGTCAGAAGGGAACAAGAAAGTAAGTGTTAAGGATACAACTTGGAGACTATGTCACTTCAGATCGTACTGGTTAAAACGGCCCATACATGGTCAATATTTGGAATTGCAACAACGTTGTCATTGTGACGGCACGGCATACTCTGATCTGTGTACCGCGTCAGTTATTCTATTTCAGATGAATCTCAAACGAATATGGGTGTTTTCATAAACGCCAGACTAACAAAGGACTGCGTTATCCGTGTTCATTAATGCAGATTTACGATCATACTAACTTAGGTAAACTGCAGTACCTACTGTTCATAAACGTCAATAACTCATCGATGTCGGACAGTGCAGTCTTTATTTTTTTTTACTGCAAATATGGTCGATTGGAAGAAAAATATTTTGTACTAAGACAAGACTGCACCTTAATCGTCCCAGTCCTGCTATATGGCGCGGAGGCATGGACTTTGTCAAAAGCGGATGAAGCTGCCCTTGGTTGGTTCGAGAGGAAAATTGTGATTTTCGGCCCCGTCTGCATAGATGGTGCGTGGAGGAGGGGATATAATGACGAACTATACGGGCTGTTCAGCGACATCGACTTAGCCAGAAGAGTGAAGATCCAAAGACTGAGATGGCTAGGTCATGTAGAGCGGATGGAAACCAATACTCCGGCCCAAAAAGTCTTCGAATCCACTACCGAGGGACGGCGCAGTAGAGGAAGACCGCGACTCAGGTGGCGCACGCAAGTGGAAAGGGACCTCAACCAACTATGCGTGCGAAACTGGAGACAGCTAGCTAAAGATCGAGCTGGCTGGAGACGCTTGTTGGTTGAGGCCCAGGTCCACCCCGGACTGTAGCGCCACCTTAAGTAAGTAAGTAAGTAAGACAAGACTGCGGACATTCTGCACCGTGTGTGTGTTCAAAAACGCATGAGAAAAGAAATGCGATTGTACTAGCGCACGTTTATGAAAACACTGTCATACGTTCAGTGACATCCGTCATCTACCCATCTTGCTTCATGATGAAAGCTGTGGGGTTGCAAGAATTCTTGATTCTTTAGAAGACGATTATCATTTCAGCGCGGCTTGTTCACTAATTATGTATCTTCTTGGGATTTCTCTTTCATCGCTGGCACTATTGCAACAAGTTCAATCGTGGAGATGCGTGCTTTTTATCCATCGCTAAAAGGAAGCCATTGTACAAAAAGCTGTATAGATGCTGGTCATCATAAATTTGTATTCATAAATGGAATTATTGCGAACCCACTGTTGCCTGACGGTCGTATTTATGTATTGTATATCACAGAAGATATTTGTGCAGGCGACAGGTATTGAAAGCGCTCGTTCGAGAATATACAATCATTCGTATCCATTCGGAGAGGAAGTTTGCAATTAAGTCCTGGCAATGGCATCTTTTATTCAAAAGTTTGACGAGGTGCAGATGACCATTTCAATATATACAAATACTTCATATGGATGGTGGGACACTGCGGCATGCCGGGCAGTTTCAAGTGACGTTTTCAAAAGCCTTTCATACCTGACAAGCCTGTAAGAAGCAACCAAAAATAAATAGAACTACTTCTGAATCAACTAAAAAATAGTTTAATGCTTAAAGTATCCGTACTACTATTTCTTTTCAAAATACTTTCCTTTTTGACTGCCGTACTACCTTATAACATTTCCCTCCGACAACGCTATATCTATAATAGTTAATTTCCGATGGACGTCGACAATACTTGGTAAAGGCCTTTGATACAGTGTGGCTGTAAGGGCTAACTTACAAGCAGAGCAGCCTGGGCATAAGCAAACCACTATTGTACATGCGATTCCTGGTAGGCATTTACGAATTAGAAATGCCGTGTGATTAAATGTGAGTTTCAGCTTGATTCTAAAGACGTAGGTGGTTGAGTAGGCTTGCTTTAGGTCTTGTCTTCGCTTTTATAGAACTCCAGAGTCCCAGTACTAAGAATTCTATTCTAATGAGGTCCTATACAACAGGAGTCCTATACATAAGAGTCATAAACTGCCTGATAACAGTCATTCGGAGGCATATTGCAAGGACAAGGAGCTTGACGACACATCTGATCTCTGGCCTTTATTACCCCAACTATGGATATCATTATAGGATGCGCCTTAAGGGCTTTGTTCACCCAGAAGCTTTTCTTTATTTGAGCAATGCAGGTCTAGGACAAACAGGCGGTCCGGTCAGGGATGTGAGCAAGCCACACCAGCAATTTTGGTGGAAAAATGAAGGAACTCGCTCTTCGATCGCTTTAGACTAAAGTTATGCTAAATAGTCGAATTGGTGAAACGAGCATGAAACGGTTCCTTTATTGAAAGGAATGTATAAACTCTGGGAACATACATATGTGAACTATGTTGTTTGACACATTTTTTTGTTTCCGCCAATGGATGTGGAATCTTCTTCTACTAGCAACCCGTGTTACCAGCATGCACGATTCGTGGGACATTATTCTCCTGTTTCCTCGCGCCTACGTACTAAATCACCCTTCTGCACACTTCAACCACTCTCCCCGCGGGACTGCCGTCAGGTATTACTTCTCGGGGCTGATTAGCAATATTTATGCTACAATCAAGGAGGTGGCATCATGGGCCGTCTTTGTGCTTCTCCTCGTCGTAATTGTCCCTGCACAGTGACAAATGAGCAGATTTCACTCCACTTACTGTCTGAAGTTGTCATGCAGTAAATAAGGTATTCTGAACTTGGCAGATTTACCGACTGTCTTTCTTCTTCTACTGACTGACTTCTTTGCTCGACTTCTGTTACGTGTTTGGCCACCGTGACGACAGCAATATCGTCGGCAATGCCTATCACATGCACTCCTTCGGGTTGATTTAGCCGTAGAACTCCGTCGTACATTATGTTCCACAGGAGTGGTCCAAGGACAGATATTACTTTCTTCAAAATATAGGAAGGCATACCCATGTTGATGAGGTATGTGCGACCAGTTCGCTGAATTAAAAGCATTTCTGACGTCCAGTGGTTAGCACGATATTTCTTTGTTCCACACCTCCATCTTTTTCCTTGGATGGCCTCTGTTGCTAAGTCTACTACCATCTTTATGGCGTCAACGATTGATAATGCTTTCCTGAACCCATACTGGTGATTTGACAATGCACCATTGGTTTCTGCCACCGCCAGCAGACTACCATATATGTATATTACGTTCAAGGATTTTCCCCAGTGTGTCCAATAGACATACGGGGCGGTTCGAGGACGGTTCGCCGGGTGAGTTTTGCCCTTTGCTAGAAGCACCAACCTTCCTGTAAACATTTTTCCATCGTTAGTTTAAATGCATGGGGCTTAGTGTTGACGGCTTTGTTACCCTTTGCTCTCGAGGAAGCTAGCTCCTCCAATTTGAGTGCAAGAATCTGTTCCACATTACTGTCCCGCGTAGATATAACAGCTAGAGCTTGTCGACGTGGGAAGAGGTGCTCCACTATTGAGGTAAGCAATTGAGGACAGGGTAAGTTGTGGGCTTCTGCCTGAGGAGCAGATGCATGAAAGCTTGGTTTCAGTACGACTTGTTAACTAACACCGTGTTTTCTCAGGATTTCTCTTTCAACGCTAGCATTATTGCAACAAGTTCCTTCGTGGAAATGTGCGTGCTTCCGCCGGAAAGGAAGCGATTATACAAATAGTTGGAGAAGCTTGCAATCAGAAATGCACATTCATGCTCGTCTCGATATTGAAGAGAAATTCTTACGTAATCTTCACGCATAATAGCTATTCTGCTTCCTGTAGAACCCATTATACCAAGTATCTGAAATCATTAGGACCGCTTTGCTAACAGCAAACAGGCTCAATAGCATCCCTTGGATTGCGAAGCTTTAACATGTGATGCATGTATGCAAACAGAAGAGTATTTCTATCTACTAAGCAAATACGTAAAGTAATAATGACCAAAATTGCAATCACACCAATTTCACAGCATTGAACATCAGGATATGTAAACCGCGTATAGAGGAAAATGTTGATGCCATCGCCGTTCGCAGCAATTAGAGTTGTACCTGGTCGATATGTGGTCCTAGCAAGGCGGCGCATTTCGGTCATTATCCTTCCAACAGGTTAAACTCCAAATTTAAATTAATATTCAAATTGTATGCACGTTGATCTGTGCTTAGCTTCTACAACAATCAACTTGTGTTCGACTCTTTGAGCACTGTCTGTGACTGGAAAGAGGTGCAGCCGTGAATTGTGTAACTCGCTTGTGTCGCTGATCTAGTTCGTCAGCAGTCTCTTTCTCTCGGATTCCCTCATGTCCATGAACTCAATATAGGGACATTGTGCTGTTTCCACATACTTCTTGTAGCGAGTTTTAGCAACAGGCCACAGCTTTTAAGTTAATCTTATTGTCCTGGAGTGCTTTGGTGCTCCATGATCGCAGCATATTCAATAGCAGCGAATTTAGCTTCGAAGATGCAGCACTGAACTGTAAAATAATCAACAAATCATCACTATACGACAACGGAGCGTTCAAACGCTCCTTAAGGAAGCCTTACTTCGCGCGTTACTCGCTTACATTTGAATTTGTCAGTGATCAAAGTTACGCACTGTGTTACGCTCAGAATGCCAGCCGCGTCTATGGTACCTTACTTAACAATATCCAACAGACATAAGTGAAGTTTCGCATCTTAACGTGTTCAATATTTTGCTTCACCAATGAATAGACAAGAAAACAGCAATCCGAAAGAACATCGGCAGAGCATGCAATTAATTGTATCTATATATAGCTCGCATCCAAGCAAGACGTGAGACATGTATAACCATTGCACTTGCAGCACACTCCACAGCATTCCACCAACCCAACAATTACATGTAATCGTAGTCAACATCGACCGCTCTGTCATTGCATACAGTTTTCCCCGCACGAATCCTGTTTGCCTTCACGCTACGGTCACATGCATGGATGCGGCGATTGAACCTTACCAAAGTCTGCATCACCTTGAGATCCGAGGCAATGAAAAACGGAAAAGAAGTAAAAACAACTTCAAGGGCACAGGCTAAAGAACTGGTTCTGAACAAACGCAGGGCCTGCACCAACGTCATATACTCCACTCCATCGAGATGAGTTGGCCTATAAAAAGGAGCCTACTCAACTCAAATCTATACCAATCTTTTCCCAGAGCTACTCGAAGTCGTACAGAGATTTAACATTAGCAACTGAACATGCTTAAGTTCGTAAGTGTTCACATAAAAAAATCCGCAGGATAATCCATTCAAGCTTGTCAATTCGTTCTCATTTCAGTTGATTTTCGCCCTCTTCATGGCGTTCGCCGTTGCCAGTCCAGTGCTGCCCCTTACCCCAGTGCTGACGTACGGTGCCGGATCGGTGCTGCCAGAATACGCATCACAAGTATACTACGGATCCCACATCTATGCCGCACCATATCCATACAACTACATCGGTGGATTCAGATCAATCCCCATCGCCCTGTGAGGTCCCCCAACCTCGCGGGCGGTCTACAATTTGAACGACTGTTTTCACAATTGCGGCTTAATAAAATGATTTCGATGAAAATTGCTTAATGTAAATGAATTTATCTCTTCTTGTACGCCTCTTGGATAAGAGGCTTAAATAGGGGGGTCGCCTGGGTTGACAAGATAATCCCGCTGGGACATAGATGCTTTTGAGAAAAGTGCTTAGAAATTGTCGTTATGTTTACTATTCCACTCCAATGGGACACTGATTTGCTTTGAATAGCAGAAGGAGGAAGTTTTTCCTTCTCTCGATGAGTTCACACAAAAGTGGGCTACTCATCAACCCCATAGGACTTCCAGACCAGTCTAATCCTCCACCTATCCGTGGAAGCTGAGTAGACCTGACCCCAATGTGACAGCGTTCTCTATGCGAGATTATTGGGAATGGAAATGAGATATGTTGCGCAATCAATTGGTCATTTCGCTAGTTGACTATGTTCCGCAATCGTGCAATAAAACGTTATGAGCTTCCTGCATCTCTCTATATTTAGTAGAGTTGGAGCATCTCATGCTTGTCCATATGAATGGCGAGGAGATGATGTAATAAATGAATGGATACTATCCGAAATCACGTTAAATCGCAAATAGATTTTCGATAGATGAGGACTATCTGGTTCATAATAATAGAAAGTGTGGCCCCTAAACGTGCTCATTGTGAGATGACAGACGAGTTTTCACATTATGTGACTGCTTCTAGGGATTATTTTATAACTGATACCGTGCAGGTTTTTCGGACAATCATTGAGGCCGGGACACATGAATTCGCCACACCATGTGCGACCGAAGAGCTGTGTTGATGGGCTTATGACGATTAGAGTGAAATGACTATTTAGTAGTGATTAGGATTTGATTTGACTTTGCCGAAAACCTTGTAACCGACCGGTTTGTCACATTTATGTCAGAGAGCCTCGGAGGAGGAACATTGAAAAATTAGTTGGTAAATGTACACATAAGAGAAAGTCCTTTATTTAACTTCCTATCCTCAAACCATAACGCATATCGCTGGGGTTACTCAACGGTCTGGCCGCTCTCTTGAAAACAAGGAATACCCAATGGTAGCCTTCACATAGAGGGGCGTTAGATAACGCCGTATGAAATCTGGACGTTCATCTCGTTGTATCCGAGAATGGATAATTAATGTCTGAAAGAACAGAAGGATTTAATCTAAGTTAAGCAGCTACTGTGCTAAAAGGAGAGTCAGGGACATCATATAAGGAGGAGTCCAATCCGCTCTCCTCTGTGTCTTAGAAGTTGATGATACCCTTATGAGATAAAGCATGATCGGGTGCGAAACCAATAAATTTGGGGAATGGCCAGACAGCGCGCTAACTTAATACTAACTAATCCACAAGTGAACTAGTGCTGTTCACGAGGAAATATAAAATTCCAATCACTATTCCACCCAATCTAAAAGCGAAATAACTAACTATCACTGATCATGCCAAATATCTGGGTGTTATTGTTGACAACAACATAAGCTGGAAGCAATGCATCGGTTGCACAGTGTAATTGCATGTTTGCGGGTAGCTCACGACTACATATGCAGCCGTAAGACTGTATGAAGAGAATGCAATTGCTGCACAGGCGCACAAAGATATTCCATAATTCGATGATACCAAAGAAATCAGACTATATTACGCCTTTCCTGAATTTCGAAATGTAAAGGGTGGTTAAGGGCCGATGTTGAATGTGAACCACACCTAAACGTCAAGATTTTTTCTGCATTTCTTTTGACATTTCTCAATTTCAGACTAACTCAATTTGAACCATAGAAAGATACACAATCGAGCAACGCGTTAAAGTTATTCAGGCTTATTATGAAAATGGGGGTTCAAATCAAAATGCAAATCAAAGAAAATCATCTTCAGTGATGAGGCACATTTTCACCACAGTGGATTCGTCAATAAGCAGAATTGCCGCATTTGGGCGAATGATAATCCAAGAGTGATTGTCGAAAAACCAATGCACCGACAAAGAGTCACTGTTCGGTGCGGTTTATGGGCTGGCGGCATCATCGGGCCGTATTTTTTTCCAAAATGAGGCCGGTCAGGCAGTTACTGTGACTGATGTTTACTATCGTGAAATGATAACGAACTTTTTACGGCCCGAATTGGAAGATATGAATGTGGACGATATGTGGTTTCAACAGGACGGTGCCACTGTCATGTGGCATGGCCGTGTTATCTCACGTGGTGGCGATGTCAATTGGCCGTCAAGATCATGTGATTTGACACCGTTGGATTTTTTTCTTTGGGGTTATTTGAAAGAAAAGGTGTACGTCGATAAGCCAGCAACAATTCAAGAGCTAAAGGATGAGATAATTCGGCACATTAACGGCATAGAACCTCAATTATGCTTCAGCGTCATCGAAAATTTGGACCATCGAATGGAGGTGTGCCGCCGAGGTCGCGGCGGCCATTTGGCCGATATTTTGTTTCATATATAATTGAACCATACCAATATTATCACAATAAAAACAAATGACAATAATTTCCTATATTCAAAATCAACTTGAAATGTAACCACCCTTTATATTATTATTATTCTATTATATACAACAATCCCCACGAGAGACGATTAGGACGGAGACAGAGTCCGTAGCCCGGCTGCATTGAAAATACACAAACGGATCCGAATCGAATGAAGGTACAGGGTTCAGGTATATACGTCAGTTCGCCAGAAATCTCTATGGCCCTCCGTCTACTGAACTACTACAATATATTCCAGGCAGAAGTAGCAAACGTTTAAACCTCCAATTACGCATTGATAAGCTATTATATGCATTGATAAGCATCCTGTAGACAGAAGATCTACTGTTTTATACATAGATAGCCATGCGGCCATAAAGGCTCTGGAAGCACCATCGTTCAACTCTGCTGCCTATCTCTCCAGGGGGCAGCGGACAGATTCAAACCTACCCTATGCTGGGCCACTGGGCACAAGGGTATTTCAGCCGATGAATTATCAAGGAAGAGGACTGGCATAAAATGTGAAGCCATGCCATCTCCATTGCTGCTGGACAAATGCTATAATCCCACAGCAGATAGGCGGAAATATGTTGACACCTCTAGGACATCAAAAACGATGTAGCCTGCACTAAATCTAAACAGAACTAAATCTTCCCTAGAATTAGACAGGAAGAAAATTAGTAAACTGTGATGTGTAGAAAGAAACAGTCCTCGCTACGTCGGTACTTTCCTCGCCTTTGCAGAAACTAGATGAAAATGTGGTCATCCTTTAATGATCCCTATGAATTGACATATGTCAATATAAAGGATATCCAAAATTAGTTTGAAACCACCAAATAGTAAAAAAAATGTGGTAAATAAATACATCTGAATATAACTGCCCATACACAGGACACGTATGTCGGTAGCTGAAATGTGTCCTGTGTGTGGACTTCTCTTCTACGTCCCATGAAGAACTAATGTGTACGTACTAATTATACTAATTGTGTGACGTGTGTCGTGACACCGGTGTACACGACACAAGTGTGACGTATATGGGCCGCTTATGACAACAACTTTTCAAAACAGGGAGAATTGTACTAAAGTCAACGAGGAGCCAGAGTACACATTTTTAAAATATGTTTTCTAGTGTATGTCAAACCGTAATGTCAAAGAAATATCAGCTAAACCTTTGCCAAGAGAATTAAGCACACATAAGCAGAACTCCTGTTGTACCAGCTAGGTATGCATCTTAACAAACTACTACTCTCCACAGCTCTACTTTTAAAGTCATTGTCAATGAATCACGAAAAATGATGCCATGGCACAGCCGCCCACCACACCATCGATACACCACATGAAGAATTATTATTTCCTGTTACAGTCGCTACTTGGTTCAAAGGATAGGTTCCAAGTTCGACGTAAACTAAGATTATATAATCATGATCAACAAAATTAACGACTGCCACTTCAGACTGCGGTGGATATGTGTTCCAACTAATAAACCTCGCAGGCTAACGCGATTTCTAGCTACCTGCATCCAGTTGCACAAGCCAAGTTAATTGTTGTCATCTTCCACATCTGTGCACTACGTCACTCACAGGTGTTCTGTGGTGCATTGTCTCACAGAAGTGAAATTTCTTAAGCGTCCCTCTTTCGAACATCTGAATTAATTTCTTGCTAATAACAAGTGTAATGTTATCTGCGAAGGCTTCAATTGACGTTGGGTTATCGGCATGAACGAGTGATTTGATATACAGTCCTTCAATGGCATCCGGCATTTCCAAGATTTACTCATCGGGAGAGAGTGTTTTGACTTTAACACATGCCACGAATTACTCGTGATCTGTCAATAATCGACCACTGAAAAACCAAACAGTACAAAAATCAAATGCATGAACATACGAATTACTAGGGGAACGATTGACTGTTTCCTTGGGCTATATTGTATTCGAATACGTGTAATTTATGAATTAACACGGACACTAAAAATGTTTCAAGCTATCGTTACCTTCTTTGAGGCAGTGTGAAGATGCGTCTAGCTATCGGCGACCACACGCTGGAACAATGGTCTTACCGGTTGCCAATAGTAATCCTTATTAAGCTTCGTCCATCACCCAAATGAACAATTTCACCAAAAATCAGCTGTTTCGAGCTCAGTTGGTAATACCCGACGATGGCACCCACACCGACCACAGTGTTGTATTTGTCCTTTCACTAGAATGACATTTCCTGCGTAACAGAATTCAACAGTCAATGTTAGTGGTAACTTAAGCCGAAGACAATGCACTCGGGTCATAGTTGAGATTCGCGGCATCGAACCTCGCTGCGAGACAACAAATCGAAGCCAATAAACCGACTACACATGTGGAATATTCCATGATCTCCACACTGGTCAGGTTACCAACCAACTACCCGGTGCCATTGTCATAAGGATAATCACACCCAAGCTATAGACAATTCAAACACAAGCTGCCAGTGAGAGGCACACGTCACACATCAGACAAGGCCTAGTGCTCAAGGCTGCAAAGTCTCATCACCGACTATTGTCTCCGTTCAAAGTCCCTCTGCAGCGACATTGCACCCCGACCCACCCACACCTATTGATTGGACTAATTTTAGAGTTTTTCTTGTGACTCGGGGTTCGCATACGTCAGAGCGTAGGTAAATAAAAAAATGGTCTGCTGTGGATGTGGATGAAAGGCTTCGGGTTCGAGCAGGTCCGGGATTCCTGAGAATGTGTTCACTGCGGGTGCAGTGTTCGGTCGATGTGTGACGCCATTTGGTGTGATTAGCATTGCCTCTGAGCTGAGGCGTCCAAAGTCGGGGTGGCTCGGTTAATAATAGAAAAGCTGAGGCGTTTGCCTCAGTGCGCCTTGCCACTGCAATGTGACGCGCCGCAGCGTTACACTGTGCACGTGAACTAATGGAATGACTTCTTTGGGGAACGTGACCAGTCCAGTCACATGTCCGTTTGAACTCTGGTGGCGCTGGTGGTTGCACCCCCATCACACTGCACCACCAACTCTAAGGATTCCCAAGAAAGCTCATGCGAACGGGTTGAACAGTGTGAAACCCTACACGAATATTCGTTTGGTCACAATGAGTATACGACGGCACGGTGTGCTTTTGCATTCACCTGCTAGGTGCTAGTTAACCGTGACTACGCCAATGTCTTGCGAGAGACTTACCGCATTAGCGGTCACAACTATGGTCATATGTAGCTGTGGGCTGCTTTCATGGGAGGGGACAGTTGAAACGTACAGGGTCAGAGGTAGTCGGTACTTTCCTCTTGTGTTTGTGTAAATCATTCTCCAGTCTTCGGCCTGATGTGGGTCAGAGAACCTTTGAGGTTTGATATCTCATCGGAGAACGTGATGAACGTCCTTTCCATTGTTTTTGGAAAGTGTACGAGGGTAGGAGGGAATGGCTTACCACTGTGCGACAAGGTGTTGAAACTTAAAACTTGAGCTGAAGGACAGTGACTTTCACACCGCACAGAATGTGGTCACAAGGACTGTCACTCAGGTTTGGTTGGCAGCTTTTCCCTTAAACGTGCTTCTATTGCAAAGAAAAGTGATTACGAGATTTTGGTTGCTGTTCGAAAATGTGAAAATCTGAAAACGTGTTCTGTCGCGAACGATAGGAGAGACCTATAAAGTCATTTAAATTTTGAGAAATGGAATTTCATAACCGTTCGTAGAGTGCTACGGCGGATTGAAGTTGTTTTAAATTTTAAGTAAAAAAATATTTTTTAGTACAAAAAAATTTGCCAGACAAAGGTTTTGTTTTTAAATTTTCTTGGCAAAGAGATGCATTCTAAAATACAGATTATACTACCTAAGAGCACCATTATGGTGTGAGTAAACAATTAATTATTTCTTACTATCATTATTATTTTTCGTTAAATTTATTAGCTTAAAAAATATAAGAATAAGAAAGGGATTGGTGTTGACCACATTTAAAGTCGATGGATCAATTCATAGCACATCAATTTTTCTTCGGCACCTCATCTCTCGGGTCAGAAAAGGTGTCGAACGAGTGAATTGATTGAGTTTGGATGACACCTATGCACTGCTGGGAAAGTTGAGTTCGACTAGCAGCCGTAGACTCGCAGGGTCATAGTGTCACCACAAACTTTCTGACATACAGAATTATGTATATAGCATCTTCTCCGCTCTTGCAGCAACCTCGATAGCATAAAATCACTTAGATTCTCAGATTTGTGACACCAAGCGGATTGACTTGACATTTTTTTTTCTTGGTTTGCTGAAAATCTGTCCTTTGTACACACAGTAGTGTTCGATTTTGTACTGACTAAGAACACTCTTCCCTTTTGGTTTTTCTTTACTACAACTAAGCTTCCTTATATAGTGGTTTTCGCGTGTTTTAGATCACTTCCGGTAAAATCACTTGCCATTACCAACGTTACTTTAGTTTATTATTATTGCGCAAAATCGAGCGGTCGCATTCGTTGGAATCACTTAACGCCGCATTTTTGGAGAATGGTTTGGTTACTATGACAATAAAGTCGGATACTTCGAGCGGAATGTGTTATTTCTTCGTCGACGTTTGTTATCCCTAGGTCTCTTCGTATATCACAATTCCTGAAATACCATGGAGCTTTCCCAATAGGACGTATAATTTTATTTATTTATATTGAAAAGACTGAATAAATTCTCTGTTACTTGCTTTGGTGCAACCGCATAGTTGGATGCCGTAATATACCGTGCTTGTATAAGCAGTTTATCAGTTCCTGCAACTAGTCAGAGCACTGCACGGGCAGAGGAGGTGATGTGTTTCTACTTCTTCTTCATCCACGCAGCTTCTGCAAAAATCATAATACGCGACAACCTTTATGCGAGCGAGTGTCCCAATTGCGTAGTGTGCAGTTATTTATTTATTTAATCCACAGACTACATGCGTGTTAACCGAGTTTTATGACGTGTCGAATGGATCAGTTTATCAGTTATTGCTACGTTATGTCAAGACACCGATGAGGGTTCTGAGTACAGGTCTGTTTGGTTTGAGCAGACGGAGTAATCGTTTGATATAAAGTGCGGTGACTTATAGTGATTGGATTGTTTTAATTATGTGAATCTTAGAAAGATGGCAGGGTGTAGCAAGCGGCATAGAAGGTTGACTTTCTTCTGGTGTGGGAGAGCAGGTTGTGAGTTCATCGATTTTGCAGCTGTCTGTTACGTCACTGTGCCCGGCACCCATATGAGGTTTATTTTGAAATACTCAGCCATCTCCCTAAGATACAGCCAGCAATTAAGTGATGATTTTGAGTTTAAAATGATGTTATCCGTAAACTTCATTGGGGCTTGGCTGTCGGCACAGCGAAGCGTGCAGAGTTTATTTTACTGCTCTGTTCATTATACCGAAAGTGTAGTGCATATATTTGCACATATAAAAAAACGTTATTGAACAGACGTAGTGAGTGAGTCTCATCGCAAATGGGGTCTACATCAACAAACAACATCAGAATATGTAAATATTTCCTAGAATTCCACACTGAATATTTTTTTCCAAAAATCTGTCATCATCGTATTATCATCTCCGTGAATATCATTCCTTCGAGAGAACTACGTCTATTCAATGCTGTAGCAAATCAAAACAAGGATGCATTATAACCGGGCCGACTCCCATTTTTGAACCAACAAAAGAGCGTATTCATATAGACAAAGCTACCACCCATCCGTCAATCAGCAACAATTCCTGAGATAATCTCATTAACTGTTCTTTGGAATCCTATTGAAGTGGGACCCCCCGATGTGTTACAACTGAGTTAATTATGGATAATGTAATGTCCTTGATGTCCAATGCTATTCATCATATGAAAGTCACATACTGTTTCACTGAAGAGACAGAAAATATGGAACTGTGTTCATTTTCATGTCAAAAACATCAGAATACTCGTAAGGACAGTAAACAGTGATTTGTGTATACTCTGAATGTCCTGCATCAGTAATCATTTCTTCCATCCTTCGTAATCGCAGATATCCCAGACAGAGCACTATCTTTCTGTGATAGGATTTTGTTTAGCATCTCCTACGCACACTTGTCCATTCCCTGGAAACCACCATGAACACATATCCTTATGTCGCACTCAATGTAATGCATGAGCGACAATTGAAGTGTCTTCCAGAAGTGTTTATCATCGAATCGATTCGAAAAGTGCGACTGAAACATTGCCGCATATGAAGTAGATAATCCGATTAAGTCTCGTTTCAGAACTTCACATGTTTTGACCAATAAATGAACACTTGTAAGCAGTACTGGAATGCGCTGCTTTCACTTCCGAGCCAAAAAAAATACGAAGTTATTTTTGGAAAGTCATCAATTAGACGTCTTGAGTGTTTGGCGTTCTTAATGTCTTGGACGTGCCTTCGTTCAGTTCCTCTTGAACTCGTAATCTATTGTAAGTTCCTGCTTGAAATATCGTAACAAAAGCTTTGCTTATTGCATCAACCGCAATGTCCATCTATGGATCTCTAAACAATCGGGTTTGTTCTTGTGCGTTGTAAATACAACTATACAAATGGATTGTGATTTATTAAGCGGGAATTGCTTTCACATTAAACACACTCCACAGCACGTGTATGTAAACCATTGCAATCGCATCCATTCAAGGGAAGGAAAATTGTTTTTCGATCCACTCAATGAAAGTGTTGTCACATTTAAATGATGAGGTGTGTCAAAGGGGAGGTGTCCATAAGAGTTGAGAAGACTCTGTTCACACAGATATCTACTGAAACTGGCGCATGGAATAGATTTGCAATCCAGTGTTGGGGAAGTACTCCTCTTGGTCATTTCCACAAATATATCGACAAATATTTTGATTTTGAAGAAATATCCTTGCGGTCTGGATTTGTTTACCTACAACCACAACCGGTTGCTTGGAGGCGCTTTGAATGGATGTTTGGAGTTTTAGAGCTGTTATTTTGGAGAATTTAACTTGGGACTGCGATGGGTTGTTTTGGTAGCAATACATATTTTTAAATATTAAACTCAGTTTGGCAGACATTTCCAGGAAGTGGAAAATTTAGAGTGACGGCGGTTTTCTGAATAATGTAGGGAGTTTCAAAGGACTCGTTTTTTATTGTTTTGTGTCTGAAAGGCGTGGGCCGGTGAAATCAAAGCAAAAAGAAAATTTTGCAAAGAATCCCTTTAAATACACTCCCTCAGACCACAGAAGAGAATCGGAGGGTCCTACTTCCTGCTCAAGAGTCAGCACAAGGTATGTTTATTGTTTACACCCAATCTAATCGAATGATTCCCTTTGGTTTAGAAATTTATTTGCAAATATTTTCCATTGTTGACATTTCGTCAGAAGCCATACATAGATACTATGCAATTAAAGTTTAAATTAGAGGAACGCTCGAGTTGTGGATAATCTTCTGCAAGATACCTGGGTACTACATTCATGGTTTCAAACAAAATCTGAACTGAGACAGGGTTGCACAGTGGGTCCATGAGGAACTACATTAAGATAACATTTCAACTTTCTTCAAATTCGCGAACTATACTGCCCCGGTATTCATTGCCCTTTGATACCCACGATTAGCCATATTCTGCAAACGGCCCTCTCTAGTCTAGAAAACCTGCCCAAAGAATGCCGTCTAAGTGTCAGCTCAAAATTATCACTTCGATTGGCGAACCACTACAGTGATTAAGGCAAGATAAAGCGTTCTTAAGCTTGTGGACATATTATGTCAAATGCTTTTGAAGTCGCCTGTCGCTGACGATCCAATTTCTGCATACAGTCATTTTAATTCGAAGACCTCCCACAATTGGTGTCGCGACACTTTGACATTCTAGAAAACTGCGCACCTGTGGAACTCGCTAGATAAGGTATTGCGTCACTGGTTTATATGCTGAAGAAGAGGAAGAAAGCGTCATGCACCTTCTCCGTTCTTGCAGTGCCCTCTCCTTACGAAGAAGAAGACACTTAGAGACTTATTTTTACGGCAACCTGACCGAACTAAGCAACAACAACGTCAGACATCCCATAGCAGTCCCACGCAATCTGCCAACCCCTGGACCATAACCACAACCAAATCAACCCCTATTGACGGAGTGTAGAGATAATACGGGTGACGCTACAACCCGTTTTGCGTGCTTTTCTTCACTCACGAGTGGTTGGCATCAGTTCTGAGTTAAGCGAGAGATGGAGACAAGAACTATGTTGTTTGTGTGAGAAGACCGAATGACTGGAACTTAACCACTCAAAAGAACTCGAGAGATAAAATTCTAATAATATGTTCATTCAGGGCTAAATACGTACTGTCCTGTCTAACAACGCCGGCAATCTTATGTTTTCAATGATGACTCAAGTGTAAGTATACGGATGTACCCCACGTGAGGCTCACGTAAAATTGCGATAAAAGTCGCTCACAAGACCAGACACTGTATCAATGACGTTTGAATAGGAAATTTACGTGGTAGCACAGTCATAGTGAAGAAGAGTTGATTGACTATCTACGTCAGATTATCGACGCCAACACTGCGTGCTTGTAGTCATTTTACTGTGATAGGAAACGCACACTTTTGTTTGTCCTTTTAAAAGAGGTAAGCACATGTCTTGTAGCATTATTCGGGAATGGATTTCCGCGCAAATTGACTCTGCAATTGGTGTGATAATTGACTGCCAAGAATATGTATGCATTTTGTTGAGGCTTCGAGTGTGTACTACGGTAAGTTCATAGTTCATACTCCGCCGTCGCCTAGAGAGTAGGAGTTTCGTCTGCTACGCTGTGTATATAGATTTAATTACAGACATAAACAACATAATTCTTGGCCCATCTCTCTATTAATCGAAAACTGACTGGACGCACATCACGAGTGTCTTCAGAAGGTGCAAGGTGTTGGTCCATATTAAGAGTATAGATAATTGGGCCCGATAAACAAGAATCAACTTGAATAATAATTTCACAATTTCAACTAGTGATCTTAATCACAAGTTGAACAATATTAAATTTTAATTTGCATTTGTAATATCGGTCCTAGTTCCACTATTTCCAATGTCAAAATGTCAGAAGATATGCCTTCTTGGGCGGATGTGGGAAGTATTTTTGGTGGAACATGAAAGTTAACACGACCAAAGGGTGTACAGAAGTCATAGATATGTCGTCCTGAGTGGCTGAGACAGTAGAAAGATTCAGTTATTACGGCTCACGCTGGTGCTAGGAAGGATTTGTTGGTGAAATATTAAATGCCGTAAAATTAAATCCAGTTTCTCTTACTCGAAGGACCAAAATAATGCGAAATATAAGCCGAAAGTTGGTCGATGAAAGAAACAGCAGAGCTCGAAAGAAAAATTCGGCGTCGCTGGCGTAAGATGATGATGGTTGGAAGTATCAGCACTAATATTTCCTGGTTTGGGTGAATAAAATCGCCATAGGCGCCAGTTATACTGGCACGGTATCCTAAAAAAAATTAACAAGGCCAATACAGCCAATATACAGTCGCCGAAATTATTTAAAATTGATTGAGGTTAGCTGAGAGTTTAGTTCCCATTTGAACACATGGAGGATATTGAACCCAATTGTATACTCCCGTATATCCACATCCACATGTAAACATAAACAAACTCCAACCACGAACGTAAACCGGATTTTTACTCGCCGCTGCCGTCCACATCGTCACTAACAACAAACACTGCGAAAATGTCGTTCTCTTCTTGCACATTTGCTCGTTCAACTCCGCTCGAATAAGGTCATTTGAACCATCTTCTTAACCTTGATGTGCAAGAAAAACATTTCAAGGTTCTGCACATCCACCAAGATTCCTGGTGCAAGAATTGTTTCCATCGAAGTACGGAGAACTGAAGACAGACGACCAAAGGAGAGACGAGAAAAACACCGGCTTGTATGCTTTTTTAAACCTACTTTGTCTTTATTGCTGTCAATCAAGCGATGTTTTGTTATGTTTGTTATTATTGTCCGCAGTTTGCTGTTTGGTTGCTTCTTACATGTTGCAAGTCGCAGGTTGCCTGTTCAGAAGCGGCTCACAGAATCAAGCCAGATTTGAGCGCTAACGGAGCTGCAGCAATGCGCGTGGCCAGGATTGGGGTACGAATTATGGGACTGGGCAGAGTCAATACTAGTGTACGCAAGGCAATGGCTGGTGATAAGATTCCTGGTGCAGCCAGAGCGAGGGCGATGATGCAGAAGAATACCAACTGCGAAAGGAAAAATGTGTGTATTTGTGATATGTTATAGTCAATCTGTTTCACTTACGTATTTGAACATATTGAAGACTTGTGGTGGCTGCGATGCTTTCGATGGTTGCTTGGTTAGAAATGTTTTGATGCCAATCTGCTGGCGACAAGATATTTTTATACGATTTCTCTCTCCCTGAGGAGAAGCGAAAAGTTAAAGCCACGACCAACAAGACGCTATGTTTGGATTGTGGCCAGCCGTGATGGGTTGGATTGAGTGTCAGTTCAGCTCCAGTTATTGCACATGAACTTACACTTGCTGGGAAGTCTGTGTTGCTCTAATGACTCATCAACACTGTGAAGTGAATACATTGATGGCGTGTTTCAATAATGAGTGGGAATCTGTGTTATGAATTCCCAATTGACTTTTTGACTATTTTTAGGAACGCAGACTTACAATGGCTTCGTCGAGGGAAGAGGTTTTGGATCCAATTGCTTATCGTTCATTTTTGATAACGCGAGCAAACAATTGCATGCATATTCCTTTGACATTCTAGAGAAGCTGTGTTTCTGTCTGCGTCAGGTATATCATGACATAACCGGTGAAGCTCAGTTCTCCGTTTCTCAACTTCGGCAGATTTACCTGTACATTTTAATGAAGTAGCTCAGAGATGACGCCGTAACTTCTACAACGGTCTGTGTAAATTGCGGTAGCAATTGGCTTGCATTCATAAACATCAGTTCCCCTTTTCATAAGACATATGACTTGTTACATGGTGACGTTTCCATTTATGGCGATCTGAGAAAAATACTCATCTATGGAATACCTTAGTTGTAAGGAAAAACTTGTCTAGCCATGCTGTCGGTAGGCAGGTCGTGTGTTCCGCCTTAAGCCTGTGAGACAACCCAGCAGAAGATGATCGCACACACCAGAAAAAGGACGGTGATATGTTTAACTTTACTTTCCGAGATGATTTAACCACATCCGATGGCTTCGAACATTATGTCCATCTTGCATGTAGGAACGGCTGTAAGACGAATACGGGCCCAGCCCCACTGACTAGAAGCCTACCATCTGTTCGGATTAACAGAGAGGAAATATATCGTATATAGGCAACCTAAGGACCATAAGTGCTCTGACGCACCACGAAGGAGTCGACATACAATGAGAAAGATTAAATGACTCTCCAGCAACTAGAGCGATTTGTCGCATGTTCTATAAAAATCTGGGACGTGGTGGTATTCCTAAAAACCACTAATAGGCTATAACACGACACAAACATCAAATGGTTACTACACCCAACGTCACAGGAAGAAATGGCGGAAAATAGCAAGTGGGTGGTGTACCACTTCGTGAAGCTACAAGCTACAAAGCAAGGGACCCAGATTAGAGTCTATGGGGGCCGTTTTCGCAAACGTGGCTGTCAACAAAATTTAACATAACCTACACATGTACGAAATTATTAAATAAACTCGATCAGTTTTGCAAGTCAGTAGAGTACCAAAAATCCACCTCAGATGGCTAAAAACATTTACTACCTAGATCCCATTCCAGCATTTCATATACTTACAGATTGAAGTACTCACGCGGGCTATTAAAAGGTAGTTTCCGGGATGTTAAAACGCAAATTAGTCCGTAACATGCGGTAGGCGTCAGCATTTCTAAAAACAGATATATAGGAAGTACTTAGAGAAAAAAATCACAACGCCTATACTACCCACCCATCCACGGCCAATCTGTACATCAACACATTCCCTACGCGTGGGCGGGAGGGTTCCTTATCAATAACATTTTGTTTACCTAATTTCTAACCTCACATCATTGAGAAGGTTACTCAAAACAACCTGAGCCGGGCCAGTTTCGGATAATTAAAGGTATCTCAGTTGCTTTTTATATTCAAATGCGCCTTACAATTCGTCTATTCATTCGCATCGAACGTAAACAAGTCACCCACTTCTTAGTAAACAGTTTAGGGAATTCCCTAAGCTTGCACGTTTCGACATTAAACAATTAATCACTGGACCAGTGTGTGGTACGTCACCAATCCGTGTTTACTTCCCCGTTGTTTTGTTTCTCCAATTGAATGCTAGACCATGGAATCAATAGAGTAATTCAATTAAGCTTGTCCTTGAAAGTTTCATATTGGAAGGCGTTCTCTTCGAATATGTGCTACGTGGATGGGAAACAACAATTCAAGGTGACGCATACGCATACGGTTTTTGAAGTGTAGTGTTGAATTTTAGAATTTGGAAGAGAGATCGCCAGAATTAACATGAAAATCAATCTACTTAAAAAATAAATGGCATAATATGCAAATTTTTTAATTTTACTTTTGCAAATTTTCTGTGTTTATTGTTATGTAAGTTACAACGATTGATTTCTTCAACGTCATTCCTGATGTAAGGTCTCTGCGATCTCATTGTGGCCGGGATATAAATGATGGAGGCTGAAATAAGTCGAAACTGTTACCATAAAAAAAACACGTGCACCATATAATGGCTTGAGTGCATTCATCAAGAACATAACCACAATGACAGGCGGTCTGTTTCCTTGGAGTATAAATTGAATGACAGAGCTCTGCCGCACAGGCACATAGGCTTGGTTAATATTAAAATGTAATTGATAACCCTGATTCCGGAGGTAAAAATTGAATCATGAACAATGCAACGCCATGAGTTTTGCCTTGTTCGCTAGAGAGTGGCTCAAGCAAGAGCATTATATGTCTTAAAAGATAATGTCCATTTCGGAGAATCGGAACCTCATTTTTCGGTTGAGGCTCGCTAGGTCCCAGACCAACTGACGATGATTCTTATTTGTGGCGCAGGAAGGTTGCTATTTGCCATCTCCCATTTCCCACTTCCAGGATAATTTCACAGACGGCAGCAGAAGGAGATGGGACTAACAGAGGGTTTTCGGCTCATTCTCGTTATTTAGCCATCGGGAGATTTGCCTCTATGACGTCAACTAAACTGCGATCACCAACGATGACTGAAAAACATTTAGAAATTGAGATAAGAACAACAGCATTAAGCAAACTTCAATTCGCATATCAAAACGGAAAATCCACAATAACCTCTCCACAAAAACTAACGTAGAATAGAAGGAGAGTTTCACAACGCTGACCATAAATCACTACCCAACACCATAATCACGAAATGGATAAACGTCATGCATGCACAGATATAGTAATTAAGATCATCAAGGAGGTGTTCTATCCTCTCTACAGTGGTCAATTCTGATGGATGTGAACCACTCGATGAACTTACCACATCTGGCTTTACAACCTTTTGATATACTGATGATTTAGATGGGATTGTGAAAGCATGAGAATGTCGTTGGCAATCTCATGCAAAAGCCCTTAGAAATAACCTGCGGGTGGTGTGATGATGAATGTCTGTATATATAAAGCCAAATGAAACTACCATTATCAGAACCACCAAAAGAAGAATAAATAAGTTTCAAGCAGGTAAAGACTAAGGAAGAGGTATGATTTATAGGTTTTACACTGAATCAAATCCTGGAACGCACATATCCACACAATATGTAAAAAATCCACTAAAGCGTTGTGGTCCCTACACCAAATGATTAAACCAGCCATATTATATTGTGCTTTAATTTGGTGGAAGATATGCGAACAACGACAAATCATCAACAAATTAAAAAAAACAGAAATTAAGCTACGTGGTGCACTTGCTCAACGGGAGCAATGAGAACCACAGAATGCAACGTTGGCTCTGATGAATATAACATATTATCCAAGATTTTTAACCGTTTCGAGATTTTCCTTAAATATTGGAAACACAGACACTTGATTTAAATTCACGACATGGAACGTTTCACCAAAAAAATCCTTCCTAGAAAATTAAAATTTACTGAATAAAGTATGTTATTGTAGTTCGTGCTATTGTTCTCTCACGAGTGGATAAGTCAGTTTTCAGCTGGATTTCGGTTAATAGAGAGATGGGAGAAGTATTATGTTGTTTGTGTCTGTATTTAAATCTAGATACCCAGCGTAGCAGACGAAACTCCTACTCTCTAGGCGACGGCGGAGTATGAACTATGAACTTATCGTAGTACACATTCGAAGCCTCAACAAAATACACACATATTCTTGACAGTCTATTATCACACCAAATGCAGAGTCTCCGTCAAGACCGGATTCGTCGTCAGGATTGCGCGGAAATCCATTCCCGAATGATGCTACAAGACATGTGTTTACCTCTTTTAAAAGGACAAACAAAAGTGTGCGTTTTCTATCACAGTAAAATGACTACAAGCACGCAGTGTTGGCGTCGTTAATCTGACGTAGATAGTCAATCAACTCTTCACTATGACTGTGCTACCACGTAAATTTCCTATTCAAACGTCATTGATACAGTGTCTGGTCTTGTGAGCGACTTTTATCGCAAATTAACGTGAGTCCCACGTGGAGTATTACATCTGGCAATGTAAGACAGAACAGGACAATACGTATTTAGCTCTGAGTGATCATATTTTTAGAATTACATGTCTGAATACCTTTGAGGGATTATGTTTCAATCTTTCGGTTTCCTGGTACAAACAACATGAATGATTGCTCGGAACTGCGTTAAGATGACTGACGTTGTTATTACTTAGCTTGGTCTGTTTGGTGCGCAGGCGTCGTTGATGCCCTATGCTCCTGAGGTGTTCTAGAATACAGTGACTGTGTTCTTAATGATATACCACTCTAATCGGAGCCAGTCAGTTTTTTTGAGATAAACTCTTTCAACTCTGAGTTTCTACGAAATTCTGAGAAAACAAAAACAAATTCAATGAAATCATTGCAACTTTACTTCACTCTAAGTGCGAAGCCATGTCATGGAGGAGCAGAAGTTAAAAATATACTCCACATTCCGCAAACCATTCACCCCCAGCGATTCTTTTTTAGCATCTCCTTTTCACAACAACAGCTCTTGAACTAAGAATAAACGAGTTTACTTGCTCCAAGAAGTTATTCCCTTTGTTGGGCTGCATGCCATTCCAAGAGCTAAAGCGCACCGAAGGAAACTTCTTAAGGTAGAGTATAAAAGGAAATCGAACAGCCTACAGGATCATAGTCTGTATCAACCCACAGGACAAGACACATCTTCTCAACACAACCAGCAACATGTTCAAAGTCGTAAGTAGAGTAGCGAGTCGGAGAGAAATAGTTAATTTATAAATACGCACCCACTTGCAGTGCTTCCTCGCGTGCCTCATAGCCATTGCGTCTGCTAACCCAGTGCTTTACTCACCGGCTTACTACACGGCAGTCGTACCAAGTGCGCCACTCGCACTTCCCCTTGCCTATGCAAAACTCTCACCGGCAGCCGCCTCAGAGACGTACAACAGTGTGGCAACAGCGAACTCCTTCCAGCAGCAGTACCGATCCGATTACAAACCATTGACCTATTCCGCCGGCTTGATTTACTGAGCCCATCGGCACAACCTGGATGCGCGTACAATTATTATTATGCGTGCAACATGACACCTTAGCAGCACCTTTGTGAAATGAAATAAAGATTTGACGTGACGGGTTACATCAGTGGGTTTTATTTGCTTGTTAATGGGATGGATCGGGTTTCAGACTCAGACTGGGGCTGTACGGCAGGTTCTCTTGCAAATTGAGGGCTTTACGCAATGTCGTCTGAACTTTGTCAAGGCCAATGGGTAGACAACGGATCACCCAGTGTACGCACATTGGATTAGTGTAGGAAGTGTATAAAAAAAGCGAATCGCGATTCCAGTGCATATCACACACTTGTCAGCATTCATCAACATCAACATGTTCAGATACGTAAGTGCATTGGAATATTGTGGGACTTCATCATCATCTTTTACGAATCGTTTGCTTTTCCTTAGTTGGCTTTCGTCTGTTTCATTGCCACCGCTCGCGCTGCAGCCAAACCAGGATTGCTCGCACCGTCAGTGAGTATCGCTGCTCCTCCGACCATTGTGTCAGCCCCAACTGTGGGTATTCTCAGAACTGCTCTGATTGCCATTGGAACTATTGGCGCTCCACTTGCCTTGAACGGAGGACTGATATCCAATGGGTTACTCGGCGGCGGAATTGTCTCCGGCCGCATATTGTCGATTGCTTTCCTCGAAACTTGGATTAATCCATTGAGATCACGAATAAAATTATTTAAGCGGAGTTTTAGAACTTTTCTTTTGAATTTCTGAGATGTGATGGTGATGGGAACTTAGGCGAGAAGGGAGAAGATGGATGAACTTTTCACTTATAAGGAATACAGCATATTAATTTGGAAATTGTGGGACGGGAGTTGAGAAGGGCTTCCCAAAATGTATAGGTGGTACAACTAACAGCGGCTGCATGAACATAGTACTGTCATTGGCCTAGGGGATGAACCTGATGGAGAATATCATAGAAACTAAAAGAGAAGCTCGAGTGCTTCTCGGCATAGGTTCTTCTTCTTCTACAGTCGGAAGTGGACCTGGGCGTCAGCCAACAAACCTCTCCAGCTGGCACAATCTTTAGCCAGCCGCCTCCAATTACGCACGCCTTGACTGAGAAGTCCTCTACTGCGTTGTCCCACTTGGGCGGAGTCGAAGACTCTTCTGGCTGGAGTGGTTTTTTTCCGCTTAGGCGTTGGATCCGTAGACGCCTGTGGACAGTTCGTGGTTGAATCTTTTTCTTGAAAAAGAAATAAAGCGGGACAGAGATGATCAATGTGTTATATAAGGTAAGTAGGTAGAAGGTAAATAGCACTGCGTGCCGTTTTAACACCTCTGCTCTAATAATTCAATTGAGAAGTGTTATTGAGATGCCCTTAAAACCAACCGGGGGTTTTAGGAAGGATATAAGCTTCTTAATATCCTTTGTAGAAATGTCTTCAAGTGAGTTCTGGCAAGTGCCGGGTTAGAATGGAATTGTGGTACTCCTCCACTCCCTCGCAGCAGTGCTGTTGCAACTGCGACAGTGTGAGTTGTGTTGGATACCTAGATTTGCAGCATAATCTTCTATCGGCCAGTGTTCTGTACAGGTCCCCAACAATCTAGCGATATCATGTCGGGTTCGCCAAAGGAGATCGTTTGTTTTCGATCGGTTACACTCATGCCATATTTTTATAGGCTTTTGAAAAGTTTAGCAATTCTGAGAACACACCGCGCCGACTCAGGCGCCCATTTTGGAGCAGTCAGTGTAGAATGCAGATTGCAAGTTAAAATCCCTGTACACCTTCAGTTGCTTCGGTGATTAGAGTCTTAAAGCCGTTTGATAATTTTAGCTTAGCGACCGTATAGTCTATGGAGTATTTTACGAGGTCCCTAGGAAGGACATCTAAGATAGTGCTATGACCATAGGGTTTTGATGTCCAGCACCTAGACTCTCTGAACCTGATGGCCTTGTGTGCTGACGTGTTTCTGACGTGTAAGTCCGGAGGTACTAGATATAGCATTATAGTCAGAGCGTCTATTGGTGCCGACCGTGGAGCGCTTGTGATGCCAATGCCAAGCTTTCTATGCCTACTTCGATGAGGAATTCAGGGATCGCTTTCGTGTGAACGTTGTGGAACGCCCCTTCTTCTTCAATAGTCCGCACTACTTCATAGAGAACCGTTTCTGTGAATCTCCGTTTGAGGTATGCGTGTTGGGATTTGAATATAGATGATTCTATTACTTACTATTCTATTACTCCTGAATGTGGTTTAAGGTTTCGAGAACCTTAATAATGAAGATGGTAAGACTAATAGGCCTGAAATAATTTGCGACTTCATGCCTACGCCTTTCTGCCTTAGGAATGAAGACTACCCGAACTTGACGCAACGTATCGGAGACATGGTTATAGAAGATGCAGCTTCTATAAATCGGCATTAGTCATGGAATTGCCATGTCTTTTGCAGCATAATGGGTAGTACGTCGTCCAGGCCTGGAGATTTATAAGAATCGAAACTGTGAATGGTGACTGAAATTTTTTCCACACTCCGCCTAATTTTTTCAGGAGACTCGGATTGGAGTGTTCCTTTGACAGGATTTTACTTAGGCTGACAGAATCCTTCAGGATTTCAATGTTTTGACAGTAATTATACCAGGATTGCTTCCTACAACTATGTGTTACATGAATTCAGCTTGGTCCTTAGAGAGAGAGTGCTGTACTATTCCCTTTGAGCAAATCAAATGCGTCCGTAGACAAGGGGACAAGGGGACAAGGGCAATATGTAAGTTTTGTATATAATAGACCCTCATCATCCCTGTCCTGCTCTATGGCGCAGAAGCCTGAACAGTCTCAAGAGCAGATGAAGAAGTCCTTGGTCTTTTCGAGAGAAAAGTTCTGCGTTCCATATTTGGTCCTGTTTGCGTTAATGGTTTTTGGAGAAGAAGATACAACCATGAACTGTACGCGCTGAACAGCGACATGAGCCTAGTCAGGCGTCTACGGATTCAGCGCCTAAGATGGCTAGGCCATGTAGAGCGCATGGACAACACTGCTTCAGCCCGAAGAGTCTTTGACTCCGAACCAGTGCGACAACGCAATAGAGGACGCCCAGGAAACCGATGGCGCCAACAAGTGGAGAGGGACCTCAACCAAATTGGTGCGCGATATTGGAGACAGCTGGCTGGGTCTTAGACAAAAGATTACCTTAATACTTGGTTGTAAACCCCTTATTCTCTAACACTGATTTTCACCGACGTGGCATGGAGTCCATCCAATCCTTTCATCTCTTGGTGGTATGTTTCCGGTCATTATCTTGCTGAAAGACCCAGATTAAATTTCATATTCTGCATAAGGCAACATTACCCTTGAAGGAATATCAGCATAAACAGTCCCATAACCATAACCCCAGAAATAAGATGGATGGTAGGAAAAACTTTTTGAACCGCCGTGTTTTATGGTATTTAAAGTGTATTGAGGGCGATATTCCGTGTTTGGAGGATGGCGAATATACATAGGCGATAGCCACATCCTCCAAATAGAACAATTTTGCTCTCATCAGCCTGTAATATATTGCTCCATTTTTCCAAAGGCCAGATGACGTGTTCTTTGGCAACGGCTATCCGATCTGCTATGTGCTTTTTGGAGAGTAATGGTACCTTGCGGGGACTCCGAGCGTTTAGCCCTTCATTTAACAGCCGCCTGCGGACTGTGAATGCACTAATCCTTACCCCCGACCCCTTTTGGGTAAGATTTGAAGGTGTAGAGGGGTGCTTCTGGCTGTATCTTACAATTCGCCTGTCCTCCAATTCTGATGTTTTTTTTTCGTCCACTTGTTTCGGGCTTAAGATGGTGCTTTATTGTGTTAGCAATCATTGGGGCTGTGCATCCTATGACTTCTTGAATTTCCTTATAAGATTTTCCATCTGCTCTTAACTTTAAAATTAATCGTCTTTCCTGCTCGGTGCAATGCTTATTGCGGCCCACTATTCAATCAAACGTTTAAGATTTTACTATAACCTAAGTTAAAAATATTCATTTGTTCTTACTTTTATGTTTCTACTTCAAATTTTATGGCAGTAAAGTCAGTAAAGTAGCACACTACCATTTTTTTGAACAGCTGTATAAGTACTTCGCTAGACCTTTAACGACTGATTGATACTACAACCGACATGCAGTGGAAAATATGGAATTATTTGTTTTGTCAATTACCGTTATACATTGGCCGCCGTGACCTCGGCGGCACACCTCCATCCGATGGTCCAAATTTTCGATGACGCTGAAGCATAATTGAGGTTCTATGCCGTTAATGTGCCGTATTTACTCATCCTTAAGCTCTTGAATTGTTGCTGGCTTATCGACGTACACCTTTTCTTTCAAATAACCCCAAAGAAAAAAATCCAACGGTGTCAAATCACATGATCTTGGCGGCCAATTGACATCGCCACCACGTGAGATAACACGGTCATTGAATTTGTCGCGCAAAAGAGCCATTGTTTCGTTAGCTGTGCGGCAAGTGGCACCGTCCTGTTGAAACCACATATCGTCCACATTCATATCTTCCAATTCGGGCCATAAAAAGTTCGTTATCATTTCACGATAGCGAACATCAGTCACAGTAACTGCCTGACCGGCCTTATTTTGGAAAAAAATACGGCCCGATGATGCCGCCAGCCCATAAACCGCACCAAACAGTCACTCTTTGTGGGTGCATTGGTTTTTCGACAATCACTCTGGGATTATCATTCGCCCAAATGCGGCAATTCTGCTTATTGACGAATCCACTGTGGTGAAAATGTGCCTCATCACTGAAGATGATTTTCTTTGATTTGCATTTTGATTTGAACGCCCATTTTCATAATAAGCCTGAATAACTTTAACGCGTTGCTCGATTGTGTATCTTTCCATGGTTCAAATTGAGTTAGTCTGAAATTGAGAAATGTCAAATGAAATGTAGAAAAAAACTTGACGTTCAGGTGTGGTTCACATTCAACATCGGCCCTTTATTAAAAATTGGCTTGCAATTGCTTGGGATGTGCAAATTAAGAGTGCTCTACAATTATTTTGAACACAGTTGTACATAGTTGATTTGTTATGTACGTCGACAAGTGTTGTCACAGTGACGACCTATTCTGATTGATGTGCGGAGAATGGTGACAGGTATTCCATTTCAATTGAATCTCAGTGCTGCTTGCAAACCAATTACTTGTTGTCTCGGTATTTCGCTGCTATCGCAGGCATCCATCGTGGAAATATGCGTACCTTTTATCCCTCTTAAGGAAGCCATTGGACGAATAGTTGGATAGGTGCTTGCAATGAAAAAAAGCGTATTATTGCTCGTATCGTTAACGAAAAGGATTTATTGCGAACTCTTTATGCAGATTAGCTATTCGGCTTCCTTTGAAAATTCTTTATTCCAAGAAACTGTGATCAGTAGAACAGGTTTGATTAACAACAGCAGCAGTTGGACTCAATCGCGTTCGTATTAAAATACTGTGAACAATTTTATGTACAATAATTAAACGAAAAGAAAGAAAAAAGATCAAGAAGAAATTATAGTGATAATTAGTGACTCTTTCCATTATACATACGAGTATGTCAAGGAAAGAGTCAAGAAAGCGTCTCGTCCTCTGTACCTGAGCACCAGGATATTTAGTACAAATGGGGTCAAGCTCTAAGATAATCCTGTGCACGAACACAGCGATTGTTAGATCAATTTTTATTTATGGCAGCTTAGCTGCCCGGGGTGACCAAGTCAAAAGCGACTATAGTCCTCCGTTCCTTGATTTCGAAAACCTTTCGGTGTTATTTCCCGACAAGGGAGGAGTAGAATACACATGAACCCATCAACAATTCGACCATCCAGGCTTATACGGATGTATAGAAGATGCTACAATGTTGCATGCACTGCTCCATCAGAATCCCTGACTATGGCAGTTTTTTTCAAGCGGAGGACCCGCAGTCAGGGAAGCAGCCAGGATGAAATCGATGTTGTGTATACATACCACCGGCTGATGCTAATTGAATAAAATTTTTCAGAGACAGCACTATTCACTTGGACAACGAAACGACGACGATATAAGAAACTTCGGAAACATTTACAATTGTACGCCGGAAAACGAAAATGTCATCACAAAGACTTCTGCATGGATTTGACTGAGACTACTCGGAAGGAAGTGCTGAACAGTATTTTCACCACTGCAAATGGTGGTTTCATCGACTGTTCAGTTTACCATTGGCATCTGTTAAATGTTTGTGCTTATAATACATAGGCTACGCCCTTATCACCTTTCACCAGTTTAAGGCAGTTGTACATTTCTGAACACTGGACAGAGTTAAGATACTCTAAAGTTTTAACAAATGGAGTACCCAGTAAGCAAATTCTCGTCATTAATATCAGAATTTCTTGCTTGTTCAACTGCCAAGCCACCAACAGCTATGGTAATACCCTCCCCTCTTTCTCGGCCAATTGAAAGTATGTACAGTGCAGTAAGGTGGTGGTTGCAAGCCACCACCGCGTTTGTTGTCGCAAGTGCGGTGGTTATGTCAAGGCAAGCTATATGCATGTGAAAGGGGAACACAAGCTAAAAGTTTAGATTAGTGGGTATAAAATAAGAAGCAATCAACAAGTTTGCCATCAGACACCTCGTCAGCATACAACTACCAGACGCCATCATGTTCAAGCTTGTAAAAGAGATTCAAATACGATCCGTGTTCATTCTTTAACTGAAATTATTCCTTCTAGTTAACATTCCTTTGCATCATTGCCGCTGCGTTCGCCAAACCTGGACTACTCGCTCCATCACTACGCATAGCTGCTGCTCCAACAATTCTGTCTGCGCCAAGAATCGAAATTGTAAGGGCGGGTCCACTCGTTACTCTAGGCGCTCCTTTGACTGTTGGCGGCGGACTTGCGACTGGCGGTTTGGTGCCCTCGGGCCTTGTCTCCAGCGGACTGGTCTCAAGTGGACTCATCGCGAATGGAGTTGTTACAAAGGGACTTCTCTCAAATGGTTTGGTGTCTGGTGGTATCATATCTGGTAAACTGATTCGTTAAACTGTACACCAGTCACAGACGTCGCTTTAATTTAAAATTATAAAAAAAAATACAGCAAAAATTTAGAGATCGAATTTATTTATTTCAAATTTATTCTTGAACGACAAAGAGAGACACTTGGACACCATGGACAGGCAGGTGGGTGTCCTTGAGGTGTTCATTTGGACCAAGGATTTGGATCTACTGTACCTTGACACATCCCTTTTAGTAAAACAAACCAGATTCGTATATGAATCTCAGCAGTAAGGTTATGCTCCCAAACACGTCTCTTCGCTAAAGCTTGACACGACTGAGCAAATGCTGAACAGGTATTATTTCAAGAAAGCCGTTGTACATGAGTTACAATGGCACAGAATTCCCACAATAAAAATCTGAACAAGTCGTTCCAACTGAAGCTGACCAATAATGGTGATATATTCGTACTCATTGCCGCCATAGGGCTCTCGCCTTTGAACCACATACTAGATTCAGTGAATAATTGGTTTGTCTACGAGTTCATCCTCTACTCTTATCTCCTCTTCTTCTGTCCCGTATAATCCAATGAAGGGGTCGCGGGTCAAAGCCCGCACTCGCCATAGACTCTAAGTCAGCAGGAGCTACATATGTATGCTCAAGCGCAACCTGGCGACATTTTGGACTTGGTCCAACCACCTCGCCCTGCGTTTGCCAAACGTTGATGGAATCTCATTTAAGGCACGCCTCGGAAGTCGTGATGATGGGGACATTCGTGGCACCTGCCCATACTATCGAAGTATAGCCCCTTCCGTTCATAGAAACAGCTGCTCAACATTGAGTTCCTTGAGAACTACCATGCTTCTCACCATATCACAGCGATTAACAGCACGAAGAGTTAGGAGAGAGTTGAAAACCCCTAACTTGGTATTGACACCAAGTTCCTGGTTACAGACCTTTCGAACTGTCTCCCAATTGACCCAGCTTGGCCAAGCATACAGCACAGCTCAGTATATTATTACCTCCCATCACTCGTGAAAAAGACCCTGTGATGCTTAAACTTGCCCACCTGCTTCAATTGGACTCCACTAACATGTACAGGCGTTCCGGAAGTTAACATATTCTCTGATTTGTCCACGTTACCTTTCATCCCAGCATCAGTACATACGGCTACAAACCTATCAAGCACGCGTTGGAGTTCCGTCTGGGAAGATAGTATGATAAAAAAAGACATCTGCAAAAAGAAGATGGTTAACTTTCAACTCTCCCAATCTGAACCATTCCTCGCCTCAGATGCCATGCAAGATCCAGTTCATATATATAACGAAAAGGAGAGGTGACAAGTCGCATCCTTGACGAAGTCCAACGCCCATTGTGAAGGTGTTCATATAGCACCGGTAGGCTGAACACAGTGGCTACAATTTGTGTATAGAGACTTAATGGACCGTTAATCCCATACTCGAGGCACTCGTTGGTATGACTTTATGTACCATTCTTAGACTGAAAAGCTGGTCGGTTGTACTGTTCGTTCCCCATCCTGGACTCGATCATATCTCTAGAACGCGCTTTCAACACCTTCGCGTAGGGTCTAGTTTAGGTTAAACAGGTTGGCTGCGAGCGAAACCGCCAGCACCCTTTGACCATGTTGGTCCATTGTGATACCCATAGTCAGACTATTACCACTGATTGATAACTCCAGTGATATTGCCGTTAATTTTATCCCGACGGTAAATGGTGACTGGACCAGATTTGAAAACCAAATAAAAGCGTATCCACTTTGCTTGCACTGGGATTCGTACCGGGGACCCCTCTAAGCAAGGACTCAACCAACTGCACCATCCAGCTGTTAGTAGGCTTTTCCGGGGAGAATTTGCATTTGTCAAAGTCTGATCGTATCAGGCCGGCATAAGAAATAAGATTAGCTCAAGTTTTGCATTTTCGATTCCGAGACTGTGGGTCAACGCAGCAGTGGATGGCCAAGCAGAGAAGTACTGCAACCCACAACTGAAAGCGACAACTTTGAAAGGCCATCAATATTAACATATACATACATTGTATGAAGAAATGCGAGGATTTTATTTTTCATTTTATTCATTTGATCTATAAAATCATGTTTGTACAAAGACTTGTGCGCATCAAGGGCTTAACGAATGAGTTCTTCGGATATAAGTCCCTTAGACAGCAATTTTCCAGACACTAGTCCACCACCAGAGATAACCTTGTTGCCGATTAATCCACTTGAGATCAAGCCGTTCGAGATCAGTCCACCAGAAATCAGTCCATTGGACAGCAAGCCACTGGACACCAATCCATTAGAGACCAGTCCATTGGATATCAGACCACCGGATACCAATCCATTAGAGACCAGTCCATTAGATATCAGACCACCTGATACAAATCCATTCGAAATGAGTCCATTAGATAGCAGCCCTCCGGACACCAATCCACCAGACAACAGTCCACCAGATAAGAGTCCACCATTGATGGCCAATGGGGAGCCAATGCTGATTGGAGATGATCTTATAACATCAATGCTTGGGGCCGACACAAGTGCTGGGGCGGATGCAATGCTGAGGGATGGAGAAAGCACTCCAGGCTTGGCGCAGACGGAGGCTACGATGCTGATGTATGTCAGCTGGAACAGTACAAAATTATGATTAAATGAATAAAATATCACTTTGGATCCTCTTACGTATTTGAACATGATGATTTCTGGAACAGTGAGAAACAGTTGAACTCTTGTTGAAGGCTGATGAGACTGTGATGTCGAATTCAACATTCGTCTTTCGTTTTATACTCAGATTTCCTCTGCACATGCACACAGAAAACCACTGACTGGTTGGGCATACGCAACTGAAGCTGTGTGGTGAACTAGTTGTTGCACCCTTACTACGAGTCTACTTCGCAACTCTTGAAATAAGAGAAGTGGTGGCTTTGCTCTTGCATAATCGCACGGCCCAGAGATGAATGCTTTCGCTAAAGAAAGAGTGGATTGAGTATAAAATGCGAGCGAATTCGGGGACTCAGCATCAGACACCTTCAGTTTACGATTTCTTCAACAATCCACAAGCACTCATCAAAATGTTCACATACGTAAGAAATTTGAAAGATGTGGGCAAAGGTAATTTATTCACTATTATCTTTCAGCTGGCCTTCTTCTGCCTTGTTGCAACTGCCTTTGCTAACCCAGGAATTCTGAGTCCATCACTGAGTATTGCTTCTGCTCCGGCTATTGTGTCTGCGCCGAGAATTGGAATTGTGAGGACTGCTCCGATCGCCACTATTGGCTCTCCAATTGCTATTAGCAGTGGACTGGTGTCCGGTGGATTGATATCCGGCGGATTGGTCACGAAGGGATTAGTTTCGAATGGAATAATTTCTGGTGGACTAGTTTCTAAGGGCATCGTCTCTGGGGGTCTGGTGTCTGGCAAGCTAATCCGTTAAATTGAAAAAAAAATATAAATTGTATATAATTCTATTGCGTTGAATAGTAATGGCAAACGAAGATCATCTTTTGAGTTTTAATTGGTGTTGGTATTTAAATTTATTTATTTCGCCCAAGTTTTAAAGGGTTTTCGATATAATGCCGGAAACACTATGGTGCTATAGTCTGCTTCCAACATAAGCAGGCCCCATGCTGCTGTCGTTCTTACGGTTATTAAAAAAATGAGGGAAATACGTTAAATACGAAATGTTTTGACATGTTGTACGATTTACGTGCTAGAGTGTGTTCTGTTGACACTTTCAGTACAAATTGAGAGTTTTTTGTGTGTCAGCCGACGTTTGAGAAATGAAAAGGGCTGATAAATGCCTGAACTACCTACCTATCGCTAAAACAGTAACACCAACGCAGTATAGTGTTTCTCGCTCAGTAGCTCCGAGAAAATATGAAGAAAATATCAAATTTGATATTTCAACATCTTATTGACATGAATCATGGTTGCTGAGACTGTATAGTGTTCAAGAATGCAGTTCTCAATCATCGCATCGCCGTTCGGGGCCGGCATAGGAGTACAATGAGTCCGCTCCAGGAGTACAATGAGTACAACCGCGTAAGTCTGTGCGACTCTCTGTGCACTAAAAGAGATGGCTAACTTTCTTCTTTCTTCTAATCACTAAAGATACAAGAAATCACATTCTTTACGAATTTGAAAATGTGTTCAAAACAAAAATTGGCGAACACGTCACAATTGCATTCAAAATTCACTTGAGTCTGTATCTACAGAACACGTTGTTGTGTTGTACATTTATCTCAAGAAGAAAGCTGCTTAAACGTCATGCAAACTTGAAGAAGCTTACCATGTAAATATCTATTTTTATCCAGTTATTGAGGGTGTAATATTTTTGGAACCACCTTCCTGTCAAGCGATATGATACATCCAGTTTCGCCTTCGGGAGCAACTAGCGGTAAACCAGTAAAATGGACAAAATGCTCCATTGTGTCTCTTTGATTCAATTCGGCTGAAACTGAACTTTCTGGGCCTCTGTAGAATAAAACAATGGGGATGATGAAATGTAAACAATGCGTTACATGCCAGTTGTAATGCTATCAGGTTCAGTATACCCGATTTGAGGGTGATTTGTTTTGAGGTAAGGACTGGAGAAAATAGATTTATGTCCAACTAGCGTCTGACCGTGACTATTTTTACGCGGTGAGCAAGGACGAACACATTAAGAGCTGCTTAGGTAAATAAACGTAGTCCATACGATAAAGATATTATTTATAAGTAAATAGAATGAAGGCATTGCACAGGTAACGTGTTGTTGGAAAATTTCCTTTCTCTGAATGCTTGCGTGGTGTTTCGTTGAAAGAATAGATACACTAGTATTCGGACAGCAGAATTTAGTATCCGGACATGTCATTTGTTTGAAATGTAAGATAGATTGTTAATTTTTAGTGGGAAGTGAATTTTGATGTTGGTTGAAGATTATTGATAGATTTAGTTTTGCTTCGGATTCAATGATTTCTCTGAGACTTCTTGAGATTTTTTCCCTAACGTTTCTCTATTAAGCACGTATACCCAGCACTTAAGTCTCCTATAACTCCTGGGATACCACCTTCCCTATACGTTTCATAGCTGTTCTGATAATGCTATGCTAAGATTGGGGAGCTTGCGCATTGGCAAGATTTTCAACATTATTCCATTCTCAACATATTTCCTATTATTCCGAAATACTTACGTCTGTCGGCTGCATTATAAGATGGTATTTGATGGCAACTCATACGAATTACTTTGTCGGAAGACTGAAAATGCTCTTCAATTTTGAGTCTGAGACGTGTTAATTGGCATTTTCCAGTTACCACAGAAAATTCCAACAGCACTTGGTGGCGAATCAACTTTGAAACCAATTGAATCTTATGAGTAAACAAAAACAAGTATGGCACTATGGCGATGCTACAATTTATTGAGTTGAGGAAGTCTCAGGTGTGTTGAAGAAAAGGAAGGTTTCATTTAGACAATTATTAGTTTATGTATCACCCCATAATGCCAGATGGTATCAAACGTTTTTTCTACATTTAGAAATAAAATTCCAACAGTAATTATGTCCGTACTCTTGCCACCTGAAAATATTTTTCATGTCATTAGTTAAAATAGGAAAAAATGCTTGAAAAGTGAAAAGGAATTACCTTCCTTCCGTGACAGATACAATTCTGTACTTAATGATCTTCTTTAGGATTAATAATTTACCAGACATCAACTTCGAATTATTCTCTCCATCTTTAGATAAAAACTAAATTGAATGCTAAAAATTGCTTATCTTAGCCCAGCAGATTATGCCTAAGATTAACCAGGCGAGATTTTGGACTTGTCCAACTACCTCGTCCTGGGTCTGCCAAGCGATCGCTTATCTGATGGAATCCCCCAGAGAATCCAGTCTATGTAGGTCCTCTTCTTCTCTCTGATGGCTTCTTGAACTCCGGATGTTTTAAACCATTCTTTTCTCACCACCGCTTCACTCCACAAACATCATGTACAGAAGCAATGACAACTGTTGAAAACAGTCGCCATTCTTCCTCTACATGCGGTGGAACAGTTGGTATTCGATCAAACCTTTCAGATGTGCGCAGTGCTAAAGTTTGGTTTGAGTTGGCAGAAGAGGTAATCTATCAGTGAGGTTCAGCGTACACATCATCTGGAAATGAGCGTGTGCGTGTCATACACGATGGTACCACATAAAGATCTGTCAACGATTTCTGTTGAAAATGGTCCCACATGTGCTTATGGATGCCATGGTATGGAAAGAATGTGTTCATTATGAACATGCCATTTGCGCAGAAAGATTCCAACAACTTTTCTAATTGCGCGTTCTGGTGAGGATCACCGTTCCTACCAATCACACTTCCCCATGTCGTAACATCCACACCCACGTCAGCATTGAAGTCACCCATCAGGATATAGGGTGAATCCACCTACGCACCCTATCAACTTCATTCAGGAAACCCGCGTACTCCGACTCTAGGTGATCTTATCCAACCACGGAAAAATAATTAAAATGCATGAAACAGGACGAGTACAATTCTGATAAACGCTTTTTACTTTATCTTAAAGTAAAGGAACATGTGTGCATAATATCGCTGATGTACAACTCAACGAATCAGTTTTCCAGAGACTAGGCCACCAGAGATGATACCACCAGACAGCAACCCATTCGAGACAAGTCCTTTGGTGACCAAGCCATTCGCAACAAGTCCATTCGACACCAATCCTCCCGAAATCAATCCACCGGACAGCAATCCTCCGGACACCAGTCCACTGCTTACAGCAATTGGGGCGCCAATAGTGGCGATCGGAGCAGTCCTCACAATTCCAATTCTCGGCGCAGACACAATAACCGGAGCAGAAGCAATACTCAGTGATGGACTCAGAATTCCTGGGTTAGCAAAGGCAGTTGCAACAAGGCAGAAGAAGGCCAGCTGAAAGATAATAGTGAATAAATTACCTTTGCCCACATCTTTCAAATTTCTTACGTATGTGAACATTTTGATGAGTGCTTGTGGATTGTTGAAGAAATCGTAAACTGAAGGTGTCTGATGCTGAGTCCCCGAATTCGCTCGCATTTTATACTCAATCCACTCTTTCTTTAGCGAAAGCATTCATCTCTGGGCCGTGCGATTATGCAAGATAGAAGCCACCACTTCTCTTATTTCAAGAGTTGCGAAGTAGACTCGTAGTAAGGGTGCAACAACTAGTTCACCACACAGCTTCAGTTGCGTATGCCCAACCATTCAGTGGTTTTCTGTGTGCATGTGCAAAGGAAATCTGACTATAAAACGAAAGACGAATGTGAATTCGACATCACAGTCTCATCAGCCTTCAAGAAGAGTTCAACTGTTTCTCACTGTTCCAGTCATCATCATGTTCAAATACGTAAGAGGATCCAAAGTGATATTTTATTCATTTAATCATAATTTTGTACTCTTCCAGCTGACATACATCAGCATCGTAGCCTCCGTCTGCGCCAAGCCTGGAGTGCTTTCTCCATCCCTCAGCATTGCATCCGCCCCAGCATTTGTGTCGGCCCCAAGCATTGATGTTATAAGATCATCTCCAATCAGCATTGGCTCCCCATTGGCCATCAATGGTGGACTCGTATCTGGTGGACTGTTGTCTGGTGGATTGGTGTCCGGAGGGCTGATATCTAATGGACTCATTTCGAATGGATTGTTATCCGGTGGCTTGATATCCAATGGACTGGTCTCTAATGGATTGGTTTCCGGTGGTCTGATCTCCAATGGACTGGTCTCTAATGGATTGGTGTCCAGTGGCTTGCTGTCCAATGGACTGATTTCTGGTGGACTGATCTCGAACGGCTTGATCTCAAGTGGATTAATCGGCAACAAGGTTATCTCTGGTGGTGGTCTAGTGTCTGGAAAATTGCTGTCTAAGGGACTCGTATCCGAAGAACTCATTCGTTAAGCCCTTGATGCGCACAAGCCTTTGTACAAACATGATTTTATATTTGAAATGAATAAAAAGAAAATAAACAATCTGCGATTTTCCTTTAATGTCAATTTAAGAAATGGAGGGATAAAATGAATGACTTGCGTTTGCAGTTAAGGTTAGTACAAAGTCCAGGCAAAATGTTGAATAACCAAAGCCATTTTATTACCAACTGAATAAAAATATTTGAAACATGCGCTCGGAAATAGCCAATTTTCAACAAATTACGCGTTATTGTCGTTCACTGTTCTACTACTGACAGTACACTCGTGTCACGTCACAATGGTGGACAAGGGCACAACTAGCTCTGAAGGCGACTATCTGTACAGTACTTGATTTCCTGGAGAAGATTTGTTTATCTCAAGTTCTGCTACTGCATGGAAATTATTTAAAAATTAAATCTGACGTCATATCCTCAGACAATGAAGAAACAACCATTTCTATCTTTCAAAACCGTCATCCGACTAGATCTGCCAGTTTAATCTGACCATGTAAGTTAAAGGGAAGGCAGAAGTAAAAGACATAGAAGTTGCCTTCAACAACGTTCACACGGAAGCGATCATATAGAAAACTTTCTATGCCAATGGATAGTTTCTATGCTAAGCACTCGGTGCATTCAAGCAGCACAAGGAACGAGTCGTATAACCAAATTCTGCAGTAGAGGAATAGCGCAGGGCAGTGAAATCTCCCTCTTCACTGCTTTATTGTAAAAACAACATTCTATTAAGACTAGATAGGGCCACAAAATGCGGCCTACGTATCAACACAAACAAAACGGAACGGATGCTCTTCATCGCAAAAACCAAAGTACCTATCTTCCCCGTCTTAACGATGAACCACACTCCCTATCTTCCAGCGCTAAGCATCCAGGCATCACGTCAGATCTCAAACTCAGCTGGAAGCTTAACGTAGACTATCGAGTTAAGGAAGCATGCACAGCTTTATACGCCTGCAGTATAAACTTCGGATAAAAGTTGGGTCTCCAACCAGAGTTTATCCTATGCTATTATAATACGGCGGTGATTCGCCTGATTCTTACATACGGATCACTAGTATGGTGCCCGGCCGTTACGAAAAAATACAGTACTGTGTGTTCAGCGCCATCAGGATCAGAGATTTTGGATGCTTGATCTCATACCATGAGATGTTCCCCGAAAGAAAGGAACGGCATAGCGGGCAGATGTGCGGGGATTTTAACTGGACAGTCTACACTGACGGCTCTAAGATAGGCGGCGGATTCGCTGAGGGTGTATTCTCGGAATTCTTGAACGTTTCTAAAGCCTACAGACTGCCGTACAATTCCAGTGTATGTACCAGACGGAAGTATTTGCCATTCGGGAAGCGTGTCGTCACGTCAAAATAATCTCAAATATCTTGCTACGCACAAGGATGCCAAATGCGTTGATAGCCAAGTAGTCATCAAAGCTATTGCCTTTGGTACTTCATATTCTAAACAAGGACGGGAATTGGATTCCAAGACACAGACACGGGAAATAAGCAGGCTGCGCATGTATCTGCACTTCAGTGCTCGCTTCCAGATGAGGCGCACATCTCACTACATGTAGTCAAGGCTCATATCTCTACACACTTCCTTGAATAAGCTAACCTCAGATGGGTCAGACTCACAAGCTGTGCAACATCAAGAAAAAATATGCCCCGAGTATAACCGATCCAAAACAAGTGATCCACTTTGCGAACTCGTCATGATATCGCAAGATTGGTGGCGTCAGGGCGTCAAATCATAACGTACAGCTGCAACGACACAGCTGACAGGACGACCATAACACATTTCATTTGTAGTTACCCCGTTCTTGCTAGAACCAGACGGCGAGCGCTTGGTAGACCCTTGTGCAACTCACTTAACGAGATCTCTGCGAAGAATATTAAGGAACGAAGGTTATTAAGGGATTAATGTCAGAAAGTTAGTAATCCTGTCTCTGTATGACACTGTAACCAGTTTGTCAATAATTATCTTTAAAGACATATATCCCTACGATTACCGGCCCATAAAGCACACCAAACGGTGACTTATTTTGGGTGTGATGGTGTTTCGAAAATTTCAACAATTTATAAACGTTTCGCTGGCGTGATTCTATTTCGGATAAATTGCCAAAGCAAACTAACCTAAAAACAATCGAGACAGATATGATAACCAAGACTATTAAAACCAAAATAGATTCATAGTCATTTATTTTTTTATTTTACTCTCATCTCGCAAATGAATGAAGAAACTGCATGCGCTTACGAAATTTGCTTAGCATCGATTAGTCCATCAGATACCAAACCCTTGGACACTAGTCCATTGGAGGCTAGACCACCAGAGAGCAGTTTACCGGAAACAGGTCCACCGGATATCAGCCCGCCGTTCAAACTCAAAGGAGACACAATTGTTGCTTCTAAGGCCATCGGAACAGTTTTGACAATAGTTGGTGCTGCTGCAACAGTTAGAACCGAAGCCAGGTCCGAGGACGGTGCAACTACTTCCGGGTCAGCAAGTGCGACAGCAACAACGCAGAAGACAGCCAACTAAAAACAACTTAGAGATTATCGAATTCTCTGTCGGATTCAGAGAGGCTCTTACGTATTTCAACATATTTACGTGTATTGTGCGATGATGAGGATGAGGTGAATGTTACTGATTGTCTGACGCATAATTCAGAGACAAGTGGGCGTTTTATAGACCAATGAACGGGGCGAATAGTTGTGGGGAAGTTCACCGAGTCTGAAAGTGGGTTTGAGTTTCATTCGGTTATGCACGGATATCATTTATCTGTCTTGCACCGGTTGCTTCGTCTACGTTGTGAAGGGTTTTCATGAACCACAGCTGCACCACAAAAGTTCTATTGCGACAGCAAATACGACGCACATGTTTGTCCTACGTACGTATGTGATTGCGAACGCACTTGCGTGAGGGAATACATAAATATTTGTGTGTGCTAGGGTTGTAGACACGGACTAGTGAGATTGCATGTAAACAGTCTGTTTGAATGCATGACGTGGTTATTTGTGAAGATGTGACGGCGAATATGCTGATCGACTCGTCGGTTATATTGTGCGAAAGTGCTGCCACGTTTATCGCAGCCACTTCGGCTACAATCGTCTCTACGGGCGAGTGATTTATCGAAGAGGTCACAGAAGACTCCTGAACCAATACCGGCGTTCGTTTTTGAGCCGTGAGTGTCTATTCTTCAACAACGGCATGTCTCAACCCTTCAATCGTGGTGAATCGACGTAGGCTGGCGTAGACCTTCGGACGAGTTTCCCCAACGTTTTCCGTTGAATTTAGTTTCGAACCTGAACTGAATTGTTTTGAATACAGTTTTCATATCATTGTTCCTCGACTCGTGTGAAAACTAGCATTATCTTGCTGGAAATCACTCTTTTTGACTGCTTCTGTCAAGTAATATTAGCATAAGAACGTATGTATGTATGTTCCACCATTTCAAGTTCAATATGACAAGTCACGCAATGTGGTACTTCTCGCAGATGGTACGAGATACCTGAATAATACCCAAGTACAAAATCCACAAACGTCACAGTCCCTACTTTTTGAAAAATACCCAATTTGACTATCCCCGTGTACAAAATACCCAATTGCAAAATCCCCAGATACATAGGCATGGTCTTATGTACACAGAGCAAAGTTGCTGACTGCACCCAAGCTGGTAGGATGACAGCGCGATCCCTGCTTGTTAAATTCGACAACATCAGCTTGATTTCAGCCCACGCCCGACAGAGGAGAAGTAAGACTACTATGATCTCCTAGAAAGAACATACGATCAACGCCCCAGCCTTAACACCAACATTGTACTAGGCGATTTATCGGAAAACACAGCCTGCACGACAACACATCCGGAAACGGACTCAGGCTGGTGGATTTCGCCTCGGGGCGTAACCTCACGGTGATGAGCACGCGGTTCCCACACCTCAACATCCATAAGGGGACCTGGTGCTCGCCTGATCTATCAACCGTCATCCAGATTGATCACATTGCGATCGACGTCAGACACTCCTTCAGTATTTCCGATGTCCGAACGTTCCGAGGAGCCAAAATCGACTCGGATCATTTCCTTGTTGTAGCCAAGGTAAGGATGAGGATATCGACAAAAATACGGAGTCGAGACAGGAAAATATGGTTTGACGTTGGAAAGCTACAATCAAAACGGACTGCTAAAATCTTTGCCGATCGAGTTTCCCAGAAACTCTCTGAAAGTTCGACCCCGCCTACAGTCACAATAGATCAGGAATGAAAATGTTGTCAAGAACCTGGCACTGATGTGCTGGGTTTTAAGACACCACCAAGACAAAAACCCTGGTTTGACGACGAGTGCAGTAAGGCACCCAAACGGGTGGCCTACAAGGCACCGCTGCATCGAATAACGAGAGCTGTTCGTGAGGTCTAGGAACAGAAGAGAAGGGAAGAGAACCGGTTTCTCAGCAGGATAAAAGAAAGACCACGAGAAGCGCGCGGTAGAGGAGATGGAGAGATGTTACGACAGGAAGGAGGTCCGAAAGTTTTACCAAAGGTACAGTTATACAGGTAAAGACCGCGAACTGTACGAGATGTACCAGGATGTGGATGTAGTCCGGAAGGCAAAAATCCGTCGACTGCACTGGCTCGGCCACATCCCGAGCGCATGGACAACAATGCTTTAGCAAAGAGGGTCTTTGAGTCCGAGCCTACTGGTTCGAGAAGGAGAGGAAGACCGAATCTCCGGTATAAAGACCAAGTAATCGCGGATGCAAGACAGTTTGGTCTTGATGACTGTAAGCAGCGTGCCCAGGACTGATGGAGTCAACGATGGAAGGCAGCAATTGCTCAGGCTCGGACCCTCCATGGGTCGCCGGCCTGATAAGAAAATAAGTATGTAAATAGGTAAAGATCTCGGGCCAAAGCCTGCAGGGACGAAAATGGACAACTAGTAGTAGAGTCGCAGTCGATGCTGAGAATTTGGAAAAATCATTTCTGCAGACTGCTAACCGACGATGACGATGACAAATTCCGCTGTCAGGCAGAATGTTCCACTTAATTTGGACGAGGACGAACAAGAATTCCATCTTAGATGAGGTCAAGATAGCTATATCTAGACTGAAGTCGAACAAAGCTGCTGGAGCGGAGAACTATCTGCGGAACTGTTTAAAGCAGCTGGCGTCCTTTGCCCGGTCCACAAGAAAGAAGTCTGCGACAACTATCGAGTGATCAGTCTCCTTAACATATCATACAAGATCCTCTCTGCCGTAGCCAAGTTTTTTACCAGTTTTCTTGGCTAAACAAAAAACAAAAACAGACTGAAAAAAAAGAACAGAGACTAGCTGAAAGGCATACTTAAATTTATATCAGAATAGCTTAGAGTACCCGTATAGGGTCAGTAGGTTAGATTTAAGAACAATTGTTAAGATAGTTAAGCTAGTCTTAAGTATTTTTGTCTAGCACGTAAGTAAATGAAATAAAAATAAAACAAAAATGAATTTAAAAAAAAAATCCTCTCTGCCGTGTTGTGTCAACGCCTGAAACTATTCGCCAATAATCCGACATGTTCTTATCAGTGCGGTTTCAGGCCGGGAAAGCTCACCATCGACCAAATTTTCTACGCCAGATCCTGGAATACACTCAAGAGATGCAGATCGACACCGACCACCTATTCGTCGATTTCAAGGCCGCATAGACACACGTATGATATGGGCTATACAGCGCCATGTCTATTTACATTTCTGCCAAACTCGTCAGTTTGTTCAGGATGATGATGAATAACTTCTCTCGCGGGCGGAATCCCTGACTATGTCCCAGGTCACATGTACATGGTCGGCAACGAGGCAGCGCATGAACTCCCCAGAAAAGAGACCAATACCAACCTGTCCCAGGCATTGCATTCAACCACCTCTTGCGGATATCAAGAAAAAGTGACAATCATAGATATAGCAAATAGAATGTGGTACTCTGGAGACCACTCGGATACCTTGGCCCAAGTTTAGCAGTGCAACGACGAAAAAAAAAGGCAAAAAGTTGCTGGCGATGGTAGTAAGAGCACAACTAGCCATAATCATCTGAAAAATGCCAGTCAAGTATTTTTGCAGATTCATCAAGTTTTCAGGATGGCTGAGCATCGAACATGCGTAATCTTAGTAATTGGTTCGGAGGAGGCGCAAGGAGTATTCTTCCCCCATCGGTCATCACAATGAGTCCAATTGAGGCTCCAGTTATTATACCCGGCATGATATAGAAATTAGTCACTAACTCCTCTACTCAACCGCAGACAATATTGCAGTTTTGATTCCAAGTCTTTGTCCGCCTTAACACGGCGGTTGGTTTTGTGATCCCTTCATCTGTGATGGCTTACCTTTCGTACAACTGGTGTTGCAATACTTAGAAATATATTTTATTTACTTACCCAACCTTAGTGTGTGGAAAATATTTAGACAACCCTGAATATTCCAGGAATCATTGATGTCATTCTCCTGTAAGCAGCAATGCAATGACTCCCTTCTACACATCATCACATCTGACTACATGCTGTGCTCTGTAGCAAGCAATAAGTCACCGTTGGCAAAAAAGTTGCACAAAGAAACCAAAAGCAAGGGGTGTTGAAACCGTAGACTATCAATTGCGACAGAAATTGCGGATAGTGTTCCCCACTATTGTGCACTGGAAAGCACTCACAAGCAAGAAAGATAGTATATAAACTGCGCACATGTTTGAGTCCACCATCAGACACCCGTCAGTCCTCAAGCAGAGTTTCAATCAAAGATCATCATGTTCAAATATGTAATGAGACCTGCGACCACAATATTATTTATCAATGAATTTTGTTTACACTTTTAGTTTACATTCATCAGCATCATTGCTTATGTCTTCGCCAAGCCAGGAGTGCTTGCGCCAGCCCTCAGTATTGCCACTGCCCCAGCCCTTGTGTCGGCACCGAGGATTGAAGTGGTAAGGACTGCCCCCATCACCACTATTGGAGCCCCATTGGCTATCGGCGGTGGTCTCGTATCTGGTGGACTGGTTTCTGGTGGGTTGCTCTCCGATGGATTGCTCTCCGGCGGACTTTTAACCCGTGGACTAGTGTCGAATGGATTGGTGTCCAGTGGCTTGCTATCTAATGGTCTCGTCACTAATGGACTGTCTCATCTCATCTCGAGCGGAGTGGTTTCAAGCGGTCTTGTTTCCGGTGGACTAGTATCTGAGAAGTTATTATCCAAGGGTTTAGTGTCTGGGCAGTTGATTCGTTAAGTCTCACTGGCGTACTTTGTATTTTGTTGTGTTTTCGTATTTAATACATCATATTTATAAGAATCAAACTAGTTTCCTTGGAATTTAGAAATGAGACTTAAGGGGTGTTGATCTTTAAGCCGTATTAAGCCCATTGCCTAATCCGAGCAAACCTTTATCTTAATCTGTGATCGAATTCGCTTGACCGACCCAGCACTCAATAATACTGCGCTTGGTTCCATCTCACAGGACCATATCCGACAATGAGGAAACTGATGACGAAATTGAACACCATGAACTCAGAGTAAGCGAACAGAAGTTGGTGGTTGGTGATCACACAGACACTTTGGCCTAAATTTAACTGTGGGAAAACCAACTGTCCCCTTCAGTGGACTCTTCTACAATAAGTTGCTACAAAGCACAAACGGTACTTAGAAGATGTGGGCACATGCGCTCCAATCGAACTTCTGACAAAGATTCGCCCAATAAACACGATGATACGCTACCAAGGGAGGACAGATGTATACCTAACCAAGCAATGAAATGGCACACTTTAACGCAGGACAGCTGAATATCTGCCGACCAACGTGACTGAGCCATAGGCAATTTATGTAGATCCATCGACTCTGAGCCCGTGCGACAACGCAACATAGTATGCACACGTCTAAGCTGTCGTAGATAAATGGGAAAAAAAACCTTAACAGACCTGGTGAGCGCAACTGGAGTTAACTAGGCGGAGATCGGGCCAACTGAAGAGGCTTGATTCTTAAGGCACAGGTCCAGCCTAGACAGTTGCGGCACACAAAAAAGAAGCTTGTTTTGGGATCGTAATAAAAATATGGATACATACGCTTTAATTTTTGGTCAAACGTAATTTATCATTGACACTAATACCGAGGGCAGACATTTTTTCGACTTTAGAAAAACAAGTACCATTTATGGATAAAGGCTGGAGTTATTTATTTCACTGGAGTTATTTATTTCACCTTTAGGACAGGATTGAGTTTCGGAAGCCTTATATTCGACGATGTTAGAAATAACCCATTTTGGTATGCAAATAAGGACAGAATGAAATGGAGGTGGATGCCAGATCTGAAGCCGCCTACATGGATTGAATGGTTCCGAAGCTGGTCGCTACCCAATTGAATAACAGATGCATCGATAACCAATGCACGCTTTTGCGACTAGCATGAATCGGTTACATGGCTTAGAAATATCACCAATCGGTGATGTGAGATATCAGATTACCAGTGGATCTTGATGGTAATTTAAAATCTTCCTTGCTTCCTTATATTTCACGGTTTATCAGCTTCGGTCTGAACCAACCGAAAAGTAGTCAGATGTATCACAAGAAGCAAATACATTTATGAAAGAGAGAGAACTTACGCAGAACTCGAGCAGAAGCTTTCATTAAGGATTTATTTCGAATCCAAATTTTTAAGCGGTATTGAACGAAACTCAACAAAACTAATCGAAGTTGTTATGGTGTACTATTGTGTATTGATTCAAGTCTCCTTACGACCATTTGGGTTTAGTTGGGTTTAGTTTCTACAGCAACCACTTGTGCTGTTCGTTGTATTGTTCCTTCACGAGTGGAAGAGGCGATGTTTGAGAAGATTTTATAGTCAGATATCTCCTAGGCCATTGTCTGTGTGTCGAAAGAGTAAGAGTCGACGAACAAATTACCTCACGGTGCCCATAAACTCTCTATAAAATTTACGGATTCAATTTAATTTCATTTCTGAATTTTTGACAGTGTGGGCTTGTACAAGGTCATGGTTCAAGAGGGATACCTTAAAAATGAGCAACGCTGCATTTTTTTAAATTGTAGTTAGCTTTGTTCTTATTTTAATTTAATTCAAGCGTAAAAAATTGCGTGCATGCAAAATCTAAAATCCAAAATCCGAAATACATAAGCAGTTTATTGTCCACATACAATGACGTTGATTTGTAGGTGCGAACACCCTACCAAAATCTTTATTTTGCATATGTTACCAAAACACCAAAATGTTCCCATATGTATTTATTTTGCAACTGCCAGCTATTAGTTAAAGGTGTTCTCGTAATTTTAGCGCACCGAATCCACATACTTACATATTAAGTTAAAAAACATTTATCTTTATCAAGCGCACTTCTCAACGATCCTCCCTTGCTTCTTTCGAATGGCAAGAGAATTCATTCTCAATCAAAACAGCAAAAATGAATACATTTGGGTGTTCTCTCGAGCTTATACACTCATTTCTCGTCCTTGGTGATCATAGATCGTAACTAAACGACAAAAATTTAAGTATCAGTTAGTGAACACCTTACTGGAAGCACCACTGCTCGTCACTGCCTACATGCAAACAATTATCAAGGATCAAGGAATGTTAAACTAAATTTTTCTGACAAGAGCTAAACATAGCGCAGTACAAAATCTTTAAAGTGCGAATGCAATAATTTCGAAAACGCAGAAGATTCTGAATTCAAATACCATGGTTTGAAACGTAAAGCGCAGGTCTCAACAAAACAAGAATTTTATAATCGCAATTTACTCTAATATTACAAGAAAATAAACCGCAACAATTATTTACATAAGTCAGGTGCAATTTTTAATTTTAAAACCATTGAGACATCAAATATACTTTCACATTAACGAATCAGCTTGCCGGACACTAGACCACCAGTGACTATTCCATTCGAAATTAGCCCATTTGAAACTAATCCCTTCGTGACCAATCCTCCGGAGATCAATCCACCGGACACCAGACCACTGCTAATGGCAATTGGAGAGCCAATAGTGGCGATCGGAGCAGTCCTCACAATTCCAATTCTCGGCGCAGACACAATAGCCGGAGCAGAAGCAATACTCAGCGATGGACTCAGAATTCCTGGGTCAGCGAAGGCAGTGGCGACAAGGCAGAAGAAGGCCAGCTGAAAGGATAATAGTGAATAGAGAACCTTGCCAACTTCTTCAAATCTCTTACGTATGTGAACATTTTGTTGGTGGATTACAGAAGATATCGCAAACTGAAGGCTGACAGGTGTCTGATGCTAAGTCCGCGAATTGGCTCGCATTTTATACCCATGCCACTCTTTCTTTAGCGAAAGCATTCATCTCTGGGCCGTGCGATTATGCAAGAGCAAAGCCACCACTTCTCTTATTTCAAGAGTTGCGAAGTAGACTCGTAGTAAGGGTGCAACAACTAGTTCACCACACAGCTTCAGTTGCGTATGCCCAACCAGTCAGTGGTTTTCTGTGTGCATGTGCAGAGGAAATCTGAGTATAAAACGAAAGACGAATGTTGAATTCGACATCACAGTCTCATAAGCCTTCAACAAGAGTTCAACTGTTTCTCACTGTTCCAGAAATCATCATGTTCAAATACGTAAGAGGATCCAAAGTGATATTTTATTCATTTAATCATAATTTTGTACTCTTCCAGCTGACATACATCAGCATCGTAGCCTCCGTCTGCGCCAAGCCTGGAGTGCTTTCTCCATCCCTCAGCATTGCATCCGCCCCAGCACTTGTGTCGGCCCCAAGCATTGATGTTATAAGATCATCTCCAATCAGCATTGGCTCCCCATTGGCCATCAATGGTGGACTCTTATCTGGTGGACTGTTGTCTGGTGGATTGGTGTCCGGAGGGCTGATATCTAATGGACTCATTTCGAATGGATTGGTATCCGGTGGTCTGATATCCAATGGACTGGTCTCTAATGGATTGGTGTCCAGTGGCTTGCTGTCCAATGGACTGATCTCGAACGGCTTGATCTCAAGTGGATTAGTCGGAAGCGGGATTGTTGCCGGTGGACTGGTGTCTGACAAGCTTCTGTCAAAGGGATTGCTGTCTCAAGACTTGATTCGTTAAGTTACATTATTGTAGAAGAAATAAATAAAAACAAGAATACTTAATAATTTTTCTTTACGTTAAGTCCAGCGTTTGTCCCATGAACTAAAAAAATATTCAAACGTACTACTACGTTGATCACCATCTGTGGAGATTGTAACGATTGTGATTCCTTGGCTGTCAGTGCCCGGTCTTCATTACATATATGAGTTGAATGGATTATCGTGCTCCACCTACAGTTCAATCGTTCAAAGTACACATCCTGCCATATTACTCATCAAAAGGAAAAGATTCGAATTAATTAGAACTTACACACAAAATGAGTATTAACTTTTATCCGCCCAGGCGTCTTGTGTACCTACGTAAATTCCTACGCTCGTTCTAGTTTCAATGGGCGACACTGCACGACAATTTTCATAATTCACGACTTCACCTCGATCGGGGCAGAAACATAGAAAGCAGAAGCTGCAGAAATCAATCTTAGTCAGTGCCACTCCTAAAGGCAATAAATACTTGCTGTAAGGCATAGAAGTAAACATCCGAACACAACAAGAACTCTTGCCTCATCTTTGTACCTCCGACAAGAATCGATTCCGTGAAATAACGGCAACATCAGAAGCATCATCATCTTCATCTTCTGACCCACATGATCCACTAACGAGGTTGCGGATGTAAATCACGCGCTAGAAGGCCACTCGATCCTCCGACCATGCCAATAGTGATATCGCATTTACGCTAGGTCTTGAAAGTCATGTTGATGGGGACATTCGTTCCAAGTGCACGAACCAATCGGAGCATATAACTTTCTGTTCGGAGAAGAGCTGAATGTAGAGCATACATTGAGCTCCTCGCGTATTGTCGTATTTCTCACCCTATCACGGTAGCTTGTATTTGCGAACTTATCCTTGTCATTACTCAAATTTCAAGACCATAGGTGGACGTTGAAATCAAAACTGAGTTGAAAACCGCTTTATTGGCTTTGACACCAAGTTCGGTCCTGATTACAGATCTTCCAAGCAGTTTAAAAATTCTTTGCCAATTGACAATCCTCTCAGCTCAGCATTGGTACTCCTATCACTCCTGAAAAAGACCCCGAAATACTTACAATTCTCCACCTGCTTCAATTGGACTTCCTTAACATGTAAAATGCATTCAGCATACGTTCTGGAAATTACAATAACCTCTGATTTGTTCACGTTGAACTTCAGCCGAGGATGTGAGGATAACTAAGCCATCGGCAAAAAGAACATGAGTTGGCTGGCCTCGCCCGCGCTGCAACATCCAGACCATATATATAACTAGCTGACCCATGATCACCTTGCCTCGCCCGCCTTAAATCGAAAAATTCGTAATATCGAGCAAATTTTCCTTGTACGAAACGTTACAGAAATGGACGAATATTGTTTCTGCAAGGTAACAAAAAGTTGAAGTATCTACCAGTTTTCATAAACATGCATACATTCTCAAGCAAAGGAGTTGCTTTGTGTCCTTCTTCTCTAAGGCAACAAACAAATTCTACAAAATTTTGTTGCACTAATGCATTTGGAAAAAGTGTACATTATACCGATAATTCGTTATACTGGACCATCACTTATGTAGGCAGTTATTTTTCTCTTGCTTTGATTTTCATTACAATTAGCCTAAAGCGGATTTGAATGAAATGCAGACATACATACAAACATTCTTCCTAATTAACTATTATAATAATAATAATATGGGTGGCACTACAGCCCGTAGAGGGCCAGGGCCTATCTTCTCAGCAACCACTCGTGTTGTGCGTGCTATTCTTGGAAGGGCCCTACAGTTTCATGCCGAATTTGAACGACCAAGTTTGAGAAGCTTTTTTCTAGACAGTTATACTCTTTGAGCATTGTCAGTAACTCGAAAGCGGTGGCGCCGTGAAAATTATATTTGGTCGTATTGGGTATCGAACCCAGACACCGAGAACGGGCTTGGTTTTTTTCTTAGATCATCGAAGCTCAATAAGATATAACGTGCACAACACCAGGTGATGATCACAGTTCAGCCCTTCGCACACGCGCTTCACAAATCATCCGTTTTCACACGATGGTACCGCAAAGAGATCTATCAGCGATTTCTGCTGCAGACTCCAACAATCTCCAACAACTTCTCTCCGTTCACGATTTGATGAGAATCACCATTTGTACCAATCACACTACCTCATGTCGTTACAGCCACACCCACGTGAACATTAAAGTCACCCATCAGGTTATATGCATCCATCTCCGCTTCCCGGTCAAGCCTGTCAAAGGCATCAACTTCAACCAGGGGCTAGCGTACTCTGACTCTGGATTAGGTGCATATACCTACACCAGAGCCAAATTTAATCTTTATTATAATTTGACCTGTCGGGAAGATACCCATGATGTCAAAAACAGTATTTGGGAGCCTCAGCTTGAGAGATTTTCCTTTGAGCGATGAGATGTTCCTGTATCGTTAGTGTTCACCCCACGCATTGGCTTCGTATACCACGAGGCTCATAATTTCATCTGGCAAAGCTCGACAGGCTGCCGAGCGGGACAAACTGCTCACCAGACGCTTGCATACGGCAACCCTTTTCCTTTTTGGGTGCGTGCAATTTCTTTGGAGTGATAGGATGATACATATCGCCGAATGGTTCCTTGTATTATAATTCATGCTTGATATTTATCAAGCACTGGAACAACAAAAGTATTGTCTGCATACATATCATCCCAGTTCACCTAACAAACTTTGAGCTTAATGAAAACGAATGGTTTAAGAATTCTTCAAAATTTGTATTTATTTTGTCTTAAATAAAACGACTTAACGAATCAAGTCTTGAGACAGCAATCCCTTCGACAGAAGCTTGTCAGTCACCAGTCCACCGGAAACAACCCCGCTTCCGACTAATTCGCTCGAGATCAAGCCGTTCGAGATCAGTCCACCAGAAATCAGTCCATTGGACAACAAGCCACTGGACACCAATCCATTAGAGACCAGTCCATTGGAGATCAGACCACTGGAAACCAATCCATTAGATACCAGTCCATTGGATATCAAGCCACCGGATACCAATCCATTCGAAATGAGTCCATTAGATATCAGCCCTCCGGACACCAATCCACCAGACAACAGTCCACCAGATACGAGTCCACCATTGATGGCCAATGGGGAGCCAATGGTGATTGGAGATGATCTTATAACATCAATGCTTGGGGCCGACACAAGTGCTGGGGCGGATGCAATGCTGAGGGATGGAGAAAGCACCCCAGGCTTGGCGCAGACGGAGGCTACGATGCTGATGTATGTCAGCTGGAAGAGTACAAAATTATGATTAAATGAATAAAATATCACTTTGGATCCTCTTACGTATTTGAACATGATGATCTGGAACAGTGAGAAACAGTTGAACTCTTCTTGAAGGCTGATGAGACTGTGATGTTGAATACAACATTCGTCTTTCGTTTTATACTCAGATTTCCTCTGCACATGCACACAGAAAACCACTGAATGGTTGGTCATACGCAACTGAAGCTGTGTGGTGAACTATTTGTTGCACCCTTACTACGAGTCTACTTCGCAACTCTTGAAATAAGAGAAGTGGTGGCTTCACTCTTGCATAATCGCGCGGCCCAGAGATGAATGCTTTCGCTAAAGAAAGAGTGAATTCAGTATAAAATGCGAGCCAATCCGCGGATTCAGCATCAGACACCTGTCAGCCTTCAGTTTGCGATTTCCTCTGTAATCAACAAGCACTCGTCAAAATGTTCACATACGTAAGAGGTTTGAAAGAAGTTTGAAAACGTCCTCTATTCAATATTATCCTTTCAGCTGGCCTTCTTCTGCCTTGTCGCCACTGCCTTCGCTAACCCAGGAATTCTGAGTCCATCACTGAGTATTGCTTCTGCTCCGGCTATTGTGTCTGCGCCGAGTATTGGAATTGTGAGGACTGCTCCGATCGCCACTATTGGCTCTCCAATTGCTGTAAGCAGTGGACTGGTGTCCGGAGGATTGTTGTCCGGTGGATTGATTTCGGGAGGATTGGTGTCGAATGGACTTGTTGCGAATGGCTTGGTCACCAAAGGACTTGTCTCGAATGGGTTGTTGTCTGGCGGAATCGTCTCTGGTGGACTAGTATCTGGAAAATTGATTCGTTGAGTTGTTATTGTATATCGTTCGTGTGACTAACTTATTTTGAAATAAAGTGAATTACATGACAAAGTCAAAGAGCACTGAAACAATTACCCTTCAGCGAAGTCTTTACTGTCAACGCAGTCTATGAGATCTCTATTCTCTGACGTTAACAATGTAGAGGAAAGGCTCAGAGGGAATAATTTGATTCCCTTGGCAATCTAGCCGGCATGCCAGTAATCGTTGATTTTTAAAGTCACGCCTCCAGGTCTAAACAACCCAGATCCAGATTAAGGCTAGTGTGACGCCAAAATCAAAATGTTCCGATGGGTGTTTGGAAGAAAATTAAGGCCAACAAGCTCCCCGGCAGCTGGTGTCCTGGAGGTGGGTGGCGGGCAACAGGTTCGGGTGTATGGATTTATTTTCCAAAGCGCAACCCCCACAAATGACAAGCAGAAGAAGACTAGCCTCGGATACCGCGTACCTTGGTGTGCCAGGGCCTCATTTGGAGACAGGCCTGAATGGTGGCACCATATCTGGTGAACGGCCTGTCCCTCTCGGCAGCCGGTCGGGCTTAGCCTGAAGGAACTACGAGCAGCCCATCGATGGCCTCGTGAGCCGTTATGGGCATGTGGGTGGAATCACACCATGCAGATGGGTGACTTCAATGCGCTCATGGGTGTGGATGTAACGACATGGCGGAGTGTGATTGGGTGGAACGGTGATCCTCATCAGAACGCGAAGGGAAAGAAGTTGTTGGACTTTTGCTTTGCAAATGGCATGTCCGTAATGAATACCTGCTTTCCACACAAATCGTCCATAAATACAAAAAATGGCGACTGTTTTCAACAGCAGTCATTGCCTCTGCATCGGATGTTTGTGGAGTAAAGCGGCTTGGAGTGGTGGCTGGTGGTGAGAAAATAACTGCGTGGTTTAAAACATCCGGAGTTCAAGAAGCCATAAGAGAGAAGAAGAAGACCTACAGAGACTGGATTCTCTTGGGGGACTCTGCTTCTCGTGACCGGTACACTGAGGCGCGGAGAACTTGCAAATTAGCTGTGCGAGCAGCTAAAGAGCAGTCTTGGAAGGAGTTCGGCGAGAAGCTGGAAAGCGACCATAGATCTGCGAAAAAGGTGTTCTGGCAAGCCATTCGCCGACTCAGAGGAAGGAAATTCAACATCATCGAGGGAGTCAAATCCCAAGGTGGGGTGTTGCTTTCCAATGAGGCGGACATCTTGGGCAGATGAAGCGACCACTTTTCGCAGCTGCTCAATCCCGCACAGAGCACTGAGGATGGCGGACCCGTAGCTTTGATTGGGGCGTAGAATAGTGAATCGTATGAATCGCTAAATCGCTAAAAGTTGCCACATTCGCCGGTGTGGATGATATCCGGCCAGAAATGCTTAATGCCATGGGTAAAGAGGTTAAAGTGAGACACCTGGGGGCTGGCAAACTGGGGTGATTGACCCTCTTTTCAAAATGGTGAACAAAAGAGATTGCTCCAATTACCGGGACACATCTCTTTTAAGTCTCCCCGGGAAAGTCGACGCTAAGGTGTTGGAGGCGCGTCCTAGAGCTATGGTCGAGTCCAGGATGCGGGATGAACGGCTTTCGTCCCGTCACCGACCAGCTTTTCACTCTAAGAATGGCATTCGAGAAAGCTTGGGAGTATGCCAGTATGTGGACGGAATCATGGCTGACCTTTCAGCTCATATTAACTTCAGAAGGTTAAAACGAAACGTGTGGAGATCAGTGACGACTCATCTAACTCAGATGATTTAGTTTAGCATGAACTACAACTGTGTTAGTATCTTCAAGGAAGGAAGTCCAACCATTTGGTGGAAGTGTAGAATCTCCGCAAACTGGGTAAAAAGGAATGTTTTGGGATTGCAGGGCACTTCGATCCACGCCTTATCCAGCCTTTGAAATCTAATGTTGTGTGATCCTATGCCAGTTGATCAATCAAGTACAATCCTTGGAGCATGCGTTTAAATACTTATCGTCAAACTGAGTTGGTCTGGCTACTACTGAACAGACTGGAAGTTCAATATACGAGGGGATTTTCGGTAGGAGATGGCGACCAGACCCCAGGATAATATTATGAGTGTATAGTGTACATTGATATCAAGATACAGAGACTTGCGTACCTAGGAGTCACAGGTGGTATTTGGATTAAGATGATCCAGTTCAATGGACCAACGCCTTGATATAGGAATTTTATGTACAGATTGAGTTCATGCTTATGGAGAGTTCCTCCTCCTTGGTGAAATGTCCAAAGCATCTATATGGATTTTGTGATTCCAAAACCACAACGATTTGAATCATATACCATTCACGTCTCAGAGCCGCAGACGTTATCCTCACTAGTCATGATAAATTCTAAGACACGCTGCTATACTCTCCACTCTCCTCAGCGACTTTGGGTTTTACTGCATGCATTACATATGTTCTGATCGATAATGGGATAAGTTAACACACGCGGACGGAGTCGCGACTGCCCCTAATTAAGAATAAGCATTGAAATTTGGTAAGCCGTATTTCACTTTATTTCAAAATAAGTTAGTAACGCCAATGATATACAAAAACAATTTAACGAATCAATTTTCCAGATACTAGTCCACCAGAGACGATTCCACCAGACAGCAACCCATTTGAGACAAGTCCCTTGGTGACCAAGCCACTCGACACCAGTCCCCCGGAGATCAATCCACCGGACACCAGACCACTGCTAACGGCAATTGGAGAGCCAATAGTGGCGATCGGAACAGTCCTCACAATTCCAATACTCGGCGCAGACACAATAGCCGGAGCAGAAGCAATACTCAGTGATGGACTCAGTATTCCTGGGTTAGCGAAGGCAGTGGCGACAAGGCAGAAGAAGGCCAGCTGAAAGGATAATAGTGAATAGAAGACATTTGCTTACTTATTTCAAATTTCTCACGTATGTGAACATCTTGACGGGTGCTTGTTGATTACAGAGGAAATCGCAAACTGAAGGCTGACAGGTGTCTGATGCTGAATCCGCGGATTGGCTCGCATTTTATAGTGAATTCACTCTTTCTTTAGCGAAAGCATTCATCTCCGGGCCGTGCGATTATGCAAGAGTGAAGCCACCACTTCTCTTATTTCAAGAGTTGCGAAGTAGACTCGTAGTAAGGGTGCAACAAATAGTTCACCACACAGCTTCAGTTGCGTATGACCAACCATTCAGTGGTTTTCTGTGTGCATGTGCAGAGGAGTATAAAACGAAAGACGAATGTTGTATTCAACATCACAGTCTCATCAGCCTTCAAGAAGAGTTCAACTGTTTCTCACTGTTCCAGAAATCATCATGTTCAAATACGTAAGAGGATCCAAAGTGATATTTTATTCATTTAATCATAATTTTGTACTCTTTCAGCTGACATACATCAGCATCGTAGCCTCCGTCTGCGCCAAGCCTGGGGTGCTTTCTCCATCCCTCAGCATTGCATCCGCCCCAGCACTTGTGTCGGCCCCAAGCATTGATGTTATAAGATCATCTCCAATCACCATTGGCTCCCCATTGGCCATCAATGGTGGACTCGTATCCGGTGGACTGTTGTCTGGTGGATTGGTGTCCGGAGGGCTGATATCTAATGGACTCATTTCGAATGGATTGTTATCCGGTGGGTTGATATCCAATGGACTGGTCTCTAATGGATTGGTTTCCGGTGGTCTGATCTCCAATGGACTGGTCTCTAATGGATTGGTGTCCAGTGGCTTGCTGTCCAATGGACTGATTTCTGGTGGACTGATCTCGAACGGTTTGATCTCGAGTGGATAAGTCGGAAGCGGGATTGTTTCCGGTGGACTGGTATCTGACAAACTTCTGTCAAAAGGATTGCTGTCTCAAGACTTGATTCGTTAAATCACTTGTAGTTTAGATCAAATAAATAATAGAAATAAAACGCGAACACTTCTTAAACTATTTGTTTCCTTTAATGCAGTGGAATATTTCACTCACAATATTCATCACAAATTTATTATCATAATTCTAGCAGAGGTATTTTCTTTTAGAGGCGAAGAGTTTTAGATTGGCAGCATGATTTCTGTGACAGCTCTCGGCGGCCTTCAAGTGAGTTTGGTGTTTCAATTCTTAATGTAAGGGTATATCAGCTTGTTTGACTTCAGCCAAATAAATTGGTTCTATTGGGCCTTAGCGCCATTTTTAAAAGCAATCCGCACTTTACTTTTTTCGTTCATAACTAAATGTGACTTTATTAAAGAAAACTCCCTCTTTTGTCGAAAACAGCTAAATGGCGCCGGTGGTTGAGTGCCTGCCTATGTTTAGAGGAGTCCACGGTTCGAATCCCAGTGAAAGCAAAGTTAATACGCTTTATTCGGTTTTGAAATCTGTTCCAGTAACGTTGGGATAACATTAACGGCACTATCACTTGAGTTATCGATCAAGTGGTATTAAACTGACTATGGGTATCACAATGGACCAACATGGACTAAGTGTGCTGGCGATTTCGCTGGCACCCGTACTACCTAATCTAACCTTTGTCGATACACAAGTGAGAGTAATAGCTTATGCCAATTGAATTTAAAATCTGTTTTTATAAATTACATCAATAAAGTTATACACAATTGAATTACTAAAATCCAACAGATTCATGCTTCTTCAGAATGAGTCAGTCCTTCAATGACTTTTGCAGCTCCGGAAACGGGGAAGAGGGAAAATAGAATAAACCAGCGACCACTCTTCTCCCGAATGAAAGGTTTCTTAGGAGCTTGCTCTTTCGACTACCATCACCAATTTGTAAAAAAACTAGTTCCACTACCTTGGAACTTCATATAGCTGCTTCTTCGGGTGTTCCCCGTCTCTGGGTGTGCACCCTGTACCTGTTGTCGCGACAGGATTTCATATTTGTATACCGTGCAGATGCTTGGCATACGTGTTCCTTGGTTTAGTCATTGCACCTAATTGTGAAATCTGCTTCTTTTATTCTATCACATCCTTTTCTAATCTTAAGTTTAGGAATATGCGGTAGACGAAAGTGCATTAGCTTTGTCTTAAGTGTGTTGATAATAAAAATGACGAAGCATAAGTCTTGCAGCTCAGACAGGCCAAGTATTTGAACATTACATTGTACATACATTCACTTTCTTCTCTTTGCAAAGAATATAGTGATGAAGGCTGCTCTAATATATACCTAAGCAATGACGGTAAATTGTTAACGTATATGAAGAAAAGAAGTGGACTTAGCATCGACACCTGCGGTGTATCGTATTCAACCATTTCTCCATCACTGATATCCTCACCAATTCTGACCTGGAAGGATCAGGTTCTAATATTTGATCGTATTCCAATTTTATGGAGCTGTCTTGAGATTCGTTTGTGATTCAACGTGTCAAGCCTTTGAAGTCGATGAATGCAACTACAGAACTGTGGTTCTTGTCCAGGCTTTGGTATGTTTCTGAATTCTCAAATTCTCAAATCGGTCTGGTTATACGTTTCCCTTTACGGAGTCCCAATAGAGTTTTATTAAGTTAAACAAAGTAAAAGACGTGGCGCCCAGTCAACCAAAAAACGAACTACAGGCATGTGATCATTCGGAATTCGCTGGTATCATTAGCGCACCAAAACTTGTATATTTCTTTATGCCAACCTTACTCTATTAAATGTCCGAAGAATTTGCTAGGGAGGAACGTTGTCTAAAGATACAAGTAGAAAACGGCCGTCAACAGTTTCGGCGGCCCAAACCATTGCTGTCGGTGGTGCCTGCTCTGAGGAACAACCGGAGGTGTACATTTTCGAAAGACTTTTTGGCAAGTAAACTCCATCATTTTGCAATTGGAAGCCGCATCGGAGAAGACGAGCAGACAACTTACTCTATCCATTATGTCCTTTTTCACCTGCTGTGGCTTTGGTCCAAGCTCATTTTTGAGTTTTGGATATTTTGCAATTTGATTGCATTCCCTTGATAAGCAGTACACGTTTTGCCACTTTGACGTGAATTTCATTCAATTTGGGTCTTAACCTTACGAAGCATTTCTTTCGATGTTGGTGTGTGCTTGTGTTGCAACGTACAATGGTTCGCGATACAAAATATGTGAGTACGCTGAGATGGCTGAATGATCTCGTTATTCCAACTTGAGGCCTTCCAACCAAATAAAGTGCGAAATCGCTGTTTCGCTTGAAATCCTTGCTGATAAGTCTTTTCGTTTATGATTGTTTTAAGCTTGTTTGGAATCGATGCTTGATCTAGGATCATATTAATCAGCCTCGTTATCACTGAAGATAGAATTAGCGCGGTGTTTTTCAGATCTATTGGTCTGAATACATCCTCCCCGCCGATTTATTGCCGCCGATAACAAACTAAGGATATTGTATACCTTCCCAACAGATACGTGTTCCACATAAATGGAAGTAATCTCATTAACTCCGACGTACATGTGATGGCAAGTTAAGAGATGGCTTCTTAGTCTTTTTACACAGATTACCTTTCTCCTCGACGATTTTCTCCTCATTTGTCTTTTGTGAAATCTGACTCCAAACCATAATGTGCCCCAACACTTGTTGCAACCGCCGACGAACTGATCTGGGAAAGGGTGCGAAAACCAAGCAAAACACTAGCAATTGCAACAGAAAACAGGAATTATACTCCCCACCACATGGAAAACCGTGCATCAAGATTGTGTATAAATGACGATGGAAACGTTAGGTTGGCATTAGACTTCACAAGGTTTTCCTCTGTACAGCAGCTCAAACTAAGTCACTCATCATTATGTTCAAACAAGTAAGATGATGTGAAAAAAACATTGGTATGCCTTGAATAAACAGTTTTCTTTGCTTTTTTAGATCGCCTTCTTTTGCATCATTGCCACCGTTGTTGCTAAGCCAGGAGTACTTGCGCCATCCTTGAGCATTGCATCCGCTCCAGCTCTCGTCTCGGGACCTAGCATTGCACTTGTTAAGTCTGCCCAAATTACACTTACTCCCACCATTGGCAGTGCGCTTCTATCCAGGGATCTGCTAGCCGGTGGATTGGTGAATGGTGATTTGCTGTCGAGCGGATTGGTATCTGGTGGTGTAGTATCCGGTGGATTGTTGTCTCGTGATCTGATCTCCAATGGACTAGTCTCCAATGGACTTGTGTCCAGTGGACTAGTCTCCAATGGACTTGTGTCCAGTGGACTAGTCTCCAATGGACTTGTGTCCAGTGGACTAGTCTCCAATGGACTTGTGTCCAGTGGACTTGTCTCGAATGGACTCGTATCCAATGGATTAATCTCCAAAGGACTTGTGTCCAATGGACTCTTGTCCAATGGACTTGTGTCCAGTGGACTTTTGCCCAGTGGACTAGCCTCCAATGGCTTGATATCTGGTGGGCTGGTCTCCAGCGGTGTGGTATCTGATGGTCTTGTGTCTGGTAAAGTGTTGGCAGGAGTGTCTGGAAAACTGATTCGTTAAAAATGATTGTGATTGTTATTTTAATAGTAATTGGTAGAGATGAGAATAAAATAATGTGGAAGCACCAATTTTTGTATTTTTTGATCATGTTTTAGGAAATATTTTCCACAAACAAGGTGTGCTGGAATTTCCCTGTCAACAGAAATTCAAATGCGGAAAGAAATTAGCAGCCTTTATATGTATACTAAAGAATGTCCCTTCTCATATGTATAAATGTCATCATTCATCTTTTGAACCGCATAATCCACTAAAAGGGCCGCAAGGCCAAAGCATGCACGAGAGGTCTCCAGGCCACTCGATCCTTCGCTATCGACTCTAACTCATCAAGAGTTTTGTCTGCCAAGCGGTCGCCTACATAATTCAAGCACGCCCCCTTTCCGTTCGAAGAAGCAGCTATTCAACGTTGAGTGCCTCAAGCACTGCCGTGCGTCTAACCCTGTCATGGTGATTATCTCTGACAACAGCACGAAGACATCTCATCTCAGCAACTTGTATTTGGGTCCTAACCAAAATTTCTTGATCATGGGTGATAGTTGAACCAAATACAAATACCAAATACGAGTTGAATATATTTACCATACCCCTGATTTGTCTACGTTAACCATTATCATAGCATCCAAGTTGGAGTTCCGTCTGGGCGGATGAGAGAATAACTAATATATCCACAAAAAGAAGATGACTATTCTCCCAATGTGAAACATTCCTCGCCTTGAATCCGCTGCAACATCCAGTCCATATAACATATAATGAAAAGGACCAATGCCCACGGTGAAAGGTTCTGATTTAGCAGCGTTAATCCGAGCACAGCGGCTACATTTTGTGTATATAGACTGCTTGGCCGAAAAGAGTTTACCTGAAGGTACTCGTTCGTACGCCTTCTCCATATATACAAAGCAGCTTACCGGCTTGGCATACTTCCAAACATTCTCGAGTACCATTCTTAATGTGAAATGCTGGTCGGTTATACTTCTGCCGGGAAGAGAGCCGTACTGTCCATTCCCCATAATAGACTCGACCGCGCTTCCAATATCTTAGCATAGGCTTTCCGGGGAAGACTTAAAAGTGATATGCACCTGTATCGCCAAAAAGACTTCCTCCACCGTTGGACTATTCTTTGTCCCCCTTATGCCTATACGGGTGTCACACGCAGTGCCACACTAGTTATTGAGCAGTTGGTTTGTCAAAACACTTTTTTCGCAGATCCATGATCGATTTCCAACTTCCAGGACTGTTGCTTACCGAATTCCTTCCAGGGCTGCTATTTAGCTGCTCACACAAACAATTTGCAAGTGCTTCGCTTCCGAGTGTACTGGTCACGAAAAGCAGCGTCCCCTAAGAGAATCCAGTCTGTTTAGGTCTTCTTCTGATATCTTGAACTCTGCGTGTTTTAATGCACGCAGTTATTTTCTCACCACCAGCCGTCACTTCAAGCCGTTCATACACTTTTTTTCAGTTAATGGCTTATTTAATTTATTGACTAACAACAACGTCTAAAGAAACTACTGCATTCGCGAGTATTTCATAATATTCTGTTTGTCTAGCTCGAGACAAACGTGAATTCCTTAAATTGCATCCTAAATCGATCAGACTTAACAGCCTGTTCGGTTTGTCGGTACACAGGGCTCATAACTCCTGACTTGAGAGACCAAAATAATGCTCTACAAAACACTTACTTTGCCACTCCTTCTATATGTAACCGAAAGCTAGACGATAAGAGAAAGAGCAAAGCTGATTATTGGTGCCCTCGAAAGACCAATCCCGGTCATAAGGTTTTGTCAGTGGGGATCAGGAATGGAGAAGAAGGTATAACCACAACTTTAGGGAATGTGGTTTTGAAGGTAGAAATCCGTCACCCACACTGATGTCGCCATACCAAACACATGGACATCAATGCTCCAGCTAAAAGGGTTATCGTATCCGAGCCCTCTGGTTCCATAAGGAGAGTAAGACCGCATCTTGAGTATATAAACCAAGTTACCAAACCAAACAGACCACGCAGACTATGGTATTTACATGAGTTTGTCATCAACTTTCAAAAAACTTTTGAAATTCATCTTAGGACAAGAGGATAATCAGCTGTGATGTCGGATATCGAGTTCATCGTTGATTTCTGGTTCTTAGGAAAGTAGTCATACTAGAAGGTAGAAGGACTCACCACAGTGCTAATAAACTAATAACCCTCTTCAAATAATATCTCATATTTTTTTATTGAATTTCTCTGTCAAGTAGACAGGCCAAACAACATCTCATGTCTTAACGGATTAACTTGCCGCCGATGATTCCTCCAGAAACCAATCCTCCAGACAGAATTTTTCCAGACACAAGTCCGTTGGAGATCAGTCCACCAGTGACCAGTCCGTTTGATACAATGCCATTGGATAGCAGACCACTGCTCAGGGTCAGTGGGGCGCCAATGGTTGTACCTAAAGTGAGTGGAGCCAAAGACGCAATGGGGGCTGTTCTGATAATTCCAATGGTTGGTGCCGAGACGATTGTTGGAGCGGCAGCAATCCTCAAGGTTGGTGCAAGAATTCCTGGCTTGGCAGCAGCAGCAGCAATGACACAGAAGAAGGCCAACTGAAATGAAGATATAACTTAAAATTGAATCCATTTAATCCTTGAACTTCCTTACGTATTTGAACATGATGATGAGTGGATTGGTTGCTGTCTTGTTGAAAGATGAAGATTGACTGATGGTAAAATTACGATTTTACTCTCAATTTATACGCGCCATATTGCGTGCGGTCATACGGAGTGCTCTTGCAGTAACCACACACAGAGAACCATTCGAGGTGGTTAGGCAAGTACACATGAGGTGGGCTTCAAAACGCAGTCTAGCGACTTATCGTGCGGTGTCATATTTAACCACAAATTTCGTCATCGTTTCGTCTAACAGAATACGCTTCGAATTAGGGTTGCTCAAAAGACATTTGGGAAGGTAGCTTAACGTTGATTGAATCCTAGGTTAAGTTAAGAAAACTTATCTTGATTGAATACTTTGTTTGGTTTATTAACACACTGAGGATCTTATAACTTCAGTGACCATATTTTTAAATGACAGAAGGCAAAAGCATATTTCTTTCTGAAAATAGTTTAATCTGCGATTAATCTTTTTGTTACGTGGAAGAGTGTGTATTCTATGGCAATCGGTGCAATTCTCCGGAAATTCTCTGCAAGGTCACAGACATGACTTAGATGATAAAATACTTTGCCATCTTGTTGAGAGATTAGCGGCAATTAAGGGAGGCTTTTGAGTTAATTGTGACCGCACTCAGAAATTTGATCCAGGACTGGCTATCAAAACATCATACGATATTTGTACTTGATATTTCATTGGTTTTTTTTTTAGCCAGGACAGGTTTTCCAATTGCGCAGTCCATTTCATACATGAACATAACAGTCGATGGCAACAATTATGAGGTTATGAATGAGTTTGTCTACCTCCGGAGAGACATGAACTCCACGGATGACATCTGCGTGGAGATGGCAACCAATGCTATTTCAATCTGTCGAAACAACTGGGCTCAACAATCCTCACTCGAAGGACCAAAATCATGATCAACAATACCCTTAATTTGCCAGTCCTGCTATATGGTGCTGAAAGTTGGACATGGAAAACAGCAGAGCTGATTCTTAGTGCTTTCGAAAGAAAATTCCTTTCATGAACACCAATGCTCCAGCAAAGAGGAGAGAAGGAGAGGAAGACCGAACCTCCGGTACAAAGACCAAGTCATCGAGGACGCATGATAGAGCTGCGAAGGCCTTTTTGACAGTTTCCTGGATTTTGGGTTTCCCGCTTAGCTTCGAGAACTAGACATTTTGTGCTGTCGTTCAGCTTTAGAGGAGTCTCACACATTAAGGCAGGGATTTCATATTTCATGGTGAAGAGGACTAGATCCGTGTCCAATCCATTTTTCGTGGCTAATATACATTTCCCAGAGGCCGCAATGGCAACATCGTGCACCCTGTCCCTTCCTAGCGTCAAGTTCATGAACTGATACGTTCCACAGGAGAAGGGAAACCTGTGGAGTACCTGTGTTAATTGCTCTACAAATTTCTCACTGTGCTTCGAGCTTATCGCTCTGTTGTTAAGAGGTGCTGAATAAAAGCCGCTATGGGCTTTTCAATCCCGACCCTTTCGAGTGTTAAGGTTATTACTTTGGGTTCGTTGTTGTTAATAGCTCCCTCGATACCTACGAAAGTAATAAGGGTGAATTCCTTAAGTTCGAAAACTTTTTTTATTGGACCTGTCTTCGAACGAAGGGGTGTCTGCACAGATTTGCTGAAATATCGACATTTTGTCTGTTGCGACAAACAACTTATGTATGCCACTTAGTTTTTCCAACACCTTGATCTGGAAGGAGGTTGGACTCATAGGTCTCAGATCATTTGGATTGACATGTGAGCATTTCCCTGCTGTTTGTATGAAGACCACGGTGGTCATTCTCCTTGGTTGAGTTAATATGGTAGAGCTGAGCATCCTTGAAAGATAGTAACCGCCCTGGAAGATATGCGGTCTGCAACTTGTTGCAGTTCTAGAGGGAAAATGCCATCTGGTACTGCCATTTCATAGGGTTTGAAAAAATTTATGGCCATATGACAGTGTTGGTCGTCATTCTGAGTGAGCAGCGAGAAGTGTCAGCTTGGTTGATTGCATTATCAATAAAAACACCATATCACACCTCCATGGAAAGTGAGTGCCTGTGCTGGAAGTTGGCCAGATTCCGTCCGCCCTTTGAGCTGGGTAGGTCATTTTTGGCGATTATACCAGTATTTTCCCGAGTCTAGAGGTCTCCCTTGCTAACAAATTACGCTTGTTCATCTGTTCGTTTGGCATTTGTGGAAGGCGCCAAATCAGACATATTTTATTCGACTATTTTATCCAACAAAACAAATAATGGTAATAATAACAATAGCCCCTGCAGCAACGTCCTAAGAGAGATAGACAGCGCGACCAGTCCGGCGGTTATGCGGAGGCGTAACAAACTCCATCGGAACAACAGACGGACCTACGAAGCCAATGCGGCACATTCGACGATGGAGCGCTCATCACTCTCGGGCCACTGTCCAACTGCAAACGCGGATATTACTGCGATCTAATACACAACCTGTACATGACAGTAAATGATTTCAAAGAAAAATTGGGACATCTTCACATACATATGTAGCAAAAGGTTGCGACGCATGGCTGTGATTCGCATCCAAGACAGATTTCTCAACATCAGTCTAATATGTGCACATGTCCCTACCGACAAAGATGTCTTGTATGTATGACTTCTTGGACGGCGTCGATGAAGCTTGTCGTACGTTGTGAGTACGATGTCTCAATCATGCTGGGAGACTTCAATGCAAAAATCGGTAATGAGCCCTTACGATACGACAGAAACCAGTTTCCAACTCTCAGACTTTGAAAAAGAATATAACAGAGTTATTAAAAATCTGATATTTCCCCGACAAAAGATTTCACATAGCCATCTGGCGATCTTCGGGCGGTCGAACCGCCAACCATATCGACTACGTGAACATCTATCCAAAGCAACTGGCATATATCCCGGATGTGTGAATTACAGGATTTCTTGTAAACAACACGATTCAGAGCTCGAATGTCCGATGTCACAAAGCTGCATCCGTCAACCAATAGATGTTTTCACATTGAGCCATCATCGTCAAATTCAGAATCAAGAAGCTGCGGTCTTTTGTCCCGTTTAGGTAACTTTGAATTGATGGAAAGGATTTAACTACCAGTTGAAAGGGTTGTACTGCGAAATGAGTGCAGATAAGCACCTTTCTCTGATACTACTATGTTGCAAAAAAAAGTAGACCGACCTCAACCAATTGGACAATGTTACATGTTAGTATTTTGGAATCCGTTTACCCCTGACTGAACCAAGTAAAGAAAAAAATCCCACAACACAAAGTCTTATCTGAGCGCGCAAGCTAGTTACAACTTAAATGAAATTACATGCATTTATTTACAATTGGGTTTTCTTCGTCTCGTTTAAAGGGGTCCATAAGGAGAGTTAAATTTTGAGTCACCTCTTCGATCGTATTGGCTGGTATCTCGACACCATTACATGCAATGTTGTCTTCCCAGGTTGCAATTTCCTCTAGCTTATCGTAACATATTGTCAGCCAGACGAACCGGCTATCCCCTTTTTGTGAATTAGCTGTCCCATTTCTGTCGTGGTGGCTAGATGACTTTAGGTATGGTTTTTTGTATTGTATTGCAGCCGAAGACTAACCCAAGCAGTTACAAAATATGTTCTATTACATGACTCCCCCGAAATCAAAGCGGAATAAATTCAATTGGTGTAGGCCTCAATAGCACGAGACCACGATAATTTAATCTCTCACCTCATCCACACCTGACCTCTTTTCTTATATGGATCAAGGCGCTTTGTAAGACTTTAGCACTCCAGTTTCTACTTGAGTCTAGAAGACGGGATTCATGTATTTGTACTGTGCACGTACCTTTGACATTTCCAGATGATTCACAAGAGTTTTTCCCATATTCGGACAGACAGGCTGTAATCAAATTTAATCTCGTAATTGCCGCCTAGATTATTCCAATAGCCACGTCATGTGGATGATGGGATACTATGTTCGTCATGACATTGCGAAGAGATTGAACTCACTCGACGCAGTACCGGCTGATCGCTTCGTAAGAGTAGAGGCAAAAAATCGATGCTCCATGCTGCATATTATCTAAGGCAAAAGGCACCTCATTACACTTATCCCATTATAAGGTTCTAATCAGAATGAGCAGACTAGGCATACCCGACTCTTTTCCATCCGAAGAAAATGTAATTCTTGCACATACAGTCATTATTTCAACTTCAGCAAGCTACATGCTCAAAAGTGAATCAAATTAAGGAGACAATATGCAGTAGACGCACATATTTCCAAAGCCAAGTCAACAACGTAGCATAGTCAATTAATAAAATCTCTTCAATTAATTTCTCAAATTTTTATTGAATTTCTCTGTCAAGTAGACAGGCCAAACAACATCTCGTGTCTTAACGGATTAACTTGCCGCCGATGATTCCTCCAGAAACCAATCCTCCAGACAGAATTTTTCCAGACACAAGTCCGTTGGAGATCAGTCCACCAGTGACCAGTCCGTTTGATACAATGCCATTGGATAGCAGACCACTGCTCAGGGTCAGTGGGGCGCCAATGGTTGTACCCAAAGTGAGAGGAGCCAAAGACGCAATGGGGGCTGTTCTGATAATTCCAATGGTTGGTGCCGAGACGATTGTTGGAGCGGCAGCAATCCTCAAGGTTGGTGCAAGAATTCCTGGCTTGGCAGCAGCAGCAGCAATGACACAGAAGAAGGCCAACTGAAATGAAGATATAACTTAAAATTGAATCCATTTAATCCTTGAACTTCCTTACGTATTTGAACATGATGATGTGTGGATTGGTTGCTGTCTTGTTGAAAGATGAAGATTGACTGATGGTAAGATCATGATTTTCCTCTCATTTTATACGCGCCATATTGCGTGCGGTCATGCGAGGTGCTCTTGCAGTAACCCCACACACAGAACCATTCAAGGTGGTTAGACGAGTACACATGCAGTGTTGCTGCAAAACGCAGCATGGTGACACTTCATGCCGCACCACAATTTAACCACAATTCTTTCCTTTGTAAGAAAGGAACCTTGTGAACTATGACTTGCAAAGACGACATTCGTTGTCTTGTCACAGGTTTATTTTGTCAAGCTGGTAATTCAGACCACAATGGCCTCTGTGCGATCGGATCGGTTGTTGAAATGTTTCGACGACGAGTTTAAAGAAAAGATTGATTTCCACGAATTAAAAGAAGCCAGAAAAGCTTTATTTTGTTTGCTTTTATAGTGAGAAAATACAACGGTCGTTGTGGTGAAAATATAAGAAAATTATGGCCGCTCTTACAAAACATGGTGCAAAAACTTTAAATAATATAAAGAAAATGTGTACAAAATGAAAACTGTTACACAAATTTCGAAATTCATTATATTGTTATATAGGGTGTTTATGATGTGTTCTAACAGCCTCGTTAGTAATCTTATGCTTTCCTTGTCGAGGCAGAAAATGTCCTTATATGAATGACGCCCGATTAATTATTAGGATTGCCTAAGACCAACCTCATTGATTCAGTGATCCAAGCGAAACTTGTTTTTACATTCGTTAATCAATAATCAATGTTGATGCTTCTGCCCAATTGGGGACGTATGTACGCAGATTCCTAGCCAGCACTGGGGAGCAGATTCGTTGCCAGCAATCCCCTTCTGTCCAGGGACATAACCGAGCTTCACTTTATTGTGTCCATTAATGACTTGGGTCCGGCCGGCTATCTGAAAATATATTAGTTCTAGCGCCCTTAAACCCTTCATGTGATTGTGTCTGGCGCAGATATCGACGGCGTGGATGAACTTTGACTTAAAATTAAACAGGCTATTTATTGGTTGAAATGCGATTCAATGATTCATTCTAACTACGAAGAAAAAAGTTGTAAAACAAATAGTAGTGCTTCCAGTCATTCATTTTTTAGTTTCTTTATGCTACGTAGATATATTATCTACCATAAATGACAGGCTGAAGTGTATACATTATTCTTAAAAAAATGTTCAACTTAAACAACATCAAAAAATAGTCTTATTTGAAATGTTTAATTTAATGTCTCCCCATGAGATGTACAGACAAAATATTCATTTCCGGTTGGGTTTTTCAATACAAATTCTCGCAGTTGGATGTAATACGCGTCATCAAGTGAACATCATGAGAAATGAACTCGATTCACGTAATAAAATATATAGTCCACACGATAAGTCACACATAGTGATGGCGATGTTTAATATGCGAAACGGTTCGGAAAATTGGCTTGGTTTCGTTAGCCCGATTTTACTAAAACTGTTTTCTCCTCAATATGAATTTATTCTGCGTCAGCCTTGAAAATCGCTTGACAAGTAAATTTAAATTGTTTGTCCTCATCGTGGTCTTGTAAGTGCGTAGATTCCGACACCGAAGTTTGGAGAGCATATGCTTATTTTTTTTATTATTAAAGTTCGAGCTCTTGTGAAAAATTATCATAAGCGTTGAAGGTCATTCATGGTGCTGATGAGAAACTTCGGACAATACAAGATCTGCCAATGAACCCGAAAAAAGGGACTAGTTCAGGATCCGGCGGTATCATTGCTTCTTCTTCAAGGTCCATCAACGCAAACAGGACCAAAGATCGCAAGCAGAACTTTCCTCTCAAGAAGACCTGTGTACACACCGGGGTAATAAATGTCTTGTATAAAATCAGGTTAATCCTTCGGGAGACAGCTATATTACTTAGTTGCATATAAACAGCGGTTGAGAGGAGTTACTCTGCGTATTCACTTCGGACACAGTGAACGTGCTTTTGATTCGAAGTAAGAGCCAATTGTTTTGGCAATTATGACAATGTTGTGTGCTTCCTTGAACACAACATAGACGTAGAATATATTTCCTCGAGACGAGACCTATTCGTCCATAATTAGTGCAGTCAATCGGGTCCATTTTTTTTTTCAAGATTGGGCAACGGATACATTTCTTTGAGCATACATTCTTATAGATGATTTCTGTCTCGATGTTGATGGGGTCGAATTTTCTTCTATCATCACGGTCGTCCGTGGAAGCTTCCGGGTGAGAGATGCGATGGTTAGGTTCTAAACACCGCAGCGTTTAACTATCTGCTTACAAGATTGGATGGAGATAGTGAGAGATCGCTCTAACTAGAGAGTCCTGTTAGTTGAGGTCCAGGTCCACCCGGGACTGTGGCGCCTCTCAACGAAGAAGTAGAAGATTAGAGTCTTACAATTAAATTTGACAAATGTAAGCCTTAAACAGTGACGTCTTCAAAGAAATGTATCGCAATAAATCTCACGTTGAGGCAGTTAAAGAGTGAATCTTTCGAACTTACATCACTTATAAAAACAACATCATCATCACATGTAAACGCCTGCAGATCAGGAGGCAGTCAACGCTTCCAATGTAAGCTCGCGGCGGATACGGAAAAGAAGTTACATTCATCCCACTCTTGAGTCGCACACACTGCATAGGGTTTCCTCTCTAGCATCAGTTATACAATCGAAAAATGGTGTATTCTTCCCAGCTTCGTCGTGAGTGCGACACGTGATTGGGAACGCTTTTTCGCCCTGCATCGCAAAACGAAGGTGAAAGTGAAAAATGTTAAAAACCGCTTATACCCTCTGTTGTCTTTGCTTCGTTTCTCCTCCTTCAGTGTCGTTCTCAATGACACTCTGACGACGAAGCTTATTGGGGATGCAGCACGTGGCCTCAGAAGAGAACACATTCCCTGAAATGCTTCGCATCACGCAGCTTCTTCAGACACAAAACAAAAAAAGAAATCATGGCACGAAGGGAAAAAGGATGAGAGCCGAGGCAATCGCGAATCCTTAAGTCTCCCACCACCCACAATGGGGTGTGCAGCGATGGGGGCACGTGCGACAAGTCCCTTATCCAAAACGCGACGTCGACGCCACTCACAACAACCACTTTTGATTTCTCCTCCCTCAAATAGAGTAGTCAGGCAACAAGACAATGCTGTTGTTTGTGGTCTCGCGAATCGCGATGTGTATTCGTTCGAGTCGCAATTCGTCGCAAACAAGTAATTCCTTCGAATGGTTCTTGGCAATTAATTGAAAACTGATGTTGTTGTCTGCACACTGAAACGCAGTCGGCGTTAGTGACTCACTATCTGACCGTACGTCGCACATTGACTGTTCCACCCTGGCATGGAGAGCAGAAAGAGGTTGGTAGGGCAGCTCTTGGCTTCTGGTTGCGAAAATTAAGTAAAAATATGGAAATTAATATGCGCCGCAGTGGTTGAATATCGGGTAGTGACGGTGAACTACATCGGGTGGTGTCTATGACAGTAGACTGTGTGGCAACCAGACTGCCTGCAGACTTTAACTTCATAAAGTGATTTCTCAATCAACACACCGCCACCGATGCCGGGTGACCAAGAGCAACTGCATCGAATGCAACCCAGTGATGTGTACTACTGCTTCGGGCACTTTGGCTGAATGCAAGGTCAGTTGATGTAGGCATTTGCGCCACTTAGTGATGAATCAGAGACCTGCGACGTTTCAAAAGCTGCTGTTGGACAATCTGCTTTCATCACTACGCTGAAATACGTAAGGAGACAGTAATAGTCCTGCCATCTCCTGTAAATAGTTTTTCCAGACATCTCCTTTCAGATCGTCTTCTTTCCCCTCATCGCTGCTGTGTTCGAAGAGCCTGGTGTTCTTGTATCAGCGTTGAGGGTGGCAAATTTAGATGCAACTAAGTATAGGAGAGTAAATTGGTTGGGGGGGGGGAGGGGTATTTATTCACGAAGGCGTTTGTATTTTGCCACTAGACACATTATAAAATTGTGACAGTTTCTATGTTGTAAGTGCGTTTGTTTTTAAAACTCCTACTATCAACAGAATAGTGCGTGGTTGGTTGAGGGGAGATTTCTCCATTATCCAGTCATATTAATAGGAGTCATCACCGGGCACCTTGGGTACACACGCAATGCGTCTGAACTTACCGCATAACGACTTTTGCAGAAGCTACAAAGACGAGGAAGAAACATATTCTATCCAACATCTGCTCTGCGACTGCCAGTATTCCTTTCTTTACTAGGGCTGTTAAAGAAGGTCTTAGGAAATCACTTCTTCATTGAGCAAAGGTTTTAGGTCTAAAGTAAGTCATAGTCACATGATAGTAAACCACTCCCTAGCAAGGTCACAATGGACCCAACACCTTGGGTAAAGTGAGTCACTCCTGTAACGGTGAAAACAGACGTCTGATAATTATAACAACTCTTAAAACATGGAGAACTGCAGTAAGGTAACGTGGAGCCAGTGTACAAAGACGGAAAGAGACACCGCAATGGGCCCATAATGTGTCAAAGCTTTAAGCATGCTAATCACACCTACCGACTTGCCTAGACCACCATAGGTCCTTTGTGGTGCCAGTAGTTCAGTAGTTCTGTTATTTGGTTTCCAATCAAGTCCATATACATATGAATGAAATCATAAGAGATTATACCACACAAACATATACACAAATATGAAATTTATTCTGACGATTGAAATGAAAGAAAAGTGAGAGCTAGATCTCTGATTTTCTGTTAGTTCCGCAAGCTGAGAAAATGAGTAGGTGATAAACTATCGAGTTGTAAGTTAAAAGTTGAAACCATACAAATTGGGGGAATGAAAGCAAATCCATAAGTTGTACTCAACTTTTAGTGAATAAAATCATCCTAAGGGTATGCAGTGTGATGACGGCTTTTGCAATTTATTTTTCAAATGCATCTGCTTCTAATGAACAAAACTGGAAAATGTTTTGATGAGTAGTACTTTGATTGGAGACTGCAACCGTTCAGAATTACCACCAGATCTTCACATAGCCTACCCGTAGGAGGAAATACGCTTCCATTTCCATCTGCTGTCGCATTTCATAGTTGACGGTGCTTCAAATATTAGTCCCTGGTTTGAAGCTTGACTTAGTACTAACACACGCCCACTTGTTGGCTCCATTCCAATCCACCGCGAAGAAGCTGGCTCAGATGGAATTCCTTACGTATTCGTGATCTGACTTATAAACTTGTTCTGAAATAGAAGCAATTCCTCGTGGTTCTGTTTCCTTAAAAATCACCATCCGGCAACATTATAATTACTCCAATTTTGTCTGAATATTCCGCACCCATAAAAGGTTATATCAAGACATCACTGCTTGTCATAAACCTCACACCCCATTCCAGGCATTTTCTGCAGTCGTTAAACCATCTTAGGCAATTAAAATGGAGAATAACCCATCGGAACGATCGTTAGATCTCCGCGGATGATATGCTGGAATTGGAATTTTGTCAAAATGCCCGTGTGTCGACAATTAAAGGCAGCGCGGCTATGCCTTGGTGGGCAACCAAAAGTTCAACGGGTACTCTTCAATACGTAGTCAATTAAATTTGGACACGGTTGCAATTCATAAATCAAGCGCTGTTTTTAATCTGGTCATCAGTATGCAAGACCAAGTGCGAAGCAGGTAGTACGTTGCATAATTAAATCGGGCTTACGCGACCCCCAGTGTGGGTGGGAGGAGTGCGTTTGAAAATTACTTACACGGCAACTGGTCGTTATGTGTCTTCACTTTCGATTGGTGTGACGAAAGGAAAAGCATTACAGGTTGAAGGTTCGCCTCGTCTCTGTTTGGTTGCGTCAAGGATTTGACACTTTTTCTTGTAATTCAACTATAAAGCTTGGGACAATGCGTGGTAGTAGGCATAGTTCAGTTCGTCTTCTAATCGAAAACAACACAACAAACTCAATCCCTTCAACATGTTCAAGTTCGTCGCTGTTGTCCTCATGGCAGTTGTTGCCCTTGCCGCTGCTAAGCCAGGAATCATTGCTCCATTGGGTGCTCCTTTGGCTGCTCCCCTGATTGCCGGTGCGCCTGCGGCCGCAGTTTACTCAAGGGAATTCCATGGAAACTTTGCCGCACCCTACGTAGCTGCCCCATACGCTGCTTCTCCATACGTTGCTTCTCCATATGTTGCCTCTCCATACGCCGCTGCTCCGTACGTAGCTTCTCCATATGCCGCTGCTCCAGTCGTTGCTTCCCCGTACACTGCTGCTGCCGCTTACCCCGGATACCTTGGATACGGTTCTCCATACACCGCTGCCTACAGCTCACCCTACTTGCTCAAGTAAACGGATTTGAGGTGTTGAAAACTGCGTGAAAATAAAGAAGTTCGAATTGAACTAACAATCAAATATTTTGCATTTTCTTCTTTTCGTGAGTGTTTGCAGAAAGGGCGGATGTGAATTTCTTGCATTCTCTTCCATACAGTGGGATTTAATCGCATGACACCTTCATGGGTTGGCACTACCCTCCGTGGTGGACTTGGACAGCTTCGTTAGTTCGATAGTTTTCTTGTATGAGTGCAGTGTATTTTTGGCGATTCCGAACCACCAAGTTTGATGAGTTTTTATAGCCAGCTACGTACACAGTGAATGGTTGTGTTATAAATTTGGTGGCTGTTGGTTGATGGCAACTTCAATTTATAAGTTAACGCACATGCTACGATTGTTTTTCTTATCCTCGAAATGATTGTTAAAGTTGATTCTAGAAATGGAATTCGGGATCGCGGGAAGACTGATCCGGTTGTGTCGCACCAAGCTAATACATAGCTGACCCACCGTGCACTTCCGTTGAAGGATCTTTGAGTTGTTCGAAACTGCACTGGAATTCGGAAAGGAGATGCGCTGTCGTGTGATTTCTTAAATCTGGTACTGGAAAATATAGCGCGACGGGCAACTGTAATCACGTTCCCAACTTGGCGGGATGCCAGCAACGATCCTTGTCGATGCATAGATCAAGTTGACGTACAGCCTCATAGCGGCGCCCCTGGATAGCCTTCGCAACACCCGCTGTGAGGTGAACTAATGTAAAACAAAGTATCCTTTGTGGTTGTGCGGAGGCCTATCAATCCACCCACATAAAACGCAAACCTCAGATCGTCGGCAAACTGCCTCGGATCTACGGACGGAATCAAAACAACGACGATATGGCGCGAAAAAGTACAACGACTTGCGAGTGTGCTCATGGCATCTAAGAACACTCTACACTCCAGGGGCTAGAAAAGATCCTCACGCAGTATAAGGCGGATATTACTGCGATCCAGGAAATACGCTGGATAGGGCAAGGAATAATGAAGAAGAAAGAGGGCGACATATATTACAGCTGTCGCAAAAGGTTGCACATATTTGGATGCGGATCCGTTGTGGGAAAACGTTTAAGGTCTAAGGTCATCGACTTTAAACCAATAAGTGACCGCTTGGCTGAGATCCGTATCCAAGGCAGATTCTACAACATCAGCCTTATATGTGCACACGCCCCTACCGATGAGGCTGAAGACTCTGTCAAAGAGGACTATTACGAACTCTTCGACGGTGCCTACGGAGCTTGTCCGGAGTGCTCGGAGACTTCAATGTCAAAATCGGTAAGGAAAACATCTTTGGCGGAGTAATTGGAAAGCACAGCCTCCACGACACGATAACAGACAACGGCTATCGATTTTTTTCTTACTGACATTGCGACAGGACGAAATATGGTCAAAAGCAGCACAAGGTTTCCTCGCAAAAGAATCCATACAGCAACCTAGCGATCTTCTGAAACCGCAAACCAAATCAACCATGTGCTCATTGACGCAAGACATCAGATGGGCAAACGTCGACTCTGACCAGATCCTCGTGGCAGCACGACTCAGAGCTCGACTGTCCAATGGCAGAAAGCTGCACTAGCCAACAAGGAGGCGATTGAAGAATTGGCGAAACGAGGTGTTCACACACCACCTTGGACAAAACTTCACGAACGCCAGCTAAAATTTCGAGATAGTAAAGGAGTTTGTCTATCTCGGGCCAAACGTGAACTCCACAAACGACATCACAGTGGAGATCCGTCGTAGAATCGCCCTTGGCAACAGATGCTACTTCGGTTTGTCAAAATAACTGGACTCAAGACTCGTGACTCGAAGGATCAAAATCATGCTCTACAAAAATCTTATTTCGCCAGTCCTGCTCTATGGAGCCGAATGCTGGGCGATAAGTAAAACAGCAGAAGAGAGAGAAGGAGAGGAAGAGCGAATCTCCGGTATAAAGAACCAAAATCTTGTTCTCATATTTTGCCGGTCCTGCTGGACGATAAACAAACTAGCGGATCTGATTCTTGGCGCATTCGAAAGAGAAATTCTAGGTTTGATATATGGCCCCGTCTGCGAGAAAAGTGAAAGGAGAACTCTACGAACTGTACCAAGATGTACATGTAGTCGGGAAGTCAAAAATCCGTAGACTGCATTAGCCTGGGTTCATCGAGCATGTGGTCACAAATGCTCCAGCTAAGAGGGTCTTTGAATCGTAGCCTCCTGGTTCGAGAAGGATCTACAGGGATCTAGTAATCGCGGACGCAGGACAGGTCTGGATGACTGGAAGCAACGTGAGTTATGTGCCGTAACAAGTCGCTGCACCTTTCATCTTAGCAACAATGTATCCAAGCACTTGTCTTCGTCAACTGTACATATCACCTCATTGTTTCTTGTATACTTACCAATAGCGTCTTTTCGTTTTACTCCACTGTCATATTTGTTTACGTGTTTCAGTAGCGTGATCAGTAGTATCCTTTTCTTGTTTTTTCTCTTCCTGTTTGTTTACGTCCAAATCATTTATTAACTGTTCTTTGTTTTGTCGAGTGCAAAGATGCTAGTAGTTAGTGGATGGTAGAACTTTGAGGAAATCGGTACTAAGAAAGAAATAACAAATTGTATTAAAGCTTAAAGCGTTGGGTTTCTTTTTGTGATGTCAGCGATAGAAGGCAGCTTTTGCTTAGGCTCAGACCCTCCAAGGGTTATTGGCCTGATAAGTAAGTAAGTAACAGAAGTAAGTATTTCCGATTCCAACTTTTTTAAATTCATCCAGTGCTCGATTCTCAGCAAATCCGTAAAATGTGGAGAACCGCAAGGATGTTCTTTGTAATAATAATAACAATAGGGTTGGCCGAGACAGACCGACGTGGATTTGTTCCTAGCTTCTACAGCATCCGCTCGTGTTGTACGTGCTATTGCTCTATCAGCGTATTGTCAGTGACTCGAAAGAGGTGGACTATAGACACCAGCAGAGGAGACGAAGCATCTACCCACTATGCCACGGCGGTCATTTTACTTTCCCTTACCGGCTCATTATTAGCAATACGTGGCAAGGCAAAGCACCGTATTGGGTAAAGGACTTTTCTGCCACATCAGTGTTCGTCGAAGAAAACATCTAGAAAAAATCCAGTTGGGGTCGAACCAAGTAATCCATGGATCACTCATCTCAATTGCTTTACCACAAGCACAGAGCGCTCTTAAAGATACGATTTATAATGTGACGTGATTAGAATAATAAAAGGAAGCTAGAAAACCGACTACCACAACATAAATGTCGCTAACTATCAGACACCTATTTAGTCAGAATATCGAAAAAAGGTGTACTCACATTTTAAAAAACAGTCCCAAAAAGTCAGCAGAAAATTCTATAGACAAGGCGGCATGCCGCGGCAGTGTGCTGAATTGGGGTATAATAAATATCGGCGCGGCAGTGGAAACATATCAGTTTAGTAAAAGCTTTGGTACAGATTGCCTAAAATGCATCTGTGTTTTGTATATATGTATGTATAGAGTACTCCCTCCTAACGGACATCTCTCATAAGCGGACACCGCTCATAAGCGGACACCTCTGATAACAGGACAAATTTCAAAGAACGGAATTATTTACACGATTTTGCAATGTAAATAATTCCCTCATAAACGGACTCTCTTATAACCGGACGCGGAAACCATTTTTCGTAACCGCAATAGAATGTCACTCTGTTGGAAACAGACAAAACGCATCTGGCACACATCGTTATATTTCATTTTGGTTGCTTTGTTTTCCTTTTCATTGCGCTTCGTCCTTGTTAGGCTGATGAAACTGGAGTTTTTTTTCGTGCTCTTCCTGATAAAAAAATTGCTTTATGTGGTGAAAAGTACTCAGGTGTTAGAATGAACAAAGAAAGACTAACAAGTCTGCATTGCGCTTACATGGCCTCCGAAAATGTATGTCGTATTTTTGTCTCTTAGGCGGACAAAATTCTTGGCCCCGTCAGAGTTAGCTTATAAGATAGTTCACTGTAATGATATTGTTAAGGTTAACAGTAAAAATTGTGTAGTTGGCGCGACTATACATTTGTGTACAGTGAGCAGCTGAAGAGCTGTGTTTTATTCTGTTACGATTCAGTAATTGAACCCTTAACCCTTATGTCAACACCCACACACCCGGGTGCGTTTCTCATTTCCAAATTGATATATCTTGAGTTCTAGGTGTCGTATCGACTTGGGATTTTCAATAGCCACCTAAAAAAATGTTCTTATGATACAAAAAACAAAATTAAATTTTCCTTTTGGATCAAGATATACAAGCACTTTTTGGAATTTACTTGCATCAACACCCAACACACCCGGGTGTGCATCGAAAAATTTATGTAAATTGTTAGCTGGAAATGCAGAAAAGCACTTGTTTCATTATAAATTCATATTTTTTATTCATTGGACATTATTTTTATTTTGCTTGGAAAAAAGGAAGATAATACATTTTTTAAAAAAAGTTGTTATTTTAGGATGGACATCTATCACACTGGCTTGTTGCATTCTTTGCAGACTTTTCGCGTTGGTCTCCTTCTGGGACATAGGTAACAATTTCCTTTCTGTTTTGTTCTGCCAGAATTGTCACGTTCTTCTTGAGCCCTTACTGGAAGATTTTCAACAGTCGGTGTTACTAGGTGGCCCAACATACTTTCAATTCCATTGCGTGGGGAAAATTTCGCTTGATTTGGGCATTTTGCGAACGATCCTGGATTCTTGCCATAGCTAATTGTTCAGTCAATTGTTGTAGGAACAACCTTCTACGGTTGGTTGATGTCTTTAAGTGTGGATTATTTTCCATGTATATCACGAATGATGCAAATGCAGCCACATCCAAAATGTTATAAAAAAAGCTAAAGGCCATTTGTTCGTTCTTCTCTTCGTAGTGTATTCACCAAGGCACTTGTCCATATTGTCAACACGTCCTTTGCTACTGTTGTAATCAAAATCATTTTTGGCTTTCTTTTAGGACCTTCAATTTGGATTCTATAGTGGGAAGTGGAAAGAACCACAACTGATTTGTTCTTTTTTGGTATATATGAACACATACTTATGCTGTTGCTGATTCCAAAGATTGATGATTCTACTGATCTTCCTTTTGGATTGGAAAATTCGGCTGCTACAAATTTACGTCTTTTATTTACAGTTCCCAATATATATAACAATAATTGTAGTTTACCATCAAAGTAGAAGCCAAATTATAGCTCGTAAAAAATTTGTCACATACGATGTTTCGAGCACTTCCACGCAACACAAATATTTGACCGCACGTTCACCTTGATTTTTTTTTCTCTTTCTCCAGAAGGCTCCATACCAGTAGAAATTTGTCCTTTGACTGGATGAGAAGTTATAGCGTCGCATACCCTTACTTACTTACTTGAGGTGGCGCTACAGTCCGATGTGGACCTGGGCCTCAACCAAAAAGCGTCTCCAGCCAGCTCGATCTTTAGCTAGCTGTCTCCAGTTTCGCACGCATAGTTGGTAGAGGTTCCTTTCCACTTGCGTGCGCCACCTCAGTCGCGGTCTTCCTCTACTGCGCCGTCCCTCGGGGGTGGATTCGAAGGCTTTTCGGGCAGGAGCATTGGTTTCCATCCGCTCTACATGATCTAGCCATCTCACTCGTTGGATCTTCACTCTTCTGGCTAAGTCGATGTCGCTAAACAGCCCGTATAGTTCGTCATTATATCCCCTCCTCCACGCACCATCTATGCAGACGGGACCGAAAATCACACGAAGGATTTTCATCTCGAAGCAACCAAGAGCAGCTTCATCCGCTTTTGACAAAGTCCATGCCTCCATGCCATATAGCAGGACTGGGACGATTAAGGTCTTGTAAAGCGTTACCTTGGTTGTTCGAGAGAGGGCTTTATTTACCAATTGCTTTCTTAGCCCAAAGAAGCAATCCCTGCAAGAGCTATTCTTCGTTTGATATCAACGCTGGTGTCATTGTCTGAATTGATAGCGGTGCCTAGGTAGACAAAGTTTTTGACTACCTCAAAGTTATATCTGTCTGCTGTGATGTTCTGACCGAGACGTCAGTGTTGGGTGTCCTTTTTTGACATCAAAGGTCTCGGTTTGGTCTTTACCGACCTTGATGAAGCAGCGTGCATTCTCCATCGTCATCCTACACAAACGGGCGAGTTTGGGAGGGGTGGCAAAACTTGACATTGCTCTGTATAGCTCGTCTCTATAGATGCTATCATATGTGACCTTAAAATCGATGAAAAGGTGGTGGGTATCGATTTGTTGCTCCTGGGTTTTCTCCAAAATCTGCCGCAGTGTGAATATTTGGTCGATGATGGATTTTCCTGGCCTAAAGCCACACTGGTATGGACCGACCAGGTTGTTGACGAATGGCTTTAGGCGTTCACATAGTACGGCAGATAAGATTTTGTATGCGATACTTAGGAGACTGATGCCTCTGTAGTTGGCGCAGTTCAAGGGTCTCCTTTTTTATGGAACATACCCACCAAACTTTAATCCCATATTTGCCAGCTTTGAAGGTATATATTGAGTGAATCCGGTGCCACCACGATAAGGATATTGTTGTTCATCAACAGTGACGTTGGTTGTCGTGGAGGTTGCTGTTCAACATAAGGAAAATGTCCGATATGGCTGCTGCTTTGTCAGTTTGTTTACGTTGCTGGTGGGTATTTCCATTATCAAATCTGATAAAACGACTGATAGCCCAAACAAACTGCATGTTTACTTCTTGAAATATTTTTTTTCAAAAGGTTAAGCTCAAAACGTTTTTCAAGTTAAGTGATACTGCTGTTTGTACCCACGTACCTCACACCGCATCCGTAAGTACATTTGTTGATTCGCCTTCCCGAATCGTATGCGTTACTTCACCGTCTGTGCATGTCATGAGTACAGCTTTTAGTCTCACTGATTGCGATGTACCAAGTCGTTTGTTGTTCTTCGATAAGTGAAGGCAAGCTTCAGTAAACGACTTGAGGCTAATTTAAAGACTTCTTGTAGGAAGTTCCTATCTGCAACAGCTTAAATATACTTCAGCTGCCGATAGGAGTGAGTATAAAAAGACACTTCCGATGGGAACACTACAGCAGAAATAACTCCATTCAAGGGTAGCAGTTTTGAGCTGAACGCTCGGAGCTGCGATTCCCTATCTCAGCCATGTAATCATCTGTCGGCATTCAACAACGGGAAGCATATTTTATTCCATTCAGTTACTTCGCTCCCAGATTGGAGTTTGAATGCCCTCAATGATCTTGAAGTTGGACGTGTTCACAAGCGCAAATCTTATCAAATATGAAACTTTTATCGTGTTTAGCATTTTAACGCGACAGCCAAACAATACATTCAACCCATTCTGGTCTTATCGGCTCGATGGTCGTAGAACAAAAGAATATGTTCTGCACTTGATAACGCAGAATGCAATTCCTTTCACTTCGAGCGGCTACTTCCTTTTCGACTTTCAGTTTGATATTGTCCGCTTAGCGTGAAGGTTCGTGAGAAATATTATGGCGTTCGGGCGTTCATTTATTTTGCTAATCGCATTGGCATGCTGTACCGCGCTTCTGGTCGATGAAAAAGTGCTTAAGTGTGACGAGTTGGAGTCCACCTACGAGTCACAGGAGGCGTTCTGCACCGTCAGCGGGTTCTACGTGACCCATAGTCACAATGTGAAGATAATGGACTACGAAAAGGCTAATTTGACCAAGAACATGAAGTTTTACGACTCCAGACTGCTGTATGTGCCGTTTAAGCTGTTCGAGCGCTTTCCCAAATTGAACAGCTTGGATGTCTCATTTACGGAGATTCTCGATATCCCAAGGAATACGTTTGCATCGGCGAACAACTTATCGTACCTCAACATGAGCAACAACAACATCACTTTCATCGAGGCATCGGTTTTCGTTGGAGCCCACTCATTGCTCAGGATCGACTTGAGCAGGAATCAAATCGAAAAAGTGAACGAATTCGCTTTCAGGGGACTCGTTCAGATCGACAGGATAGTATTGTCCTTCAACAAAATAAAGACGCTTAGTAACGAGATCTTCCTGGACAATGTTTACCTCGAACTAATCGCACTTGATAACAATCTCATCGAAAGCCTCGATCCGATGGTGTTTTCGAAACTGCGTCGAATCAGAGACGTGAACCTCGCGAACAACCGTTTGATCCAGCTGCATCCGGACACATTCCACGACGCGTACGGCCTTGATTATTTGAATTTGGACGGAAATCAGTTGACAAACTTTCGCCTGGATGAGAAGTACGTGCTCCTTCGATTGGATCTGAGCAACAACTATCTTACCTCATTGGTGATTAACGGCACGAAGGCGGTCAGCGCTCGCAACAATGCCATCAGCTCCATTACGCCAGTGAACAGCAACGTCTTGGAGAAACTCATACTCTCGAAGAACAACATTACTGACATTTCGAACATCACTTCTCTGGCTCATCTCCTGGTGCTGGACCTATCGTACAACAAAATCGGCCCCGTCAACATCTCAACCTTCGACAAGTTGCGCAAACTGAGGGAACTCAATCTTCGCAGCACGGGCATATCGAAAGTTAGCTTCGGAATGTTTTCGAAGCAGACCAGCTTGGAATCGCTGAACCTGTCCTTCAACAACATCTCGGATCTGAACCTTAATGTCTTTATCCCCTACTTGTCGAAGATTAAGAACTTCTATATTGACGGGAACAATTTAACCGAAATTCACGGAAAGTCGACCTTCGCCTACACATTTCCCGGCCTGACCAAAATCGGTCTCTCGAAGAACCACTTCAATTGTTCGTATCTGCACAGCATTCTGATGCCACCGTTTCTTTCTGGTTTCGTTGAGCTGCACATTGAACCGGATTTCTCGAGCGAGGAGTCTACCCACATACGCGACATAACCTGTGTCAGCACCAAGCACGCCGTTACCAATTCCAGCCAAGTTAACGACTCAGAGATGCAGATTCTGCGGGAGACTATAACGCACGTCACCTATTACGGACACACCCTGGGCGGGTATTTCTTGATTATGATCTTGCTCTTGACCATCATCATTTTGGCGGGTCTCGTCTTGTTGATTGTCAAGTACAAGAAGTACGGCCGAGTGCGATATTCGGGACAGTTTGGACGCAACGGGAGCATTGTGTTTCGGTCCAATGCAACCATGAACAGTGCCGTCGAACACTGACGCTTGTTAACTTTGTGAATGATTAATTTAGCTTGTAACCGTTAAGAGACGATGACTGTGTCGATCGGTCGTGGAACGTACATACGTACTTAGTATTCTATGCAGTTAAGTTTTTATGATTTTAATTTTTTTTTCCGTTTTTTTTTTTGCCGTGGACAACTTATGAATTAACTGGCATTGGATGCATTCAAGGTGAGTGGCTGAAGTTTCTTCGATCAAGTAAAAATGTATCTTGGCTTGTCATGCACTGCTCACAGCAGCAATGACTTTAAATGAGCAACCTTTAGCTTGTCAATAGCGAAATCGGTTACTTCTACTAGCAAAGCGTTGATTTAGCGACAGAAGGAGGTGCTGTGAAAAAGCATTCATTTCATTCTTAGTCATTCCATCCGAACAAAAATTAAACCATATTTAGTGGTTTTAGTGGTACTAAGACAGTTTCAGGAGAAAGTTTGGAGTTGGGCGCGGATGTGGAACTTATCAGCTCGTCGATGCCTTGCGTTCTCTAATTCCTTTCGTAACAACATACGCTCATTTCATACTGTCTCAATACGTTTAGGTTTCTTAGTTCCGACTAGCTGTAGTCACCTAATCACGTATGTAAAACCCTCAGTTACCACTTATATGGTAAGGCACTCATCAGACTGTATCTCAAGGCATAAGACTGGTTGGTCCATAAATAGTTGCAAACCCGGTCCGGGAGAGATTATTCTTACATACAAAGAAACTCGGAACGAATCCAACCATAGGTCGAGGTAAGTTGCACGTCTAAAGATGGCCTAAAAAGGTGTGATTGAATGAAGAAAAGTGATTAAGATTATTTAACGTTGACGACGACTACGTTTTAGCTGTCCTTACGATGGGCTAAATTTTGAGTATTTTTTTTTTAGTACATTGGATACAAACACGTGCAATTTTTTCTTCTCTGGCATTAGTTGAAGCTAGTTAGTGATTACTTAATAAACAGTTCAAAGTTGTCATACGAGAGATAAATTGGTCCCAAAACTAATTTGTCAATTGGTTCATCGATTCACGTGCTGTGTTGCATGCAGCGCCATCTGGGAATCACCTAGGTAGCACACTAGCTGAGTTGGTCTCACGCCCATCTTTGAAATAATACGGTCCACTTGTTCCATAACGCTGATCATAAAACCGCATCCAACCAACGCATGTTTACGGAAGCATTAGCAGCTCTTGTAAAGTCGGGTGAGCAACCCTTACTGTTGTTGCAATCAATATCTTTGAATATACATAAAGTGCCTTTAACCTACTTGTCAAGCAGCTTTGATCACTAGAGGAGTAGGGATGCAAGGTCAAACGGATTATATTTCTAAACCAGTCTCATGCAAAAAGCCTTCGATTTTAAGGAACATTATTCTCTTCACTGTTATATTAATGGGTGGGGAAGTATGTTCTAGAATATATTGGGGTAGAAAGCCACAAAGATCAGGCTGTTAGTAGAAGTCACTCAGTATACATATGTATGTGTTGAGCAAATAGTGACTGCACGTTGCAATAGAATGGTTGCTATGTATTGCAAGTAAAATAAGTTGTTGGGCCACTAGTTCGGTGTATAAGGAAAACAACTGCTATATTTTGGTATTACGGGAGGTCAGGGGCTAGTAAAAAACTGGTATCAGCCCGACTCAGACCTTGTAGGAGCGTCGTGGTGCCCGTTTTTTAAACTCAAATCACGGGTTGAGCTTGGAATAAATACTGCCACTCTGAGATGTGCATGGTATTATGATCCAACTCACTGTGGAGTTGCATTGAAACCGGGTGATATACTAATTAATCCGAGACCGGTTTTTTTTGGATTTTTGTGCACAGAAATATTTTCTCTTAGGGTTCTATGTCGCTAAGGTTTATGTCATTATCGTCAATCAGTGCTCCAACTACGATGGCTAGCAACTTTTTGTCATGTTTTTGGTTTCGCAGGTAGCTAAAGAGTTTCACATTCTATTTGCTATCTCAATGATTGTGCCATTATTTATTTATTTTTTATAATCCGCTTCATAATATGGCCTGGGATGTGTCAGGTTCGGGCCCTTACCCGGCAAATTCATCCGCTGATCCGGGCCACCCCTATGGCCCACGACCCAGCATGGAGTTATTTTTCTATTGCCGAAATAGTTTTAATACTCAGTTGACTGTCAATATAGATAGTAATATCAGCCAGTGGTATTACCCAGATTCTGGCCGCTTTTTTAACTGCCAGGACCTCCGCGTGTAAAATACTGCCGTAGTCAGGGTATCTCAGGATTCCTATAGAGCAGTGCATGTTCAACAGTTCGGAGAAAATGCCACTTAGCATCTTTGATCCATCTATCTATACGTGGATGGATGAATCAACCGCCGTGGGATTGGTTGATCCTTATGTGATTCTTTGCAGCAGTCGCCTGCATCTTGAATAAACGGCCGCAACAGATGAATTCTTATTTAAGGTAATGGATGTTTTTGCTTTAAACAGCTAATCGAAGAATTGCGAATAATGTTATAATTTAATGACAAAAAATTGTATGCTCCTCATGTGATATGGCAGTGATTATTTGGCACTTCACTAACCAGTAATCAAGCAATATCCTGTTTGTATGAAACATTGGTTAGAAGACCAGACAATTTAAGAGCCTTCAATGAACACTTCTTGAACAGAGGTTTTCACTCTACGAGATCCAATGACGTGCGCCAATTGGTAAAAAATGTCGTCGAGTATAAGAAATAAATTTTTCTCCGATTACTTCATAATCCTTGGATAAAAATCGAATAAAACGAGCCGCGTTTTGATTATGAATCAAAAATGTTGTTCAGCCAAATTCGTCACACTAACAAAATGCCTAAAAATATATTCAGATCTCGTATGAACGATCACGTCTTCTGCCGACAATCCTCAAGTGTTAGTTCATTTTACTAACTGTGTGCATGTATCTTTCGGGCTTCAACAGAAGCAATCACTATTTAATCGGACTTCGAGCTTCAATGAATAATGGTCATTGATGTAAAGCTTATATTTTCACTGAAAAAAGAACAATGATTCTTCTACATGACACTGAATATTTCATTCACAATTCTACATGGCATTGACGTGCCATCGTAGACACAAATCTAAGTGCTGGCGTTTTACTAAATAAAGACATTTCGTTGCAATGTATACCGGCAATTTAATGTTGGTTGGTTTCTTAAATCAAGTTCCCAATTTCAAAATCAAAATGCCAGAATGAGAATAAAAACCCATCAGTGCTTATCCACAATAGTTCGTGTTGAAATCAACGCTAAGCTGGAAAGCACGTACCTCCCATAAAAGCACATACGAAGATGAACACAAGTCAGTAGGCTTACTAAGGGAGCGTCTATTTCTGTAGTTACTAAGAGCAAACCGTAGCGACTGTGCTGATGTTTTTTGTCTGCCTGTGTGGACGTTTAAACTGCAGGTCAACGATTTATTCGGTTTCACAGTTTCGTTTAAACTCCGAACTGAGTTCAATTTGTAGTTTAAGTAAAATGAGAGCAAAATGTCGTTAAAACCTCAGTTCTGCGCCAGTTTGTTTTCTCGCTCTTTTTCAAACTTTCGTATTCTCTCTCACATCTGATGTTCGGTAATGGTATCCTACCAAACCACAGCTTTGTCCTTCCTCGGTTGATTATCAAGATCTTTGTTTGCCGATAAAAGCAAGGACGCGCTACAAAAGTTCAAAAGGGATATTCAAAAGCGTTTTAAAACTAAAAGGCTCAGGAAATATGTACATCGAAAACCCTTACAAATTGAAGCTAATGCACACACCGAATGTGAGTGTTGCCATATTTTTGTCGACCGCATTACACAAATGAAGTTCATCTGAAATGAAGTCCAGATTTCACTGTGAAACCGGACGAGTTAAACCAAAAGCTTTAACTCGGTTTTGGGTTGAACTGAAAGTAAGTTTAAACCTTCACTGTGAAACTGGTCATAAGTGTTCATATAGATGTTAAATTCGAATTACAGTACGTTTACATTGCATCCAAATTGAACATTTGGGGGAAAAAATTTCGAATTCGAATTTGCATTCCCACTGGAAGATCAGCATTTCAAATGATAGCTAGTATCAGAATTAATTAAGGATATTTCCATTCTTATTGGGATTATCACATGCAACTAATCATTGTTTTGTTGACAGCTGTTTTTGGTTACGTCAGCGGGCTGAAAAGTGATTAAATGACGTACTGAATTTAGAAAGAGGTTTGTTCGATTTGACAAACTTGCAAATGCAGCGCTGATCATTTCTCTGAAATCCAACTATTCGAAATGCTGGAAAATGTATGAAAAACTGCGGAACATTTGGGCTGAAATGTTGAAAATAACCGAAATGTTGAATTTAGATGCGGTGTGAATGTACTATTAATTTAGTGTCCAGGAAAAAAGTCAGGATTTTGCGCCGTCATTCAGCTTTAGATTGGTTCTAGGAGGTTTCGACTATCTTTCATTCATTTCAATTGCACAACGAGCTCTTTTTACTTTACTACTTAATTTATTTCGCAGTGCAATATGGCCTTTGGGTATGGGTAGAAATACCATGTGTGTATGTATGTATGTATGTATGTTCGTGAGGTTTTCTCCATAAAGATTAAATGCACTGCCTGCTTTTTGTTTTTTGCGACTTAAAGAAACATCGACGGCTCGATGTCCATGTCTTCAAATCGCTCATTAGGAATTTTCATTGTGGCATCAGCATCATCAGTGTGCCATGAAGCGCGCTCCTGTTGGAACCAAACGACGCTTCGTTCAGGTCCATATCATTCAATTTGTATCAAAGGAGCAATGTCTGGCAAAGTTGTTAGCTGTGCCATGTTTCTTTGACTTTGTACCCAGTGAATGTCCAATTAAATTATGACATCTCTGTCAGGCAACGGATTTCAATAAGATAAAAGTCACTAGGTAATGTGGACACTTTGAAGAGGTTTTGAAACGAACGACGGTATTTGCAGCTACTTGCTTACGAGCGCAAGATTAAAAACTTGTGTAGAACGTATCAGGGTGGTGCCTATCATTGAACTTTGAAGTATTGCTGAGTGCGTACATAACTAGATACTTTGCCGTGTTTAAGCTGCAGCTGCAGCCGGCACTGAGAATTCCCATTATTATACGCAAATGCTATAGACAAGAGGCAGGAGGAATTTCCTGAACGAACGATTCTGCGGTTTTAGTGATGCGAACTGGCCATAAGATTCGTGTGACTTGGTGGAGCTGTATATCATAATATGAGGCCATACAGAATATCGGATATGTACACATAATTCGAAAAGACGCCACCTTTTGAAGTCGAGGAATCGTCAAGTTATGACCAAGCTTTTGGTCTACACGAAATGGCCTTAATAGAATCTAGTTCCAAAAGAATTGCCGACGCTGACATTCAAAACGTATTAAAATACAATGCCTGAATAATGGCTACTTTGATCGTTTACTTCCCCAGGCATGCCGCGCCCCGTCATCAAGGCCAAACTGTTTTCGTCCGCAATGCGTCTTTACAACGCAGCTTCGGTCACCTACAGGCAGCTCTTGGGGGCTGTTAGGCCTCCGCACAACCGTCGTACTGGACGGGATGGACATGGGTGCTCTTGCCTGGGACGTTCCGGGGAAGCTGTTTGTTAACATGACGGGATTATAAACGGGGTTCGTTACTGACATGCCGTGAGAAGTATTTTCATACAATCCACAGTAAATTGATCCAAACGGTATCCAAATTACTTGAACGATGCGTGTGCTTGGGCTGCGCTCTACAAGTCAACTGAATTTGTCGATTCAAAGAGAGTATCCTAGTGATCATAAATTAAACAAATGCGCTCTAATTTGCATACACCACTCTCTAGCATGGTGCCACCCTGATTCCAGTCATGCCTCAGTATCCATAAACGTTGTTGTTCATCGACGACAAGTCTTCGAAACTGGTTTATAAACTACTGTCGGCAGTAAACGACGTCGCTTCATTAATTAGGAATGCACGTCCATGAAGCCAAAAGGAACTAGGTTTCAAGCAATGCCATCAGTCGATATACCAACGAAAAAAATCCATCTGACATGTACATCCGATTTGCTGAGTAAATAGGCTTTGCCGACTGCATTTGCAGTTAGAGATATATTACTCCAAGAATTTTTTTCTCTGGAAGCTTATCAACGCAGGCTTGATGCTTCTAATCTCGTTGATATCGGCCTGTATATTTTCCTGTGGTAAGCAACAGCATCCGATATCGTCAGCCAGTGACAGTCGACATGGACGTTCGGCGCAGTATGCTCAACTTCACGGATCGCAACCGCACAGGCGACTGCGTCTGAATTTGCATATCTTAAGTTTACTATCAGTATTGTAGGTTGAAGCATTTTTTGAAATTAATTTGCGCGCATTATTCGACGCAGTTATTCATTTCGTTTTATCATTGAACTTAATCAGTTGCACACTGCTGCGCTGCACTCCACATGCCTGACCACCTGAATTGTGTAAGATTTATATTTGTAGATACAAATTTCAGCTGCATTCGATTTCGATTGCCAGAAATTGCAAGCACACCGTCGCGTCGCGTCGTGTCATGGCAACAGGGCACCTGGCCACCAGTTTGTATGCGTTTTTATGCGAAAATGTGTCAAATCGGCGCTGACGTGCCATGCATAATGATTCGCCGGATCACAAACTTAGTAAGCCAGTCAGGCCATCGGGACGGGAGAATCTTAATGCAAATTCAGACGTTGATGATTCTCCCATTTGAATATGAGGCGATATTATTCTGTCCCGAAAACGGTTTTGCCAGAACAATTAACAGTCTATAGCGATCGGTTACAGTCTTGGCAGGCCGCCTATCATTTGGGGTGTTCTATAAAAGCCAGAACTTTGGGGTGGATGCCTGTAGTATAGCTTCAGCGTACAAACTTGTCATTTGCACTTAGCTCAAATCATTAATTATGTTCAAATTGGTAAAGGAAAAGCATCTGTTTAGATCGATTGTGGTTTTCATTTGGTTTTAACATTTTGTTTTTTTTTTCTTGTTTCGTTGCAGTTCGCCCTCGTTGTTTTGGCTCTTGCCTGCACTGTTAGCGCCAAGCCGCAATTGGCGTTAGCTCCTGCAGTCGTCACGGCCACTAGTTCACAGTTTTTCGCCAGGAACTATCACGGATTGGCTGCTGCACCAGTTGTTGCTTCCCCATACGCCGCTCCGATAGCTGCCCCATACGCCGCTCCACTAGCTGCCCGATATGCTGCATACGCCACGCCCTACTCCTCATTCTATCCATACAGACCTGTAGCCGCGTACCTGTAAGCCAAAAAAAAACCTCACCCCCAGGAACGGACTGATGATCTAAAGCCATGATGCCAGTATACGATTCCACTACGATGTGATTATCCACCATTAAGCGGGATAACTATTCGGGAGGAGAAGCGTCCAAACTGGTCCCCTATCCAAAGTTGTTTGTTTAAAAATAAAAACAATATCTAAATATGAAAAAGTGATTGTGTTTTTATGAAAAACTACCTCTGTGAGACGAGAATGGTGTACATCTACCGTAGTTTAGAAACCAAAATAAAAGCATTGCTTTAATATTGGTGTGACACCATCCCATGTTTGGCTGATATGAGACGTCATTTGCCTGGCACCAATTTCACCTTAAACCTGTTTTCGGATTCTTCTGTTGTTACTTCGAACTCAGGAGCAGCTGGACTCGTTTTTTGTGTATCTTTCAATGTCCAGTGTGTCCATGTTGGACCATTTTGGGATGGGCTGGTGGCGTGGTAGCCAGTTTTTCCTAGATGGTGATTGTTATCACTGCTCTGGTAGGTACGATGGAGTTCGTTGCTCAATAGCATCGAGAAGTTCTGTACGCTTGCAGACAGTGTTTCTGAGGTTCTCGATTGCCTCGTTTGGATGGTTGCTGATGTCAAGAAGCAGTGTTACCATGCACTGTTACAAGGTGATGATTTGCTTGCGTGTTTTGAAAATTACGAAAAACGTAGAAATGGTGGGTCATACTGGGAGGCCGTACGTTAAAAGGTCGAAATAGTTGCTTGTAAAGTAGAAACTTTGTCAGCTGGCTTGAAAATGCAAAGTATAGATGCAATGGAAGCCATCGTCGAGCAGCTGTTGAATTTCAACCATCTCGTGGAGTTAACATCAATATATTTAAACTTTTCGTCAGTTGCTGATCTTCACATTTGACTGCTGATCTGCATCCGCTTCGGCATAGTTTCCTTAAATACTTGAGTACCGATGTTGCAGCATTAGTGCGGAAACCTCATTTGGTGCAGTAATCAAATTTGTTCGGTATCTGATCCTTGTCACAGATCCGATCAGTCAGAAATAAAATCAATAACTATCACATTTTACTCACCGAACCAATATTTCTCAAGTCGCAAACAAGTGACCACCTTCATGAGCGGGACCTCATCAAAGGGATGAACAGGTACATCAACGTAGGGACTCCACGCACACGCGGTCGACGAGAAGGGACTTGTTTAAAATCCGTGCGGCGATTTGTGATAACATCGAACTGGCATATGTCTGCCCTGTAATCAGTAGATCTTCAAAGCAACCTGAACGTAGTATGGGGAGCATCATCATCCGACCTATTGGACACTCTGTGTTGACCTCGATCTGAAGAGAATATAGATGTTACAAAATATGTAACTCCTACGCGAATTGCAACTTCTGCTGCCTTTTGTCGGATTGTGGTTCCAGAAATAGGAAGTCAGAAATAGGAAAAGAAATAGGAATTGTACAGAACAATTCAAAACCAATTTTATCCACACTTCGACTCGATGAATTTAAGGGTTGAGTTGCAGTTGAATTTGATTCCCTCAGTCCCATTTGTTTCCATTAAAAACATCACAATTTTTGTAGTTGTTGAAAAATGCCGGTGGTCTTTTGCGGACCTTCCCAGACCAGAGTCCTGCTTTTTTGGCCGAAGCCGAACTTCTGCTTCTTAATCACCTTCGTCCGAAGCCGAATGCGAGCACACAAAACGACAATGAAGATGTTGTGCGTAATCCAGATCTACGGATGGCATTGCTTGAAACGCTTGCTGAAACAAATCATAAAGTTCACGTATGTAGTTTTTACAAGAAAGTCCCTGCGTTTGTCTCTGAGCCACTGTGTATAATTAGGCCGAGACGGATACGTGGGTAACATATTTAATGTTTTCTATACTTGCAGCCGATTTTGGCTAATAACGCATTCACGTGAATGAACCATTCCATATGACAGTTTTCAAGTTAATCGATATTTTGTATAACCACACAATCGATTGCTCAAATATGTTCCTGGATAACAAGAAATCTTTAAAAAAAATGAAATGTGTGTAAATTTCCAACATGTAGCAGGAATAAACGCATAAGGAATCTCCAGCAAGTAATTCATACCCACAATATCCTTTGCAAAGAATCTTGGCTATGCCATCGACCTGAATATTTCTTTGAAACGTTCTCCGATATGCCGAATGAACTTTCCAGGGTTATGAAGATATCATATTCCAGAAACGCTTGTGAAAACATGTGACATGTAGTTCTTATCAGTAGAACTGCGATCGCGTTTTAATCTTCTGAAGGCGACTTGAATTAATCTGTCGCACATAATAAGACTCTATAACTATAAGCAGACTTTTAATTAAGATACACTAGATCTACTAACAAAATCGCTCCGCTCTTTGCCAAAATCCAGTGTTCTTTAGAACATGGGTGACCAGAGTCTTCAGTGATGGAAGCCGGGTATAGCTTCGTCTCCAACCCTCCATTGACCGACGCAGACCTGATGAGTAAGTAAGTTTAATTATTTGAGAATAGCTGATATGGCTCGCTGGTGTCATTAAGGTGGCCTGGAACGCGGTGAGGCACCTGGCGATTGGCAAACTGGGATGATTGTTTCTCTTTTCAAAAAGGGGTGAATAAGAGATTGCTCCAACTACGGGGGGATACCTCTTTTAAGTCCCCTCGGGAAACCCTGCACAAAGGGGTTGGAGACGCATTCTACAGCTATGGTCGAGTTCAGAATGGGGGATGGGGGAGTACAACCGACCAGCTTTCCATTCAGCATGGCATTCGAAAAGGCTTGGGAGTATGCCAAACCGAACTACAGCTATTTTCTAGATTTGGTATGCGAGCGATTACCTCGAGGTTTCTGCAGGAGTATGGGATTGAGGGATACAAACTGTAGCTGCTGTGTTCTGGAAGGAAGGCCGAACTTGGTGTCGAAACCAATTTAGCGGTTTTCAACATAGTTTTTGTTCCAGCTCTCACCTATGGTCATACAATTTGGATAATGATAGTGTTAAATATTCGACATCAGCACACCCTGTACCCATAGTCACCGCTGTAAACTACAAGAATAACTGACGCACTAGAATTCGAAGACAGGTCTTCGGGCCTTTTGGATTCCAACCTCGAACGAGTGCACATGCAATTCCGTGACATATTATCACCCTAAGCTAAGAAGATTTGTATACGAATAAATATTGAATTATTGATAATCCTCTTTTATTTAAATAGACATAAATGATCGAAAGGATAAGATCGCAAATACAAACTGCTGAGGTGAGGTGTCTTCGTGCTGTTGTTGTAGTTACTCGACGTGATAGGGTTAGAAGCACGATATTCCGCGAGGAACTTAATGTTGAGCATGTACTTTTCCGAACGGAAAAGACTATGCTTCGATCGTTTGGCCACGTGACACGAATGTCTTCATCATCACGACTTCCAAGGCGTGCTTTGATTCCATCAGTTAGACGACATCTTGGGAGAACCAGGGCGAGGTGGTCCATGAACTCGCTTAGTTTCCCTTGGGTATAACTTCTGATGAGGGAGAGTCGATGGCGGAGGATCGAGTTGCACTGCAGGTCTCTCGTGCGTATTTTACCGCCGCGATGATGATGAAGATTTTGTGAGTGACCTTAAAGCTCGTCAATGGATTTTCAACTAAATCGTGTGATTACGTACATAAAAGGGATACTCATAGTCAATATACGGATTGAAAAAATTGATTACATCAATACTTTGGTCTCGCTGAGATGTGAACTAAAAAAAAGGATCATCCGATTGAATGCGCATTTTTAATCCAATAGGAAAGCGAAATGTTTTTTGAACAGCAATAAATGTCTACTCTATTGTCAAGTACACAACTTAGGGTTAGTAACGGAAAACAATATCGGCTAAATATCCGCCATCTTTTCGACTGCTAATAGTCATCTTCTTCTCAAGATTGTGTTGATCACTTCTCCTGTATTTCGTGATTAACAGCTCCGACATGCTCTTTTAGCACATGAATGGATCGGTGACCGTTGCCCCGGACTTTATTCTTATCAAATCCCAAAGACGACAATGTTACACTTTTTCACTACCCCAATAATGATGTTGTCGACAATTAAGATTCACTTGAGTTTCAATTTGGTTTATATCTGTATTACATGTCATGCCCTTTAGTAAACACAACTGATTTACACCGAATCCGCTTGAGGAATAGCAATTCTGATCTCATTTGCAGCTTCCGTTTAGAATAACACACACATTATTTGGGATGTCAGTTTAGCTTACTCGTAAACAAACAACAGGATTTCGAAGTAAGTGTTCATAAAAAAAAAAAAAAACGGTGAAGACCCAAACATAAAAAAAAAACCAAATTCATAGAGATCCGTGATATGCTGAGGCTACAGTCAGCATTCGATATCACATTCAGACTGATCACTGAATGTTGATCTAATTCCAAGCGAGCTGTTAGCATGCAACACACGTTCAAGATGAAAAGCTTCCAACTTCCAACAGCATTTCGCAAGTTCGTGAGTAAAATTTCTTCGCATCGCACGAGGGGTTCGCAAACCTATAGAGTCATAAGACCTTGGGGATTACCGTGGTTCTCTTCTTAAAATTAGCATGATTCTAAAGGCTTAAGGAACACACATTATGTAATGAATTGTTGCGTAATTGGGCGGTGATTCAGAGGTTTGGTATGCGAATTATGTGGATTTTATCAATTCATTAAACTAAATTGAAGTATAAGGGCATTTGGAGGCTTAATTCAGAGTAAGCGAACGTGTGTGTACTCAGAAGTGATAAACTAACCGCTTTACTCAGTTTCGATGAGTTTCGGTCACCTTCGGTTACTTAATGGGGAAGGAAAACAATCGTATGTAAATGTAGGTTAGTGTTGGAATTCTGGTTAAATTTCCAGGAGCAATTAGGTGAACTTTGAAATTTGAAGTTGCTCCTGGCAACTTTAGCTTCGGTTCCGAAATGAGTTAAACTTTCCATAGTTTGTGAATTGTGGCTTGGCCTTAAGGGTTATCTGCATTGCAATGTTTGTCTTTCTCATGGTGCCTTAAGTGTATGAACATTGCCAAACAAATTAAATCGTTCAACTATTATTTTCTAAAAGGGCGATAAATTTAAGAATAGAGTGTCATATAGGAGGCGGTCTAAAGCTACGGTTATGTAACGAACGAAATAAGAAAAATTCATCGTCCGAGAATGTCAGAACTCTCTAGAATCCAGGAGCCGCTCAGTAACTCGAAAATATCCTCACGCAGTAGAATTCGTACATTACTGTTATCTATGAAGTGCACTGGGTGGGAAATCGAGTAGTAAGAAAAAATAGCACTACATTCAATGCAACTGTCACAAATGGTTGGACATTTTGGAAATTCGATTCACCATAGTATACGGGTTAAGGGCAGTGGTCCAATAAGTATAGTCGGCATCCAAGGCAAATGTCACGATATCAGCCTCATATATCAGTCCCAACGGCATCAGGACTATTTGCTGGTGTTGCATGTAGGGTGGTTCTCAGTTCTCTCTCCTAAATGGAATATTGCAGTCAAGGATAGTCTGGCTGAAAACATCCATGATTACATAGGTTTCTCGCAAAGAATCCAATGTTCGACAAGGTCATTGGCAGAATTTGTGAAGAGCCCATACCCCATCCAGAGGTATAGTTAATGTGGCGTAAATCACAATGTCCACTGAACTTTATGGACGCCAATTGCAGCGTACGGATTGACAAATACCTGTGCGGATTCCGGCCCAAGGGCACAAATCATGGAAACGACTTTGCTAGTTAGGTGCGCATCTATTTGTCGATTTCATATGCATATACGGAAGAATTCATTGCAAGGAACTTTTCTACGGATGGCCGAATTAGGAAATCCCAGAAAGTTAATGTGTTTGCGAACTCTACAGCGGACGCGGTGCAGTTCGGATCGGTTAAAAAATGTCTTAACTTGTGAAGCTGAGATGTTGTATGATTTCTGAAACTGGAGAAGATAATGCAGCGGACAAGCCTGAATCCTAAAAATCGGAAATATTAGTTTTCACACAATTGACAGGAATTGGGTTTGGCGGAGAATGAAATGTGTTCAGTATGAAATTCCTCGATGGACCAAGCTGACTTTATGTGACACCTTGATCATCCGACTTCTACTCCAAGAAGCGGAGACGTAGACAAGAGCAGATGGAGAAGCCCCCTTGGTTGGTTCAGATTCATATAAACGGAATAAGAGATGTATCATATGATGACTGGAAGCAGCGTGCCCAGGACCGTCAACGATGGAAGGCAGCAATTGCTCAGGCGCTGACCCTCCATGGGTCGCCGGCCTGATAAGTAAGAAAGATGTATCATAATCCAGGCTGAACTTGTTTTCCCCCAAAAACCAGTGGTTTGCTGTATGAGCTGCCAAGACCGTACACACATTAAGATATTTATAGGTAATCAATCGCAGGAAAACCCACATGCTAGTGGGTGTTCTATCGGACATTGAGTTACTGCCACATACGCTTCTCGTCTTGACTTCTCCCATGACTTTTCATCGATGAGAAGAGAGAGACGAAGAAGTAATTAAATTGGTTCGATACCTGCTCTGTGAGTAGCTCTTGGTACTGCATCCTCCAGTTCTTATATGCGAAACGGGTTGGTTTCGTCAATCAAGGTCTCACGTCGGAATTTGTAGCCGACACCACTGGCCCTCGATTTTTTTTCAATCTGAGAAGAAGCCCTTATCAGACAACCATCGCGCTGGGATCAAGTTGGCTACAGTGTTACCAAGTTTCCATTGTTGACGAACTGAACAATTCTGCTTCAGATTTTGCAGACGGCTGAGCTGGATTTGAGTGCTTTGCAGAAACAATCAACCGAACAGTGAGCATGACAAATGTCATATTCTTCATCGCCATGTTTAGTCATACGTTTTATTTGTATTCGAAGCTAGAAGCAAAGCGAACAAAAGTAGGCACCCGGGTTTGTTTTCACTCTCAGAGAACTGGTTCGCAGCAAATTCGGGGAGGATGAAAGTCATAGATCTGCACAAGCAAGATGCAAGTCCAAATGTAATTCGTAATCATGACAAAACACTAAATTTGTATGGTTATTAAAATTCAGCCGAGTAATCGACAGAGTCAAATATACACGCATGCCACAAAAAACCTAATTAGCGAATGCATTCACATCACAAGGCCGTTAAAATCATAAAATGCACTGACCTAGAAGTTCATTATGTCGCCAACTCACCCATGCCCCAAATAGCTTTCCAAATGCATTCATTATCAATTTTATTAAGGTCTTCATAAGATATTTCTGAATTATCACTGCATTGAATCAAGTTAAAGTTAGTCACGATGTGGACACGAGACTTGAACATATATGTGCAATTTGTGTACATTTTTTTGCAAAGTGCACAGACAACGGAATCTGCCTTGAATACAAATATGCCTCTGGAGCGAGGCACATGCACATATTTCTTGAAAATTTGTCAGGGGTCGTGATTTGAAAATGTAATTCGATTCCTTTGAATCTGAAACTGCCCCTGTTTGCAAATGTCTGCTGAGCAAAGTGTTATCCATACTTCTAATTTTGCCCGGCCATGCGGGAAGAGCTGTAAGGAAAATAAAACAAAATAACTGATAAATACGCGGTCAGGAAAGCACGTCTAATTCAGATCCGAAGATGGAATGCCTCTCAAAAAAATTTAAAAAAAATAATAAAAATATTCTGACACATATTCTATTTAAGATTCTAAGCATTACGGTCTAGACATCAGAGCACTTTAAAGTAAATGAAGAGGATTTCGTCTGAACGGTGCTAATGTCTGGAAGACACAGACTTAAAAACGAAAGCCGGTTAATAAATAAACTAGGCAAATGGGTTGCATTGTATTAATCACGTAATCTAGAACATCGATCTATGAATTGTGTGCTCTGACTTAAAGAGCAACAATCGTTCGAGAAATTATTGGTTAATACGAGTATCCTTGGATTCCGACTACTCCCCTATTATCTCATTTATACTCCAATGATACAAGCGATATTTGACATTTGTTCTGTACCTGATACAGGTACTGTGGTACTATTCTGTGACTTGAACTCGATCCCCGAACCTTAGCCTGAATCATTCAGGTGCGGTGGTGTTGCCTCCTATTACTTCTCCACTTTGGTGCCCCAACTTACTTGCGGACGTTCTCTTTTTTGTTGACCAACCTTGATTTTCACATAAACTTAAGTCTACATACGTTAATTATGCTGTGTCCTTTAGGCGATATATGTATTGAGGTGCGAATAGACTCATTTCGCTGTCTCCTCCGTTTTTTTTGCCTAATGCTTCAGCTAGATGTCGGGAAGCAGTAGCTTCCCGCTTGCACTTTCGGCATTTTGCGTGCATTTGCCCATCGGCTACCTTGGAGTCATCTGGTTCCTGCTATACCCTCGGTTTGCCACGGAGTTACCTATTTATTTTTTTTCTTGAGCCCGTGCTCAGCTCACTGCATTAGTTGCGATTACACTCCGCAGTTGAGCTCACCGAGAAGGTAAGGAAATGATGGTCGGGCGCGGTGAGTCCATTTATACTCCTCAAGTTGGCCTGGTATTGGAGAGCCAGCTGTGTTGGAACGCAGCCGGTATTACCTTCTGGCTGCGAACCATACAATAGGCATGGATCACAAAACACCATGTATTAGTAGGATGATAGACTTAGTTCGCCAATCATCCCATTCTTCTGATTGGAGGACATTTTCCCGTCAACGCCAGGCAGAGTTACTTTTTCAGCAAGCTTGCGGGTCGGCTTAAGACCCCGCACCGCCGTAAGGTGTCTACTCGCAGGGGATATAGGTCGCTGACAACATTTTTTGTCCTGAATTGGATCATAATTACACAATCGGCATGCAGTTTCAAGACTTCGGCATTACGTACCACACAGCTTACGCCACATTGGAAATTCTGCACGACCGATTTGAGGGCATGGTCATCTCACGTGGGAGAGAGTTCACATCACCGAGATCATGCGGTGTGACCCCGTTAGATGTTTTCCTTTCGGGTTTTCTGAAGTCACAGATTTATGAGAATAAGCCACAAATCAACATAACCAAGCCAAGCCTTCTGTCCAATTAAGCCTGATTCATGCGCCAGAATCGGGCAAAAGAACAAATTAGACATTTTGGATGCGCTCCACTCAGAGACTGACATTTTAATAATGTTATATTACATACATAATGGCATCGATCGGCCTTTCAAACGAACACAAAAATTCGATGATATCTCAAACACACTTTCTATTATTTAAATTTAATGAAATGAAAAATAAATGTCGATTAATAAAATACCCTTAGGACACTGACACTGAAACAAGGAAATAAATTTTAGTTTTTAAATATTTCCCCACACGAGACCTTGACATGCACAAGAATAATGTATTTTTATTTATGTACGTCTGTTTAAACGATTAATTCGAAGGTAAGGTTTCATTATCGACGGACCACTTTAAATAATTTTGATCTTGTTGCCCAATTAACATATTTATTCCACCAGATGACATGACTGTCAATTTGCTCCATAATTACTGTACATGATTACTTGCATCCACAACCTTGCAAATAATGTGCATAATTGTGTAATTATTGATGTAATTATTGATGTAAAACGGCTATGTGTCCAGAATGTACATGATGTGATATATCATGTTCAGAGTCGATCTGCAGCATCTTAAGCTCATCTTCGAGAAAATATTGTCAAACCACACATCCCCTTCAGATCCTAAAGGATATCTGACTATCAGACATGCCAAACTAGAACATTTTGTCATTTAGTCTTTAGTCTTCACGATTTGTGTGATTATTCCCAGCATAGAATTAAGAAGCTTCTGGAAAGTCTGATCAGGTATACATACATGGTGGGCCATCTACTGTTTCGTTTTAAAAAGTTACACTTGACACTGACAGCTGTTTCTTGCTTGACAGAAAGTCAGTATCATACCTCCGCGAAACGAAAAGAGTAGCTTTAAGCAACATTGAACAACGTTGGGAAATTTTTAAAACTTATTTCCAAAGTAAGTGGTGTGTAGCCCAAAAATGAAGCAACCACCACGAATGTACACAAGTTTGTGAGACTAATATGCTAATGGACAACACTCATGGTACCCGTCGTCGTACGCTGAGAATGTGTCTGCTGTGACCTTCTTCGAAAATGAGGCTGGGAACAACGTTTTGGTCAACGGTGGGCATTGCAACCCCTTTCTTTACTGCAAGTGAAGATATGGATTTGTACGACCTCTGGTTCATACAGGATGGCGTGCCATGCCACAATTCTAAGTTAGGTCACAATTCTAAATTAGGTCTCACATTATTTTGGCTATGTTTTCATTCATCGCTCCAAAAAGGATATTTCGCCATTTTTTAATACCCTCTTCCCTGGAACAAGTTTTTTGTTCACCAGCAAATCACCAACAGTTTATGAACTAATTTTCAATTTGTACCGATGTTGAATTTTTCTTAAGGAGGTAAGGCCATGAGCGTTATTTTGACCATACCGAATGAACAACCACCACTTTTCGAGTTTGAATGCAACACGTATCCTTCGCCTTATAATTGTTCTCATTATTTCCCTCCATCAGAACGATGCATTTTTGTGTCCTAATTTACAAATTATAGTACGCTGCAAGTACGTAAGTTTATTTATTTTGCTGTCCAAGTTTTCTTTCAGTTCTTCAGTCCGAAATTCTTGATCAGTTTAGGTTAGTATTTTTATGTTTGGTTTTGGTGTTTGTACAAATATTCAAATTCTGAATACCTTAGTAACCTATGACAAAACCACATCAAATATAAATTTAAATAAAATTAAAAATTTCTTCCATTTTAATTTGAAATTATTACAAAACTGTACTGTAACTTTCGGTCATAGAAAATTGTGTTCTTTACTGATATAGCAAAGTCCGTTTTAAGACACAATTCGGGAGACTTTTAATTTATTTTTGTGCGCGAAAACAATATACATACAATACATAAACATCAGAAATTTTTACGTTATTGCACTTTTCAATCAAATTTAGGATTAGCTACCGTCTAATGAAACGTTAACCGGCATTCGATCACGTTGAGTTTTTCAGCAATAATCCATATCATCAGATACTGTAGTCACACAATCATTTTAAGTAAGCACTCGTTCAGCTATAATTTCAGGATTGTCTCCTGGCAGGAGTCTCACAGACAAACACATCCTTGATCTTTATGAAAAATATTTGACTAGTCCAACATGCCAGAATATTTACTCTTATTAATTCAAACACATCAAGATTATCTTTAAAAATATCACAAACTTTATTTATTTTCTTGGTTAAAAACTCTTTACAACAAGGATCAATTAATGGTATTTGGTCCTAGAAAAGGACTTCAGCGTCAGATGCCAGTTCGGGGGCGACTGGTGCTGCCGGTGCTGCCGGGGCTACTGGTGCAACAGGACCCGCTGGAGCAGCGAACACCGTTGGGTAGGCGGCAGAGTGAACAATCGAGTGGGCATTGTAACTGCTGGCGTACGGAGCAAACACTGGTGCAGCAGCATAGGCTGCGGCGTAAGGCGCTGCAGCGACCAACGGCGCTGAGTAAGTGAACGGGCCGATCACAGCTGGCTTGGCAGCAGCGGAGGCGACGATCACCATCAGGCAGAGGGCAATCTGAAAATTTCGAATAACGATTATCGTTACTCTGATTCCTTGGAGCTCTATCACTTACGAATTTGAACATTTTTTTAATGATTTTTGGAATTTTTTGCTAACTGCTGGAAATTTAACGAGTATCTGTAATTGAAAATTCACTGCAGCACACATTTATATACCTCCAATAGTTCGCTTGCTTCTCGACAAGCTGACAATAAGCAAACAAGCGCGTCCTCGTCATTACGTATGCAAAGAGCGCACCGCACGCAGTCTAGTCGGCCGAACAAGATTCACATTGAGCCGCAAGCTTTTGAAACGACCGTGTGCGGCTGGTGGTGTGTCCGATTTAATCATCATTCTCCTTGAAGCACCCCCGTTCGTGTGCCTTTTGTGTACGTTTTCGTTCTAATTTGTCGTTTGCTGCGGACGGTGCGGGCAACCTTCGCGGCAGCATGGCCCGACTGAATCACGTGTGAAACTGGCGGGGTGTACGGGCCATTTATGGGATTGTTGGCCAATAACAATTGGCAATTGTTGGGCTTGGGATTTGGGTATAAAAGGAACTAGCATTGTAATCGAAGAGCATCACTTCTAAGAATCAACTCTTCATAGAAAGACCAACAAAAAACCTCACAAGCCAATTCATCATGTCGAAATTCGTAAGTTCAATAAGGATACCTTAGGATTTTAGGATCGGACCTTAGGATCGGAGACTAACAAATCATTTTGGTTTCAGTTTGCTATCTGCTTGTTCGCCATCATCGCTGTTGTAGCCGCTAAGCCAGCCATCATCGCTCCTTTGGCCTACTCAGCTTACTCATCTCCTTTGGTTGCCTCGCCATACGCCGCTGCTGCCTATCCATACGCTGCTGCCTACACTGCTCCCTACGCTGCCGCTGCCTATGCATCCCCATATGCTTCTCCATATGCTGCCTACTCAGCTTACCCATATGCCGCTTACGTCCGTTAAGAAGCTATCGTGATGACCCCACCTCCGCTACGCAACCGGTAATTCAGTAATTCTCAGTCAACGGGAAATACACTTGATTCCATTCTATAATGATCTATTTTATGGCTTATCTGGTTTTTTAACTCAATAAAACTATGTATTTTGAAATTAGACCCTACCCTAAAGTGTTTGAATCTTAGGTCATAATGGGAATCCCTCAGAAAGCAATCATCTGCTGATCCAGGTTAAGGTACTCCACTTCAGTGTCATATTTTCGTTACTACAGCATAGTATCATCGTTATTTTCTTTCTCAAGGAAATAGTTTTCTCACAATGGGAATGATGCATTTTTGAACATCGACGAACTTTTTATCTCTCAAAAAAATGCCTTGTAAAGGGCTTGGTGATCAGTGTCTTTTAAAAATCCAACTTAGTTATTCCAACTTAGAGGGAGCTCAAAGAAACATGGGTTGGAAAGAATTAACCTGCGTTTGATCTCCGAACTATTCACCATGGAGCCGAGTTATATCTGCTCATTATGGCGCTTTTTCCAAGACTTCCATGCAGTGTGCCTCAATGTTATCAAACGCGTCATTGACGGCTCGCTACGGTAGGGAGACCACAAATCAATGTCAACTGCCTATGCTAACAGTTGAATGAACTTTTCGTTCAACGACTGAAAAAAAGGTCTTGCTTAACGCTTCTTAAGCTCGGTGATCGATTGTGCACGTACAAAGAAGACGAGGCGAGAGGCGAGCACAGCAATTGTATTTTGCATTTGGATGTGAATCTACACTCTGATAAAGTAAATCTTACTCACAAATTGAATCTAGCATACCATGGAATGAGTAGAAAACACGTGGCGCCACAAGGGTGCTTGAGCATGAGCTTGTTTCTTCGACTTCGTGCATCGCACCCGGATTTTTAGTGCTCCAGAAACGAGAATTTTGCATATTGACATAACCGCTTAAGTAGAATCGTCCTCTTCGTCGTTGAGATTGAGTATGGCGCTTTTGCGGAGTATATATACTGCAGCTGTCTAGTTCACAAGTGTCAAATATGATTGACGTACAACGGCATTTGCATAGATTATAATGTCTTCCGATAGGATGATTAAATTTGCGCTACCTTATACAATTATTATTAACTGTAACATAAATTAAACACATTTTTGTTTTAGCGGCCGTGGCGTTGCGGCCTTTGCGTCTTGACTAACTTGAACTCAGGCGTCTAGGTTCGAATCCCAATACGACAGAAATAATTTTCACGGCCGCACCTATTTTACCTTATTATACTCAAGTATTTTATACAGCCGTCAGCACTGAACACAATCGAAAAATGTTCGAACAAGCATTAGTGCTTTCACAAAAATGTACTGTCTTTTACAGCATGGCAGCATCATCGTACCGTACTCAAATGAGACATGAGACATGATTACCGTCAATGGTCTTATGTATAAAGTGGCCAGAGATCGACAAAATCGAATCGATATCCGAGCTGTGGTTCCAACTAGACGCTACATGTCACACAAGCGACCGCGACGCAATGCTCGAAGTTGGCGAGCGTTTAACGTGGCGATCATGCGACTTGACAATACTAGATTATTTACTCTGGGCCTATGTACGTCAAGTCCATAGTCGACGCTATCAAGCAACCACAATCAACTATTTAGGAAAAATCTAAGTTGAGTCGTTAAGGGTTGATAACTTTCTAATAAAGAACCCTAAAAGTCGACAACATTCTGATTAGTGTTTTCTGTATATTTCTGTAGCATTGAGTAACAAATGCTAAATTTAAATAAATCAACGAACATCTTTCCTTGGGATACAAGGTTCGTGTCTTTTATACTAAATGCAATGCATGACCTCGATTCTAAAAGTTTAAGCCCCAGAACCGCAATCTGAAGTCCGCACAACCTTATTTTCTTTTATTTTCGAATAGTGCAATCGCTCCAGCAATTCGTATATCCACAAACAATACGGCGTATTGCATCAGACATTTCACGGCAGTGAATTAATTACTGACTCTGTGACGGGTAACTGCAATGGGCCAGACGGTCCGGATATTTTAATCAACATTGCTTCAAGGGGTTCAATGCACTCGGTACCGGCAAACGATTTAACTTACAAGAATAATGTATGCAACATTTAAGATTCACTACAAGCAATTTCTACGAATAAGGTAGTGAGGTGAACATGATACTGCTTCGTGCATAAATGCATATCAATTGATTTTAAATTATTTAGAAACCATTTATGAGCGAAATTAATTCGCAGCTAACTTTATGTAGTCGTTTAATATAAACTGGGCCCAGTCGTATGCAAACGAATAAAGCCATCTTTCTCATTCAAATTTATTTTAAAATCCATTTGCGAAACTAGTAAATATTTGCACCGTTTTGTGGTGGTCATAGTGGACCAACTGGCTCAGTATTCCATTTACATTATTGACCTGAGCGTTGAGTCGTAAAGGAGGTAACGTCTGTACATAACCCGCCAATGCGGAATATGATAAGAAAGTATGCAGTGGATATGCAAATTCAGCCAATGATAAAACATTTTAATTGTACATCTTATGTATGGAGACTTGCCTTGCTTTCAGTTCAAGGCTGGATTTTACATCGGGCTCCAAGTAAAATTCAGTTAAAAAGTAAAAAATATAAGCTGCTAGACTTTTTAAAGAAAAGTATTGAAGATGTGGCCGTGGAAACAACAAATCAAAAAAGATTGAATGAAGAACGGCAGCCTTGAGCACGATGTCATTAATGATTAAGGTAAGTAAGGCTGCACTGCACCATTGTAGTCAGTCTAAATAGAAAAATAAATACAATCGCCAGAAGCTTACACCTCCATTCTTCACCGTGTTAGCAAGCTATATTGGAAAGCCTTTTTCGCCCTATACTGCTGTAAAAAGGCCATAGGATGCAAATGGGGACTACAGCCACGCAGTGCTGCCCTGAATATTCACGTCAGACCGACACATCACAGAGTCTCAGTTTGGTGTACATCACTCATACGTATCAGCGGAATGTTGAGAAGCACTGTGCCTGCTGCACTTAACATATTCTTCCACCTTCCTCTGCTGAACTTATTCGGCAAACAGATTCTAGCTAGAACAGCCCTAAAGACATTTCGACTGTGGTGCGACTGTGGTATCGGTCACTCAACTAGTATTCTTAACCGATCCAACATCCTCCGAATTGACACAGATCGTCTGCTACCACAAGCCAACTCCGAGGAACATTTTTCTAAGAGATCGGATCAAATTAGATTTTTGACAACCAGGGAGATCCATATTTGCCATATTTTTATCGATCGCATTACACAAACGAAGTTCTACTGAACTGAACTTCAAATTTCACTACGAAACCAGACGAGTTAAACCAAAAACTTGAGCTCGATTTACGGTTTAACTGAACTTAAGCTTAAGCCTTCACTGTGAAACTGTACATAAAACACCAGCCGCACAAATGGCCAGCTCGTATAGGGCCTTCTTTTAGCTTACCCGCTTTGTCACAAGCACCAAGTGGTTCCAGGTTTTAGTAAGTCAATGCGAGTGGTATCATAATGAGCCGACGGTGGCTAAATTGTAACTGCTAACCGAACTTTCTTCACAGTGTGGAACTGCATTCTGCATTCTCGATGTGTCAGGAGTCTTTTAAAGGACTGAATATAAAAGAGGACCTCAATGCATAAGGTGTCGCACACAAGTGGAGAGGAACTTCAACCAACTTAGTGTGGGCAATGGCGGCTAGAGCTAAATGCTGGGTAGAGAGGCATTTATGCCGAATCCGAACGCCAAGTTTTGGAAGCTTTTTCTAAACAGTTATACTCTCTTGCGCATTGTCAGTGACTTTAAAGAAGTATTTTTTATCGTACTGAGACTCGAACCTAGACCGCGAATTTCAAGTGCGTAGGAGTATACGCTCTGAACTACTACGCCACTGCTGTCATATGTGATTATTTACATATGTACATATATATTCTTCTTCTTTTATCTTGACAAGTGATTTATACACAAAGGCGTTATTTTCCGAAACGAATAAGTCCGATATCATTATTGACTGCTCCAAACTACTTAAAAACTCAGTCATTTCCAATAAATAAAATTAAACTATTAACTGAGGTGACCACGGATTCATGGATTGCATAATACTTTTGTCGGTTTTCTTCTTCTTCTATTTTTCTTTGTCGGCAGCCGAAAAGGCGAAGAACATTATGCCGGCATGGCCAAATAATTGAAGACAAATCAAATTATGCACACCTGCTGATTTGTGTTGATAGATTAAAACTTATGGATGATTACCCCAATCCCCGTTGTCCTTCGGGTTGCCCGTAATGGTCCTTAACAAAATATGCTGAACCCCTGACGACATGGATGTTTGCTACTGCTTTAAAAGAATGAATGTATTCTCCACATCAAAATCGAAATAAACACCTATTGCCGTACTCGTATTATTTTCTCCCTTCGAACATTGCTTCCTAAAAGGCTGATTGACAGTTGTGAACCATAATGAATTTGTGGCTCAAGGGTAATAGCCAACGACTTCAGTAAAGTATTTCATAAAATCTCACACTAAGTTTTTATTTTCAAACTCACAGCCCTTGGGTTCTCTTCAAGTCGATCCGAAAAGGTTTGTCCCCTAGATCAGTTTTTTCAAACACTGGTCAAAAGAACTTTTGACGCTCTGTGTTACAAAATTGGGGTGTATCAAATTCGACCTGGAGCTCTGTTCATATCTGACAATCTACACTGCCTTCAAACACGGAGTCATGGGATTCACCCATTCAATTGTTCTGAGTTCATCTTTTACAACCTGACCCATGACTTGAGATGAATTCTCCAAGGACGAGTTCTACTGCAGGTGATCTGTCCTAGGCTCTAATCGCGTAATTTTTCAAGCGACTATCGTCCACCCGATTCAGTGATGTCGTCGATGATTTGCTTCATGTAAAACCATCATTATCGTCTCGCCTATCGCTTATTTTGTGTACAGTTTGGGGGCATTGAGAACGATGTCTCTCACGTAAAATGTCCAAAACTAATGCATATGCGTCCTATTACTCTAAGATCGTGACAAAATTGAAGAATAAGATATGTATACATAATTATTCTCATTTTGTATGAACACTGTACTGAAATAGCTATCGCCAAAAATCAGTCACCGAGACGTTAGTAACTGACAGTTTTCAGTTTACATGAAGCAAGTTAAACGATATCTTTCATATGCAAACGTTTTTTCATACTTACATGAAGCGAAACTATTGTCGACACGTTAGCGCGTGACGATTGTCACACAATAACCGGCCTGTGGCATGAGTTCGAGGGCAACAATATATCTCGTATTCGACCGAACTGAACAAACAGTTATTCTCTGTACAACCACCAGTATCTCTATGAGTGGGTTGCCAACTTCGTAAAGGCTATGGAGACGAGAAAGAACACATCAATTTGGATTCTGAACGTGGACAATTTGAGGACGGTTCAGCCCACAACCAGTACTTACAACCAAGATGATGGCAATAAGTGCGATGATTATAATGCGTGAAGAATTTTTAATACACTTGTGAATCAGTATGAAATTCCCAAATGAAGCTGTCCGATTTTTTGCGCGTTTCCGAAGCTATTATTTAATGCCATGTATTTTGTATGATTTCCAACTGGGTTTAGCTGCGTTAGAGATCAGGATAATTTGTGCTGCCAAGGTTCCTATTTCATATTGTCTTATGCAGATGCAGGTGTCATTCATCCATCATCTGATCTAGATTAGTACAGCTAGTCTTAAGAGAGTTGATGAACCTGCGGAGGACCTAGAAGCCTACAAGGCAGACATCATCGCAATCCAGGAGGTGCGATGAGATGGGCCGAACAAAAAGGATAAAAATCTGCCACAATTACTATGGCGATTGCTACAGCGAACGAAGGCAGCTCTTGTTCGGGTGCAGGTTTGTTGTTCGAGGCAGACTTTGGCAAGAAGTCTTTAGCCTTAAATGCAAAATATCCTACCACGGGATGAAACAACAGTTCAGTGGGTATAAACTTCACAGACTGTTAGGACAAAGAGGGACAAGTTTTAGGAGAGTCGCAGTCGTTACTAAGAATCCGGAAAGATCACTCCTCTCTCAAAAGACCGAGTTGACTTTATATAACACATTCACCATCCTTGTCCTGCTCTCTGATGCGGAGACAAGAAGACTGAGGCACGAATTGTATGGGCTGGACAGCAGCATGAGTCTAGCCAGGAGACTTCGATTGAAAGTCAGAGTGGTAGGACCAAGTGGAGTGCATGGACAGTTCGAGCTGAAGAGTCTTCGATATCCAGCCAGTGGTGAGGACGCCCAAGAAATCGATGACCGCCAGCGGGCTAATGAACCGTGCCCCCTGAAGAGGCTTCTTCGCGAGATCCCAGGTCCTTCCGAGACTGTAGCCTAAACAGAAGAAGAAGGACGCCACTGACGCTTGGTTATACCAGTCAACACACCCAAGGGAAAGGCTGATGTTACTGCTGCTGCTTGTTTACCGATACTATTACGAACACCATTGACACTTTTCCGGTAGCCAGTACTCCTACCTGGTTCTACTTCGAACATATCGTTTAATAAGAGTATCACACATACATTTTTTCGATTAGCATCGAATCTTGGTAGTCCTGTCGTTGTGTATGTATTGTGTGAAGCTCTTATTGCGGAATTATGATTCTGCAGAGTGCTGAACAGCATTTTATTTCCTTAAACGATCTTCGTATTACACTTAATCCAATAACTTCACCAACAATTCGATGTTTACGCCGTCTGCACAAGTTTGACACTAAAGTAAAATTTGTGTAATTTTCTGTGCCTAGCCCGTACAGTCCGTATTCTTGAAACGTGCAAACTCTTCTTCGTAACGAGGAAATATATATAGCTATATACACACTAAGAGGAAACGAACAGTTTTCGAAGCAAACCCAAGGATAATGAAAACTCACCCACGCTGAGCAGAAACGTTGTCTGCATTTGAATGCATCAACCCACATGAGAACCAAGAATAATAGACTTGCGGAAACTGCTTATTATTCGTCTAAGTCTGATGTCGGAATGACGGCATGTCCACGACCTATGGTCCTCCTCACTGAGTTACGCTCGCGAACATTCTCTTTTTTTTGTTGCTCAGTGACAAAGCGTGTACACACCAGGATTTTCTGTCAACTCATGGATGACACCAGATCTAGTCCATAGTGCACCATCAAATCATGCACGAATTTCGTCATAAACAAACCATTTACAGTCAGCACCCGAAGTCTCAATACACCGGCTAGTTATACAATCCGCCGGCTATTAGAGTCACAGTTTAGCATGCTAAGCCTTCAAACACGAGACACATTATGCTGTCATAAAACGCTCACTTGCTAAAGACACACTCAACCGCACACCTATGGTGCGTCGAATGGTGTCCAATTTTAGACGACGACGGCGACGACGGCTTGTTTATGGTGTTTCTCAGCGTCCCAAGAACCGTCATCGGAATTACCAACTGTTATTTTTTTGGTGCTCTACCAAAAGTGTAGCCAACTACTAGAACTAAGTCTGTCTGTGATGTGTCGGAGTGGGGGAAATTCATTATTCAAATCGACGAACCTCTGAAGAATTTCTCAACTTGACCGTGAGATTGTACGTGATCGAGCATAAATTCTGCGTCATTAGTAACCCAAAGCGCATCGATTTGAGAATTCACTATCAAGGATATATCTGTGGGTGATCGTAAAATGCCAGATACGGTATATAAAGGTGGGAGTCACGGTCGAACCTCATAGCATTCCATTTGCAGCCTTTGTTCGGGAAGCATTTTCAAAACAAAAACCTCTTCATCATGTTCAAACTGGTGAGTAGGATGCACCCTTAGCGGAGTGCCTTTTGAGTCCTTGACTGATTTCTAATCGTTTTACTTGTTTTCTTTTCCAGTTTGCTCTCTGCATGATGGCTGTGTTCGCCTGCGCCGTAGCTAAGCCAAAACCAGGTCTATTAGCCGCTGCCCCATTGGCTTACAGTGCACCACTTGCATATGGACCAGCTGTTGTTGCCCCATACGCATCCAGCATTTATGCCAACACCATTGTTCATTCTGCTGCCGTACCACTCGCCTATAGTGCCCCATTGGCCTATGCTTCTCCATTTGCTCGTGCTTTGCCATTTGCTCCGGTGGCACCAATCGCCCCAGTGGCACCAATCGCCCCAATTGCTCCAGTTGCTGCTGTAGGACCAGTTGCCGCTCCAATTGCTCCAATTGCTCCAGTTGCTCCAATTGCTCCAATTGCTCCAGTTGCACCAATTGCTCCAGTTGCACCAATCGCTCCAGTCGCTCCAATCGTGTTGAAGAAGTGAACAAGTGTTTCAAGCGCGATTTTATATTAAAATGTCGAAAAATAGCAATTCCAGTGAAAACAAAAAGTAATTTGTTTTTTTTTTTATTTCATTTGGTTTCTGCCCTGCGGATGGTTGTGTAGAGTTTTTGACTCGGGGTGGAATATGATAATAAAGCTAAGGGGTGTATGGGCTCGATGTGCGGTTAGGTTGTGTGTTGGAATAGACAGAGAAGTACGTGTGCTGTTCTGAGGAAGCCCATCACGGTAGAACGTTTCAAATGATCTTCCTAGTTTATTCCTCAGCGAGTCTCCTTCGTGCATTTGGTGTGCAGATTGTGTCACAACGATATGAGGAATGATTTAGGGGACTGATCCTTGGAAGGATTCAGAGGTCGAATCTTTAATAAAACACAGCAAGTTGCATTTGAGCGCAATTTTTGAGTTCTGATGCGAAAAAAAATATTTAAACGTTCAGCAAATTTGGCAGCACTGTAGGCTGTAGCGAGTGCAAGTCTGCCAAAAACTGCATCGATCGTCTCTCAAATTCATCACAAACCCAAAGCCAACACGGGGTTTTGGTCCAATAAAGGAAGAAAGTAAATAATGCTACCAAACCAAAGCAACATCTTGCTAGTTGATAGAACACTTGAGGAAAGAATAATAATGATCCGAAACAAAAAAAAAACTAATGAGACCAACTGGCTGCAGCCGAGAGTCATTGACTACAACGTTTAGACTTTATGCAAATGTGTTTCATACAATTCAACTATTTTTCAAAATAAATTAAACGGATCGGGACACTGTTGGAATTATAATGAACTTACGTAACGACAATGCGCAAGCATCCGCTTGAGGTGCACGTCTACACATGTGTCTTAATACCTCGAGACACAAATCATTAAACAATTGAGTTCCGCGAAAGCTTGGAAGTCAGAACCGAGCAATGTATGGATATGTTGGGTCTATTCAAACCCGAGAGACATAAATCTTTTGAACACGAATGCAAATCTGGCATGTGTTGGGACAGTCGAATACGTGCAGGAATTACTCTGAACTGACATCATTACTTCGGGAACAATGATCTTTAGATCGTATCCGCATTGCGAACGTTCTACAGAATGAAAAATAGGTTTGTGGTTAGCACTATTTAGCAAACTTTTTTTTATACCCTGGCAATAAATTACTGATATGAACCTCAAAATGTCGTGTAAGTTCTGCGATGGCAGTGATGATGGGTGACGGAATATTAAGGGTTAACCCGTCACTCTTATAAACACATTTATTATTAATTAAATTATTATATCAAAGCAAAATCAAATGAATAAATACAGAAATGGGGAAAAAAGAATCTGTTTGACTGATGAAACTTATCAAAGAGAAGACAACCTGCCATGGTGAACGAATTTCTAAAGGTTGTAATGCGGAAGTGGCAAATTTTCAGTTGGTGATGATATTAAAAGGCCACAAAGGACACCAGACATTGGACAACAGGCTAGCCACCAGCCGCAACAAAAACCACTCACCAGGCTTCAGCCACCAGACGCCAGACCCAACTACCACCAGCCTCCATTAGGCACAGGTGACATCAGTCACCAGCCAAGACTTTTGAAGAGTGAGGAAGATGTGTGGTTTACAAGACAACAATCTACACGGATGACTCTAAGATGGGCGGCTGAGTCAGTGCGAGTGTGTTCTCTGAATGCCTGAACATGCCCACAGCCTACAGACTACCGAACAATTCGAGTGCGTTCCAGGCGGAAATATATGCCAGGTCAAATCAAAGTTATTGCCTTTGGTAATGCATATTCGAACCGGCCGGGCAGGAAGGCCGGGCTGGGCTGGCGTCCTTATCAGATCAAAATTTCCTCAAACTGGGTTCCAGGCCTCACTCTGACTTTCCAGGAAATGAGATGGTCGATGAACTGACTAGGCAGGGATCTGCCGTTCAGTGATCGCTTGCAGGGGAGGAGCACATCTCACTAGAAGCAGTCAATGATAAGAACTCTACGCACGTCCGAGAAATAGAAGGCCTCTGATGGGCCAGACTGATAAAATGAACGGCCCGATTCAAAACAAGCGATCTATGCGAACTCGTCATGATAATTGCCAGAATGGTGGCGATCTATACGGGAAATGGGTGATCATGCCGTAAAACAATGTATTTCACAGAACACACATTGTCCCAGTGCCACAGGACACCTGAAAGGGAGACCTGAACACATTTCATTTGTACCTGCCCGACACTTCTAGCAACAGCGAGCGCTTGGCGGACTTTTGTTCAACTCACTTGACCAGATCCTTGCGAAGGATATCAAGGAACTAATGTCTTTTTCAAGTGTCTCAGGTTCGATTCAAAAAAACCCTTCATAAATAACATCACAGAACTGTGGCGCTAAAATGGTACATAGTGCTAATTGAACTCTCGAAAAACCGCCACGTACCTACATTCCTTCCGAGAGGGGTGGTGGCGGTGAGTCAGCAAATTTAGCCTCGATGATGATTACAATCACTTCTTTGGTAAAGTGTGATTTTTTAGCTATTATCTTTTTGGCAACACTGGTTTAAACAGCTGACGCACGTTTCGTGTTTTGTTTCACTGTCAAACATCTTCAGTTTGGTCTATAATTTAACCACGAATCGTCTTACAAACGAACAACGCTTGCAAATTATTGAATTTTATTATCAAAAAGCGTGCTCTGTTAAGAAAGTTCATCGCGCGCTTCTTCCATTTTATGGTCATTTTTGGCTCAATGGGTACGTAAATAAGCAGAATTGTCGATTTTGGAGTGAATATCAACCAGAAGCATTGCAAGAGCTACCAATGCATCCAGAAAAAGTTACAGTTTGGTGCGGTTTATGGGCTGGTGGCATCATTGGACCGTACTTCTTCAAAGATGATGCGAATCGTAACGTAACTGTGAATGGTGAGCGCTACCGTGAGATGATATCCAACCATTTTTTTCCATTTTTTTGCCCAAAATGCAAGAGCTTGACTTGCATGACATGTGGTTTCAACAAGACGGTGCCACATGCCACACAGCACGCGCAACAATGGACTTATTGAGGGGCGAGTTCGGTGAACATTTTATTTCACGTTCGGGACCGGTCAATTGGCCGCCTAGATCGTGCGATTTAACGCCTTTAGACTATTTTTTGTGGGGCTATGTTAAAGCTCATGTCTATATAGACAAGCCCGCTTCAATTGACGAATTGGAAGACAACATTGAAGCATTTATTCGTGAGATATCGGCCGAAATGTTGGAAAGAGTATGCCAAAATTGGACTAAGCGGATGGACCATGCAGCGAGGTCGAGTGAGGCGCAGTCAAGGTCAACATTTGCATGAAATAATCTTCAAACATTTAATTATATGGACTCAAATAAAGATTTCATGCATTTTTCTGAATTTTGTGTTTTTTTTTGAAAAACTTTCCTATAGCCTTTAAAAAATCACCCTTTGGAAGTGATACAATTGATGAGGTGAGGAATTGTTGTCCCTAATAGCCATGTTTGCATAGTTGACCATGTCAAGCAATTGCGTCTGAGACAGTGTCACTATGTGTTGCAGGCTTATTGCAAGCAGGAATACTTGTCATTGACTCCAAAGAGATGAAGCCGTGAATTATGAATGTTGCCCAATTCGGGAATTGAACCTGACAACCACAGTGTAAGAGTCGACACACCAACCCACTACGCAATGTGTTACGTGTCGCCACATATTCCACGTTTGGTAAAAGCACTAATCAACATTTCTTCACGTAGTTGTCATATACCTCTTTATCTGTTATTCGTCTCATTTGTTTACATGTTGTGATCAAGAGTGCCTTTTGTCAATTCAGTTAAACCTTTTATTTGTTTACGAGTTCGTAATAGCTTCTTTTTCCCATTTTGTCTTCTCCTCTTTAGTTTTCTTGTAAATTGTTTGCTGATTGTTTTGGTTTTTTTTTTTGCTTCGATGTGTTTTTGGATGCTAAGCAAGCAATCGATTTTGGACCACCATCAAAGTCTCAATAATCTCTAATTAATTGTGTTCTATGTGTAGGAATCCATCTTCCACCACTGGAACTATTCGGAAAACAAATAGCAGCCAGCACAGCCTTGAGACTCAAATCACTCCGGCTGTGGTGCGAACTCAACATCGGCCACTCAACCATTCTCAAGGAATTCAACTTCCTTCCCAGCAACAAGAAATACTCGATCAGCATTCCAGATCCAGATCGGATTGGATTTCTGATAGGATGGTCTGCGTATTTTCACAGAAGGATGGAAGACTAACGAAGGTGTGGGTGCGGGTGTCTATTCCCAGGATCTCAACATTGCTATCTCTTTGAAGCCCTGATCACTGTAGCGGTTAAAGAGGCGTTGTCATTGCTCAAAAACAACGTCATATCAAAAAGGGATATCACCATCTGTTCGGACAGTCAAGCCGCTATAAAATCCCTGGACAATGTCATGTTTAACTCAAAAACATCCCTTAATTGCAGGCTCTATCTTAACGAGATGGCTGAGCATTTTAACATTCACCTCATGTGGGTGCCGGAACACTGTGACATACCAGGCAACTGCAAAGCCGATGAACTCACCAGGTGTGGTACAACCTCCTTCCTATCGATAGCAGGGGTACCACCTTCCATAGCGATCGCTACAGCCTACCATCTTTTGAAGATTCATACAATAAAAACCACCAATAACAAATGGCTAGAAGGCACCAGCTGCCTTAAAAAAAAAAATAAATCTGGCCATCACTTAACCTAAAACGATCACTGAGTCTACTTAGACTCAGCAAACACTCATTAAGGACTCACACAGGAGTTATAACCGGGCACTGTGCAATTGGCAATAAGGGGCACCCCCCTTATAATGATTTCTGCAGAAGCTGCATGGATGAAGAGGAGGTAGAAAACAGTCATGTATCAATGAGCTAAACAGCGCCAGCATGGGCCAGCTAAATCGCTTCACTACAAGCACAAACTGGTTCCGATGTTAGGAGAAGTCAATCCGCGCGGTATCACAATGGACCTACTCTGGCCTAAGTGTGACTGCCCTTAACAGTCATCCACTACAACCTAACCTAACCTATGTGTAGGAATGTCATTAAAACAATGTTTGAAGTATTTGAAGAAGTTTGAAGAAACAAATATTGTGAAGTATTTATAGACATCGAAATTATCGCAAAAAGATAGTTTTAAAATTCTTTTCACCATCCGCCAATTTAATGGCCACATGAAAGACTCCCACAGCAGTATTCTTGTGGTAATGCGGGTAGTACTCCGCTGAAAATAGTCGAACAGCATACTCAGAATCTATTAAAGTTCACTATCTAGATTGAGACGTATGTGAGTGAAATAAAAACCATTGCCTTGTCTACGGCCAATGAATTTCAACCACATGCGATCGCATTTTTAATTTCGTTTCCTCTCAGTGAAGCAATGAGAACCGATCTGATCAATAGAGTTTTATATCATATTTGCGTAAGGCGCCAGTAGTTTACTGGATATTTTTTAGACAGCTCCAGTAATAACTGCCACCCCAGCAAGTGGTGGTTGAAACTTAGAAAACGCTTCAATTAAGAAATGTTGTTCTCAACATCATTCAAGAGAAATTAGATAGATAGTAGCTTGCGTGTAGTTCACTTGTATGAGTTTAGACGATGATAGCTAATGGGTAGCAGTCAACACCTTGCCAACAATATATACACGTTTAAATTTGAAGGCCGTGGAGTTGTGGGTCTGTGTATCGACTCCTACGCACTTGTGCTTCGGCGTCTAGGCTCTAATTCCAGTACGACAAAAATAGATTTCACTGCCCCACCTCTTTCGAGTCACTGATGCTCAAAAGAGTATAAATGTTTAGAAAAAACTTGGCCGTCCGGAGTCGGCATACAACTGTAGGCCTTCCACTCCTGACAGAACAATAGGACGCATAACACGAGAACGGACTGTAGCGCCACCCATATATTATTGTTAGATTATATTAGAAGGCGCTACTAGAGTTGAACAAAAAATTACTAACTGTGATTTTTCACAGTCATTAAAAAATCGCAATCGCAATCGCGATTGAGTTCCAGTTTGATTCACACAGGAAATTTCACGAAGATGTCGTTAAGTGTGGCAGATGCGAATGAAATGATGGCGTGTGTATAATATCTGAATATGGTATGAAACCTAGCCTTACTATTTTTAATTGAGCCGCGTCGTAGGCCAGCACCGCGCGTGGAGAAGGGGATTCATTGAAATTAAATATAACAATCACAGTTGCACCTGCGAATATAAAATCGGAACTTGGCCCAACTCTACTCTAAACAGTGCCGCTACGATTTTGAAAGTCCGGGCTTTCTTCTGCATTCGGCTTCTGTACTGTTTTGGAGTTTTAAGTTGAATTCCTGCAGTTTGCAAATTTATTTCCTCTCCAACAATCTCTGAATCTGTAATTCGGTATCATAAGCAAATGTTGTTCAAGGCATAGTAACCGATCCCGCCTCACCGATCGATTGTAACTTCTTGTCTACTCCGGTCATACATTGCCGACATTTTTTTTTTCTGAAAAGTGCATACAACTCCAACCCTAACTCTGCCCAAATTCAGTGGGGTCAGAAAACGTTTAAGATATTTTTTTTGGAAATCAAAAAAGTTCCATTGAGCGCTTTTTAAATGATTCATGTCATTAACCAACATTTGATCGTTCGACAATCGATGTTGTATTATGGCAGCAATTTAAATTTAATTTAAAGTGTTAAACCCACAGAAACGCGAAGAAAGTCAAAAAATTCACTCAGTTCTACGCTTGCATATTCAGTTCCAAATAATCGTAAATCAGCATCCACCAACCCAAAGCCTGGGTGCGAATTGAATAATGCGCTTCAGTGATGCGGAAACCAGGCCGATGACTAAGACTTGAATTTTAGCAAAAATACATTTGTGGGCACGATCAACCCAGGGCATGAACGAACCCAATCAAAGTGCAACGAGTTAAATCCACAACCGGCATTCAGAGCGGTGGATTGAGACAATGAATGGGACCAGATCACATGTAACAATGACTGCTTCTTTGCACGTTAGCCTAGTTTGCACTGCAATCCATTAGAGCAAGCGCCTGCGGGAAAACCTGTTCATCTAAGTAAACCTTTCGATTTTCCATTTGTTCTTCCTCTCCGCTGCTAACCACTACAGTCTAACGTTACATAACAACACAGCGGACTGCGTCCGTCGTCTGAATTGTCCTCTTCGCAGAGACCGTATTCATAGCTTCACATCCCAATTCACTTTCAACAGCTTTCGGGAATTATCATAATTTCTCGATCAGCATTCCCGCGACTCATTGGTTTATTTGGCTCAAAATAACCGCCGGTGAGTGGGTACGATATCAGTCATCTATGCAGTCGCGTGTGACGAATTATTGTGTCAATCGGATCTCTAGCGCTTCTGTCCACGAGTATATCCCATTCGATCACACATACCTGAAGACCGGTATTTCTTTCATTTGCCGAGAGTTGGTGAATTGGCTGAGCCTCTGCCCAGGGCGATTAAAAGAATTAAAAATCAGCCATCAACTCGATTCAATTTATTATTCATTCCACACCGGAGCCATTTGCATTTCATAATTAATGTGAAGCAAGTCACGGAGGAACAGGAGCGCAGCGGTGATCAGCGCGAATGCCGACGACACGTCTGGTGACTGCCTGTGGAAGAAGTATAAAATAGAGAACCTGTCTGAAGCGAGAACAGTCGAATTGAACCGTTTGACAACAATTCATAGACTGACCCCAAAGTCATTTAATTGGCGCCATTCGAGCTCTTACGCAATGAAAGTGACAGCGAAGGGGTATAGTTATCAGAGAGGACCTGTTTTGGATTATTTAATAGGAGCCACTGAATCTGGCTCTCTGTCTCTCTTTCTTTGCTCAGAAATGCCGATGCGGCTTCTTGGGTGCATGGAGTTTCTACGATTGATCGTATTTGTGTCGTCGGTAATTTGCTCCGACGGGTTAATTGCTGCGCCAGCATAATTACCTTGCCAGAGATTGACGACAGTTTAAACGAACACATGTTCGATGTTTATCCTGTGACTTGGAGCTGCGTGAAAGAGTTCAAATGTGCGTAGCACAACTGCTGTACAAAAAGATGCTGGGTGATGTGAAAAGTTTACATTTATTCATATTGACACAAAAGCATTTAGCCCAAAATTTGCTTATAGCTGAGACTTCGGCACGCTGACACGATTTTTCATCTTATGTCAACGAAATTTAATCTTAACGAGCAGAAATGAGCAGAAAAAGGTCGCCTTAAAAACTACTTCCAGATTTTAAAAGTAAATTTATTGACGATGAGTAACCTCATGTCATATAGGTGGCGATGCAGCCCGTGTGCACTTGGTACTAGGGTTTACAACTGCAGCACTCGTGTTGCGTGTGCTACTGCTCACTGACGGGGGCGAGGGGCTAGAAAAGAAAAGTTGTTTCAGAACATTATCAGTAGAAAGAGGCGGGGCAGTCGATAATGCTTTGTCGTAGCGAGTATTGAACTTAAACTTAGAAGTTGACGGACATAACCACCACAGCACGGCGCAGCGACAACCAGAGATGTCAATGGACACTAGATAATACAGGTCTATGGTTTGGCGGAATCATTGTTTCGTATTTTTTGCTCTTCAGAAACGATAAATGAATATAACAAACAATATCTATGCACATACATCAACGCAATTTATTTGAAGCCCAAATCAACTTTTCAGCATGTACCAACTTTTAATATTGATACACAATTTGTAACCCTTTTGCCAATCAACATTTTTTGACAGCGTATTTTATAACATTTTCACGGACGAATAAAATAATTTCATGGTGCACGGAAGTATTCACGCAAGTGTACCTAATTAATTCAACATTCACCTGTGCTGGGTGCCAGGCCATAGAGACATACCGGGAAACTGCACAGCTGATGAACTCGCAAAAAGCACCACCAGACTGCCAGTTGATAGCACCTCTTCTAACATAGGTACCCCTATTACTACCTTTAAGCTACAGCTCAATATATCTACGCAAAGAAAGTCAACGCCAGATTGTCGACAGGTAGTACCTGTCGAATTTCAAAACAAATCTGAACCTAATCTTGATCCTAAAAGATCGAGTGATCTTATTTCCCTAAAGAGATCAAAAATTAGTACAATGGCTATAATCACCGAACACTGCCTCCTAGGCCTTCACGCAAAACGACTAGGTCTTTTTGCCAACGACTTATGTAGAAGCTGCCTAGACGAAGAGGAGGAGGAAAACATCAACCACCTCGTCTGCAACTGTCCTGCTCTTGCAGGACTCAACGACCCTAGCAAAATACCAGTCAAAGCGCTAGTCAAATTTGCTGAGAATACCAACTGGCTGTGATTGTGATTGTCATCCCAATTCGTCGGTGGACAAGGGAAGGCTGTGATGTGAGAAATTTCTCTTGTACTCGACTATAGATGTATTTCTATCAGTATGCCAACTATAAACAAAATTCCTATGGAAAGCCCAAATCCTGCTCTCTCTCTTATAATTGCGAAGTATCAAAGGACCGACAGAATATTTGCAATTCTAACGTCAGTCCATTTCTTCCATAAAACATCGACCCATGTCTTATTGAAATAAAGTTACCAGATCTCGGCAATTTGTTTCCTAAAACGAACAATATTTTTATATTCGCTCTTATTACTGATACCTCTGAAGTATACAGACAAGAATTAAACAGCATAACGACTTGAACAAATAATTAACGTTCCGACACGAGGAATGATTATCTCTATCGTATCTCTAGTAAAATATTCAATGTGCAGCCGGTATATTCGATATAAGAAATACGACACATGGTCCCTCTTCCTGAGATTGAAAATTTACCTAGCAATCCATTATAGAATAGAATCGACTTGTTGCTGTTGATTTATTAGAACAGACCGGAGACCTGTGAGATCGAACGTTCTAGCTCCTTGGACTTAGTGGTATTTAGATACAGATCATGTTTCAATGACCAAAGAACGGGGTTCATTCAGCTATCGCATTTTTAATCTCACTCAGTGAACAGCTTAGATTGGAATGGAATGGTTGGACATCGTCGGCATTCATGTGGTTTTTACAGTAAATAACGCTAGGTAAGTCATTGACATACATGGAAAACAAAGTAGGACCAAGAATGGATCCTTGTGGTACCCCACTTTCTGCGATAAGGAAGCCTGACGATCTTTCACCAGTATTCACACACTGTTGCCTTCCACTGAGGTACGATAATATGAATTTTGTCGATGGGTCTTGAGAAGTCTAGTAATGTTAACAATGTTGGTTGGCTTTCATCTGGTTGGCCTCTCGAATTTCATCCGCGACAAATAATAGAGCTGTACTACAACTTCTTTTAGGACGAAAGCCAGATTGGTTGTTGCTAAGAAGTTTGTTCAACCATATATGACGGCGCCATCAATATTAACTTCTCAAAGACTTTTGAAAGATACGGGGGTAAAGCTATGGGCCTATATCCTACAGCACTTCTTGACCATTTATTTTTTCCACCCACAACGGAAGGTAGAAGTTAAATCACAGTTAAAGATAAACGTAATGTATTTTGATATACATGGCAATAATAATTTAACAAATATCTCACTGAAAACTCCCGTTGAAAAAGCACCAATCGTTGGAAAATAGTAAGCATTACGTAGTTATTTCGTAGTCCTTGGATTTACTCTGTGCTTGTGTTTCAAAAGAATAATCGTTGATATATATTACATCGTGTGGCGGCCGTAGCGTTGTGGCTCTGTGCGTCGACTCTCTCGCACTTGAACTTCGGCGTCTAGGTTCGAATCCCTGTACGATTAGGAATTGTACTGAGTAATAAGCGAGACCGGCCTAATAAATCTTCAGTTTTCATTTTCTAATACATCAGTTCCTTGAATTACACAAAAAAGATTTTATTCTTCAGTTAAAAAAAGCACGTTAATGTTTTCCGCTTCAGTTGTCATGTATGTACGTATAAATGAAAAAATATGTTCACTCTTACCGATAATTGTGAACAGCAGTCCTCCTCAGTGCAATTTGAGTGGAACCGACAATGTGCGTTGTATCTTTAAGTGCCTCGATAGTCACCTACTTGTCCAAGAGCTGCACAACTTGCAATTACATTGAGAACAAACTGCTTGGTGCTCACTGTATACAGATAACATTATCACACCTTGTATGGTTGGCTGAACTATGATCAAAGATTCGTTACTTCCAAATTCACAACGTTTAGGTTTACACTGACTGGACTGGGGATCAAGGTGTATGTATAGATGCTGGCGAAACAGAAATCGATAGCGAGATGTGTTGAAATGGGCCAATCAATTCGCTGCTACATATGATCTGAAGTTCGTGGACCCTTGCTTGTGGAGATGAGGGGAAACTTCTAACTGTAATCAACAATACATGTAAAATTGTTCGAATGGTTGGTTGATAATTGTATTTGTGAATGTTGTGCATGAACATAAACTTAAAGTGCGCTTATGACATTAAATTAATATTGAATTAGTAATTTCATAAGTTTTGGCCGAAATTAAATACCCACCGCGACTGCTGAACGCAAATTTGTACAAAAAGTTCCTGAAACTGGTATGCTAGTGGGCAACACAACGTCGTCATACGGTGCGCGAGTTAAATCTTAGCAACCATGCTTATTTATTGGGAATCATATCACCATTATACTGGTGATCTAACTCGCGCAGTTGAGACTGTGGCTGCTGTGGCCTACTTCGAAATGAGCCTGGGAACAACGCTTTGGTGAACAGTGGGCGCTACAGAGCCATGTAAACTGACGTTTTTTTTACTGAATGTGAGGACATGCATTTTGACGACCTCTGGTTCACGCAGGATGGCACGCCATACTACACAGCCCCTGCCACAATCGATCTTTTGCACAGCAAATGCCCAAATCGTGTTATCAGCCGTCTTGGCGATGTCAATTGTTCGGCTCGGAGCTGCGATTTTACCCTTTTGGACTTTTTTTTTGTACCCTTGAAGGACCTATGTTATGCCAACTATCTTGAAAGGATTCAAGCACTTAAGACCAATACCATTCCAGCAATCCGTGATCTGCGAACGAAACCATCAACAAGTACTTAGAAAATTGGGGTGACAGAATGCGCTACTCCGAAGCCAGTCGAGGCAGCTAAGTTTTGGCCGAAATTAAGCACCCATCGCGACAGCTGAACGCAGGTTTGTGCAAAAAGTTCGTGAAACTGGTATGCTAGTGGACACCACTCATAGTCAACGTCGCCATACGGTGCGCGAGATAAATCTTAGCAACCATGCCTGCCACTTTAACGACGTTGTGTTTCATAATTAATGAGAATGTTCGTTCTTACTAATAAAGCCATAATACATGGACAATTTGTTTGTTTAAGAAACTTGTATTTGGCCGTGTAAAGGCGACACCACTGCATTTTGATTTTAATCACTTCAGTCCAGCCCTTGGCCTTCCTCGATGTGGATTTAAATGGATATGCTATGGAGAAGATAGGTAAGTAGGGTGACTTGCTTATTGCATAAGAACCATAAGCCACGTAGACATATTAGGGCACATTTTGTTGTCACTTTCCGGCTTTGCAAGCTGGCGCTCTCGTTGAACTTACTGCACTTTCCTATTATGGAACGTTCCGTCCTTCTAGCTTTGAGATATTTTCGGATATATTTTATATTTGTGTTAGTGAACTGCCTCGAGGATGTTAATAGAATAACTACCCAGTAGTATTCTAGTTTCAGCAAGGGCGGAACACGTTATGATGTAGTGAAGTTCTGTTGCCTCTTTCTCCTCATCTCAACAGATTCTACAGAAATTATTGTAGGGCGCTCCAAGTCTTCTGGCTTGGTTACCTATGAGGAAGTGTCCAGTTATTACGCTTACCAGTTTGCTAATATGCTTTCTGTCTAACTCTAGTCTAACTCAGTTCTGTTTAGATTTAGTGCAGCCCACATCTTTTTCAATGATCTGTGGGTATATGTTTCACCCACCTAAATTTAGTGTATTTAATGGCTTTTGTCATAAGCAGTGATTTTATTGCATTCAGTGGAGGATGGGATGTGTCCTGATTCTGTGTCAGTGGCAGACCCGCCTTGCCTTCCATGCTATTCATCAACTCTTTCATTGCCCGGAACATCCTTGTGCCCAGGCACCGAGAATAGGGTAATGTTACATCTGTCCGCTGTAGCCTTTAGAGGGAGTTTTATCATCGCCTCAATAGTGCTTCCAGAGCCTTTATGGCCGCCTGACTATCTGTGTACAAGGCAATTGATCTTCCGTCTATCGGGCTCATTGATAGTCCGAGGGCTGCCTCTTAGTTACTTCTGTCTAAAATGCACTGCAGTGCTTTGGTAGACCGGAGCCATAGAGATTTCTATCGAACTGCAATATATACCTAACTATGCCCTCATCCGATTTGGATCCGTCTGACCTTGCCTCCGTGAAGATTGGTTGTATTGCGCTTTATTTCAAAGTAAAGGAATAGCGTCAGGTAGTTTCATTTCTTTGGAACCTTCGGATTTTGGAGTAGCTCTGTATCCCCAGTGGTTGTATGCTCTTTGTCCTATTGCTGCATGAGGAGCCATAAGTTTCCTGAAAATATCAATTGGAACTTCTTCCAATTTTTCTAGGTAACATTTTCTAGGGCGGATGCATGCTGACCTCCGCGTTCTGCTTATCTTTATAAAGGTTTTGTTTGACTTGTAGTGTCATCCACCGTGTGCCCAGTGTTCACAGTGTTTTATTATCGGTTGGATTTCAGATTTGAGACCAACGATTTTCTTCTAAGTATACAGTGCGATCATTGCATGCCTGATGAGTTCCTGTATGTTATGTTTCCAGTTTAGTTTGCTGTCGACTATAACACCTAGGTATTTAGCATGATCAGCGAAAGCGAGTTTGGGAACATTAAAGATGCAACAGTTAGCGGTGTGGCTTCCATAGGAATTTCATGACAGACATTCTGTGTTGCTCTTGGAAACACGCGTGTTAGGCCGCCAAAAAATAGCAATACTGCAATTTTTTATTCGAAGTTAACTGACAATGCTTCGAGGGAATTAAATCAACGAAAATATACTTAAACCCGCCCGAAAACAAAACACTGCACAATGACTCCCGAAGCTCCTTAGACTTAATTGCAATTTCTATGTCCATTCATATTGCTGGCTACCGAATCCATGTCTTGTCCGTACATAATAAAGTCATCACTCACCGATGAATAATGCAATCCAATATTTACATTTATGTCTGATCCCAACTCCTCGACCACCCACGTTGTAAATGCATTTCAATCGCAGCTGTCATACAGAGTTACAATGCAGACACAAAACGAGATCCCACTCTCACCTTACCAAACTTCTTAAACGATTCGATATTCATTTGAATATATAGTCGAAGGTTAATCGCGTTCGTGACTGTCGGCTACATCATAGCCATTCGTGTATGCACCACGAAGTCACATCAGATCGCCATAAGGTCATCGGCTCTGATGCCCTGCAGCACACCCACCAGACACTGCATCAATCTCCTGCTCACCACTGGAGTTGGCCGCCACGCTGTTCCCCGTCACCGGTGTCAATTCACATCATCGGACTCAGTAAAACTTTCTGATAAATAACTCAAAATAATTTGGTTGCTCCATTAAGACACAATTAATTATTATTTAATTAATTTCCTCCACACCGGTTTGCAATACATTTGAGCTTCGTTTACAATTAAGCGAATCAAACGCAACTGTCAAGCAACGGCTACGCACGCAAAGTCGCACACTGACCGGCTCGCTGCGGCTGCGGCTACGGATGGGGTGACTAAGCCAGGCCAAGAATCAAATGCGCATGCATGCAACACTTAACTGATTGGTGGTCACACTGCGGCCACTAGAAACGCCCAATTGTTGCAGGCAGGTTAATTTATTCCTGCCACTGGCATCATATTCCTCCGATCGTGCCAGCTGGTTTTCTGCTGCACTACTGTCCTAGGTACGACCCACCGCCGGTGTACTATATGCGCCCGCTTGGATTTGCCAATCTGAATCAAAGGTGCGGTAAGCTGCTCTTACGAACTTTTATCCCCCCAAAGTCGAAAAGTAAAAGTCACCCGAAACGATTTTCATATAAAAGCCTTTGCTGCAAATCTCTGGTATCATACTCCATCCTAGACGGTTCTCTAGTGCTCAACTCGCATCCACTATCCAGTCGTCGACTAACGAGGAAATTAACTTGTGCCAATATGTTCAAGCTCGTAAGTGAACTACAATTCATTGGTTTCTGGTCAGCTGGTTAGGTAATGAACTCGATCTCTCTATTTCAGATCACTATTGCCGCCGCAATGATCGCATGTGTCGCCGCTGCACCAGGATACGCATCTCTCGGACATGGACCGATCTTGGGCTCCCCACTGGCGCTGTCCGGACCGATTTCTTATGGTTCGCCGATCGCAAAAATCGCCGCACCGATCTCATATGCCTCACCGATCTCATATGCTGCCCCCATCGCAAAAATTGCGGCACCGATCTCGTATGCTGCTCCGATCTCGTATGCTGCTCCGATCGCTAAGATTGCCGCTCCTGCTTATGGTGGATATATTGGTGGGCCAATTGCCAAGATTGGTGCTCCCTTGGGCCTGGGCCTGGGCTTGGGTTATGGACACGGCATTGGCGGACCAATTTGGTAAAAATACAATCGATCGTGATGATCATCTTCATGTGCGTGGGTGTCTGGTTGGATATTAAAGGATACCAATTATGTGTACAGAGAAGTTTCTGAGTTTAATTTTGCAGTTCTGACGGACTATTCTGTGCTAGTAAATGTAATGGGTCATATCAAAAGAAGGTTAGATGCCTATGGTAGTGGGGGACGTAGAGAGAATTACAGCCCTTGCATGTGTTGATCATGTCATGTCGTTTCTTAGACGATTGCGACCAGTGAGGCTTAACAGAGAATATTTGTGGTTTTCGAATCGAATCGGAGGAGGTTAACCAGCGTTAGCTTATAATTTCAAACTCTAGAATATTGGCAGCCACCCATTTCCTTACACCGAGATTGATATCATAATCCTTTTCTCGCTCGACAACTAAGATCAATGCCCGGCATCGAATAATTGCTGTTACCCAGTAGCCCGCGATAGCAGCAACTAGGTTAGCTCTAGTGGCTGTCTGCAGAGTTAGCTGCAGTTAGGCCGATACTGTCCCAATGGCCGATACGGCAGCACCCGAGCGAGGCGATAATGTATTTTCTCCTCATCTTCCATATTATTCCAACTTTTATTTGTGAGACTTCTTCTAATAGCAGTCATGCCAATAGCGTAATGCCCTGTTATGACGAAGGTGAATGTCGTGAGTGCTCGCCGACCAAGTCTAAGTAGACTAAGTGTAGGCATTTTCATGAGGCATGCGTTTACGATTGGTTGTCCGGGTGTACATATCAGTAGAAGATGGATTGGAGTTTGCAGTTATCCATTAAGACGCAACGTCCCTGGTGGATATTGCAACGCTCCGCCAACTCACCAAGTGTAAGAAAAAAAAGTTTTTGTTGGCAGACTGCTTATTTATTTCCTGGTATTGACTTGTTTTAGTTATCGGTTATTTCGCAATCATCTGTGAACTATAAGAGAATAAAAAACACTTGACCCTGAGCATTTGACCAAATTCCTATCGACGCGAATGTTGTCGTTGGGAAAAAATGCGTACGCCATACACGGATCAGGAAATCGTACATCTCCGCGTACGAGATATTGTATTGGCTATTACCCCAGCCAGCCAATGAAAGAATTGTGATTTGACTTCCTTTTATTTGCTGTAATAAGCAAACAAGAATAAGAAAAAAGGATTCAGGTACACACAAGTGCGTCCCTTCGCAATACCCATATGCATTGGCATATTTGAGCGGTTAAATTTTTGAATATAGCAACAATATGTGTAGTTTCCGCAAACCCGCCATTTCTTACACAAGATATACCCGTATATTAAGCGATGCCTTAGAATAGACAGTGATTTAATAAACGTTGTGCGAACAGCAGTTGATAAACCATTTGGATTATATATTGTTCTTGAACCAGGACCGTGGCACTCTAGATTCTCCATAGTATCTTGCTATGTTTACGAAGGCCACCACTCTAAAGCAATGTTCACCCGATTGTCAGATCTGATAACATTGTCAAGTTTACCAGTGTGTTCACAATGAGTTGCAAATGAGGGATATAAATAAACAAAAGCGGAACTCTGGACAAGTCTGAGTTATCTTCATCCCTAAGCCAGGTCGCATTTCACATGTTTAACCAAAGGAAATAAAACCCATTAGCTTAAAAACTTTAGAAAGACTTATTGGCATCCATCCTCATTAGGATGCTCTGTCAGTTTCCCTTCAATCTGGCCACAAAGAGAAATCGAAATGCACCGCAATGCTCCCAAATACTTTCCCAATAGGAACTTCAAGAGACTGTTACCAAACAGAGACTTCTGGGTCAGTAACAAAACTCATCTTGGAAGGTCTCAAGACAAAGAAGGTGGTAGACTGCGATGTCTATTCTTAGGAATTCAATCTAAGCTCATTAAAGAGGCTCCCAGATATTTGAAGAGTCACGATATACTTGCATTTTCAAAGATCGCCTGCTTGCCTACCATTAAGGTCTCTGGATACGATATCCCTATACTCAATGTCGGTAATCAGCTGTCAACTCTCGAAGAGATGCCGGATTAGATCAACATACGCATTTGTTGGGTACCCGAGTTGGGTTGGTAATCAAACCAAATTAGTCGCCCCATGTCAAGTATGCCAGCAAGATGTCGCTGATTTCTCCCGGATGAGGGAGATGTGACGTTGCTATCCAGAGAAGCTACCATTGTTCTCCTGTACGCTGCCCTCGTTTGGCAGGGAGCAGTAAAATAACAAAAAAGGAAGATGGAGCAGCTGGCAGCTGGCAGCTTGCATGCTAGCCATCATGTCCCCCCATAGATAATATCGCAACCGAGATGCATACGGTGTACCTTCGTCAAACCCAGGGGAAGGCAGGATCAAAAGAATCAAATGCAGAAGAGGATGCGAAGCACGTGATGTCGCACTATAGACGCTTTGCGGAGGACAGAACCTGAAACTGAAAACCCAAACATAGTCAGTTATATAACACAATACTGGACGGAGATCTGCGTCTGCCAATACAGCTCTATTCAAGGATTTGCAAGTTATTTCAAACCCGAGCCGAATTTTGGCAAGAGTAAGCGCTATCGTGTGATTTCTTTAATTTTGTACTGGAGAATATAGTGCGGTGGACAGCTGTAAACTTCTGCACGTCAAGAGAATAGTGACCGGGAGGAGAAGTCAGAACCGAGAACTCTGCGAGCTGAACACATGTGTGTGTGTGTATTAGAGAAGGCAAAAATTCGTCAGATTTACTGGCTAAGAGGGTCTAAGAATTCAGGAAGGAAGGTATAAAGTATCTGTACAAAGCCCAAGTCATCGCTGACATAAGTCAGCTTGGTCTTCAGTACTCATGGATCGCTCAAAATCGTCAAAAATGGAAAGGGCAGACATAGCTCTGCTTCTGACCCTCCAGGGATCTCCATGGCCTTCATGGGCCAATAAGTAAGAGAGTAAGTTGGCGGGAGCAGTGTTGGATTTGAAGTTACTGCGACGGCGTGCCTGTCCGTATCACGTGCGTCGATTTTGTGTAGTTGTGTATTTCGGTTAAATTTGCAACTTTGTATAACTTTCATAAGTCATTGCTTCTCCTCTCTCGAGTCTCTGACAATGCTCAGAGAGCATAACAGTCCATGTAGCAATAATGGAAAGAACTACACGAGTGTTTGCAAAGGCAAGTCATATCTTCATCTGCTGAGCACAACTGTATTGCATCACTATGCTAGTGCTTTTAGTTCGAATACACTCTTGCAGGAAAGAGGTTTTAGTCCTTTAGTAATTTTTAAGTTTTCTGCTGATTCATTATTAAAGGTCAAAAACTGAGCTTGCTTTTCAGCATCAACCAATTGTCATGAGTAAATATTAATTCACCGCATCATGACGGTTAATTTGAGTAACTTTATAGGAAAACCTCAAAAATGAGTACAAACTTCCAATGAACGACCCAACATTGGAAATAATTAAGATTTAATTAAAATTTACCAAAAGACGAGGTCCCTCGGCATCTTTGTATTTGTGTATTTTTTGGTATAAGAACAATTGATTTCAATAAAAAAATATTTGTATATATGTATGTATGCATGATAGATGATATAAAAGCAATTTTTTACATGATTGGCTATCTAAGTGATAACGTCTACAACATAAGAATATCAGACAAGTTGCGGCATTGCCGCATGATAAAATTAAAAAATTAAATTGATTTACCATCCATGGCCATAGCCGTAACCATGTCCGCCGTAGCCATGTCCACCGTAGCCGTATCCGCCGTATCCTCCATAGCCTCCATAGCCTCCATATCCGACTTTAACTACTGGAGCCGCCACAGCCACTGGGGCAGCTATAGCAGAGATACCGTGTCCATAGCCGTAGCCATGTCCACCATATCCGCCGTAGCCGTATCCGCCAACAGGAGCAACTACCTTCGCCACTGCCGGTGCGACGTAGCCGTATCCATGACCGTATCCATATCCACCGCCATAGCCATGGCCGTATCCACCGTATCCACCATATCCGCCATATCCACCCAGGAATCCTGCCAGACCGGACTGGGCGCACACAAGCAGAGTGAACACAGCAGCAATCTGTGAGATAAGTCCCCATGTAACCTTAATGTCCTGCCGAATGATAATCCGCCAATACTTACAAATCTGAACATGTCGATCGAGATTGTTGAAATGATTAGACCTCCTCGCCGAATGGACAACTGTTGAATGATGCCTTTGATTGATCGGCTCCGTCATTATATATCCCTACGCAATGACATATCCGCTGCATAAATCACTCCGATACATCTCAAATGGGCACGCGGAAATAAGTTGAACGCTAGCTATCTTACGCGTTGTCAACAACGTCGTCTGGCTAATCAGCACTACCTTTTGCACACATTGCACTGATTTGGACTATTTTCACCTGCTTTTGCCACATTAATCCAATTACTTAACCGACTACCGCCTGCACAGACCGCGATTGCAGTTCTCCGCATTTCTTCCAAATGGAGTACACCCAATTTCTTACTTACTGCGACATGTCTGCCCGGCTGGCGAATCTCGCAAAACGAGTGCTGCCGCAACCCGTCCAAAGTGGACTGGAGCAACTTGTGGGCAACCTGTTGGGTGCGGTTGCACGAAGCATGCCATTTCTTATTGCATTTATTACGGCAATAGAAATTAGGTAATGATCATGTGAGGCGGTCTTTGCATTATTTGTGAATGCGCTCAAGAATAAGTACAAACAATGTTGCAAAAAATTTATTGTACTGCTAAATGCTGTTAAATTGTATTGAGAAAACAACAGCAGCATTGATGCTGGGTAGGTCTGCAGGCATGCATGTGGACCTCGGGTTGCTTAGAGTCACTGCATTAACTGCTGCTGTTTGGGAAGAGGTGAATTAGATTTGCGATGGGCACCAGAGTTAACTCGACGTAATTGAAAAGGTCGCTTCGCAGGTGTGGATATCTGCAAGACACCAAAGCCGGGCAGGAACAAAACCGGTATCGGATGCTTCCTATCTTATCCCCATTCATACAGCTTCAGGGGCTGTTGTTGGTGATGACGTCAAATGAGACTCCTGGCGTGATTTAGTAAAATGCAATGTCTGGATAGTGACCTACTGACGATCAGAAATTTGGCACTTATGTGCCATCTAGTGTTCGTTACCCACACCACTGTTCTGTATACCAGTAGTTTGCGAGTGATGAGGGGCCATTACCATAGAAGTTAGATCCATGGGAAGCAAAAATGACTTCCCGTCGCCTGGAATACCTCTATGGGATTGCAACCAGTACAGGCGATTTTTCAGTTGCTACGTCCTCACCTCTGGCGATGAACTACAGCTTGCCATAATGACCGTCCTACTGACTGTGAAGATGTTAATATCTCGAGCGAATATTCTGCGAGGAGGAATAATATCATTCAGCGGTGCTAGCAGCCATTTGTCGTCCAACTATATCAAGAGGAATGAGATTGAAGATGACGTTCAATGGCAGGTTTGAAAGGATGAACAAATAAGTAAGAACAATAGGAATAGAAATTTACATAAAACAACATCCAAGAATTGATTCTGGCTTTATTTCGAAGCGGCCATTATGTATGGAACAGCACATCATTAAAAATGACGTCGTCTCGGCCGCACTAGCAAAACTTCAAACAATTTTGTTTGACTTGGTCCAATATATTCGGCGTTATTACGGCAATAGAGCCTCAAACTCCCCAAGTGTCTGACTTATTAGCGTGAGCTAAACCTAATAATCGAGTTGCAGGATCACGTTGACCAAATGATGAACGTCACTTTCCTCCTTTGCAACTTCCAGTGTCGCTTGTAGGCAACGAGTTTGTTGCACCACAGTTCGATGTTGTCAAGCTCTGCCCACAGAGAGTAGAATAAAATCGTTCTATACTTACTTATCAGGCCTGCGACCTATGGAAGGCTTGAGAATAAGCAAGTCGCTGACGGTCCTGGCCATGCTGCTTCCAGTCATCAAGGTCTTTAGATTCGGCTGTCCTCTCTTTCTGGAACCAGGAGGTTCGGATTCGAACACCATCTTTACTGGAGCATTGATGTCTATGCGCTTGATGTCGCCGAGGCAGTGTAGTTGATGGATTTTTGCATTCCAGACTTAATCCACATTTTTGTAATTTTATTGAGTTTGCTGTTATGTCTTCTCCTCCAATCACCTTTCTCGCAGACAGATATGGTTCGACGTAGAATTGTCCCTTCGAAGGCACCAAGTTCTGCTGTATTGCTTATCGCCAGGTTTTCGGCTCCATATAGCAGTACGCGCTTTGTAGAGCTGTGTGTTCATGTATACCTGAGAGCTCCAATAACAAAAGTGGGCCTTTACCGAGAAATTAATTTTTCAGCAAGACTTCGGATCTCCGGCCAACGTTTCCAGCGTCCAAGTATCGAACTCACGGCGTTGTTTTTAGTAGTTTCGACTTTAATTCTTGCATCTGTAAAATCTTATATGGATGGACGCCCATATCCAACCACAAAATTAGCCAGATTGAATCTAGGACAATGTCCAGTTGATCGGCTTTGAATCGAAACCTCTCCGAATATTTTGACAGCAGCTGAAACAGCTGAAAAACAACTATCTGGTAGCCCTTTAGTTATAGTCATTTATATGTTTACAGATTATTGAGCTTCATAAAATTAATTTTTGACCGGTCGACCTTCCTTTTTTTTTGTTTTTTGTCTTAGGATTTTTAACACTCAAACACGAAACTGAGTACATTGTATTACCAACTACCAGCAGCAACCTAGGTAGGTAGGTCAGTGGACAGCCAGCGAAATCGACAGCACACTTGTGATACCCATAGTCAGACTACTACCACTGATCGACAACTCCAGTGATAGTACCGTTAATTTGATCCCAACAGCAAATTGTGACTAGCGTATAAACTTTCACTGGGATTCGAACCGGGGACCTTTTTTAACTTTTTACTTCTACTTGCGATCTCTAGCTAGTTTTCTACAGTTTCGTACCCCAAGCTTGTTGAGGTCCTTCTCCATTTAGGTACCCCACCTTAGAAGCGGCTGTCCTCTGTTGCGTTGTTGCACTGTCGCGGATTCGAAGACTCTTTGGGCCAGAACTGAGCAGTGCATACTGTATACATGGCCTAGCCACTTTAGGTGATGGCTCTGCAGACACTTGGCTAGGCTTATCTTCTCAACGTACACAAAACAGTGCTAGTGGCACGATATCAGAAGAACTCACAAAACCAGTTAAAATTGACTTTATTGGGAATGGGCCGACGGTGAGACCGAATACGTCAGCTGGTATTGAAGCGGAAGCAGATCGAATTGTCTGTGGCGCAGATTGCCGTTGTAGATTGTTGACCGATAGTCGAGAGTTGAGTGTCAAATTTCGATAAGAAGTGCACTCACCACCACAAAATCACTAAAAGTATATGGAAATACTACGCGTCAATACATAAGCGTCAATATAAAAATGGCGGCACTTTTGTCTGGAATTCAATTGAGTCAGTTTACATATCGGAGTAAGTTGACGACGGCCGAAACAGGACGGTTTAGTAAGAGAGTTTTGACAGTTCAGTAATGACCAGCACCTAAAAGCCAACACCTAAAAGTTATTTTAAGAAGAAGCAGTAGAAGTTCTGAATAAAAAGTGTAGTTAAGTTTATAACTCGTTGCAATCCAGATTGAAGATTTTTTCCAATATCTGCAATTTAATGCGTGATACCTGACATGTGGTAAAGGCAAACATGCTCCTTTGGCATTGCCACTTCATCAAGAAAATACTTACATCGGTCTTAATAAAGTTGGAGGAAGATCCGCCTAAAAAACATCCGATACCTTCATATTAATTTTACTTTCATCGAAGAAAATTTAACATCTCATAGCACGGCACAAATATTCAGCAAAGTGTGTAAAGTTTCAAAATCAAGCCAGCTTCCTTAGGATACCGCTAATCGCTTACTGGCTCATTCTACGCGCATCTGAAGTTCGCCGTTGGAACTCGACCGGCCGAGCTTACCGATGGCAGTCTAGTTACTCAAGAATGATAAATCACTTGTCGTATGTACATTTCTTTTACACTCGACATTATTACTAGCTTTTTCCTGTCTTATTTGATACAAACATCACAACAGAGACGATTAAAAATTCCCGAAGTTCCCTGTATAAGTGAAAGCATTACTTAACCGATCATCACCGGCCAGCTGGTCTGCCACATTAAACGACCGATTAAGTATGCAGAATACCTGATTTAATTGCGAAAGCCCTTGAAACACAAATGTCACGTTCAAGTGTGTTTACTATCGTGCGCTGAATACAAAAGGGATCGGAAAAGTAACTCACAAGCGATGGAGAGAAATTAACCGTCCGGGGGACTCACATATTACAAGGAATGTAACTACTTTGATGATAATGTGATGATTTAAAGGACGCGCTTATTGAGGTGCTGACCAAATTATTGTATTGAATGACAAATGGACCTTCCATGGCCTAGGCGCAATCTACATTCCTACAATCGTAAGCAATGAACAACATTTTATTTACATCAACTGATCAATGGGCTCGCATCGCGTATTTTGTCAGGCGACTATTGTCTCGAGCATCGTTTATTTTGTATACAGTTGTAGACTATGTAAAAATCTTTCTACACAATGCCCACAGGGACATTGACTTGCAATGAGGAAAAAACAGCAACGCTAAATATGTGTATATCCGCAAAGTAATTAATTCAAATTTCAAAGCGCAAAACCATTTGAGTTCGCAAACTTCTGTAAAATGTTCCTCTAAATGTCTGAAGAAGTCTAACTAACGTCTGGTGCTCGTTATAAAATTGAATTGAAAAGGTGTGCCTTATTGCGGAAAAAGTCTCATGCTACTACGTAGATGATCATAAAATGCCTTCCGAGCATTGCCACCTACCTTTGGGTCATAAAATATTTTGCAAATCGATATGTCCCCCATTACTGGAGCACGAATTCTTATGCGATGCATATGCGGAACATTGTACCCACACACAATCGTACATCGTCGAGATGAATTGATGTGTGGCAAGTATTTTATGGAAAAGTCGTGCGGCAGAGAGGCTATTGTTCTTTGCAGTTGGTGGCATAAATAACGTTACTTCACGGGGTAATTCATGAAATGATTGATCTGAGTAGGGCAATGATTTAATAGAGGGGTTGGCAATGAGTGTGGTGTGGGCTTGGGGCTAGGGCTTGGCTTACCCTATTGGCGAAATGAGTTACACAAATGTTAGTGAATTTTCATTGATTGGTAGACAAACGAAAACATAGTCAACTGAGAGCTTACTTCTTGCTCAACACGGTCTCGAAATGTAGCTGAAAATAGGATAATTTGTTACGCCATCATATGCCATATCACGGTGATCTAGTATTTGTACCCCAAAATACCGACCACTCCTGTCCAGTCTCGAAATCCTAATTGTGTACATGAATTTAAGGGAGAGTGACTGTTTTTACAACCTTCAACGAAGACTTACATTTTTTCGGAAGCAGTTCGAAAACGAAGTAAATAAAGCGGGCACTGACCTTTAGCCTAACCACCATAGCAAATATATAAGCAACCCGTGCGGGGCGCGCTACTTCCAGTAATCAAGACCAAGCTGTCCAATATAACTTCGTCTGTATACTGAAGTTTTGGTCTGCCTCTCCTTCTCGAAACAGTATGCTCGGATTCGAAGACCCTTTTTGCCGGAGCGCTCGATGTGACTGAGGCAGTGCTGTCGACGCAGTTGCCTTCCGAACTACTATCTTGATACAGATCGTAGAGTTCGCGGTGGTGTCTTCTCTTCCATTCACCATCCTCGCAGACGAGAGCATATATCCGACAAAGAAATTTTCTTTCGAAGGCCCCAAGAAATCTGTTTTTTTGCTTATTGTCCAGCGAAACTTTTCCCTTGCTTAAATGGAATGTATCATCCGCTTGCGATAGTTTCATTTCAACTCACGGCCACACAGTCATTAAACATCTTCAATTAGAGTCACACTCTAGAGTAGTTACAATAGATGAGGAGGCTGAACAGTACGCTTATTTACATTTCAGGTAAGTGAATACTAGACTACGACTTAGACACAGGGAGCTTCGATTTACTGGGATGGACTTTGTCAAGGGCTGCCGGATGCTGCGTTAAGCAGACTAACCCAGAACGCTGAAGAAGAGATGTTATGGAATGACGTCTCGGACTAGGGTTCAAACGGTGAACGGTGTCAAGATACTCTTCAATCGTAATTATTTTCTTTTGAATTTTATCGATGTCTTAATGAGAATAGGTATTTGTATCGCATAGTTCAGAGAGACTGTAAAATTGTTTCGTATATTTAGCATTCTACGGAACACACAAACACATTCTTTTCAAAATCTAGAATTTACGTAAGTGGTGGCAAAAATGTTACTGTGCACTAAAAGGCCCAAAGTGACGACGAACTTAGATGACGATAATACGAAAATGTTATCCGAAATCATTAAATCCGACCCTTTCAACTTACTTTACATACCATCGCGTTACAAGAGATAACAAGTCGGCGAAGGCTAAAATGAATAAAACCATTTGGACTAACAAGCTTGAAGCCAGAGACATGTCTACATACAAATTAGCCAGTGTAATTTGATCAAAGTGGAGAAACTTGTAGTCTGGAGAGCACTCATAAAACTGGCATGTGGTTGGATGACAATCAGCATTATTGCTGGTAGCCTCTCGTCGGTCATTTAAAATCCACTTAAGCAAGAGATTTTTCAGGCAATGTGTGTATGATTTATGTTGTTCTGTAAGTACAGGCCCAATTATAATCTCTCGCACAACCAAGTATTACTTAAGAAGTGAAGTTGCTTATGACACTGCTTATCATTCTTAACTTGAGCCTTGAGATTAGTTGTTTTCATGGGAAGAAGTAGGGGCGAGCATTACTAATGATAAAGGGGGATATTTTAAGCGTTTGATATTCTTCTTTTGTGCTACAGTTCGTGATCGATCTGGGCCTCAACCAACAAGCCTGTCAAGCTGGCACGGTCTTAAGTCAGCTTCCCATAAATATGCACGCAAAGTTGGCTGAAATCATACACATCACATCAGTTTCGTGGACGTCCAGTATTGCCTTGCTATTCGGGCTGAAGCAGTGTTGTACGTTGTAAATGGCGTTCTACATGCCCTAGCCATATTAAGTGTTGGATCGGTAGACGCCTAGTTAGACCCTGATCGCTGTTCGAAGTGGAATCTTATCCTGCAGACGCCAACAGGAGCAAATATTGAATGAAGAACTCTTCTCTCGAAGAGATTAAGGGCTTCCTCATCTACTCTTGAAATAGTCCATGCCTCCGCACAGTAGAGCAGGACAGTGATGATCAGCTTGAGCCTTCGAGATGGCTCTTTTCAATTGTCTTTAGTTTTCAAAGAAACAGTGGTTGGCAAGAGTTATTCCGCGTTTAATCTTGTTACTGATGGAATTCGTACGTACATAGTATGTGTCCTTCCTTGGAGGCAGCATATTCTCCGTTTCGCCCTCGTTCACCGCTGAACCCAATTTGTCAGCCTCCAATCTAATGCCAACGAAGGCCTTACTGACTTCTCGCTGTGTTGATCAATGGATCAATGGATCTAAAGTCGTTAGTCGATCAATTCACCGGTCCAGAATGAGAGGTAAATTGCTCACCGCACTCATTTCTCACACCATTTCTCCTACAAGACCCTGTCCAGGGTACTGTGTGAACGTCTAACGCCGTTTTGCACCACACTAATCGGCAGTACCTCGGGGCAAACGCGATCCCCACAAACGACATCATAGTGGAGATCCGACGTAGAATCACCTCTGCTACTTTGGTTTGTCAAATCACGCTCTACAAAACTCTTATTTTGCCAGTCCTGTTATATGGAGCCGAAAGCTGGACGATAAGTAAAACAGCAGAGCTGATTCTTGGCATCTGATATATGGTCTCGCCTGCGAGGAATCTGAAGTGAATCCGTCGACTGCACTGGCTTGGCCACATCGAGAGCATGAAAACCAATGCTCTAGCTAAGAGAATCTTCGATTCCCAGCCTCCTGGTTCAAGAAGGCCATATCTCCGGTATAAAGATCAAGTTATCGCGATCGCAAGACAACTTGGCTTTGATGACCGTTAGCTGTAGAATGCAGCTATTGCTCAGGCTCAGACCGTCCAAGGTCGTTGGCTCGTAAGTTAGTAGTACAAAACAAGTGCAAGGAAGGATTCCCAATTTCAAATTGATCTTGCAAAGTTTTGGTTGCTTTAACGTTGATGACAGCCGACGACTTGTGAATTTGTGTTACGCAGCATGAATAACGCCGATACATGACATGAATGTAATTACAAGCCACACACGTGTACCGGACCTGTAGCTCTCTTCCCAATTAATTACAAGTATATTAAGGGCGATAAGGTGTAGCCGCATGCTCAAAAAGAAAATCGTTATACAAATGTTACAAGTAACTGTTTTAGCAAAACATACAATACAACAAGCTACATTTCTGATTTACATCCCCACAGACGGAATCAAAACCAGAAAAATACTTTGCGAGAGAAGTTGATGGCTGCTTAGAGACACGTCCAACGGAAAACATTTGGTGTATTAAATTATTTTTGCAAGCAATTGAAAGCTTTATTTAGCACCTAACAGTTCGGTTAGGTTGGATGCAATTCCATCGGGCAGGCGACCGCTTGGCCGACCCAGGACGAGGTGGTTGGAACAAGTCCAAGAACTCACCTGGTTGCTGATGATAATGATGTTAGGTTTAAGTGGCACACTGTTGCCCCGTGGATCTAATTGATCCTATACCCCAGATCAGTTTGTCAAAGCGGCGGTGACGACTAACACTAATGCTGCTCTAAGTTATTTATTTCAACGTCAAGACGAGAGGGAGATGCGCTCTGCACCTGCTGCAGAAGTTGGGCTTAGTCCTGAGGCGTGAGTTCCAATGGAGCAGTGCCCGGTTCTGACGCTGATAAGTGTTCTGAGATTTCGCCTACTCATTCTGATCAGACTGAGCGAGGGCTTGGAATCGAGAGTGGGCCATAATAGTATTGTGATGATTTACATATCCTATACCAGTAGGCAATCTAAGTTTTGTAAGGGCTGGCGTTTCAAGATTCAGTAGAAGTTTTCCAGTTTCGATTGGCATGGATGGCAGCATTCCGTCCGGAAAGAGTACTGAGACTGTGCCACAACAGATGATGCCTTCGGTAATTGATATTACATTGATTTTTGGCAAGACATAGCATCATTTATTGCTACAGTTCCTGCGTGAAAGACACTACAGTGAGTCGGAATATAAAACGATAATGAAGGACAACTTGGTGGTACGCCAGGGAACGATCATAGTGATAATATGGAGGCGAAAGCTGGACAATAAAGAAAAGAGGAGATCTGAACTATAGCTACATCGATTATCCAGCTTTCTGCAAATGGTTTGATTTTTTTTTGGCTGCTCTGGGTCGATTGAAACAGTCTTCACGTGGTGGCCACACTATAGCTTTGCATGGTGGTACAGCATTGGCATCGAAATTGAATGCAATTCAAAATTTATTGTAAGCTTGTTTCAAAATATTAATAAGTGTTTAAAAGATAAAACATCAGTCCACTGGTTTTCGCGAGTCATAATTAATCATTTCAAGAAACTTCAACAGATCCAGACCGTACTCGATGCGGGGATAGTTTCTTCTAACACTACTTTTGTCTGCATCTTCGTCTTCAGCCGCCTTGCTGCTCAAATAATCGGTACCAAAAATATTAAATGCAAATGGTGCATGACGTAAGGGCTTCGGTATCGAATGATATGCACTTAAGGCTCCGTATCCAATGGGTATCGAAACAACGTAGAGTTCCAGATTGCTATCCTTTAGTAAAGCGCGCCCCGTGATTATTTCTGGAATGCATAACAAAATCACAAATGCCGTTGAAACCTTTTCAAAGGGATTTCACTGATGAGATACATTTAAAAGAATCAATTTTCAACTCACTCTTAATGCTGTCTTCATGCTTCTGGATGCGAAACCTCGCTTTCCTCTATTTCAGATGTACATGCTCAGCGGTGCTCGACTATCACTTTTATAGGATCCGAACAAATACAAAAATCCGAATCGAGTTTGGAGAAATTGACTTTCTCCACATATAAGCAAGCATTCCGTGGAGGCAATGACCTAGACCTATAAGTAGTTTTGAATGAAGACTGTGTGGCATTAGCATGCAAAGATTCTGCAAGTTGCTCTCGCAAATGCAAATGAGCCATGGCCTTATTTCTGGGAATAAGATCTGTGCATGAATTTGAATGTATTTCCAATTTGAGGAGTATAATTGAACCAGCTGTCGAACGATGTCTATCTGTTTGCTAACTGAATTCTAGACTGGCTTTACTAACGCATTTTTTCTGCTTCTATAAATCTCTGACTGATACAAGATACAAGTTCCATTGACAATACCTACATTGTGGCGAATCAATGGATGTCTCCAATCCACTACCTCTGTTGAATGAGTTTCTTACGTCTATCAAGCAATGATTTCAATCTACAAATATCATAATGTTGAGGTGATTGGAAAACTATAATCAAATGGGAAAACACGAAATACATACAGTCGAGTCAAAAATTATTTGGATAGATCGGCACCTACGTTAGGTTGGTTGTGGTAGACGAATATTTGAAACGTCTCATTGGTTGAAGGGCCTCTTTCTCACCTTAGTAAGGCTCGGGATAAGAAAACCATTACTATACATGATCACAGTTAAGATTTTCGTGGTGAAAAGTGGCGACGTAATTTGTCTGTAACAGGTAGCGGAGTGGTGGCCTGAGGCGTTGTGGGTATGTGCGTCGACTCCTAAGCTCTTGGATCATTCTGTCTAGATTCGATTCCTGGTACGACAAGAAATACTTTTCACGCCCCCACCTTTTTCGAATCACTGACAATGCTCAAAGAGTATAACTGTCTAGAAAAAGCTTCTCAAACTTGGCCGTTCGGAGTCGGCATAAAACTGTAGGTCCCTTCCACTCGTGATAGAACAATAGCACGCACAGCACAAGTGGTTGCTGAGAAGCTTGGCCATGGCCCACTACGGGCTGTAGCGACACCCATATCGTTATTATATTAACAGGTAGCGGTTGGTTCGCCGATCTTGTTATCAATATTCACTGCAGATCTTATAGTTTCCATGCCGTACGTCATAGCATGCGCCGACTATGTAATAGTGCGAGATATTAAAGAACTTGTTGCAACGTGGCTTCAAAGACATTCAGCGATCTTGCGACGACTGGAAGTTGATGGTCAACTGAAGAGTGAAACTATCCTATTTGATCAACATCTGTATGTTACCATACACATAGATATTGCTCTGACAAAAGCTAAGAAAGCCTTCGCTGTGGCAAGGAGATTTTTTTACATCAGCCCACTTGATACCACGGTGAAGGTAATCTGCCGCATGATCTCCAGTAAAAGCGTACGGTTGTCCATTGTGGTTAAACGTGAGTCATTCCCAAGCCAGCTGGAGGGCGCAGTTGGTTGAGTACCTGCCCTTGGTTAGAGGGGTCCCCGGTTCTAATCCCAGTGAAAAGCAAAGTTAATACGCTTTATCCGCTTTTCAAATCTGGTCCAGTCACCATATGCCGCTGGGATCAAATTAACCGCACTATCATTGGAACTGTCCAGTGGTAGTAGTCAGACCAGCGGTATCACAGTGGACCAACATGGTCTAAGTGTGCTGGCGATTTCGTTGCCAGCCCACCTACCTAAAGTAACCTAACTCCTTCCTAGACAGGAAATCTATTTCCTACACTCTGATCTTTGGATCTTACTACCCCAATATTATGTTGCAAGAAAGAGCATAGAATCATCACTTAAATCCTCGTCATAGGGTCCAATCTCCATTCCAGGCCTCCAAGGTCAAAACAGCACTTGACAAAGCAGCTTTCAGACATTGGATAGTCGAGCTCTGAATCGTCCTGCTAAGAGGAAGTGTCAGCATATACCTATGCATAGGCGTTTAGAACTATTTTCCGTCAGAACATCCATCAACGTTTTCCGGACCGAAAACAATGGCAGGAACAAATGGTACAAATTGAAGGGAAGATCTCCCTATACACTGACGGCTCAGAAATGAGCGCGGGTACAGACGAAGGGATCTTTTGTGACCACTTCGAGAAGTCCCTGGTATTAAAAGTATCTGCGATACACGAGGTAGCACTTGCGTTGAGAGATCACAATATTACCGAAAAATCCATCACCATTTTTTCCGATGACCAAGCGCCAACAAAGGCCATAACATCAGATATGAGACAAATTGTCAGTGATTGGCGAACACGCTGACCTATGCTGGGTACCAGAGCATGTTAACATCCAAGGGGACGAAAAAACAGACAGACTTGCGAAAAAGGGATGTGAGTTGGCAGAATCTCTAGCAATCCCTTCTCTTCCCTCCCTTTCAATGCCATAGAAACATGCATTGCGTCCGAAAATACAGCGCAGAGACTTTTGCAGAAACTGCAGAGACCAGGAGGAAATAGAACCTGCCCCACATCTGCTCCGCGAATGGTTTTGAACTCAAATACGATTCATATACATATGTACAAATCTGGGTTGTTTTTCGAATGAATAAAGTGAGACATTTTCAGTCCTTATTAAGGGCACAATGGATCCAACACGTTGTTCTAAGTGATCCACGGCCATAAGATCTTCAGGGAACCCATATACCCACACACGGTAATCACCTAGTTGCTGTGTAGATTCTGTCTCGGAGGAATCGCGTGCATCCTACGAACGCATCTAATCAATTTTATAAAGTATTTCTTTATTTGTCAATAAGAAACAAAACTAAGAGTTCTGTCTTCACAAGCTGAGCTTTGAACATTCACAGTCTGGATGATATACGTCTCCTCCAGACCTGCAGTTAAGCGACTTCTAGGCAATCCCTGTTCGATTTCCTTTTTCCGTGCATCCAATTGCAAATTGTAGATCTCCAAGAGCAGTCTCTTTCTCTTTAGCGAAATTATTCTTCTTCGTTATGTGAGGGGACCTCTTCCGATTGGGATGAGCAGCAACCATCAACCATCCCACTGAGTGCTGGAGATTCTTTGCCGATAATATCAATTATGATCTTATCGAGATCCGAACGTATGCAGTTTGCGCCACCTCCAGAACCAGTTCTCTTGCAATTTTTAATTTTGCCCTTTAAAAATATAGATCAGTAGAGATTTTGTCACATGGCTAAACACTTACCAAGGTTCTGCGCTTTAAATTTTGCCAAGCAACGTCCCGAAGGTGTTTCCAGTCCTTGTTGGCTAGAATACCTTGAGCTGCCAGACAATTGAAAATATTTTTCCATTCGCACATTCTTATATGGCGGGTTAGGCTATAGGAAATCTTTCCAAACAAAATGTCTTTTTTGTCTCTGATTAGAGTCGCTAGGATTAACTTATTTTTCGTATTCATGTTTTAGCTTTCATCACGACACAGCGACCAAAAAACTTGTGAGAAAGCACTTGTAGAACGGATTACATGCCAATCAGAAACCACACACCATACGCCAATCAATTAGTGAAACAAAAAACGCAAAAGGTCGCACAGGTTGTCTCGGTTTAGCTTCTGCATACACTACTCGGTTTATACTTGCTTTTGTGCTCGCACTAGTGAAGGGGACTTACAGATTCATGTCAACACTGACCCAATCGAATCTTTTAATTTTTGCTCTCTGAGCGTCAACGATTTAAGAGGGGTGTTGCCTTAATAGTTCGAGTTGACATGTTAGGCGGGACATTAGTCACGAGTCTCCGGTGTAACAGTGCCACTGTATATGAGTTTCATCTTCTATTTTGTGTGCAAAGTCGATTTCCGTTTCAACCAAAAAACGTCTTGTAGGCTTTTAAATAAAAATGACATGTATTTACAAAACATTCTCGTATAAAAGCAATGTAACTCTTGCCTTAGTCAATATTCACTCATTTACAATCACTCAAATTATCAAAGTAAATAGAGAATCGTATGATCATGTAACATGTACATATATGTATGTCAACATTATAAATATGTGAAGAGCAAAATAAACACGTCAGTTCTAGCCCACCGCTTGTCGAAGAAAGGTGTTTCATTTGATGGACCACTGCCGGCCACCCGCTATAGTCTCGAGCTAGAACGATTTACAACTGCCTTCAGTTAGTCACAGCAAGCTAGTTGAGGCCATCCTCCAGTTGTGTGCGCTGTCGATACTGATATTTTGTCCTACATGGTGAGCGACGGATCGATAGCAAGTCTTTAACTATTATTATTCAAAATGTGGCCCATTTGCTTTACAGCAACGGTAAAGTCATTCCTTCTCCGATAAGCACGAGCTTCGAAGATTAAGTACTTCAGTCGGCTAGCCCAAGACATTGCCTCTAAGACATACCATAATTTGTAGTCCAAAGGATTGAGACCTGGGATTCCAGATGGCCATTCATTCGTGGAAATGAAGTTTGGGACGTTATTTATTAGCCGTGTTTTTGTGGTTTTAGCCTTATGAGTGGGAGCGAAATCATGTACGAAAGGTTACGTTTACGGTTTACGAAAGATTAACGCAGAGTAGGCTAGACAAAATATTTTCAAAAGCTACTACTGAAATAAATTAGTACTAATTCTTCTTCATTGGCTGGAGCTACTGAGACTCGAACTCGTTTGATCAAATCCATGTAGCTGTACAGCCCATACAATCCTTCTCCAAACACCATCAACCTCTCGAATCGACCAATCATCTCTTCGTCCGCTTCAGTTAGTGGCCATGGTTTTATGACATACAACAGGGCTGGGACTATCAAGGTCTTTTATCTGGGTATCTTAGTCCTTCGAGAGAATGCCTTATTTCTCAGTTGTCTTCCAAGCCCAAACACACAGCGATTGGCAAGGGTGATCCTTCATTTTATCTCCGCGGTGGTGTCATTGTCTACCAAGGCTCCGAAGTGATCACACACAAAGTCTTTCACTACATCAAAGCATACTTACATTCGACCAGATCTTACATAGTTAGCGTATGCTCCTTACCAAATAATCAGCAGCTGCTTTGAGAAGTAACGTCACTAAGGTCGGGAGGTCAGAATTCTTGTCCATAATCGCCTTATTGAAAGGATAATTCTGCCTGACAGCGGGGTTTTGCTCATCATTCCGGAGAAGTCGGTGCTCTTTGCTTCTTTTCAGATAGAAAAGTTCACGAGTAGCCTTCTTTGCAGCGCCGCTTTGTATACATCCTGCTTTTCTGCATGTCTGCAATCTGCTGCTGATGATGATGACAAACCCGTATCGAAATGTACGCAAAATTAGAACCAATTAGAACCCAATTTCATACGAGTACGTGATAAGGTGGTGTATGTGAAATAGTACGTGCAACATTCAAGTAGAATATACTGGAACGTACGTGTTCACATGTTGATGCGCATTTAGACCATTCAAGTGATCACATGAATTGATTTCGTGTTAATATGACACACACACATGTTGACGTGAATGTACTGTGGCTATTACATACGGCTCATGTGATAATGTGTGATGAAGGCGGCCCCAAATTATGAAAAATCATACGAGTGAAATGGCGTGAAATCCTCGGCTCCGAACGAAACAATCTGTGTTCGAGCGTATCTCGTTCTTGACTGGTTCATTGTTTAAGAGATGATTATTTCTACGGATTCAGAGTCTAGACTAGAGTGATCTCCGATGTCATACCACGAGATGCATTCACCAAAAATGTTCCAGAGACCCGGGACTAACGACTTGATTTCGGCACTCAATTATCAATTCAGTTCATAAATATCTTAGCAGTTCTTACACGGTTTGAATTTGAAAAACACGCAATTGTAAGAAAAGCTTCGCTAAGTTCATTAACTGACTTTTTGTCATAATCGTCCATTAGGTACAATCGAAAATTACTTCTAATTATTTCCCTTGGTATTAGGTCCACAAACTAGCAAGCCTTCTGTCCAACAATCATATATCAGTCCGGGTTAGAGAACCAAATCGCCTGACTCTTGAATGACCGAGATAAGGCTCATTAAAACTATTACCCTTCTGAGTGGATTTTAATTCACTTGATTGCTGTTCCACTTTCAATTTCCCAGCTGATGCTTGCATGAGAAAGAAAAAGAGCACATGACAAATAACTAAATGGAGACAAATTCCTTGTCTGTTCCGTCTGTCACAAAGCTAATTGCTGACTATTAATTCATTCAACCTATCGGAGCTGGTTTTCAACTTCAAAGTGAGAAGACAATTAATTTACCGCAAAGTGAAATAATCACCGGGATAAGAGCATAATTGAAATCTGAATGTTTCAGCTTCTGGTTGCTTGGATACCATTTGTCATGACTGGTCAGATTTACTCTTCTTTCTAAATAATGTTAGCTATCATCAATAGTATGTTACAAGGTACAGTTCTGTCGCCGATTCTATTTCACAGGCTTGACTGTACTAATGCCTAACGTAAGGATGCAATCACTGAGCAAGTCAGGCTTGTGAAGCAATATACGGAACACATGAGAAATGATTGACGAAGAGTGACAGAAGAGTCTGCTTCCACTCCAATGGATGTCATTCATATTGCGAGTGGGATGGAGACGAAGTACCTACTACAAAATCAGAGAAATGTTTAGTGCGTTAACATTTATACTGCAATGGTTCTATTAACGACATCACTTCCTTGGAAATATCTACATTTCATAACAACCGTGAAGCAAGGCATCGAAGAACAGCAGGACAGAGTAATGAAGTGTGTAATAGCCACGGAATCTAGTGGTTTGTTCGAAAAATGTGGATGCCCTTCAGCACACAGATTTTCTACGATTGATCGTACTTGTGCTCTGTAATTGGCTTTAATTGCTTAACTGCAGCCCCAGCATAATTATCTCGGCAGAGAATGATGACAGTTTAAATAAACACATGTTCGTTTATCCTTTCATTTACGAGTATGTATGTCGTAACACAACTGCTGTATGATATTAGGTCAAATCAGTCGAAACTGAGACAAAAAATGTCTCCCTAACTTTGCTCAACGTTGAAATTTTCTCATTTTTGTGCGATCGATCTTGACAGCATAATTAACTAAGGTAGGTAAGGCTAGGTAGGGTAGGGCTGTCAGCGAAAACACTTAGACCATGTTGGTCCATTGTGTTACCCATAGTCAGACTACTACCACCGATCGACAACTCCGGTGATAGTGCCGTTAATTTGATCCCAACAGTAAATGGTGACTGGGACAGATTTGAAAAAAGCGTATTAACTTTGCTTTCACTCTGATTAACAAGGGTAAGAGCAATAGAGTGGAATTAAATGCTTCAAGACCTCAATGCTCTCTCCTGTCACTTAACTGAACACCCAATAATCAGCCATTATCCAAGTGCTTGTGTTTAGTTACAGACTCGTTTTCAGCCGCACTACAGGAATATGGAATGCTCTTCCCAGCCCAATATTTCCCACAGACTACAATTATTATTATTATTATTTATTTAAATAAAAGGTATGTCCATTAAGATTTACATCTTTTTTAGTACTTAGTATTTACAATTTAGAATTCTTACATATTTTTCTTAGAAACTATTGGATTTGGGGGATGATTTCATGGAGTGTGGAAAACTAGGGGATGATTGCACTTTTAAAATCTTTCTGATTCGATATCGATTTAATATTAGAAAGTAAAGAGCTCCACAATCATCAGATATTTAAGACAAATGTTCACAGGTATCTCCTTCCTCTATGCCATCCACCCGTTTTGGGTCTTGACACCGGACATATAAGGAAATTAGCAACACATTGAGCATGCGCAATTTATAAAAAAAAGTCTAGAAAGCCTATTCAATGTTAATAGAGTCGTAGTGAAGCAGACTGATAAGTTCAAGTATCTCGAGGTCTTTTCATGAGTGATGGGAAGAGTAATGCTGAGCCTTCCTGTCGGATTGGCTACGGTGGGTCAATTTTGAAATAGCGTGGAAAATCTGTAATCTGGAAAGTGGAGTTTGGTGTAAAATTTCTTCATACTGTTGTGGGAGTTAATCGCCGTGGTAGGGTGAGGAACAAAGCAGTGCCCGAGGAACTCAACGTAGCAGCTACTTCCTCTAACAGAAAGTGTTGTGCTTCGATGGTAGCATATGAATCCCCATATGAATCCTCATCATCACGACTTCGAAGATGTGCTTTAAATGCGACCAAAAACGACCGTTTTGACACCATCAACATTTTTCAATACTTGCGAATTAATGATTTCCCAATTGTGTTTCGGCAAAGGCTTTAGTTTGAGTTTCTCGCCTCAAAATAAATTTGAACATTTTCTGAACGTTACTATGGCGGGCATGAGGGTATTTATGAAGAATTGCCAAAACCAAACTAACTTCAAAACCACCGAGAACTGTCAAATCAACTGTCACATTAAGCCCTTTTTATGCCAAACTGTAGATTAATGAACTACTCCAAAGAATTATAGCTAAGAAGCGATATTTATTGGAAAGTAACGTTTCGTTACTATGTCCGTACTTTTTTACGTTTACTAGTTACGTTACGTCAGTAACGAGCGCGTGTTATTTTCTACACATTTCTACAGCACTTCAGTGGAATTCCGAATTGAGATATGGTGAGGTTGGTGGCCATTAGACTCCTAACTCCGGCAGGAGGGGGGGGGGGGGGATAAGAGTGCGAACTCCACCGAATTTATTTAAGAGTGATGACACTTTATTTTTGTATGGACTAGGGTAGGGAATATTTATATAGATAGAATAGATTCTGGATATAAATATCACTGAATGTCCTAATTATACTTGTCACGTTGACACATGACTTAAATTCAAATTTATTGCCATACATCATAAAACGTACTTTTCCCGTCATCAGGGTTTTGTGAATAATGTAATATTTGTTTGCATTTTTCAAGAATACGTAGCTATTTAAATAAAAAATCGTTTCATCATACCAAAGGCGAAATAGATCCAATAAGTCGTCTGCACCAATATATGTCTGCAGTCGAAGAGTACACAGTTGCGGATGTTGTGTACTTAAAGTACGCTTCGCTCATCGGTGTCGAACGCAGCTATTCAATGTACAAGGGAGTAGAATTGGCTAATAGACAATTAATTTAACTTTTGATTTTACTGTTATTGCAAACAGTGCAAATATCTAGATAGAGCAGTACTAATTCTTAGTCAATTTTTTCATTTCTTATGTTAGATATGATTCTTATTTTTGTTATGTTCTTTATTCTATACATGGTCGCCTTGATTCTCCCGCTTCTCCCGATGTACGAAACTTTAAATAAATATACGAGATTTTGTTTCTACACAGTAAGAAAAAGTTGAAGTATCTACCAGTTTTACAAAAGACCCATAAAATGCATACATCCACAGTAAAGGGAGTGGCTTTGTTTCCTGCTTCTCTAAGGCAACAAACAAATTCGTTATATCGAGTTTCAATTCTTTTTTTCGTACGTTGTATGGAGACACTAATGCATTTGGAAAAAAGTCTACGTTATTTAGATTATTCGTTATACTGGACCACCACTGTATTGGCATTGGATTGAATGATGAATGATGCCTTGAAATGTTAATTGGCAAAATTTCATAACAATTAGCCTAAAACGGATTTGAATAAAAGGCAAACATACGTACAAAAATTCTTCTTTGCATAAATTAAATATTAATAATAATAATAATATTGGTGGCGCTATAGCCCGTAGATGGCCAAGGTCTAGCTTCTTAGCAGCCACTCGTGTTGTGCGCGCTATTGTTCTGTCACGAGTCGAAGGAACCTACAGTTTTATGCCGGCTCCGAACGGCCAAGTTTGAGAAGCTTTTTCTAGACAGTTATACCCTCTGGGCATTGTCAGTGACTCAAAAGAGGTGGGGTCGTGAAAATTATATTTGGTTGAACCCAGACACCGAGAACGAGCTTGCTTTTTTTCTTAGATCATCGAAGTTCCGGGATCGGAGTCCAGCGTACTACATTTAAGTTAAGGCAGCACTTAAGTTTGCTTTGTAGTAGATGTTAAGACACCAGGTCAAAACTTTTTTGTGTAATTAAAGATATAGAAAAGGAAAAGCGTGTATTGTTTTCGTGATCGCGATAACCCTGATAAGTCGTAATTTCATTCGGCGTGGCGCCCCTTTCATCATGTTTACCTACGGCCAGTCTCCATAGTCGGCCAAATCGAATATGAAGCTATGATCATTGTCGGCGACTTCTACCGTATATAACTTATGACGTAAATTAAATACGTACTCGTAAGAGCGTGAAGGTTTTTTGTTCATTATCGTGCGGAATATGTCGTATTGCCAGACTCGTGAATAAATTAAGTGATCGTGAGGAAAACCATATTCTTCAAAATCTCTGTAATACAATTCTGTAGGGCTTTTTAATAGTCACGGTGAATCATTTCATTCATTAAAGTCAAAGACAAGGTCATTGGGCAATACTACATGGTACAAACGAACAATTAATTTCCTTGTCCACAGCCGGTTTAAATAATGACTTGATAATTTAAATGTAACTACACAATCTCTGATTTGATGCTTTACGGTAGTGCACGATATGGTGAACCAACTGAAATAAGAAACATTTAAAAACCCCAGCCAATAGTCAACCGCTTCCGGAAGTCGTTTCGTGAACTTCGTGTACATCCGACTATGACTAAGCACTGCTGCAATAACAGGAAGAGCAACTGCATCCAGTTCCACGACGATATTGACCTTTAAGACACAAATGTTGACAAGCCGCAATCAAAGTCCAATATTTGTGAACCATCACGAACAAAAATACCAATTTTCGTGTTGTACCAACTATCTTTATTAATTCTGAAGATCACAGGTGTTTTTCATATTTTCTTACCAAGCTGACAACTGAGCTGCATGACCAATAGATCCATACGACAAATGACCGCCCAAATTTCCGGAATAGCTAGCGATTGGGGCAGCGGCGTACGAAGCATGCGCACTCAATGGAGCGGCATAATGTCCTGCTGAGAGTCCATAACTAGCAATGGGTGCTGCGGCATAGGATCCGTGTCCAATAAGAGGGGCGGAGTAGCTTGCATAGCTGGGAATCGATGAGCTTGCAATGGACGTGTACTTGGTGATTGGTGCTGCGGCATAGGTTGCAGTCAAAGGAGCAGCAGCTAATCCAGTAGTATATCCTGAGTGGCCAGCATATCGTCCTGCATATGTGGCAGCGTATGGTGCGGCAGCATATGATGCGGCAGCATATGGTGCGGCAGCATATGAGGCAGTCAACGGAGAGGTATAGGCGTTCGTTGAATAGCCAGCCAACTTGGCATACGGAGCAGAGTAGGCATACTCAGCTGGGGCGGCAAGTGCAGAATATGTTTCTCCATGAAGAAGTCCTCCCACTGCTACCTGAGCGAGTGCCAACATGGCGAAAACAGCAACGGTCTGAAAGTATAAATAATATCCTTAGGGAAGTCCTTGTTAGTTTGCATCCAAGTGTACTCACGTATTTGAACATTTTCCTTGTGATTGCGAACGGTGAACTTGGGTGAAGCTTACTGAAGAGTGTGCCATCAGCAACTCAACATTTGGCTTTTATACGAAATGACTTTAACTTTCATATAATTGTCCGAAACGCCACACCACTGGTCCCCCTAATTCACCGGCATTGCCATGAGAGTGATTTGAAGGTATTGAAAGGTACTCACCACCGGATTTATTATGCGCAATATAGTTTGAGTTATGGCATCGGAGACCTTCCTTCCATGCGTAGTGGTCACATTTTTGGCACAAAGTGTGCGGTGCAGCACGGAACAAACCAGTTCGACACAGTCTGCGTGCTGGCGGAACCACACGACTGCGTCTGCGACTCGCAGCAAATGACTCACCCATACACGCTCTCAGCACTTCCTGCCTGCCCATGTTGCCACAGAATTGGTCCGATCTGCGGGCATGGAGTCCCAGTAAAAGTTGTTGAACTTTTGCCGGTAATTTGGTCATTATTTCTTGATCTTTTCTTTGGTTTGCTTCGCTTTCGTGATGGAAGTTGAATTCTGTTGAGGCTAGTTGTAATTGCCAGCGAGTGGAGGTATTCGTGTGTGGTTTTAGTTGGCTCTTGCAATCACGCTTGGCCTTGAAAAAGTTTTAATTAATTGCTGCAGTATTCTTTGATGTCCGCCTTGTGTGAACACCTTATATGAGAATGTAATGAATGACAAGCCATTATTAGGTGTTTGATTAAGCAGTATTAATTTATCAAAGACATTTGAAAGAGCAGGTAGGTGGCGGCGGTGGCGTTGTGGATTTGTGCGTCGATTCCTACGCACTTGAACGTCGGCTGTAGCGCCACCCATATTATATTTTATATAAAGGTTAAATTTTAGGGGCCGATCACATGATCTTGGCGGCCAATTGACATCGCCACCACGTGAGATAACACGGCCATTGAATTTGTCGCGCAAAAGATCCATTGTTTCGTTAGCTGTGTGGCAAGTGGCACCGTCCTGTTGAAACCACATATCGTCCACATTCATATCTTCCAATTCGGGCCATAAAAAGTTCGTTATCATTTCACGATAGCGAACACCATTCACAGTAACTGCCTGACCGGCCTCATTTTGGAAAATCACTCTTGGATTATCATTCGCCCAAATGCGGCAATTCCACTTATTGACTAAACCACTGAGGTGAAAATGTGCCTCATCACAGAAGTTGATTTTCTTCGAAAATTGATCATCCACTGTTGCCATTTCTTGCCACCATTCGGACCACTGACGACGCTTGAAATGGTCAAGAGGCTTTAGTTCTTGAGTCAATTGCACCTTGTAATCGTGTAAATGCAAGTCTTTATGCATAATGTTCATCAACGACGAGCGTGAGAGGTGCAATTATAGGGCACGACGACGAGTTGAGGTGGACAGCAGCAATATTTTTTGCAGTACGAGCTGTACGAGCATGCACTGGTGTTTTCACATCTCCTACAGACCCGGTTTGCTCAAATTTTTGCACGATTTTTCCGATTGTACGCACATTTGGACGATTAAATTGACGTTTAGGTGTGGTTCACATTCAACATCGGCCCTTAAAATTTAACCATTTATTATATATGAAAGAGTAGAATTATGATGCACGAAAAGATATCCGTATATTCGAACCGTAGTTTCACCTACATGCAAAGAAGGGTAGAGGATGTTGTAAACAGATGTATTGACTACGTCAAAATCAACGAATCCCAGCGCAAGACATTTTTTTTTACCGTCTACATTTAAGAGCTTAAGGCTCAGGCAACCGGCACTGCAATAAGCTGATTCACCAATATTTCAAATAGCGTCTTTTAAGATCTACCTCTCATCCCGGAAACAGTTCGAATGTATAAAACAACCATTTCATTCAAATTGGGTTTCATAACGTAGGTTACTGGGACAGTAATCCCTGTTTAATTGCCACCCCTTATGTGCGTTCCTCGGCCAATTGAATGCAAAATGGCGTGTTATGTTAACCAAATACTTAAAAAGTGCAGTAACAACGCACATTTAATTATTCTTTTCGACCGAAACTATCTCATGAAAATGATCATTTACATTATCTCATCAGTTCATGCATACCAGGGAGATGTAGCGTCTGACTTTTTTTTTTAATTGATTTCTGATTCAAAATTAAAATAGATTAGGTTAGGTTAGGTACGTGGGTAGACGTGGTGGGCCACGCCGCACTTAGGTCCAATTGGACCAATTGTGATGCCCAAGGAGGGGGATTTAAAAGCCTCCTCTTTCCTACTCCTTCTCGTGTTCCGAGTGTTGATGATAAGACCTCAGGTGTTGATGCGGTAGATATCTTAACCATCCAGAAATCTTGATGATCCTGCATAGTGTGATTTCAGAAAGTACTTGATCTTGGAAGAAATATTCTCTCAGTGTCTCAATAGGCAGACGCTGGGGCATTGACAAAGGAAGTTAGTGGTGTCCTTTTATTATTCTTCCTCCCGCAGCTCCTGCATATGGTATCCTGGGTAAGTCCAATTTTGTATTCGGCGTATCTCAAATGATTGTGACCGGTTAGCGCGCTGACTACCATACCCAGCAGCCCTTTTGCTGCATAGGAGGAGTTTGTCAGCCCTTGCGCTGTTGAACCTCAACCGTTGCATTCGGGTAGTCTCACAAGTGGATAACGAGTTCCACATTTTATAAGCTGGCTCCATGATTTTATCGTCCACTTTCTTCCTGGCGTCTGCCAGAGGAAGATCAATGCATAGGATTGCTTGGGATTAGTCAATTTCGGCCCCTTTCATGGCAAGCTCATCTGCTACCTCATTGCAGGTCTTTAAAAATCTAGGGAGGAAAGGGAGTAGTTGCTTACTGCTTGTTCAATTTGTAGTCTATTAAGTATGCATGCGTGGCTTTGGGGCTGGATCGCTAACCTTTGGATTGCATAATCCTAGTGGCACTCATAGTAGTTTTCTGCAGATAGAGGACCAAGTGGAAGAAGATCCAGTAGGACCTCTAAACCTGCCGCTGAGGTGGTGGAGATTGCTCCGGTCACACTAAGGCATGCGCGTCTTTGTACACTGGTTAGCAGTTTTAGCTTGGTGGCCTTGAGGCAAGCCTTCCATCATACTACGCTTCCGTACGTCAGAATGGGCCTCACAATCGCTGAGTTTGTTTGGTTTGGACCCCATTTTTTGCCGAATATCCTGTTGCTCAGGTGTAAGGCGCAAGCCGCCTTCTTCACCCTCTCATTAACATTTAGTTTCCAGTTGAATTTCATGGCTAGGATCACGCCAAGGTATTTTGTGCTTTCTTTCAGAATGAGGGTTGTGCCCGCAATAACTGGATGGTCAACAAGCGGAATGATCATTTTGTTGGTGAAGACCAGTGACCAGTTCCGTCTTTTGAGGGTTGATCCCTAGTCAGCAAGATTTTGCCCACCTTAGGAGGGTGTTTATTGCGCGTTCGACTAGCTCGCTGATGGTTGGAAGGAATTTTCCGCAGACAATAATGACAACGTCATCAGCGGACACGATTGCCTTAGCACCAGTGACCCTGAGTTTTTCGAGTATGTCATTGATGACTAGTACCCATAGAAGTGGGGGTATGACCCCAGCTTGTGGAGCTCCCCTTGAGACCATCATAGCCGTATCTCCTAGGGTTGTATTAATGATCCTTTGCTAAGCAGACTGAAAATTACTGATATAAGTGACTGCTCAACTTTGGGTTTTTCGAGTGCAGTTTTAATTGCGAAAGTTTCTACATTGTTGGAGGCTCCTTCAATGTCTAGAAAGGCTGTAAGAGCGTGTTCTTTAATATTCAGAGACCTTTCCATGACACTAACTACTTCGTAAAGCGCGGTTCCTACGCCTTTACCTTTCATATACGCATGCTGTGCACAAGAAATGTTGTTGAACTTGCCGTTACTACGTATAGCAGTCTCTGATGTTTTTTGGAATTTCGTTGCGTGTCGCGTTTAGCTTTGGTAAATGCTTTTTTGAAGATCCTGATACTGTCTTTGTAAGCAACCCAGTGCTCTGGTAGTCTGGATGGCTTGGCCGCATTAAAGGGAGATCGGGATCTCTTTCTCAGAGCAAGGATAATTTTATTCCACCATGGAGGGGATTTCCTGTTTGTTGTGGTCCGTAGGGGACACGCTTTCCCAAATGATTTCTGGAAGGAGGTAGACAATTTATTGGCAGTTCTTTGCAGGTCACTGACACTGGTTATAGTGTTTAGAGCAAGGTGCCCCATATGTCTTTTAACCTCATTGACGAATTTATTCCAGTCTGTATTCTTAGGATCTCTAAATGGACTGATTTTGTTTCTTACGCGACTGACTTTGAAGGTAATTAGTCTGTGGTCCGAGAAGGACGGAATGTCTGAGGTGGGTTCGTTACCGACATTTTCAATTTAGAGACTGTTTAGAATTATACAATCTAAAATGTCATTACCTCTTTCATTCGAGTCCGAGCTGCTCCAGACTGTGTGATGTTTGCTATCACACCCTGCCTATAATCAGGTCGCACTTTCTTTTTTTGGCTTCTGCCACAATCTTCTTCATGAGCGGGTCTGAGGGGGTGTTTACCGCATCGTGGAGCATATGTGTTATTCCTTTCAAATCTGTCCGTGGTTTGGTCTTCGTCGCTGTAAGAAGGTAGAAGAAGAAGGTTTACATCTTTCCTGTCTACTATGCAGGTTCTTATCCTACTTACATCACCATATGGATTTGAAAAGAAGGCGGTAAAATTTCTCAAGTTAAGTCCCTGTACACGTCCTTGGTGAATTCAAGTTTCCTGTACCAGAGCAATGTCCATTTTCCTAGTTGCGAGGAGAAAGATCAGCAAGGCGGCCATTGCTGTGGTGTAAATTAATTTATTTTTATCACGTTCATGGCGACCAGCAGGTTCGGTATTGTCATTTTTGTCTGCCATTGCTGCCAGGATTATGATTTTTTGCACAGGGAAATTCCCACATGTATCTTAAAGTCACACGTAGTATAATAGAGTAACAATACTATAGATGGCGCAATAGTCCGTAGTTCGCGATGGACCTGAACCTAGCTGCAACAGGAATGATGTTTGTTCTGCGCCCGATTATTATATTGCGGGTGAATTGGACCCACAGTTTAGTGCCTATCCCGAACGGCGAAGTTTAAGGACATTTTTCTAGACTTGAGTACTCTCTGAGCTCTGTCAGTTTCTCGGGATTGAACCACTAACCTTACAGCATGTATAGCGGCATGAGTCCAGCCAAGTGTGTACGGACCCAACGTCTGTTGGCTCTGGTCCGAAAATGATCCATCTCCAAATCTGTGAAACTGCGCAACAGGGGACGGCCCAAGGTGGGAACGTGGCGAAAGACCTTCACTAAGCTGGTTGTTGTCCAATTGTCCATGCTATCCCAATAGCTTTCTGAGTCATACACGCAATCTACGTCATAAGCAAAATCTCTAAGGTTACCCGTTTATACAGTGTGGCGCAAAATTAATCATACAATTTTCATTCCGTCACTCGGAGCGCTGCTTTGTAAAGTAAGTGGAATGTAATTACACCTACCCCTTCTTCTTTACTCACGTTGTCTGAACATAATGAATTTATTTTAATCCGCTTAAGCAGTACATCGTTGAACCTCCCACTTTCAAGAGGCGATTCCTTTGCTTGAGAAACATCAACACTCCTTGTCAGTGCCTGTCACGATTTAGTCGAAAGCCGTGAATTTGGAAATGTGTGGTCAGCTTATTGTCGCACCCATTATTGCTCAACTAGTGGCTATAAGTAGTACCAGAAGCGCATCGAAACGTGACCGAAGGTGATGCAAACCGTAAAATAAAACACAACTGGAGTGGCTGGCGACAATCATCACGTCGCGTAAAGGGCTCTTACTCTGCGAACAAATGAAGACAAGACATTCACTAGTCACTAATTATATTTCTTAAAAATAAATACATCATCAAAAAATACGACTTTGTAGGATTAAACTAAAACTGTTGGCGATGGTTCCCGTAGGCAGAAGGCACTCCCTCCAACCTTGGCACCGCTGCGTGCAATATGACATGAGACCTTTGAGGCCATGTTTGAAGTTTACTTTCTCCGATTAGGCCGGGATACACAACCGGGTTGTAGGCAACTGGCGCTGGATTGTAAATAATTGGTGTCCAATGCGCCGCTTGCTGATACTGCTGGGGATATGGCGCAGACTGAACCACCTCCTCCTGGTCGGGGTCATGATGCTGACCACAATCAGCTGCCGCTTTTTGCTGGCCGTCGTTTGAGTTACTCTGCGGCAAGGGAGCTACGCTTCTTTGATACAGCGGCACAGCAATTGTAAAAGCTGCTGGCCTCGCCAGTTGCTGAGAATATTCGTATCCATAGAGTGGGCGTAACACGCTTCCGTGTGCGATCATTGATATACTGAAAATTATCAAGATTATCTGCAAAAGAGAAGCAGAGATTCAGAGAGAAAGAACCGCGAAGTGACTGACGATCTTACCGTGAATATCGACATGTTCTCTTAGTCCGCCAGATGATTTTGATAAAATTAACTGAAATGAAGTGTATCATATGCAGCACTCGCATCTGCTTTTATATCGCATCCAAGATGGAATTATACACTTTCTAAAATCGCGAGCTCATCCTATCTCAATTGGGCACATCCTTATTCTCGTCAATGCTTGGCGTAAGAAGGAGAATTGACTTGTTCACTGGTGTAAGCCGGGGAATGCTTCTGATGGGCTGTATGTAGTTTCAAAAGATCATCGATCATGTGCGAAACGAAGATATGGCATAAGAAGACTGCTGTGGCGGAACATCTCATCAAGTTATGTAAAATCTGATATTTTTCACTTGCAAGCAATTCCCGCTACGGAAAGGGAAATTGTTGAGATAAATAATTAATGAACTGCTTTCGTAGAGAATGAAAGTGTGTGCCAACATCAGCGATCGAATTTGTATCTTCAGATCATCTGTGAAGTGCGTCGATAATTTCGTGTGCAGTTTGAAAATCATTTTCCCATCTGATAAGACCTACGTTTTACATATGTCAAGATCACTATTCGCAAAACCTCGCAAAATACCCAAGATTGCAGATTGTAGCTGTAGCTCAGGCTACTGTGTAGTAATAGTAGGGGGATAGTGAATGACCGGGACAGACAGGCTATTTCTGAATAAAAAGCCTCCACAAACATAGGCGACATAACGACTGAGCCCAGTGAGGCGGTAATTATGGTATAGTGGAAATCCCCGCAAGGCATCACTGCATGCAAAGTGAATCAATTACGTAACTACAAATAACAGAACTACAGAAAAACAAGACAAAATCTAAAACAAAACACCAACGGGAAAAACGAAGACAACCCATTTAATGGGAGCAATAGACTGCAAAGGTTAGGCCAAGCAGCAAACTCGGGTGCTGTACTGAGCCTACAGGGAAAACCAGTGTGACATCAAGCAATAGAGACTAGAGAGCATCAATGCTCTGCAGGGTTATGATGGGAACAACTACTCCATCAGAATCGGTAATGATGCCAAAAAACTGATTTAGACAAGGCGACTGCCCTGTACAGCTGTTGGTATTCGCTGACCATATTGACTTGAAAGGTGGAACACAGCAAGCCATTGAAGCGGTGACGGTCAAAATGGGTTCAGCGGTGAATAAGGGGACAACTAAGTGTTCTGTCATCAGAAAAGTACATACAACATCGACCTCTAATACAGAGCTTGACAATGGTCAGCTATATGTACTAGGTAATTGAGAACTTCGGTTACCTCGACTCACAAGTAAACAGTACCGAGATCAAACTGCCAACCACTGATACTTTGTGCTAAATAGGCAATGGAGCAGTAATCTTATATAGCACTTTGTTCATCCCTTACTGTTTTAAGACGCGGAGGAATGTACTATTTCAAAACCAGGACTGGTGTTTATGTATTCAACGCCTGATTGGCCTTGTAGAGTATATGGACAACAATGTTCCTGCCGAACAGGGTAATAGACACCGCGCCGGTGGCACAACGCGATAGATAATGTTCACGAAACCGATGGCGAACAAAAGTGAAGAAGGACCTCAACAAACGTGGTGTGCGGAATTGGAGTCGATTGGCTAAGCTAATTTCAGGTCGATCCCTTACTTTAGTGCCATCAGAAGTAGAAGAATAATAGAATAAGTCTTGCGCCTAGAACATTATTTTCACACAGCTGAGAACAGAATGTAATACAGTCACAATCGTACGGTGCATTGCATATTTTGCTAAAGCAGACCCGAATGTTCGATGCCTTGAATCCTTCCCATCCCTGCACACTTGTCAACTGACTCTGTCATATGGCTGACTAGTAGCTCGGGGGTAGATAGACTTGTAATTACTACAGCAATGCGCCTGCAATGGAATATTGCGCATTTTGTATATTTTGAGCTGTCGTGATCAAATCTGTGAAGATACTTCTGACAACTGTGTGATGGGGTAGTTGCAGTTTCCGTGTGCTCTCTATGTCCGGACTTCAATCGCAGGAATCAGCTCAATCTGCCTTTGGTTATGGCGTCCCATCTGGCCTGCCACAAGGCCCCAGATAAAACAAAAACTGCCTCGGGCTACGGACGGAATCACAACAACAACGACAATGCGCGATGTGTGCTCCTAGAATGTAATAACACTCTACACTCCAGGGGCCGGATATTTCTGCGATTCAGGAAATATGCTGGAAGCGGAATGATCGGAAAGCACAGCCTCCACGACACGACAACAGATAACGGCTTTCGACTCACAGACTTTGCGACAGGACGTAATATGGTCGTAGGTAGCACAAGGTTCCCGCGTAAAACTGTCCACACAGCAACCTAACGATCTCCGGGGGTCGAACCGCCGACTAAATCGACCATGTGCTCATTGACGCAAGACATGTGTCAAATATCCTGGATGTGCGAACATTCTGGGGGGCAAACGTCGACTCTGACCATTTCCTCGTTGCACGTTTTCAACTCAACTGTCCAAGTCAGAACGTTGCACCAGTCAACAAAGAGGAATTTTGATATTGGACACCTAAGCACACCGGAGATTGCCGGAGCCTTCGAAGAACAATTAAGCAAGAGACTCTCCCTTATCTCTACGTCGAACACCAACGCCAACGAGATGTGGTTGCATTGCCGCTCGGCCATCAACGAGGTAGCGAAAACCACCTTAGGCGAGTGTGAGCAGAAACAAGAGCAGTAGATGAGGAGTACCGGGCTAGAAGACGGAAGGAGAAGAAGCTTCTACGCCTGAAGAAACGGTATCTAGCAACCTCTCGACCCAAGGACATCGAAGAGCCTTTTATAAAAAAGCCAAAAGCCTGGCGTCAGGAAAGGCACCCAGGCTATTCGAATTGTTAGGGTAACCTTGTTAATGACCCGTAGGAAACAGATGATGTGTTTAAGCAGCACTTCCAAAAACTGCTTAATGGGCCTGACCTGGAGAGAGTGATAGGGAATCAAGAAATCTCAACTCCCATCTAGCTTTGAAGAAGTCGGCACAGCCATTAAAAGGCTCAAGAATAACAGAGCCGCAGGCTTAGATGGCCTACCGTCAGAGCGCTTCAAGGCCGGTGGCAATGTTCTGGTGGGGAGCATGCATCAGATCATCCGTGAAATTTGGGAAGACGAAATCATGCCCGATGACTGGAATATCAGCTCCATATGCCCCATCCACAAAAGAGGCGATCTTACCTCTTGCAACAACTATAGAAGTACATCCTTGCTCAACGTCGCCTTCAAGATCCTGTTCAGCGTACTGTGTGAAACTCTAAAGCTGTTTTGTACCGCACTAATCGGCATGTACCAGTGCGGCTTCTGGCCCGGTAAATCGACCTTAGACCTACGCAAGACGTCTTCTCACCAAGGAAAATCATGGAGAAGACTTTTTATCGATTTTAAAGCCGCATCGCAAAGAGCTATTCGAAGCGTCGAGAAAGCACTATCTTCTGCAAATCGGTCCAACTATTGGGGTACGCAGATGACATCGACATCGACATCGTCGCGCGTTCCCTACGGGCCGTAGTGGAAGCTTTTACGACTTTTGAAGAACATTCGAAACGAACTGGTCTCAAGGTCAATGAGGATAAAACAAAATATATGCTGTCAACCAAAACCGTCACACACCACCTTTGACAAAACTTCACAATTGGCAGCTACAATTTCGAAGTAGTAAAGGAGTTTGTCTACCTCGGGGAAAACGTGAACTCCACAAACGACATCACAGTAAAGATCCGTCGTTGAAACGCCCTTGGCAAAAGGTGCTACTTCGGTCTGTCGAAACAACTGGCCTCAAAACTCCTGACCCGAAGGACCAAATTCATGCTCCACAAGGCTCTCATTTCGTCAATTCTATGGAGCCGAAAGCTGGACGCTAAGCAAAACTGCAGAGCTGATTCTTGGTAAAATTGTACGCGGCATATATGATCCCGTCTGCTAGGAAGGTGAATGGAGGAGAAGACATAACCGCCAACTCTACGAGCTGTACCAGGATGTGGATGTAGTCCGTAAGACAAAAATCCGTCGACTGTACTGGCTCGGCCACATCGAGTGCACGGACAACAATGCTCCAGCAAAGAGGGTCTTTGAATCCGAGCCTCCCGGTTTGGGAAGGAGAGGAAAACCGAACTTCCGCTATAAAGACTGCTTGGTCTTAATGACTGGAAGCAGCATGCCCAGGATCGTCAACGATGCAAGGCAGCGGTATCACAGGCTCTGACCCTCCTTGGGTCGCCGGCCTGATGACTAAGTAACTATTGTCTGCTTTGTGCTAAATTGTTCTCAGAGCGCTGATTGTTCTTATTGCGTAGAGCCTCTATGCAACGAAAGTTGCCTTGCTGTCTACTTGGTAGCGAGAGCTCCCACCCGGACTGATGCAGTGTAGGCCTTAGGTTACCACTCCGGAGAGCAGGATCCTTCTCGCATATCAAAACGCGATGTTCGACAATGTAGTGTATTGACAACTCTATGGTAGAGCGTGGGAACGTGAGAGTTGTGATCTGACCATCGACAAGCGCGGCTGTACTGGCGAGCTGACACGGCATCATCCCGGAAAGTGCTGCCACATGGCATTTTATTATAAATGGTAGTTGCAAATGAAACACATGAAATATTTGAAAAAACGGAATTCACTTAACTTTTGAACACACTTTCGAAGTAGCCCCTTAAATAAACAAGCCTTTTTTTATTTAGTAAACAATTAACAATAAATAGAGAATATAAGGTTATAAAATAAACATACCAATCCTTTAAAATATATTAGGAACTAGTGTCAAAATCGTAACAGTCCTTGCATAAAAATAGTGCATGTTCCATATATGGCCGTTCGGATTTTTTTGTAGGCCCATCACGACATCTGACCCGCATAATTTTGTGGTGATGGATGTACAGCTTCATTGACTCCAGCTACACGAAAAAACAATGCGTTTGAGTGATCAATTAAAAAAATACGGTTATGTAAATAACAGGATGGGTATGTCATACCCCGCCACACTCTCACCGGGTTAAGGGGTTGTCGAGCATTACCCACAGTTGCTTCAGAGCCTCTTTAGATCTAATTATCGGGAACCAAGGTAACGCTCCGATGGAGAACTTTAATCGTGCAATCGATTTTACTTCGTTTCGAAAAATATTCATCAAACATTATTGAAAGATCAAATCCCTGAATGGGAACATAGCTATGTTCACACAATAAACCCCATGCAAAAATGTCATACATGAACTAATGATGTGTAAACCGCAATAAATGCGTACTACTTAGTAACTTCTTACTCTTCTCCTTCAACTTATCCCTGTCGACAGTCAGAATTTAAATAAGCCTGCACCACACAACAGATACAATCTACAGTCCATACAGTGAATGCAATTAATTGAAAAAAATCAGTAACGAACTTTTGCAAATCGCTTTCAGTCCATTCAAATAGTTAGTGTGACCCAACACCTTTGAACACATTCCATTAACGCACTCCGCTCCAATCAAATATGTGATAACTTCCTCTATCAGCCTCCCGCAACAGCGACGGCGAGTTCCCAAAGTATGCCTAACGATGAAATGAACGTTATACAACGCATTGTTTCAAGGAGAGGAAAAATGTTACTTGCTTATGCAATTCTAACGCAAGACACTCGGATTTCATCGAAAAAACACCATTAAAGCTAGGCCCATGATCGTGGCTGAGATGTTGTTGTTTCTCTCTCGTTATTTACTACGCGCCCTCATTCTCAACAAGTGACTGGGGGATACATTTGATTTGTGTGACAAGCACAGTGTGGGACCAAAGCCATAAATTCGGGAACTCAAAAATTGGTTCGCAGATTATCTAGACTTCATTTTGTAGCCTGCCTCCAGTTATGCAGATGAGGAGATGTCAATCGGCTCGGCTGTTTACGATGCTCTGCTTACACCTGACATACAAGTGTTTGCTTGATTATGACACTACCTAGAATGTATCTTGTGACGACGATCTTTTATTTATACTTTCATTGATTTTTCGAGGAGCCAATGTCGACACCTTCTTTCGTCGGGACATGTTGCATATTAAGTTCACTTAGTTTAAGGGGGTCGTTGCTCGCATGAATGTTCGTAATGGTACAAAGTGGTTATCGATTTCAGGTTTTACAAGAACTTGCTTGGCTTGTGTCAAGGTTTTGCACATACCTTGGCACGACTTTGAGCTTGTCTTCATTTTCTTTTCAACCTTGCGATACCTCGTGCCATACCTCACTGAACACTAACTGGCAAACAACTCAGATGAAATTGGGCGTTATGTAATTATATTTAATTTGTACGGAACTCCATTTTATTACGTGGATTTTTTCAGTACTCTAATTATGACGGCGGCCAGTCTGATGGGGACATGTTTAATAACCTTCAATTAGGCAGTAGAGAGGTGGAATTGGGAGTTATTTTTGGCTGATACCACTGCCGGTTGTTATGGGGACAACAGTTTGCTGTAGAATACTGAGTTAGTTTCCGTTACACTCTCACAAATTCGCAACATTCGGTTCTACAACCAGGGTGACGTGAATGGGATGGTGTATCAACTGGGGGTTTTATGATTTTCACCCAAAAGGCGTTGATGTATCACTTAAGTGCTTTCGATAACCCAAAAGGGTTTATTCTGATTATTAGAAAATTGTTTTCGATCACTTTCACCGATCGTAGGTAGGTCAAAGGGCCGCAATAGCAGTTGGAAGATGAGCCAGAAAAAGCAAAAACCATCCTATACAAACCACTGTCGAATTATTTAAACATTTCGATGTCGGCAAATGCACTCCAGTGTATCTGATTCGATTAATACAAGCAGGAACACATAACCACAGGGGGTACAGTAGTCGTAGGCCCAGTTTGGCCGCTGTTGCAGTTGAAAGTTGAACTAGGAAAAAGCTAAGGTGAAAGCTTAGTCTAGGCCTAGCATCAACTGACAGTGATCATCCAAAAAAAATCATCTCGAATCTTAAGAAAGCGCACTCTATCTTTGATCGTTGGGCTGTATAATAAACTCTTGTATGTGTTTTGAGGTTGCGTCCAGCCCGCCCGACCCAGCTCTAAGCTTGCTGGTGGGCACACATTTCATGTTTTTATCTTGTTGCCTGGCTTAATATCATATGTGTGTAGTTCATAATTTACTTGGGTGGACTCTTTCAGAGTCCAGCCTGAGTCCTGGGCCTAATACTATAACTACCTTCTCCCTTTCTTAGAAACTGCGCCCTGCCTTGTATATTTGACTTATCTCTAAAAACTAGCATCTAGCACTATATGTATAGAAAGCTTCTTTTATTGTTCCTATCTTTGACTCTGGTAGAAAAAATAAAGCAGGGAAATTATTGACTTTACCTTTTCTTCCGAAATTATTTGATTCGCTAATTACTGAAAAGTTAAGTTTCTTTTTCCTTACTGGCAATTCTCAGCACAGTTTTGTAAAAGTAAAACTATTCGTAATTTCGGAAATAAGAAACCAGGTTGGAAATATATCTACAGATTTTAGAAAAGGTTTTTATAGAGCTGCTTGTTTTTATACTGTTTTTAAATAATATTGTTAAATTCCTACCGGGAAAGAACATGCCGTTAATGTTTGTGGACGAATCTGAAATGTACATGTCGCGCAGTGATTAACATTGCTTTTACTTATTAAATTCACATCTTCAGAAATTTCAGGAGTGATGCTGCAAAAACTACCCATCTTTAAATATTAGTAAGTGATTAGTTATAACACAGATTTGGGTGTGCCGTTGGATACTAGCTATCTTTGAATTACCATGTTGAATATATGACAAGCAAACTAAATGAAAGCACACACGAGAGATATCCAGGCCACTCGATCCTCCGCCATCAATTCTTACTCATCGGGAGCTATACCCAAGCGGAATCAGGTAAGTTCTTGAACATGGTCCAACCACCTGGTCGTGGTTCTGTCAAGCGGTCGTATACATAATGGAATCGCATTCAAGGCATACCTCGGAAGACGTGATGATGGGGGACATTCCTACCACGTGACCAAACCATTGAAGCACAGTCATTTCCGTTCGAAGAAGCAGCTGCTCAACATTGACTTCACCACGCACTCCCGTGTCTCGTACCCTTTCTCGGCGAATAACTCCCACAACAGCATTAAGAAATCTCATCTCGGTAGCTTGTATTCGCGATTCTATTCTTTTGGTCAAATTTCATGACTATAGGTGAGAGTTGAAATAAATACTGAGTTGAAAATCGCTAACTTGGCTTTGACAGCATACTGGCCCTTCCTGATTACAGGTCTTAGCTTTTTCACAATTGATTCGTCTTGGCCAATCATACAGCTAGATTGAACATTACTCCTGCCATCACTTGTGAAAAAGATCCCGAGATACTTAAACATCTTCACCTGCTTCAATGGGACTGCACTAACATGTAGAGTGGATTGAATAGGCGTTCTGGAAGTCATCATAAGCTCCGACTTGTTCACGTTAACCTTCATCACAGCATCAGCACATACGGCCGCTAACCTATCGGGGATGCGTAAAATTGTACCCCCTCTCATTCCGAATTTACTTACTTACCAAAAATTACTGAAAAATCAAACAAATGCTAGGAAGTAGTAGTTAGCATAATAAACATGGAATCTGAAATGGATATAAGAAAAAGTAGTCACTTAGCACACACTGTTTCTAGTACTATTAAGAACTCAGTTGAAAGAAAAGAGAGGTCTGGTCGAAAAGTCGGTTTTATGAAACCAAAAAAGTTTTTGAAAACAAATCCGAAATTTTCTGAATGTAATTTGGCTACAAAAATTCAGAATGTTAAAATTTCCTGAGTTCATTAAGTGAAGAGTACTACGGGCTTGAAAACATATAAAGTCCAAAAAGTTCCAGATCGGAAAGCAAAAATGTCAATTTTCGGTGGGAATGTACCCAATTTTTGGACATTTTCGATGGCGCGCCTTATCTGCTATGATTAAAGCGCTATGTAATGTATGTAATTAGGTGTGACACCTGTAACGAATGCGAACAAAAAAAAAACCATGCAAGTTATCTGGTCCGTTGGCGGAGTGGGTTGGTGCGTTGCTCACGGTTTTCGCAGGTTCTGTTTTCAGACAAATCTGGAGTTATTCTGTTGTTTTTCTTTTGGATAGGCAATTTTTCGATTTGTCGTAGAAACAAAATATACATTATGGGATGATTACATAAATGCGTATCACATTCTTCCTGTCGTACGACAGGATTTTCTACTAGTATACAATAAACCACTTGTGTGTGCTTTAAGATTGACTTTGTTTTCTGACAATATTCTTAACCTATCTTACAATAATTTTATTACCTACTTTCTTCAAATTATTTACCTACCAAGTCGGCTTAATCGGTTCGGTGTCGCATCAACAGAACAAGTTCATACGCAGCCATCGTGGAATCGTTGTTGCATCAGGACAACGAAGTTCATTCGAATGCATATTCCTGACTTATACATTTCTTTACATTGGCGGTATTGACCGCAACCTTGTCAATGAGGGAGTAGGAAGGCGCTGGATTTCCGTCTGGGAGGATGTGAGGATATCTAAGTCATCTGCTCTCACCAAAATTCTACACGAACAAAACCTTACTTCAATCTACTTAGACTACACCTCACCACGACACTTCCCAGAAAACAACTTTGAAACCCTGATTCCTGACATGATTTCTTTTTTATAAAGCCATTCACTTTTACACAGGTGGATCCAAGACGGATGATGGAGTAGGAAGCAGCGTTTTCTCGGAGGGTCTACACCGGCGATATTTGCATTTTCACTGATAGCCAAGCAGCAATCAAATCCCTGGCACCGTTCTATATAAACTCTAAACTAGTAATCGACTACCATGCATCTCTAAACGAGATATCCGAACAGTTCAACATTCGCCTGTGCTGGGTGCCAGGCTATAAAAACTGCAAAGCTGATGAACTCGCAAAACGCGCCAATAGACTGGCAGTTGATAGCATCTATGTAACATAGGTACCCCTATTACCACCTTCAAGCTACAGCTCAATAATATCTACGCAAAGAAAGTCAACACCAGATGGTTGACAGGTTGGCAGGTAACCTGTCGAATTTCAAAACAAATCTGGCCCAATTTTGATCCTAAAAGATCAAGCGATCTTATTTCCATAAAGAGATCAAAAATTAGCACTGCAGTGGGTATAATCACCGGACACTGCCTCGTAGGCCTTCACGCAAAAAGACTAGGTCTTTTTTCCAACGACTTCTGTAAAAGCTGCCTGGACGAAGAAGAGCAGGAAAATATCCACACCTTCCTTTGCAACTGTTCTGCTCTCGCCCCAACGACCTCAGCAAAATACCAGTCAAAACGTTAGTGAAATTTGCTGAGAAAACCAACTGGCTGTTATAAACCCCCTTTCATCTCCTTCTCCCTATCTAAACACCTATATCCTATCTCAATGCAATGGGGGACTAAATTTGATTGGATTGCGTCTTATCAGCTGATACAGAATGAGTGCCTTCCCAGACTCCAGTTGACAGAAGTCGCACTAGAACGTACCGATTAGTGGGCGACGTTGAGCAGGGATCTATAGATTCAATAGTTGTTGCAAGAGGTAGGATCGCCTTTTTTGTGAATGGGGCATATGGATATGATAATACAGTCGCCGGGCATACTCTCGTCTGCCTACAATTCTGCAGATGATCTGGTGCCACCATTTCATTTACTATTTAGTCTTATTACCGTCGTTTTGCCTCAATTAAAGATTTATTGTGCCGGCATACAATATAAATGTTTGTTGAGCTAATTGATTTTAACCTGTCTATTACCCTCATATCAAATAACATTACTTCATTGCGTTCAGTCATAATTGTTTGCATCAGTTGTGAGTCAACAACTTCGATGCCGCTTATTCTAACTTCGTCGTCGGTATTTCTGTTTTCCACTTCACAGTTATATCCGACTTTCCTTTCACTTTCCTGTTAAAGTCGTTAATAACTGTGTCTTGACTGGCCGATCGAGGTTTCAACTCTGAACAGATCTCCGTGGATGCGGGCTGCATCAATTAAGTCACAAAAATACTCCAAGTTTGATTTATTTGCGAATTTAAACAAAGCGATTTAATGATGTGTTGAATTGTCTGCTGCAGAAATGTGTCTGTGGATTGTTTTGGGTCTGCAGAGGCTCGTTGTTTGCCTGCGGATATGTATGTACATATCTGAACAACTACATATTTAAGATAAACCGGAACAATTTACGGTTTATTAGTGTTAGGTTGTTTAAAAATTTTATATTAAAGCACAAAATTTAATTACTTAATCTGCGTTAGTTAAATTACTTGAAAATCGATTCACATAAACAAAAATATCCTAATTCGGTAATAGCAAAATTCGAGAAGAAAGACTTTCCGAAATACTCGTATTTTCTTGGTAACGAACCGTCTTAGGTTTCGGACAGGAGACTTGAGTCGTTAATTGGTCCATACTCCGTGGCATAGTTGGGCGTGCTGTCGGGGTAATCAAAATATTCGTATGCATACGGCAGTGTAGTCACTGTGGGGGCATCTGACTTCGAGAATGGAACTTGAATCGCAATCGGAGCGGAGTACCTTATTGTTGGTCGTGAAAACACAGGCAGTACATTTGTGTGAAGAATGACACCTAGGGCAACCTGCACACAAGCAAAGACTGCAAAAATCTGTAAATTAAAAGCAAATTCATTTGAAAAGAACATTTCATTTTTCGTGAACTTACCTTCCGCATTTCTTGAAAATTAGATGATGTTTGTGGGAGAAAGAATCTGACGAGAATGGGGCAGACTTTCCGCGGTAGAACCCACTTATATACGAATTTGAAATATACATTGTTGACCTCTGGTGGAAGAGAAATCTTAATTGAGCACGAAACTCTTTTCAAATTGGCTGTAATTTTGACTCGGGTCTCAGAGTTGAAAGCATGCAAGACGATGTTGATTTCTAAAAAAAGCTAAAAACACGCAAGAATATTTGTCGAGAATATACTGAAGCGAAACATATTCGAGTTGCATAAGCACACACAGAAATGCATTATTTTAGCGGGGATCTTATTTAAAACTAAGCCGAAGTGTCATTTGACATATATTCTTAGCACGTTTTTTTTATCCTTCAAATTTGTGAGAAAGAAAGGGGTGGGCATGGGCCTCAACCAACAAGCATCTACAGCTAGCCCCAGTTGTACACTCCTAGTTGGCTGAGGTGTTTCCTCACTTGTGTGCGCCTTCTTAGACGTAGACGTGTCTAAGTACCTCTGTTTCTCTGTCCCACATGTGCGGAGTTAAGGCCTCTTCGGGACGGTGATACGTTGTTCATACGCTGTTCATATGGCTGACTAAACAAACCTCTATAGCACGTACAATTCTTGTTGTCTCCAGATGCCATCAACGCAAAGATGACATGGAGAATTTTTCTCTCGACGAGACTAAAGACGTTTGAGATTGTCCATGCCTCTGCTCCGTAGAGCACATCTGCGATGATAAATGTCTGATATAAAGTCAGATTTGTCCTCCGAGAGACGGCTCTACTACTCAATTACCTGCTAAGTCCAAAGAAGTACTCTGCGTATCATCCCGATACTGATGTTGTTCTCACTGCGGACCCGAGGTAGTCTACCTCTTAGGTATAGCTGCCCATTGTGACCCTCTGTTCAAGTCGTTGATGTTGCATGTCATTTAACGAGGACAGCATGAACTTAAGTTTGCCTTGATTCACCTGAATTAAATATTTTGGCACTATTGCGAAATGTTTATAAATTAATCGTTATTATTATTTTCACAATTTTTATTGTACAATATTTTATTTTGTGTGAATCGGCCGAGTAATAATCTCCAAGCTGAACCATTCACTAGAACTATTCAATTTATATAAACTTAAAGAGGATCGGTCGAGGTTATTACCAGGCTGCACCATCTACTTAGGGATACAACTCAATTATCTTTATTTTATGATTTAACTTGAATCGGCCGAATAATAATTCCAGGCTGCACCGTTCACGGCAACTTAAACTTATAAACTTATATGTTAGAGGATCGATCGAGGAATTGATCCAAGCTGCACCGTCCACTTGACATTAGCCATTAGATGATGTTGGAATTACGTCCTGCATTTATAGTTATTTAACTAACTAACTTTTAACTAAGTCTGGACTCATCCGACATGTCCACTCAGCCACAAAGTGTGATAGAACTGGCCAGGGTTACGCACAGCAAGTTGAAATGCACGCTGTCATAAATACGACGAATATGTGGTGAGTGTGGATCTGCATTGCGATACTTGGTGCACTCAAGGGTCTCCTTTCTTATGGATCGGTTAACTTTCTTTACGACTGCTGTACCATCAGCATAACAGATGGCACAGATACAACACCCCCAGAGTCGTAACGTCAGATAGCCTAACTTCAAATCATATCAGCTTATGCACACGAAACGTACATATTTTCAAATATTGCCAAGAAAAGGAGAAAGTGCATTGGGTTGTGATTGAAGGCTCTGAATTGAATGTTTTAGCAATGTTTTATGCAAGCGATGGCTGAGTTTGGAATTGGGTGGATATTTTGACGACACAGAGCAGTTTTAGTCGATAGTGCAGGGGACTGCGCAATTGGTGAACATGCATTGCGCCTCATGGCCAATCTTGCAAAAGTTGTGAAGATGAAGTATCCCAGAGTACTTTTTTCACGACAAGGAATGTTTCACCAAAAAGTCTTTCCTAGGACCGGCGATGGCCGAACCCCATCTTTCAAAACTTCCACAGCCACTCAAGAAGACAGACAAGACGTCATGTTTATTTTCGCCGCCTTACCAGGTTTCTGGGAAAAAGACTTATTTTTAGACCTCATAGACTCAAAAAGGATTGATCTTAGAAAAATTATACGGGTCTGACTGGTTTTTGAAGGATTTATGCAAAGTTTCAAGGTAAAAACAAATCACCCAAAAATAAATGAGCCGCGACTGTGAAGCCGACAATACACCCGTTTACCCACCTACCGTGAATTACAAATAATGCTGTCTGTTTCGATACCCCTCGCAGTCAATGGATGCCAAACTCTGAGTCATTTTTAATTCAAGTGAATACCTGTTGCCTAGTCTTCCTGTTGTTTTAACAAACCTGCAAGGAACTGAAGAGGTTTATTATTAATATCTCGAAGGACATTACGGAAAGTCCGTTCAAGTGTTTTTCGAATAATATAGCTGAAGTGACTTGGTACGATTTCCTATTTATTGAAGGTCGATGAGTGGGATTTGTTTCAGCACGCTTTCACAGTGTGAGTCTTGAGATGATTGCGATCAGACAGTACTTCAATTACCAATGGACCAGGTGTTTGCTACGTCTACGCTTGCATCTCCCAGTCAACAAGTGTATACGTCAACATGCTTAAAGACAGTGTTGTTGGTGGGCTGGCATGATGTTACGCACTCAGTTCTAGAGTGAATAAGTGTGATTGCGGAAGAGTGAGGCGCTGTTTTTGATGGAATTGTTGTTTGTGGGCAAAATATTATTTATTTTTATTTATTATTCATTTCGTATTACATAAAGGTTTTTTTTTCTTAAGATTAACAATTCAATAAAGATTTGTAACAAAATGAATGAATGAATACAGTAGTCGTTATCCAATTTAGTGAACAATTGTTCTAAATTAGTGTCAAGCGGCACTTCTTTTAATGATGAGGTGACAATATTTCGTTCGAAAATAAATTTTGTAAAATGAAATCTGTTCAAGAATAATAAGTATGAACATTTACTTGCTAAAATTAGAGAGATTCAATTTTAGACATATCAATAGTAAGCAACAACGTTTTAATTTTTTTATGTAACTATTATAATTTGTTGTTATTCTTTTAACAGTGTAATGCGGCGGTAGGTTAGGTTAGGTAGTTGGGCTGCCAGCGCACTTAGACTATGTTGGTCCATTGTGATACCCATAGTCAGACTGCTACCACTGATCGACAACTCCAGTGATAGTGCCGTTAATTTGATACCAACGGCAAATGGTGACTGGACCAGATTTGAAAACCCGATAAAAGCGTTTTAACTTTGCTTTCACTGGGATTCGAACCGGGGACCCCTCTAACCTGGGACAGGCACTCAACCAACGGCGCCATCCAGCTGTTAATGCGGCGGTAACTTTCTAACTATTTCAGAAGTGTGTTGTTTGTGAAATTGGAGCAATAACTAAAGCCATGTTACTCAATCCTTAGTTATAAAACTGATTGTGTCTCCTTGTAAATAAAGGCCAACTATGCGTATAACGATTTGCAAAGGACAGTAAGCGAGTACGAGTATATGTTTCTGTGCAGTTATAACAGGTTTGATTGTATTGAAGTAAGATCCACCCCAACTACTGATCCCGTATTGTAGCCTAGAGTGGGCAAGACCTTAGTAGACCTTACGTAGAACTTTTTTTGAGCAGTAAGGTTTAATAAGATAAAGCTTACAAGCAACTAGATACGGAGTCAATTTTAAACACGAGTTGTTATCTTGATAATTTTGAATGCCACAATTTGGTTGTGGCCAAATACCGCTACGAGGCAGAATGTTCCACTCAATCTGGGCGATGATAGACGAGAATTCCATCCCCCGATCTAGACGATGTCAAGTTAGCTGTATCGAAACTGAAGTAGTAACGAACACAGCCGTTGGTGCGGACGGGGTTGTTGTTTTGGCTACCTGAATGCATCGGCAGATCTCTGAGATATGGTAGGAGGTATCTTAATACCATTTGGCCGATCCACAAGAAAGAAAACTGCGCCAAATGACTTGGGATATGATTGTTGAACATTCTCTCTGCCACTCGTTTGAAGACACTTATGATGAGCCTGATGTTTCCATATCAATGTGATTCTAGGCCAGGGACAATCGCCACTACAGACATTCAACATCTAACCCCATTGATGTCCTATCGGGCGTTCCACAAGCCAGTCAGCTTGGTTCTCTGATCTTTGTCTTAACCATCAATGATGTCGCATATATCATGAAAGACTTCATTTTGTCTATCTTCGCATATGATATGAAAATAAGCAGAATAATATTCGGCTCGATCGACCCATTTGCTCTTCAAAACGACCTTGATTCGTTTGACCTTTGGTGCGACAGCAACTTTCTGGATATAAACGTCAGTAAGTGCCAGTCCATTCATCATATGATTCAAAGAGCATGAATTTAAGTGAAGAAGGTACATGTACTCTCTCAAATAAATATTATTGCAAAAAAATAAACGTGTAAGAAATAAGTATTAGCAGAATACAAATGAGAGCAAATAGAGAAACATAAATTATAATTGCGGATAATGAAATAGGGTGTGTTGTCAGATGTTTGAAACACATATCATAAAGATTGATCATAGTTGAGCGCGGCTTGCAAACCGGACCGGAAGAAGTCTTAACTCCGCACCTGAGGAAAAAAGTAACAGAGTTATTTAGGCAACTGAACCCAATAGAAGCGCACTACGGAGTTAACTAGTCAAAGATCGCACTAGCTGGTGATGCTTGTTGGTTGAGATCCAGGTTCACCCAGTACAGTGTGTTATTTTGCGAATCTAGCGGAACTTAATTCAAAAATCAAAGTAGTCCGAATGACAAAAGTTTGGTATCAAACGACAGGTATAATACCAAGGTATTTACCGTTGTGTAACATCACAAACAGCAATCATTTTTGAGTAAGAGAAATTTAAAACATTAGTTGCATTATGTGACTCAAATTCATCGTGTTCGAGCGAAGTAAGTAGCAACGCTATCTTTTTAATTTTTTCCAATTTCTTGCCTTATCTAATGAATCTTTTCAGTAAATTTGAACCTTGTACGACCTTAGAAAATGGTAGTATTTACCGATTTGCTTGAAGGTCTTAGAATTATCCGTTTTTTTATAAGTTTTCAAAATGTACCCGCCTGTAGCCGCCGCGACATGTTATTTATTACCTTCTTCGGACTATGTACTTCCAAATCCCAGACATTTTGCGCTCAGCTGCGCACTCCATACAATTTTTTCTATGAGTTAACATCGCTCATATAATTAACGATTACTTATCTATGTACCAATACAACTCGGCTGCTCTAAAGGAGAAGAATGTACAACTTAGGGATTTCTCCCTTGCATTCTTAGATTCGATCATTTGAATGTCTATTACACATTTCTTACAAGTTAGACATTAAGAAATGGCAAGCAAGATCATAGGGATTTCATAAACGATTTCGGCATGAAAATGGGACTGCTAGTTGACATGCCAGTAGCAAGTAGCAGGCAATACGAATGATGGTAATACAACGCGAACATTTTTTTAGAAACGTTGCGATGAGTGCGGATATAATAGGCATCAGCATTGATCTGAAATACCGTTTCCGAATTTTACTCGAAGTAATATCGAGTGAATATGAAATTGATGCAGGCACGTTTTGCAAACTACGCATGGTACCACATAAACTTCTAATACATTCAAAAGAGATAATTCACTTGGTCAATTGTCCGAAGAAGCCCTAGAAGCGAGCAATAAGGAATACACACGATTTCGAGAGCATTTTAGCCTGAAATCTTCCAGAAGAAATACGAATAGAAATGTACTAAACTGGTTTTTAATATCATCAGATCCATATCTTTCGAGTCGTAGTACAGCGCTCCATAGAAAAAGGAACCCACTACCTCAAAAATGTATTGCTTAAAGGCTCCCGAAGTACGATTAGCACCACCTAGTAGCAATTCCGATGAGGACGATGATGAGAGCGACTAACTTCAAGTCAAAAAAATTAACTATAATGTGTTAGTTTCATAAAAAAACTACCTTGGGACTTATTTGAGATAATGGGTTAGATTAAAAGAAGTGATTTTTCTATTTTCATTTCCTGAACACATTGGTAAAAATTTGACCAAAATCGGTTCAGTGATCTTTTAGTTAGAGACGTTAGTATCCATGAGGTTTATGGAGGATGTATGGCGTGGGCTATACGTCCCCTATTGGTGACACATATAGCTATTTGTTTTAAAAACTTGATAGAATTACTTTTCTTCCTTCATCGAATAGGAAAATCCATACTTTAGCTGTACCAAGCGCAACAGGAATAAAGTTCCGCTAGATGTCGAAAAAAACACACTGTGCCCTGGACTGAAGCGTCACACAAAGAAGAAGAAGAATACTTGTGCGGGTAGGAGTCGACGCATATACTCTCTACGCCATGGCAGCCACGAAAGACATCCCCACACTGTCGACAATTGTCGACGAATTCAAACGCATTACTAATTGATGATTTTTACAAGTCCTTCAAAATTGTGTCATCTTCACGTTATAGCCACTCTCTTGTTTACGTTTTCGTGTTATTAAATCTGTAGAAAATGTCCTGATTTCATATCCACAGCCTCCACTTCGATCGCATACCACTCTCTGGAAACCTCCTGGCCGGTACACCTGGGGCATTCCCACTATGGCATCGTAATACAAGTCAAGGGCATGTCAATAACTTTAAAGAGCCAACCGTCATAAAATGTAGCAAATGCAATCTCTGAGAAAGCAAATATTTGGTCCGAACACATGTTAGTGTGTGTAATTAAATCTAGCTGTTTGTATTAGCCAAAGAAGCCAATATTGACTAATGGCGGTCGTTAAATTTAATGATATTTCTTAGCCGAATTAAATTAAGGTAATCATTCAAGCATCTTCGAAATACAGGTTTCTGACGATGGTTTCGAAGTGCATGATGCTTTGCGTCTTCAAAGTGGTGCGCGACTATCGGGCGATCGTATTTCTCGGCACTCTGATGCTAACGAAGTCACGTGTTGCAGACGACCTTTAAGGCGATGAAGTGGTGATGACTATCGTGGTGTCATTAACTATTCAATTTGACGAATTTGTGATGTCTGATTTGGTAAAAAGTGGTCACACGGGTGTGGGAAGTACGAGTATATTGATCCTGTTTCATATACACGGGAGAGTAATAGATTCCGAAGTTAGCAGCCACGACTATAGGTGTAATTGAGTTGAAAGTATTTCTTTAAATATACAAGCGAAATGTTTGTCATAGCAGGGAAGATGGTTTTTGGCCATCTGCAACATAACTAACCAACGTTCTCGATTAAAGCTCATTGCATTTTCATACCAATTGTCGCCAAATGTTGTGGTCTTTCTTCGGATAATTTGGCAATTTTTTCGGGTGCTTTTATTTCTATGGAGTTCAAGGGGTTTAGTGACTATTCAACAACTTCTTGCTCTGTCGTTTGAACTGATTTATGAATTAGACCCAAGTCACAACATAAAGTTCATAATTCATTATGATTTCTTTCAAATTCACAGACTTTGTAATATCGATTGTTTCTATATTAATGGTGAGAGGATCCAGTGCTTTTTTGTCAACAACAGTTGATACAATCCCTGCAGAATGACTATGATTGGAGGGAATTAATATTTTAAATAATTCCTGGAAACCCACCACTCTTCCTCTTCAACGCAATACACCACATTTAGACAACTTATTTGTTTATATTTTGAATTTTTCGAAGTGCAAATAAACAGCGAAACTTAAGCTTTAAATCAATCGAATTCAATTAATTCAAATCTAAAGTTGAAACTTACATATGTTACATATGTCACAAATATCCCAAGGAAACTATGAAAAATTCAAGTAGCCAACTGTCATATTCAAAAAATTAAATTAATTTTTGCAATTTTTGAATTAAATGGAAACAAACACTTTTTGGTCTTCAGATTGTTATTTTGTTTATTGAATTATAAATTTCAAAGGATACATAGGAACAAATCGGACAAATGGCCTTAACGGCCTTACTTTCACATACGCACTTTTTTGTCGAAAATTTGCATGACCATTCTGCATAAATAAATATGACTAAATTTCGTTGATGGGCCTGTTGACATAGACAATTGACTAAAGTCGTTCAATCAGACGATTTTGGTGGTCAATTCTGATCATCAAAACGAGAGAGTACGCGACCAGGAAATATGCAGTAATTGAATTGTTTTAACAGCTGTATGACATGTGCCACCGTCATGTTGAAACCACATATTGGTCTCATCAACATCATCAAATTTCGCAGAAAGAACTGTGTTGTCATGTCGCACATTTTTGTAAGCAACCAGCTTACTTGGATGAAAACCAAAGGACCAAGAACCGAAGAATCATAATATACCTATAAAGTAGAAGTGAACTTCGCTTTATAACACACCCCATTATTCTCCGTTCAATTCAAAGTTATCACAGATGCATCATCACTTTAGCCATGTAATGATTTTGTTGGAGAGTAACGTTTCATTACTCGGCAATAGCTAATACAGCACTAATCACCACATTCCCTCACAAAGCACACACCAAATTGAATTACCAACACGATCACCGAAAAGATGGCAATCGCTAAAAGCACACAAATCAAGAGGATAAGATAGAAAAACACTAAATTTTATTACTCTCAAATAAATATATAAGATAAATGTCTAATCACTAATCACAGTCACTGGCACAACGCACTGCCGTTTATCTACTTTTTGTAGGACTCCCTCGCTTGATACGACGTTATTTGCGGCAGCAAACCGTTCTGGCGTAGGTGCGTCTTAAGCGGAAACGGTTTGAATTTGATGGGCACCGTGCCGAGGGCAAACGGCAGCTGCGCGTTGTACGATGACGGGAGCGACGCCGTTGCAGGCGCTGTTCGATAATGCTGCTTTGTTGTTGATCCCCCAAATCCTTTCGGTTCGATTTGTGATGCCTCTCGCTGATTGTAGGATGGTGGCATGAGCTCCTGACTTGGTGCGGAGTGATCTTGGTAGTCCTGATGGGTCTCGGTACGCGGCACAGTCCTGCCCAGCTGCGGACGGAAGAGACTCTCTGCGCGCACTGTTTGGTGATGCGATATGCTTCGAGGCTCCACTTGGTATCCATTTCCGCTTGGTGCGAACTCAGTGGCGATCTTTACCGAGGGTAGTGCTTGGCTGGAAAAGATCGGCTGTTGCTGGTCACTTGGGGTGTATGGACGAAAGTTATTCACTCTCGTTGTGTCCGGTTGTTGCTGGCGATTGTAACCAATATCCTGTGTGTACGAATGCTGCGGTTGGCGGTATACAGACGTGACATCCTGCACATGATACTGCGACGTATAACGATTATTCTGACTTTCTGCACCACTCGAGAGCACGTAGTAATAATCCACATTTGGCTGGCCCGCTGGAATTTTTATGTAGTACGCCAGCGATGCTGGGACGGTGGTTAAGGAAACGTCTCCCGGCTGGCTGTACGAGTATCCTGTGTTAAGATCATTTTGTAATCCGCTGATCCTTGCGCACGCCGAAATCGCCAACACCAACACCAGCAACCACTGAAAATGTATAGAATTCTTGCGTTGAGTCTCTGCGTTGTGGACGTCTCCAATAACGTACCTTAGTCCACATAATTGTTCACCTTCGTCGGGTTCAATCCACTTCAGCTTTTGCCTTTGAAATGATCTCGTTAAAATTACAGTTATCTTTTTATACGACCATCCCCTCCTCCCTGCGGCGTGGGCTCGTCGTTCGCCACCACTCTCACTTTCTAATGGCTATCAATTTCGGACCTATCACAGCGACGTCTTCTCAGCTGATTAGCCAGATTAGCTGTTGACTGAAACTATTTTTATGTCTCCTCTCTCAGGCAACCCGTCAGCTTGAGCTTCATCTGAAGACTTGACAGGCACCGATCACACAGCAAGGCGGGCTTGTGAATCAATCGATTGAGTAATCGAGTGCAGTGTAGTGGGGACTGGCACTAAAGATAGTGACATCGATTTTAGGGCTCCCCATTGCGTAAGATTCATTTGCCAGACTGACCCGGCGCTCAATGTGTGAAAGGGTACAGGCCAGAAAGATAATCTTTTTTTTTTACTTTTTGATTAATGAATAAAGTTTTCCGCTCGGCTTGAATTACAAGCATCTTCGTCTGCGGCTGCGTCTATGCTGGCTTGTGTCAAGATGGTGGTTAATAATTCAAATTTATTGTTAATTAATTTGGTGCTCCTCTTGATGAATGTGTGATAAAAATTAACATTTCGGAGGCGTTCGATCTCACGAAGGACCATCACATTTGCGTGTGGCGCGAAGCGGAGCCACCGCAGACGTGGGAACCCGCGTTTAAGTCGGCCGTTCGCTTGTCTGACTTTATTAGGCACAAAATGTGTTATGCAGCTAGAGCTAATTTGCTGGCTTGTTTGATCAAATGGACTTGGGCTCGCCTCAGGGGCAAGCAGCTGAGATTAGTCTGGTCAGTGCCGTAGAATGCGACAAAGACTGTGAAAGTAAACGTACATTTTTGGCCAATTAATTGATTGCAACGGGTAGCCTATTCCGTAACGCCGAAAACATCCGTTGGTGAAGGTTTGAACGAACATTTAGAGTTACATGATGCCGGGCGAAAGGTAAAAGCGATGTGGCTGCGATAAGGCTGCAAATCGGGTCGCTTTGTTTTTCATCAAATTAAGCTGACCCATGAATAAATGCATGTTAATTTTGACGGGTAGTCCGACGAGTAGGTGTCTCCTAATTGTGCGTGTTGCCTTAAAAAGTCGTTTCCTACTAAGAAATTTGAGTGCTCTAATTTTGGTAACCGTCACCATGCCATCACATCCATCGCACCATCAAATCTAAACGTTTGACTGCCCAGCCACTAGACAGGAAGTGATGTTCTGTTATTTAGAGTTCTTCATGCTGGTGCTCAGAACGCATGTAGCATTTAAGTGCCCGAGATCGAACCGCTGACCATGAGATGTTTAGCCGAAGAATGCCAATAATCGATCGAATTGAGCGTGTGGTTTAAGTATTTAACTTTTAGTATCATCTCGACTTTAACAACACCACAGCTGGCGAACAATTTAAATTGGAAATGCGAGAGCAAATAACAACATCAGCTGCTGGTATAGTGTGTCATGGCATGAAACCAGTTTCGACTCAAAACCACGGAAAGCATTTTGAGGCACTTAAGACACTTTAGGTTTGAATAAATACATCAACATCGAAGTCTTCAAGAAATTAAGACAGATTTATTCGTGTTCATTCAAACCATGGGAACAGCGTTAGGAATTCTGTATTTTACATAAAACATCTGCGAAATTTGCCACGGCCAGTTTGCTAAATTCAGCGAGTTTAATTTGTACGTTTTTATTTGAACAGGAATCACGGTTCATGTGGTCGTAGGAAAGCTTAAGTGAAGTGGGTGGTTCATCTCCACTTGTATGTGACAGTTGAGACGCAAGCGTTCTGCTGCGTTGTGCTACAGGCTCGGAATCGAAGACTCTTCGAACAGGAGCGGTGTTGTTCATGTGCTCTACATGGCCTAGCATTGGGACCCATTGTTCTCGAAGGGTGTAAGAAGCAATTTGAACGTGAAAGTTAACGCTTGACTAAGCCCATGACGGTGTATCGGTTGTATCACCTCCTGTAAATGACATCAATCCGAAAAGGACCAAAGATTCCACGCTTAACCTTTCTCTCGAAGACAGCAAGGACTTTCTAGACGATGAAGACATATTTTAGCTGCATATTGTGATGCTTTGTCGAAGACGTAGATCTTGTGCGTTCTTTCTGGAGGACAGTAGATACTTCCTTTTTCTCTCGTTCACCGCAAGAGTTGGCTCAATGCAATGCCAGAAATGCAAGGAATGCTAGGATTCCAGCAGCCTGTTGCGATTATAGCCTTCGCCCGAACCTTGGCCACAACAAAGAAATTATTCGGGTTGATGTTGGTTTCTCGAATGGGTCGGAGATGAAGAATATTTTAATATTGATCGACGGCTGCTATATCTAGTTTAATAATGGCTCTGAGCTCATCCAGGTTAGGTTGGAGTGATTGACTTCTGGTCAGAGTCACACTTAGGCCAGAGTAGGCCTTATGTATTACCACGCCGAGCCGATCAAATTGCACCCTATTGAGCGGATTGCAGTTGATATTCTTGCCGCAGTCCACCAAATCGCGACTGTATACAGAATTATGGATCTGCCAGTCGACCATGCGAGGCTGTAGTCCCCATTTGCATCCACTAGCTAAAGGCGTTTAGGTCCTTTTGTGCACTTACCTGGAAGTTGAGTTTCTAAGTTAACTTTGTGTCCAATACTTGCGCTGCCATTCAGCTGTAGAGGAATGCCACACATTGAAGGAGGGTCGAAGTCAAGGAATTTATATTTTCTGGTGAAGATGACTAACTCCGTTTTCATACTCAGTTTGTTGACGAAGCTGTTTAGTCAAAAATACGCTTCATCACTGATGATGATTTTGCGATGTAATTGGTTATCTCCAGTCAACATTTCTCAATCAAACGTATCTAATGCGAGAGCTTACGTCGCTTCATATAATCGAGTGACTTTAGTTCCTGGATTAGCTTTGCTTTTGTAAGAATCCAGGATAAGATCTTGACGTAAAATTTTCCATAGTGTGGTCTTAGGTAGGTAGATGGGATCGATTGTTTTGGTTCGTTTGCGACGCACGGTTAATGACAGCAATATTTTCGGCACTTCGACTAACCCGTTGTCTCACTGCTAACATCCAGCGGAGAATATTTAGTTCACTAGGCTATGAATTACTTGCTGGATGGGACGAGATGTACGAACAAAAATTGGCGTTGACGGTCCTAGAGTTATTTGAACTGTAGATCTCCGGTAATGGTGAATTGAATGATTCTGGGCATAAAACATTTTCTCACAAAATTAAAATGAATTAAGTTTCAAAGTCAAAATTTCCAATATAGTATATTCTAGAGTAACATTCACAAATAAATTAGACTTAGACATAGTATGGAACATCTAAATATTTACTTATATCTTATAGAAGCACGGGCGCACCATAGGCAGCTGCATATTGAGCCGCATAGGGTGATGCCGCATAGGCTGACGCCGCATAGGGTGATGCCGCAAGGGGAGAGGCATAAGCGGCGGGTAGTGCCGATGCGTACCTAGCCAATGGAGTAGCATAGCCATAAGGTGAGGCTATGGATGGAGAAGCGTACTTAGCAACTGGTGCTGAGTAGGCATATGGACTGAACCTGGCGGCCAATGGTGCTCCATAGCCCAGAGCAGTTGCGTACGCCCCGTTGTAGCTGTTGCGAATATCCAACTGAGATGTACCCGCTTGCGCGAACAATGGTGCACCGTAGGCGATGGGTGCAACGAGAGCTGGCTTTGCTGAGCTGCATGCGACAACAGCCAGGACAATGGTGATCTATATATAGAAGAGGATATCCGTTAGAGAATGCTGTTAGTTACGGTGGAATTTCTTAGACTTACATATCTGAACATGATGACGATGGGGCTTACGATGGATGTGAGTGCAATGATGGTGAAATAACTGCGAACCACTGGAGGACAATGCACGAAGTGTACCTGTACCGGAAGCCAAGCCAACTTATATAGCAATTCAATGTCTAACTCCGTAGGCAGGTGTTGCCCGTGCGCGACACTCTCTTTTCCGTTAACATTTGCAACCATTTGCATGCGCACGTGATCGGAAAGCGATTGTCCGGAGTGGACACAAAATTCGGCAGAAGATTTATTTACAAAAGTAGCCGGGTTTCATCAGCTGATCGCCCGGCTCATATCGAATTTATGCGAGCGTCTTGCGAATTTCGATTCTACATCCACAATTGATGTGATTAGATTTACAAAATTGCTCTTCCCTCGTACACCTGCTGTGTGTTGAATCAGAATCTTCCAAGAGCCTAGGAATAGGTCTATTCACTTGATGGTTCCGAATATCTGATCACGGATAGGACAAGATCGCGAAATGAAAACCAAAAATAAAACTGATCACGAAGAAATTTCGGTTTTAAATTGCTGTCAAGGTGACGTCGATTGATTGGCGAAGAAAAGTAAAAGTAGTCTGACGGTAGTTTCAGTTGATGACAGATGGAATTTCTGTTCGGTCTGGTGCCATGGAGGTCACAACAAAATGGCTTTAAGAAATGGTCACGATTGTGGCATAATCTGTTGTTGAATTTTCAAAAGTACGAACTTAAGTGTGTATTGGTTCAATCGGTTGATTAAGATCAGTGAATTAGGTCTCAGTATCGTTTACCCGATCTACAAGATGGGTGACCGCTTTGATTTCGCCTACTACTCGAAGTATAAGCCTCCCATTGTATGGAAAAACATCCTTTTCAATGAAGGGAATGCTTGTGGCTACAGTGTGCCGTTCAAAAAGGGCAAGTCGGTATTCACCGCCTTTTCATCCATCTCACGGTCACATGTAATAGCGTACATACTGCCATTATCATGCGAGTCGTCGGGTTGTACGGGACGACGAAGGGGAACCCTATTCGCTTATTTTTTTCTTATTAATTAGACAAGGCGGCGGGATTTCAGGTTGGCTACGTCAACATGTTCATCACTTCACCAACTTCTTGAGAAGATCGTGCAGAACTCACACGCCAGCACTAGATGCACTGTCTAAAAAGGACCTAATGGTGAACGAGGGGAAATCGAAGTGTATGCTGTTGTGAAGGAAGTGCAATTGCGACGTCTTGGATGGAGCGTCATAATGGGCAGCTATAGCATCGAGGTAGTACAGGACTTCGTCCATCACGGCTTCGCTGTGAACAGTATAAACAACATTAGGTCAAACGCAAAATAACTCTAGCCTGCTGGGGTTTCAATAATCAATTGGTTAATATAGCCGACTCTAGAAGAATCAAGCCGATTTTGAACAATATAAGTCACTGAACATTCCAGTCCTGCTCTACGGCGCAGAAGCATGGTCAATCTCAAAAGCTGGATGATCACGTTCTTGGCCTCTTCAAAAGCGTTCGATATTTGCCATTGTATACGTTAATAATATCTGGAAGAGTCATCAACTGTACGGGCTGTAGATAGCTTGAAGCTTAATATCCTTCGCATATATAACCAAGGCCGCAGGTAGTCCCAGCCCATTTTTGGATTCTTAAAGTCCCTGCTCTGATCGTTGTCTAGCTCATTCATCAGAGATATCTTCTCCAGTGATCCCTTGGTGGCAGGGTGCCCAGACAAGTTTTAGCGAACTTAGACTGCCAATCAAATTGAGATAAAACTTACATTCCTGAACTATCCTGGAAGCCTTGCTGTTGGTCAAAATATAGTCCTTGGCTATTAGGATCGCATTGGGCTTCGAAAACCGACGCAAATTTACCTAACGAGGTGTGCAGTCTAATATTGTCGCCCTCCTCGAAGGTATCAGGGCCAGATCACTTCTTGGTCTTGAAGCCATCCGTGAAGATTCAACCATAGTCCTTTCCTGGCTCAGATGATGTGGATATCAAGGGCGGAGATTCAGAAGTGCATCAAGAGCAAAGCCAGGTGTACTAGAGAAGGCCCCTATGCAGCCGAGAAAGGCTGTTCTTTGAAGCTTGGTGAAAGCAGCATTTTTCGTATTTACCCGTTTTCCACCAAGCAACCAATACATAGGAGAGAATGGGCGTCATAGCCGTAAAGCAAACGGATATTTTTGGTGAAAAATCAGAAAGCTGACAGCGTCCTGACAATTAGGTTAGTTAAACGCATAGGTTAAGTTAGATTAAAGTGGCTGACTGCAGATAGCAGTCACACTGAGTGTACACCCATTATGATGCAGTGGTACCACTGCGATTGTCATACTCTTGTACCTGGCTAAGGCTGATGCCATCTACTTCGCTCAGGTTATTGAAAAAGTGGATTCCCACCAGAGTACTACAGGAGCAGAGGAGGGGATTTATAGTCTCTACGTCTACTTCATTCAAAAAGTTTATTTAGATTCAGCTTTAGGTGATATTTGTTAGAAAATAGTCATCCGTTGTTTGCTCGCGTTGACGACATTTTTGTGCACACAACCTTTTTTATCCTACCTCTTGACGCTTATTGACAGTGCTGACTTTTTCTGTCCACAACTGATCATGGTGCGGATTGGAACTTGTCTTACTACAGTTCAAGCTGGGAATATAGAAATTCGAGAAACCAGTCAAATAATTGCAGCTTATAATCGATGTAACCGTTTTGTACTTTGTGTATACATACTTAATTCTTGATACCTTCGTAAGTTATATTATTGGTAATTCAGTGTATTATTTTCTATGTTGTGAGCTAAACTAATAACTAATAAATACTGGTCTGTGTCACTGTACAGCTGCATCGCCCCACTCGCATGCATTTGCGTTTGGTCAGACTATTTTCGATGCCGTATAACAGGTAAGACAGATGCTCTTCCTCTTAAACCTCGCCACAAAAAGCGATTTCATGCATTAAACGTATAATTTTCCAATTCTAGGCGTGTATCTTTATTTCTTATTATGCCATACTATCATATACATTATTCCAAGCCACAACCACAGATTGATTAGAATCTTTCTTCTTCTTGCATCACCTCAAGATAACAATCCATCGTGATAGGAAGCTTGTTCCACACCTTAACAGCCTCTTCGATTGATTCACGATAACAGGTTAACAAATTTGGTTGAGACCGCTACATGTCACTATTCGCCAGTCTATTTCTATTTCTGCAAATGCAAGATCGAAAGAAGCCCACGAAATGGCCTCTCCACATCCGATTCACGTTTCCAAACCGCACTGTGGGAATATCAATTCAGCTCTGAATCGAGCAGTATTCGCTTCCAAAACGGCCTTTCTCAAAAGAATCACTATTGAATAATTTCCATGAGTCAATCCCCCACACCGTATTATGGTCACACAGGAGAACCGAACCGAAAAAAAAAAATCTTTGTTTGTTTTGCTTCGTCTGCAATTTATGTTATTTTCTCCAAAGTTATGGCTAATTTATGCAAAGTCGCGCATTAGAGCTACTGCCCTGTGGCTGCTTTATGCTGTGCACGTTCACCTGTTGTATTTGTAAAGTGTAATTCTATGAATGAAACATTTGTTGTTGCCTACGGACGGCGCGATATGATATGAGAAAGGCGGACTAAAGCGAATTTGCATCGATTAAGACCTCCTTCAGACGAAAGTAAGAGTTTTCGTTAGTTCCCTGAGAAAGGAATCCTTTTTTTGAATCAATAAATGCTGTAGTCCTGTGTCTGTGGAGGCGATAATAAGCAGATTTGCGTGAACCATGTCAAAAGAGGAGATTTAAAAAAATTAAGTGCGGATATAAGTTGGCACTCTATATCAGTCCTAATTTGTAGGGATTCTTTTTGCAATTCAAGCCAGTTCTTGTGGTAAAGTAGAGTTCAAGCGAGAGAGCCAGCTGCCTGGATAAGCTTACTTCTGCTCTTGAATGCAGCAGCCACTATAACCAAATCTAAGGTAGAATCCATTTAAATTAAATTGATAACCATGGCAAAAGTCTTCTTCTCTTTCTTCTTCTTCTGCTTTTTTTCTTCTTCAGAATTTTCCTAGTTCAACAGAACCGCCACAGCGGCCCAGCTGCGTCTATGTACGACTTCTTTAGGTGTTCCTCCGTGTATTAATCGAATCTGATACCCTGGAGTGCTTCCGACGACATGGACATATACTTTCTTTCTTCTTTTTTGTTTTAAGTCCTTTGAGCACTATTCATTTTTTACATTTTATATTAATTTTCCATTATGTCGAAGTAAAACAGATTTTTTGGGGACACCCATGTATAAGTTTTGGGAAGACAAAAATATATTTCAAAGTTAACATTCTATAAAACAAGATCTTAAAAAGCACGCCGACGTACTTCTCCTTACAAGGTTAGATTGGGATAGCAAGCGCATCTATCAATAACAAAAATTTAAATATTCGCTTCGATTCGATTCTGCCGCTTTATCTGTCCAAACGTATTACAGTCTTCCAAATGAGAAAGTTGACCACGGTGGTTTGTTTTCTGATTCCAATTTGGGCGTGGTAATTTATTATCAATTTCTCCTCTGGAGAGACACATCAATTTAAATCGAAAATTAACTTTAATTGAGTTCAGACTACACATGTATGCTGAGATAATTTTTAATTTAATTTAATTTTAATAAACAATTTCGATAAATCGATCAGCAAGAATTCTCCACCAAAACTCAATTCAGATCAGCCTGCAGCTGAAAATTTATGCAAGCATAGCATATTGAAACTCACAACATCTTGCGGAATGATCCCGCACCGGAGCAGTATACATTATGCATACATCGTCAATAAAACAAATTTTACTACTTTTCATTAACAACGTATGATTTCTACCGAAATAACTTCTTGAGTGAATTTTTGGGACGCCCTATATGATATGTAACAACTAATTTATTTATATTCAAAATACATGACCTTGATCTGATTAGTCACTTTCTGGCGTTGGAAGAATTTTTTATGGTTAACATGGCTAAATTTACATATTTGAAATTACTGCTCATGTTGAAAACCAACCACTGCAAGTAGCCTTTGTAATAAAGCTGAAAAGTTAAGGTTATGATGGTTCAACAGGTTTTTTTGCAACTTCACCACGAGTGATTGAAGAATCAACACTACTTCCATCAACCACTATCGGTTCACTGTCAAATCTATACATAATTTAACGCCAAATCATATCACAACTCCAAAATCACATTTCCCACGCTTGTCAACCGCTTTTCGCTGAATTTCAAATCTGCATTCCACCACGCAGTAGCAGATGCAACTCAAACAGAATTGCACTAGCGCTGGCATCTTTTGGCATTGCAGCAACATTGCTAGAAGGTGGTCGGTCTGTACATTTTGTACTGAAACTGCAGATGAATATGCAAATCAATGAAACACCAACATGTAATATATCGAAAACATATGGTATGGCGAAAGTATTACAGGGTGCTCCTCTCAGTTGAAGCTTTGGAAAGAACGCTGAAAGATTTTCAAGATAATTCCGATTTATTTGGTGGGGCCTTTCCCTGTTATACCAAGATCAACTCCCGCAGATGAAATTAATGCGTTCTTGAAGTCATCGTATTTGTGGAGGCAAGTGAAGATATTTTCTCTTACAACAAATACTCGTGTTCAATTGCAAAGTGATGTATCAGCTGTTGAATTTTCAAAGCAATTGCCAGTTGATGAAACGACATTGATTACGTTGCCCCATAATTATTGTAGGATTACACCATCGAAAGACGAATTGGTTGACGGTGTACTTCTTGACATGGTACAGTATAAAAAATCAGGATTGGTTGAGCGAAAGAGCAATTTTTGGCATCCAAGAATAAAGATGTTAATAAATTGAATTTCACTACTTATGACTACTATGAAGAAGAGGTTGTTAACTATCCCATCGAATTTCTGAATGCATTAGATTGCCGCCGCATAATCTGCGATTGAAAGTTGGTGTGACCATTAATAGCCCAAAACTTTGCTGTTGGTGAAAATGGTGAATATTGCTGTGAAAAAGGTAATGTCACTATTTTGATTGCAAAATTCAAGAGTGAAGACGTTTTGATTTCGCATCAGTATTACTCATTTATTGTCAAGAAAATGGAAAAACAAAAAATGTTGTAGTACAATAAATATATAATGTGAATTCAAACTGTTGTGTTATTTTTTTTTTAATTTTGCACAGCGAAACGAGCAGGGCGTCCGCTAGTTCAATGTAAATAAACAACGTTATGAATGATAGGAAAAATTGAAAAAAACGACAATTCACGATATGGCGACATTCTCTGTGACCCAATTCGTGTATCTGTTCCTATCACTGATGAAGAATATGTCAGACAACTTGACTGATCACCAATCAAGATCAATCAATCAAGAAAAATTGAGCAAATGTTCGGGTTAAGCGTAGACAAATAAAAATGAAAATAACGATCGCATTGCTCAATTATTTGAATTAATTAATATCTTCTTTCAGCAAATGGAGCTATGATCGAGAAATTTGAAAAAAATCATTCCGGAACAGAATGACAGACGCACTTTATTAAATTCTGCAATCCAAGATTAAAAGTCTGAAATGCAACAAACGCTAGGCTTATCACAACAACAGTCAATAGAACAATTAGTTGGAAATATCAGTACTCCCTTCCACGTCTTAACGATCAACCGCTCTCTCTCTCAGCTCTCTCAGCCGCTAAACATAAACCAGTGAGTTAAGAAAGCATTCATATCTTTGACACAAGTTAACTCTTAAAGTTAGCAAGTTGGCAATTTACGGAGACGACTCTAAGATGGGCGAAAACGGCGGTGCGGGTGTGCTCCTACAATCTGCCAACAAATTCCAGTGTATTCCAGGCGAAACTATTTGCCGTAAAAATACACCCAAATATCTCGAAAAGCTAGCGATCAAACTGCTACTGCTCAAAACTAGTGCAGAAATGTCGCTGAGCTAGCGTTGTTAAATGGCCGGCTCAAAAATTCGCTAATGCAGGTCACAGTGATATCCCAGGAAATGAGATGGTTGATGGTTGGATCGGTGGAAAGCTGAACTTCGAGTCTCTAACTTTTTACATAATGTAATTGGGGCACCACAAGGGTCCATTCTCGGTCTCGTCCTCCTTCCACTTTAAGTCAACAAGGTCCCTCAAATCGTCAAGCACTGTTCTTACCACACAAGTATACATGTTGATAACGTCCTGCTCGTCAGTCTTGGACTTGGAGTATGTTAGCACTGGATAAAATCTAGAGCTCACTTTTAATCATATCCTCACGTGAACTGATCATTGGCAATCGTTTACGAAGTCCCCCGTATACTGTGGGCTTCCCAGCTGCTTTGTCTCTGTTTCAATTCATATTAATTTACGGCAACTATTCAGTAAACTTAGCAAGAACTTGACGACCCTATGCCCATGACTTAGTTGCAAATGCAAAGTAAACTCCCTCGAAAGGTTTTTCCGTCTCACTCTTTAGTGGCACGTGTTATGCAACGTAATATGTTACACCTATCTGACATAATATGCTCCACACTTGGTCCCAACTTCCGTTTAACACCCACCCACATGTCCGTACACATGTAGAGACCAAACCTATCGAACGTTACACAATGTGAGCTGAAATTAGAAGTACTTGCGACTGCTACCACCTTCTTGGTGCAAACTATGAAGCGCTTGGGAAGACTCACGTCTTCAATAAGCCAGCAAGCATAAGTCACGAAGCCCCGTCGTCAATCGATTCCCAAATATGGTCGGCAGCGCAACGAAAGTGAAATTGTCTGCAGACAATTTTTGGACAGGCCCGCAGAGTGTTTGAACAACACGCTCCAATGCGCTTTTAATATAAATTGAGGGTGCAATTAATAATTAATCAACATTCGACAAACACCCAACAGCGGGTAACAAGTGGATTTTCGTATCTTTCTTCTCAACACACAAACGACAGGCTTCGTCAGGAGAATTTTAACCTTCCACCACTTTTGAGGACTACCCATTCATCAAGCAAGATGTCTCTGTTGAATTTGGTGAGTATGCCGTGAGATAAGCTAGCTTGGACATTCTTTAAATGTAATTCTGCTGTAGACCTACATCGTCTTGGCGTTGGCGTCAATTGCGAGTGCAAGCATTGGTCCACATTTCGACTTTGCACCCACGTTTCCTGGAGCCCCACTGGCCTTCGCACCACAACCAGTCCTGCCGCCGCCAGTTTATCCAACCCCGGTTTTTTCTCCACACCAGCTGCTTCCCGCACCAGCACCATTGTGGCCGGCACCAGCATTCCCCGTCAGCGCACCATATTGGCCCGCTCCTGCTCCAGCACCAGTGATCCCAGCTCCTCTGCCCCTTCCGCTGCCAATAACACGACCACTTCCCCCATTGATTGAAGCCCTTCCCTTCGCACCCAGCTACCGTGCCATCCCCGGACCAGTGACGAAGACCCATCACGTCTCAGTAGGATTCGCTCATCCTGTGCAATTTGCCAAGGTTGTGTCAGCGCCTCATGTGCATCCAGTGAAGCTAATAGCACAACCATCGCATGCCCACATTCACTCGCATTCAGCGTCACTCCTCAGTTTGCCTCATCACCATCACCATGTCGTCGGCTAGCTCCACCACACGAATTGTGTAAGTAGGTGTCTATGACGACAGACACGATAGTCATGTGCTAATTGTATTGTTTATAGAGGTAGATATTTAATAAATTCAACAAATCGACATATACTCTTTTTCGGAAAGCAAACACCCGAGAAAAGTTCTGTGTGCCTGATGGTTCATCCATGAACTCTACGGCCATCAAACGGCTAAAGTGGCCATGTTGAGCACATGAACAACATGGCTCTGCTTTGACACTAATCCAGTAGGACATCGTTCATGAATAAGCTGGCGCACACGACTGAAGAAGGACCTCTACCAACTTGGAGCCCGCAGTTAAAGGCTGCCCGCCTAAGATCACACATCACAGTGAAGATCCAACGTAGAATCGCCCTTGGCAACCGATGCTACTTCGGTTTGCCGAAACAACTAGGGTCAACACTTCTGACTCGAAGGACCAAATTATTGCTATTTTGCCAGTATGGAGCCGAAAGTTCGACGTTAAGCAAAACAGCAGAGCTGATTCTTGGTGCCTCCGAAAATTCTTCGTCAGAGATATGCGAGGAAGGTTGTACGTACTCTAGGAGCTGAAAGGAAGACCGAACCTCCGGTATAAAGACCAAGTCATCGTGGACGCAAGACAGTTTAGTCTTGATGACTGGAAGCAGTGTTCCCAGGAACGTCATCGATGGAAAGCAGCTATTGCTCAGGTTCGTTATGAACCGCCGAGGTTGACCCCTATTTTGCTACATCTTCGATAGGCACGTGTCCGTTTACGCAAATAAGTGCGATATCATTTCTGGCCGCATACTCATTTCAGTTTAGTGCACATAATGAAGCTCAATAACAGTTGGTGTCTACCTTTTCCATTTTGCGGATCACCTTCTGATTTTCTTAGTACATACATAGAAACCGTTAACCATAATCCCATCATTTAGGTTATCCAACGCAGACAGCAAGGCAGGAATCTTGCTCGAAGACTTCGCTGAAGTGCCTCCTATCTCTTCTACCTGATGGCTGGGTATTTCAGCATCCATCTCATGTGGGTACCGGGACACTGCGACATTCCAGGAAATTCCGAACTAGTTAGAAAAGGCACTAGTTCATCGCTCAATCTCTTGATGCTTGAAACGGTTATGTTATATAAGGTTGGGTTTAAGTGGCTGAATGCTAGTGAAACAAATCGGAAATTGTCTGATGGGACGGTGTGCCTCACTACGAAACAATTAGTATCTGCTCTCCATCCAAAATACGAAAAGTGCCTTGGCCAGTGGACAAAATCAAGAAAATCAAGTGCATTCTATGAACAAATAAAACTTAATATGTGTAAATGTCCTGTCGGCTATAGGCCGTGGCTCACTTAGACCAACATGTTGGGTCCATTGTCATCTAACTCTACAAGGAAGTTTTTACCCAGGAAGTCCCTTCTTTTCTGGACTTCCCTTCTGGACAATCGCGGAGCAGATGTTGGATAGATTATATTTCTTCCTTATCACTGCAGCTTCTGCAAAAGGCGTTATGCGGTAAGTTAAGACTCATGACAATCTAGCATGTGTACAGCATGATCTCTTTTTGCTCAGGGTCGGCCATAGAGCCCTCGCCGTTGCTCCAATGCTCACACTAAGCCAAGTATTGGGCTGTAGCTCATTGTAGCGCCTCATCCTCTAGCTATTTCTTTATGGAGCTGAGTGGCGTATGTGCATACGGGATGGCTGGAGATTCACCAAACTCTGAACATCTCTTCGCGAGGCTGTCCGTCTTTTCGTTTCCTTGGCTTCCATTATGCCACTGTACCCAGAAGAGGGTCACCGAGTTCACCAGGGGTATCTCACTGATGCACTGTCTGAACAGTCTAACCAGCTTCGACGTCAGAATGTCTGATTCTATGGCCTTCATGGACTTATTTTAGGCAACAACAAATTAAGTACGTGCAAGTTATAAATAAAAAAACAGGAACTAGATAAGTATTTATGCACATACACTTTTCAAATGATTCATTCAATGCATCAATTAGATTGGCAAATAATTGATTTCGTTTCTTGATATTTTAATATCAAGGTCAATCAGCAGTTTGAAGTGAAGGTGGAGGCTAAAGAAGTGTGGATTGATATGCCGCCACGAAGTCTCAAATGACATTCGGAAGGCTCGTGTTTCAAGCTGACAAGTGCAACATTCAATCTCCTCTGTCGAGATCTAAAATCATTATCAACAAACACCGATCATATGACGTATTTATTTGCATAAGCCACGGAATTCAATCTTTCATCGGATGTTCAAAATAAATTCGAAGACCCTGGGAATCTAAATACAATATTTCCTCAAGTGATATCTTTATCACGGCTAATATATTATTTATATACATTTTTTTAATTCAGCTTTGTCATCGGTCATCTGTTATGGTTTATTTTTAAATATACCTGACCTTGTCAAATCTCCGATGGGGTCGCCAGGGAACTGATAAGCTTATGAACCAGATCTTTTCGGTGGAAACATCTTTCATTTGTCATCAACGCGCTGGTATGATGCATATGTTGATAACACTAGCCAACCCCACGTCAAGAGCTGTTTACGCTATTCTATGGAATAACTAGTGACTTTGTATTATGCACAAATCTGTACACGCTTCTGCGTGTGAACTCTTCTTGGCTCCAGATTATTATTTATGTGATTATTATTTTGGAATGATGGAATTATGTTTTGTTTTCTTATGAGTGGCGTCACAAACCTGGGCCGAGTAGTAATCACTCGTTATAGTTTTATTAAGCAGCGAACTTAAATAATGTAAACTTGAAAATCAATGCTTAACCTAGTTACTAGGAAGAGTGTTAGGCAGGACTAGGAAATAACGAAGCTGAAGATAGTGGCGAAGGGAGGTTTTGGTGAGATGGAAGTCGAAAGAGTATTTCAAAGTGTTAGCCAAACGTAATATTCTTGACGCAGGTGAGTTGAAGCCGAAATTAGTACGATGTTATATAATACGGAAGAGAGCTGTACCTAAGATTGTGGGGATTAGCGCTTAGAGAGACCGCACAAGAGGCAGTCTGTATTGCAATTAATTTGTTTGTGGCGGAGGAACAGATCGGCGGTTATACGATGGTTTAGCATAGCACAGCAATATAAAAGTGTTGGTTGAGCAAATTTGGCAATGAATTGGTTTCGTATAAGTCTGTTGATAGCGCTACCAATGAAGAAGAGGGCTGTTAATTATTATCCTACAGAATTTCTGATTTCATTATGTTGAGCGATGTTGCACGAGGAATACAAATGATCACATTCCTCAATCGACTCAAATAGCAACATAAGCTACCCTCTAGAGTAAAAGAGACGATCGGGTGAATCAAAGATGACATGCCATGGGCAATCAGCTTCGGATCGCGAAAGGTTACGGTCGTTGATTTATTCGTAATAGAAATTCGACTTACTAATTCGATTTACCTGGATTGCCCTCGCATAATCTTCGATTGAAAGTTGGTGTGACTATTATTATGCCAAAATTATTAATCAGCCATTTGCAACGATACGCCTTTTGCTGTGAAAAAGTTAATGGGCAATGTTATTGTAGCCACTATTTTGATTCGAAAAATCAAAGGTGAAGCCATTTTGATTTCGCGGATTCCAATGATACTATCCGATTTGTCGTTGAATTCAAACGAGTACAATATTCAGTGCGAGTTGCCTTTGCAATTATCATTAATAAGGCGTCTTTGGGAATTTGTGGGATAAACTTAGCATTTCCAGTATTCTCTCACAGACAATTGCAAGTTGCCTGTTCACGTGTCGACAAACCATCAGTATTATTCAATTATTCTCAAGAAAATGCAAAAACAAAAAATATTATTTGTCGTAGAGTATTACAGTAAAAATAATGAATGTAAATTCAAACTGTTCTGTGTTATTTTTTTTATTTTGCACAGTGCAACGGACGCCCCCGCTTGTACTTTTCATAAGTAACGACTATCGCTACGGGTCAACTACCCCCTAGGTATCGGAGTAACCTCTCAAATGCCTGAACTTTACCATGTGTCATACCATTCTTAATATGTTAAACCCTGTGAAAGAAGATTATTTGCATGTTTTTTCAATAAACCTTCCACCTGGGCTATTTTTCCAAGTCAAAAAGATAAACAATTCCAATGTCGGATACCTTGTTCTGGCTTAGGGAAGAAGATTTATCGACTACAGATTTAGAGATCGGTAGCACCACGACTCTAGTCCTCCAGGTAATATGCACTACATTATATTCTAACTCACTTATTTACTTATCAGGCCTGCAACCCATGGAGGCTCCGAAACTGACCGAAAGTTGCATTCCATCGTTGCATTGACTGGTGTAGACTTTCAATGCAGTCGATGGCACACCTTAAAAGTGATGGAATTTTTCAGCAATAATATAAAAATAAAAATGCTTTTAGATTTAAAAAGTAAATGGGAACCATTGAAAAAAGCTACACTCTAACATTTATTTACCATCAAATCAATCAATTTATCATACTAGTCATTTATTGCTGCGTACTGCGATTATCTCCATTGAAAGTGGGTGTCCAGTATGTTGTCGGATTAACTTCCCTTAATTTGCCCAGGTCCAAGATCCAAATTGATGCATTCTTTCCCGTCTCCATAGCCTTCACCAGGTTGTCGGCGCATGCATCAGCACTTTGATTGTTGGCTTTTAATAAATTGTTGGTCAATTCGGCTGAGCATGGGAATGTTCCGCTGTCCTTAAACTTATAAAACAAGCCAGTCACTGTGATGCCAGGACAGATCGCCATCACGGCAACATCAGTCCTCTTGTAGTAGAACTCGTCCTAGAAGGATTCATTTCAAGTCCTGTATGAGTTTGTAGAATGAGATTAACTTACGGATATTGAACGGGTGAATCCCATGACTCCGTGCTTGGAGGCAGTGTAGATAGCTAGACATGAACCGGGCTCCAGGCCTAGGACAGATGCAATGTTGACGATCATGCCTCCCCGACCACCCTTGGTCTTATCCATGTACGGAAGGACAGTCATTGTGGTATAAATCACACCCATCTAACGATTAGTTTTTACATGTAGAATGTTTGATTCAAGAAATGAGTAGGTGTCATTTTAAAGTCTATTGCAGCGTCTGTTTAAGTAAAACAAATCTTACCAAGTTCACTGCCATCGTCTGTTCCGGTTGCTGATCATCGACTGTTCCACATCCATTAACTAAGATGTCGATGTAATTGATGGTGGAAATCACATTCTTAATGACCTCGATTACTTGGTCTTTTTGGCAAATATCCAATTTTTCAAAGTACACAGTTGTTCTACTGCTCAAGCACCTGAGCTCCTCAAACAATTTCTTATTCTCAGCAATGTCTAGGATGAAGAGGCTCTGAAAGTTAGAAGCTTGCGTAAGGATGCCGGGTAACATGGATATGGTTTGTGTTAACTTACCGCTACATGTCTTTGGACGAGGATCTTACAAGCGGCAAAACCAATTCCTCCGAATCCACCAACGTAGACAACGTTCTTTCCATTCATCTCCATAACTGCGACAGTTAAAGACCTTTCGACTTGATTGGATGCGAGTCGAGAAACAACTGATGCTGAAGTTGTGACTTTTGTCACAAAAAACCACCAGTGTTGTAAGATAAACGCTATCCCAGGCCATTACTTCAAACACAAACCGTAGTCAAATTATACTAAACAATGATACATGTTCGCTAAATGCTACTTATCAGACTTGCGGTCGCGAGATTGTCTGACCCGGACTGAAAGTGTGGTTCACTCAATCATAATTTTAATTGCATTAAACATTTACTTTCGGAATCCATTAATGTTACTTTTAGGGTACCGTACCATATTTGTTTTTGCAAATGTGGGTATGGGTATAGTGTTATGTGGTTTTCTGTCTCAGTTACGTTGATGAAATCACAAAGACGTTGGAAAACGACGTACTCACGATATGGCCATAAGTGTAACAGGAGAATTACCTTCAACGCTAAGCGAGCGTCTCAGGCGTGGACTAAGGCTAGATAATAACTGGACACAAGCTCGAGGAGAGAACGTTATTCCGAACAAAACGGAGCTGCTACGGAGAATTATCCCCGAATTCACCTGCCAAAATCTAAATGGAGTTGAAATCGAACTTTCAAAGACATCATAATATCCAATTGTCAACTTGATTCCAAACTCAATTTGCAGGAAAATACGGAGGACTGCATACAGAAGGCGCATTTGGCGTTTTTTCTTCGGGAAAACGTGGGGCCTGAAACCACGGGTTGTACACTGGCTACACACCATGACAGTAAGACACATTCTGACATTTAGTTCTCTGCTCTGAAGAAGAAATCTTTTAAGGCACCATAAAAAATACAAAAAATCAAATAACATGTTGTCAACAACACCGACGGCAGCACTCGAGGCTATCATATACCTACCTCCCCTCGACCTATTAGCAGAGAGACGGACTCTGGAGAAATAAGCCATACAATAATCAAACGGACTACCTACCATTCACGCCACCCACGGAGAAGACCTTCCACGTTTTCCAGACCGGAGACAATGGCAAGAACAACTGATATTAACAGAACAGAACAGGGGTCTTCTGTGAACAATTCGAAAAATTCCTGGCACGAAGAGGCAACTGCAGCATTTTCCAAATTAAAAAGGTTGCGATACACAAAGCAGCACTTCCGCTGAGGGATCACCAACAAATCGATCTTCATTTTAATTCCGACAGCCAACTCTTGGAGAACACAGTGACCAGTGACCAGTAGGGTACCATGCACACTAGCATTCATTGGAATGAAAAAGCAGAAATATCCAATTTTTCAAAGTACACAGTTGTTCTACTGCTCAAGCACCTGAGCTCCTCAAACAATTTCTTATTCTCAGCAATGTCTAGGATGAAGAGGCTCTGAAAGTTAGAAGCTTGCGTAAGGATGCCGGGTAACATGGATATGGTTTGTGTTAACTTACCGCTACATGTCTTTGGACGAGGATCTTACAAGCGGCAAAACCAATTCCTCCGAATCCACCAACGTAGACAACGTTCTTTCCATTCATCTCCATAACTGCGACAGTTAAAGACCTTTCGACTTGATTGGATGCGAGTCGAGAAACAACTGATGCTGAAGTTGTGACTTTTGTCACAAAAAACCACCAGTGTTGTAAGATAAACGCTATCCCAGGCCATTACTTCAAACACAAACCGTAGTCAAATTATACTAAACAATGATACATGTTCGCTAAATGCTACTTATCAGACTTGCGGTCGCGAGATTGTCTGACCCGGACTGAAAGTGTGGTTCACTCAATCATAATTTTAATTGCATTAAACATTTACTTTCGGAATCCATTAATGTTACTTTTAGGGTACCGTACCATATTTGTTTTTGCAAATGTGGGTATGGGTATAGTGTTATGTGGTTTTCTGTCTCAGTTACGTTGATGAAATCACAAAGACGTTGGAAAACGACGTACTCACGATATGGCCATAAGTGTAACAGGAGAATTACCTTCAACGCTAAGCGAGCGTCTCAGGCGTGGACTAAGGCTAGATAATAACTGGACACAAGCTCGAGGAGAGAACGTTATTCCGAACAAAACGGAGCTGCTACGGAGAATTATCCCCGAATTCACCTGCCAAAATCTAAATGGAGTTGAAATCGAACTTTCAAAGACATCATAATATCCAATTGTCAACTTGATTCCAAACTCAATTTGCAGGAAAATACGGAGGACTGCATACAGAAGGCGCATTTGGCGTTTTTTCTTCGGGAAAACGTGGGGCCTGAAACCACGGGTTGTACACTGGCTACACACCATGACAGTAAGACACATTCTGACATTTAGTTCTCTGCTCTGAAGAAGAAATCTTTTAAGGCACCATAAAAAATACAAAAAATCAAATAACATGTTGTCAACAACACCGACGGCAGCACTCGAGGCTATCATATACCTACCTCCCCTCGACCTATTAGCAGAGAGACGGACTCTGGAGAAATAAGCCATACAATAATCAAACGGACTACCTACCATTCACGCCACCCACGGAGAAGACCTTCCACGTTTTCCAGACCGGAGACAATGGCAAGAACAACTGATATTAACAGAACAGAACAGGGGTCTTCTGTGAACAATTCGAAAAATTCCTGGCACGAAGAGGCAACTGCAGCATTTTCCAAATTAAAAAGGTTGCGATACACAAAGCAGCACTTCCGCTGAGGGATCACCAACAAATCGATCTTCATTTTAATTCCGACAGCCAACTCTTGGAGAACACAGTGACCAGTGACCAGTAGGGTACCATGCACACTGGCATTCATTGGAATGAAAAAGCGGACATCATCTCGTGAAGAATGGGTTTGAACTGCGAGCATCTCTGGCAAACCCTTATGTCTTCACGTCGCTTAGCTGCACAAGGAACAAATTAGAAGTAACTGCGTCCGAACTGAGGATACCGCACAGCGGTGCCGCAGAGATGAAGAAAAATCCAACATATGCTCTGCGAATGCCCAGCCCTAGGAAAGCATTTCTTCGCAGACTTGGAAGACTTGTGCGGTGTGGAACTGAAAACCTCCTAAGGTATATAAATGAATCTGGTTTTAGGGCTAAAAGAAGTCCTCACGGTAGTATAACATCACCTTTTATGGGAATAATGGGCCCAAAATATTGGTATAAGTTAATTAAGGAAATAAGGGCACACCGTTATGTTTAGTGACCCTGCTGATAATTTTCAAAGCCCCAGTAGAGAAAGTCCTTTAGTATTTTAAAGTTATAACTGCTCCTTGTGACGATCTATCCAAGATGTCGATGTTGTATGTCTTTCTTGAGGACAGCATAAACTTCGTTGCCCTCATTCACAGATAGACTTATTTTATCCGCTTTCGTCTCAATGCCAGTAAACTGCTCAGTGACGACTTGGTGTGTTCTACCAGTTACGTCAATGTCGTCTGTGGAGGCCAGCAATTGTATGGAGTTGATAAAGGCTTTTTGTGTGTTGGTGAGCTCTACGAGTCGATGTTGGCTCCTCGGAATGTTCCGACATCAGGAACTGGAGGAGTCTCTGACGTCGATAGCAATGTGATCAATCTGGTTGAGGATTTTATAAATTTTGAGGTGTGGAAACCGTATACAGAGACTCCGCCCCGTGACAAAGTAGATCAGAACGAGTCCGTATTCGGACGTTTTGCCCAACTCCCTTGAGACCAGCTAGACACACTAGTCAAATTTGCAATGACATGACAACTGCAAACTTCAAAAGACAACGAGGAATAGGTACCCGCGGTACAAACTATTCTGATCTATAACGCAGCTTAACTCAGTTGCAAGGCAAAGTAAAGAATATAACTCACTACATAAGACCTTCCAGAATCTTCCTCTGAAAATTTCATACTGAAACACGACTCAGGTTGATTCCCATGATTTTTGTTTATTTTTATTAGTCATCACATTAAAAGTCTTATTCTCCAATCGCAATCGACGCACATATTGTCAGCTCTTAGTTGTAAGTAGTTGTCCAGTAAGTTGTCGGGTTAACTTCCCTCAACTTGCCCACGTCGAGAATCCAAATTGATGCGTTCTTTCCCGTTTCCATAGCCTTTACGAAGTTGACGGCGCACTCATCGGCATTCTGGTGGTTGGCAGAGAAAAACTGTTTACTCAGTTCGGTTGAATACGGGAATGTGTCGTTGCCCTCGAACTCATGCCACAGGCCGGTCATTGTGATGCCAGGGCAGATCGCCATCACGGCAACACCAGTCCTCTTGTAGTAGAACTCGTCCTAGAATGATTAATTTCAAGTCATGTGTGAGGTTGTAAATGAGATGAACTTACGGATATTGAACGGGTGAATCCCATGACTCCGTGTTTGGATGCAGTGTAGATAGCCAAACAAGAACAGGGCTCCAGGCCTAGAACGGATGCAATGTTGACGATCATGCCTCCCCGTCCACCGTTGGCCTTGTCCATGTACGGAAGGGCAGTCATTGTGGTATAAATCAGGCCCATCTGCATAGAAGTGGATCACATTAAAGTTCGAGAAACGCGAACTTATAGGAAACTTACCAAGTTCACTGCCATCGTCTGTTCCGGCTTGTGATCATTAATCATTCCACTTCCATTGACTAAGATGTCGAAGTACTTGATGGTGGAAACTACCTTCTTAATGACCCCGACTATTTGGTCCTTTTGGCACAGATCCAGTTTCTCAAAGTACACGGCAGTTCCGCTGCTCAAGGACTTGAGCTCGTCAAACAACTTCTTGTTCTCCGCAACGTCGAGGATGAAGAGGTTCTGAAAGGTACAAGCTTGTGTCAGGACGTCTGGTAACACGGACATGGTTTGCGTTAACTCACCGCCACATGCTTTTGGACGAGAACCCTACAAGTGGCAAAACCAATTCCACCGAAACCACCAACGTAGACAACGTTCTTTCCTTTCATTTCCATGGCTGTGACAAGGGAAGTTTTTTCGACTTGACTTGATGCGAGACTAGAAACAACTGATGCTGCTGTTGTAGCTTTTGTCAGCTGGAAAAGTTACTTTCAGAAGATAAACACTCTGTCCGATCACTATTCCAAGCATGAAGTGCTATCAACTGATACGAAATAAATGTACACAACACCGACTAGAGGCGCATATGTTGATCTAATGTCAATTAATTATCAATTTTTTGTGTGACACTCTTGTTTTTTTGTGGGGAGTGATGGCAATGTGGTCAGTCCGTGTTCTATCATGTTGACGCTCTGAGACTACATAATACTCCAGAGAGGGGTATGATTGTATCGTATAGTGATCGTGCAATCGAATGCATTGAAGAGAGATTTAAGAATGCACGGATTTATTACCATTTGATGTACGTAAATAGCCGGTGATGGCATTCCGGATTAAGGGTGAACTGGACACATAGAACTTGATAGGATCTTAAATTTCGTGTGAGGTGTCAATAAGTTCTACCTGTTGCTTAGATTTTTAGGCGCCACTACGGCTTCACCATTTTTTGAAGACGATGTGTTTTTACATCAAATGAAGCCATATGTCATCGTGGCGTAAAGAAGCGGACTTACAGAGATCACGATAGCATGCAATTGAAAATGTCAATGCTGGTGTTCTGAGGAACATTTTTGGACTAATTTCTCCAGTTTGCTTCTAAAAAAATATGGCAACACATTCCGTTTGGTGCGTGTATTGGTGCAGTCCTTTTTAACTATTGTAGCGCGTCTTTGCTGTTATCGAAAATCAAAGATTTCGATAATCAAACAAGGACATACAACGAAGCTACGATATGGGCGTCCATTGCAAATGATTTCACTTCAAAGAATAGATCCCATTACCGAACATCACATGTCTTGAAAGGAAATACGAAAACTTGAAAACTTCAAGAAAGAGCGAAATCAGATGGACCTCACGTGCAGAGCTTAGGTTTCGTGTCGTTTAACTTAAGCAGGCTTAATTATAATGAATGCCATCTATTTGAGGACCGAAAACTAATAGGGAGTGCGAGCCGTGCTCAAGAACGAAATGTTGGGTGTCAAACCAACCATGGACGAGCTCGCTCAGACGCCTTGTTGAGGGTCTGTTGTATACAGCCTTACCCGTGTATGGCGGAAAGTATTCCGCCTTTACTCGTGGAACCACAATATAATACAACACAATGAACAAAAAAAATAACAACAAACACAAATCGAAGAGAGGTGGGAAGCGCCGAGAAAACGTCGTCGGCGACAGCGAAAGAAGTCCCGACGACAAAAAAAACAAGTTGAGGAAATCAGCTGCAGGAGCAACTGTTTGCTGAACGAGAAGGGAGTACTCCAGACAAGACCAAGTGCAAAAAGAAATTATCAGATGGCCTACCCCGGAGAACGGAATTTCTTAAAGCATTAGGAGTCATCGTCTTTCATCGTTAAGGAGAGGAACTAGCATGGGCAACTAAGATCAGAACAATCAAAGCCAACCCAAAGCCCCTGAGAGAGCGCTATCAGCAAGACGAGATCTGGATTTCGAGTAGCTCAATGGCCAATATTCCTTAGCGAGTGGAAAGTAGATCGAGAAAGCTTTGTCAAAAGAGATTTTCGACCACATTCACTGAATTCTGCTGAACATGAAGCTTTGAATGTTCGGCAAATCACGCTACATTGATTCGGTAAACGAAATTATAGTTGGACATTTAGATCCTTAGAGTAGACTGCCGCGCCTAAGCCTTCGCCCATCTTCGATCCATCTGTGAAATGTTCAGAGTTTCAGTATGATCTGAGGGGGATGCTGGTTGAAAAATACAAATCCTCCGAGATTAGATTTGGAAGATCTGTCTTCGGATACGGATCAATATTTAGAGTGTCCAGACTGCCTGTCCACCGATTAAGTTTATGAGCCAAAGATTTAGGAGTAAGTACATCCAGAAAAAAGTCTTTCTTTTCATCATTAGCCCATATGTCTTCAAAAATAATGATGGATGATAATGGAGACATGATTACAAACATTTTTGGGCTGGCAACACTTGGGCTAGGGCTTGCTGTGATCAAAGGATGTCTCCCGTTTATTTTTGAAGTCTCAAATGTCCTTCTTGATAACATTTTTGAGAATTCTTGTACTTTCATAAACACAGTTGATTGGTGGCGAATCCACTTGATTCTTTCTGTATTTCTGCGTCGAATCATCATCGCAGTGTAGAACAAATATTGGACATATTGTGTTTCCTCCTCGCATCTGCTGTTTCTGCAGAATTCCCTATGCGGCATATTCAGCTGTAAAGCATGGCATAGTGTCAGGTAAGGTATCCTATCGGCATGCACACATCCTTGCGACCAAAACCGGCCATCATGTCATTTTGCTCGGTGTCGGCTATAGAGGCGCGCTGTTCATCCAATGTTCACTCCAGACTATCCCATTATGTTGATACTGACGACGTGAAATGCAATAGATCATCAAGTGGCGGCCTTCAAGACCTTAACTCTGTCTCGAGAGGACTATAGATTAATAACCAACCGCTTTTTGTTGCTTCAGCATTATGGAGTGAATCTCAGGATCACTCTGTGGCGGTTCAATTATCTCAATTAGGACACCATTAGCCGTTTTGATGGCAAAGTTTAAGACTGTAAGGGAATACTGTGAATATCTGGCATGGAATTCAGGAAATTCTCTGATATTCTTTGGAAAGATCTCTCTAATCAATGGATTACAAAAATGGTTTGCTCAGTGTCAGAACAGGCGCAACAAAAGTGACACCTATTACCTTGCAGGTGTTATGAATATCTAATCAAGCTGGATCCCCAAATAGTCAAAGGCGTGATCGCTATTGATCCCTTGATATTCACTCCTTTTTGTTGTACTCAATTGTTCAGTTTCTTTATAATTACTCAAAGCCTCTACCTTGAGTGAGTCGGGAGATAAAAAGTGTTGCATACTACTTGGCTGATAAGCTTTTTGCTACATACACAATGGATGTGTTTGCTTACGATAGTAGTGAGCTACATATAGCAGTCATCACTAGGGTTGCCATGAAGCCGTTTCTTACAGTAAAGATAAATTTCAATTTCATTGTTTGTTTTTTCCTGGTGGAAGAATATTTACTTTGATGTGCATGTATTTCTTTCTGCTTCATGTGTTTTCAGTTTGTACCTAAAAAGTTGGTAGAATAGAACGTAAATACTGCACTTTTACTTTTATGGCAAGTTGTTACATCATTTGTGTATAAGACTTGCCTTGTTTCTTTTGTAGTTGGTAGTTCAGTGGGGGAATTGTGCTACCCGAACTCTTCAGGTCAGTATATTAGAAAAAGTACTCCGACCGGAAATGGTTACCCCATTTCGGATTTTCTCAATTTTTTGTAGAATTCAATTGGACCATATAGAGATGTTGGAGTTCAGCCACAAGCAGACGGAAGATAACTACAACTTCTTCTATATTACGTGGTATTACATTTCAAGTTGGCTAAATGGTTTGCAAAGGTTGTACGTACTAGCAAGAACCAAAGAAACAACCATCCTATTGTTTGGATGGTTGTTTCTTTGGTTCTTGCTATTGTATTGCAGGCAAGTCCAGCGAGACTGTACAACTCGAGTAGTAGCATTACTGACTTCACAAAGCCTCACAGATTTTGCGACAGATGTAATGTAGTCAATGTCAGTCCAATGTCAGAAAGATGCACCAGTCAACAAAGAGGAGATTTTACCTGAGAAGTCAGATACTCTCATGTCGCGGCTAGCCCTCATATATTGGCAGTCGCGATCATGCAACTGGACTCCATTCGATTATTTTCTCTGGGGCTACGTGAAGTCTTTAATCTACACTTCGAAGTCACCGATCTCGAGGCTAATATTCGAGACGCTGTTGTCTAGTGGTACACATGTTGGAGTAAGTCATCAAAATTTGGACCGATCATTTGAAGCACTACCACCGAAGCCGATGCAGTCATTTGAGAAACGTGCTCTTTTATACTTAATGGAATGAATGTAGCTTCAAAATAAAGGTAGATTTAATTTTATATCCCAAATCGTTGATGGCTTGTTTAAACTTAATTTCATATCGTTCTTATCTGGTCACCCTGTATAATATGATTGGTATACACACTGATGCTGAAAAGCTAGGCCCTGGCCCTCTACGGGCTTTAACGCCACCCATATTATTATTATTATACACATTGATTTATTTTGTAACATTCTGACATTAGCCATGGTGAAAGAAGTAATTTGCTAGACGTCTGATAATGGATTCTACAAGGATTAAGTTTCTAGAGGTGAAACACTTTTTAGAGAAAATTCCAATACAAAACATGGAACAACATAACAACATATTGTTGCGACGTGTTTGAATTATGAAATACCTAAATAGTGTACGAGTATGTGTCACCTCCCACCGAGCTTTCCATTTTTGACAGAACGCAACGGAATTCATCGGCCGGCACCTTGATAAGCAGTCTTGGTCACATTTCTTATCGAGAAACTTGCGCGGCACCAAATCGCGACACTCAAGAGTTTCGATGGCCCTCTGCTAGTTCCGTGTTGATAAAACCTGTCAAGTAATAACAATCACATCGCATATTCAATTAAATAAACTTCGAATCGAAATGCAGTTCTGATACCATTATGTGATCAAATTACCCTCAAGAAGTGATCTAAAATCTTCGCGTTGCTCAAGTGGAACACATCTCCAGCAGTCACGCACAAATCTATTTCCACACCGCTTGGTTTAGATCAATGTTTACATCATAATTCTGTACCAAGCATAACAGCGTCTATAAATAAGCACTGATAACAAAAAATAAACACGAAAAAGTTGAACCCGCACCGCAATTGAACTGAAAGAGGGGAGTTATCTGCCCAACGATAAACCCGCACTTGACTCAGTGAAGTTCTCACTGCAGCCTTCAGTGTTCGAGGGCTATTGTTTAGATCAATTTAATTCTCTCATAGCTGCTGATGTGCAGTGAAACAAATTAGTTAATGGAATATAATAGCCAGGGCAACATGTTGCCGCAACATTAATTTGATCATATTATTAAATTGATGAAATTAATATCCGCTGTGCGTTCTAGTCGAGAGCGTTTGCTGCACCTCTGACTGCAGTCGTTGTTTGCCTACTAGTGAGTGCAGGTGAATGTCAATATCGCAATGGATCTTACAGGTAAGAACGTCGTGTACGTGGGTGGTTTCGGTGGAATCGGCCTAAGTGCTTGCAAGTTAATGGTGCTGAAGAACATAGCGGTGAGGAGGAATCAAATTTCTTGCAAGGGGAATCGTGTGTCTCATTGTTCACTATACGCAGAGCTTGGCGATTCTGGACATCGTTGAGAAACCAGATTTGTTGACCGAGCTGAAGCAACTGAACCCGTCAGTGGATGTGTTCTCCCTCAAACTAGATCTGTGTGACAAGGAGAATATTGGAGATTGCCTTAGGAGAGTCATTGAAAGAATCCAATTCATCGATGTGCTGGTCAACGGAAGCGGTGTGGCATTTGAAAACAATGTTGAGCTGACGGTTACTATTAATTTGGTTGGTAAACTGCGCGCAGCTTGATTGCACTCGATCACACGTCTTGATTTCATTTCAGATCGGCCTCATCAATTGCACCCTCCTCGCTATTCCCCTCATGGACAAGTCACTTAAGGGTCGAGGCGGAGTCATACTGAATATATCGTCCCTTCTAGGTCTAGAACCAGCTCCGCCCAGTGCTGTCTACAGTGCCACCAAACATGGGGTTATCGGATTCACGCGGTCTGTTGCGGTAAGAACGAAATACGTATTCCTTTAACATCCATTCCATGATGAATGCATTCATTCCAGCACGAATTCTATTACAAACGAACGGGTATTGCAATGATGACACTTTGTCCAGGTTTGACGTTAACGCCGCTGATAGAGGACTTCGAAGGCAAGGGCTACACGTTTCCCTATTCTGAGAATGTGAAGGACACCATTATGGATACGAAGAGTCAGACAGCAGACGAATGTGGTCGCAACCTGGTGACTGCAATCGAAACTGGAAAAAATGATTCTGTGTGGGCATCTGATGGCGGTGAATTGAATGAAGTTAAGATGCATTCTTATTGGCAGCCGCACAACTGAAACTCGTAAATTTGTTCTTAAAAATCATGGATTATTAGTTTTTTTATAAATTGTAAGAAATTGACATAGAGTATGGATTAAAAGTTACACACCACTTCAAGTGTTATGTATCGTCGAAGTAACTATGGAATAAATTAATATAATATGGTGTTAGTAGAACAAGAAATTTTAACATTTCTTAACAATTTCAACTACAGTATGGATTAGAAGTTACAATCCACTTCCACTTTTATGTATCGTCCATGTCCATGTAGCGAACGATTTGTTCGCTTCTTTATGGCATTGAGATCGGTGAACCGACAAGGACAAGGACACTGGACCTTTGTAATATCGAATCCTTTAAGACATCAAGACGAAATATTCTTCTTTTGAGGTAATTGATGTAGAATGTTAGACTGTAGACCACCATGGAGCATGTGGGTTCTGTTCTGCCGTTGTTGATTTTTGAGGTTGTAAAACCATCGTTGACTAATGTGCGCCATACTATTCCCGTAGTTATGTGTTGGGAGAGGGAGGTTGTGTTGGTAATGGAATCATCACATTATACGAGTGCTGTGCTCCCTCTTACGTTTATTGGCTGGTCCGCTGATTAAGTGGTATGGGTCCATCCAGCACCAGCCCGAGCCAAATAAGCGCCCTGTCCAAGCCTTACGTTTAGCGCTCCATTCTTCAGTCTTGTTAGGAAGCTAATCTGGCCTACGCTTTAACAAATTTTGTGTTATATACAATAATTCAAGCTGCTCAAACTTTTCTGTAATTGATTGATCGCTTGATCTATTAATAAAAAAATTAATAAAAATTTTGGATATCTTAGCCGAAGTGACAAAAAAGTTTCACTGAGCGACTTGGTGGGATTTTTATTGTGGCTTTTTTCGAACTAAATTCTTGTGTGTGAATGGAGGTTTCCTTAGACTTCACAATGCGCCGCCCCTAAGCGCTGTGCGCTCTGTGCATTTGCACATCATTCACATTCGGTGGGGCCGGTCCTGGATTCATCTTCGATCACTTTGGTACTTCTGCGTTGATGCGTTGATACTGATAGTCTAGAAAACTGTGTATGAGTCTTTGCCTTTTATGGTTATTTATAAAATTTAGCGTGTGTAAAAGCGGCCTTACCAGATACGTACAGAATCCATACGGGAGCAGAGTGCGATAATTCTTCATTTTGTACTAGCAGCAGGATAACCTCACTGCATGCGTGTTTGCTTCGTTGATGCTGTTGATCCCTGAGCAAGGAGTCGCCGTTGAAACCCGCCGCGGTCTTGTAATATGTGTCTAACTCAGATCGAGAACGCTATGATGTTTAGCAGCTGCTTCTTCAGTTTGACCAACTGAAGATGAACAATTATCGGACTGCGAACTGCCTTGTTAATCGCATTGTCAGCCCGCTACAACCTGCCTCAGCAACACCACATGATCTTAAACACGGTTACTTATAGGTCAATCCTCGTATAAGCTGAGAACTGTGTCCACAGCGTAACTGATGTACATCAACTACCTCCATGTTGATGTAGATTTCAATGTATGCAAATGTTTCCATTCAATTGCTTCCAAGTGCTTCAAGTGTGAATCGCAATTTAATTTCATGCGCCCAGGTTTTAGCTGACAAATCGATCAGAGATTAAAATACGTGAACTTGTTATCATGTACATGCCTACATTCATCGGTCCACAAAATCGAAAGTAACAACAATCGTTCAGAGATCGGCAATTATAAGTATATAGATACTCAGTATGTAAATGATCCACATTTGAGAACTCGTAAATAGTTGTGCAGTCAATCTGTGGACTGAGTTAAGCTTTGTTCTGACGAAGGCACGTGAGTTATGTAAGTTAGCGTAGTTAAGTGTAAACAAGACGTATATACGCTTAGATTGACTATTTATTAGTTTCACAGAGCGAGAGGCACCATGTTGTTGTCATTAATTGCCAGTTCAGTATTAACGTCAAAAGATGGGGTGGCCATGCACACACTAGAGATAACCTTTGCAATGCAACTAAGCCTGCAACCACAAATATTGAATTTTTAAAATAAAACTATTTGTTGCTAAGGGTAGAAGGGTTGCATGTTAAGTAATATCAAATAGTAAATAATATTATTTGATGGAAATCGAAGGTCAGGACAGATTGTCGATGGCAGCATTCAGTAAGTGGGACTTCTGTGGATACAGGAGGAAAAGTAGGAAGATTGTTCTTTTGAAATTGGAGGAATTGTAGTCTGGATGGAGTTTTTGCATGTGAATGTAAGTGGTAGCAAAATTGTTCATATGTAATGACTTCGCTAAAGGGTCGCTTAACCACATCGGGGTTTATTTTTTTTCAAAGTCTTATGAGCCTCTTCTTGGGATTTCGGTTTTTTGTACGATTTGTTCGCCACTTGTGAACCGGATACCGGTCTGTTTTTCGGCTTGCCAATTGTCTTTTACCCAGCCCAACGAAAGATGTTATGTTCTTTGCCTGTCCAGTTCTCTTTCGCCATCGTGCATATACGACCTAGCTGACTTGGTGGGTTATTGTAAGTCAACGATACAAGATATTGTTCTAGAAATTCCATAATTGATTCATCAATCAACTGTTCCTATTAAACTGCTGACGACTTGTCACTGCATTCTAACAACACACGAGGTGCAACAAGATCTGCAGTGTTTTAAGTTCCGCATAGGTTTAGTTTTAACTATCCACAAGATATTTACTTTAGTTTCTAAGTATAGCTCGAAAGGAGGATATTGTTTGAGAATAAAAACTTTCAAGCTCGAGCTTAAGTTCTCCATACAACCGTCGATGGGTCTCAATCTCATTAAAATCCTACGCTGGCTGCTGTTTTCACAGGATTCGTTTCCGAGGTGTTTAATTAAAGGCTAAGTGTACGGGCTTGCTTAGTACTTCGTTGAACTTATTAATAATCCATTTTCAAGCGATCAATCAAGGATCTGTTTTAGATCATCAGAGTGCTGTGACGGTCGTTAGACATTTCGTCTACCCAACCTCCGAAGTAAACAATACAAACAGTATCAGTACCGAGATCAAGAAGTTTTTCGTCTCGATTTACAAATGGCAGCGGGGAAGCTGGTCAACTGAATGGCCACCATCGGGATACAGAGCTTCAATCAAGAGGATTTAGAGTTGGCGTCGGACGTTCCATATTCTCTTCATGTCAAATGGGCTCCGCGGCGGCGCTCGTAGCCTCAGCGAGGTTACCGACAACGCATCTAGGTTTAGGGCAAATGGAGTGGAATGTGATCTGAGGGACCACTAGCAGCTGAAGAACCCAGCTCCAGGTTGCCAATCTCCGCAATCCAGGAAATAGATACAAACAAACTGCTTATAGAAACGCTTATTGGATATCCTCCGAGGCAGTTTATGGAAAACAGTCTTGAGCTTTGTTTGTAAAAGCGCACACCTCACGAAAGCCAACAGAGTTCAAAGATGCAAAGTGATGAGATCGTTCTACGAGATCTTAGCTAACACACAGTTTCAACACCTCAACATCCATATAGAGACTTGGCGGCCCCTGTCCAAATAACTGTCAACCAAATTGATCACAATCGACGTCAGCACTCCTCCAGGATTCTTGAGTCCGAAAGGTCCACGGATCCAACATAGACTCGGACTTATTCCTTGTTATAGACAAAGTAAGAACTCGAACATAGTGAGAACAACGGAGTCCAGAAAGAACACCATAGTTTGATGTCGGAAAGCTACAATCACAACGGACTGCTAGCACGTTTGCCGTCCCAGAAACTATCCCTAAGTTCAACGCAGCCTGCACAAACAATCTATGAAGATAGGAGGCGTTGTCAAGAAGCCATCGAAGAAGCTGGCATGATTTGACAACGAGTGTAAACAGGCACATGTAGTGAGGTTGAAAGCCTACAAGGCGAAGCTACGAGGCTAGCAGCTAAAATGGGAAGAGTTTTGTTGGAATGTTGTAATCTCAAAATGACTAGACAAAATGAACTTTTGCACAACTAATACGTGAATCACAATTTTCCTGATAAATGAGACCGGTGAGTATATTTCCTTCCCAATTTATTTTCCAATTCCTTCAATAACCACATCAAACAATTGAATCATTTTAGAACGTCATGTCCCAGTACTTGTGTGGCTTCACTTCCTCCAGCTTGCCCAAGTCCAAGATCCAAATCGAACCATTCTTTCCAGTTTCCATGGCCTTCATAAAGTTCACCGAACACTCATCTGCAGTTTGACTCTTGGCCGAGCAGAATCGATCAGTGAGGACGTCCGAATAGGGGAAAGTGTCATTGCCACGAAATGTGTCCCACAGGCCAGTCACTGTGATGCCCGGGCAAATAGTCATGATTGACACCCCGGTTCTCTTATAATAGTGTGGATCCTGCAAGAAAAATTGCCTCGGTTTAAGATGACAAAACCCTGTTGATGCAAGTAGAGAAGACCTACCGAAATAGATCGACTGAATCCCATCACGCCGTGCTTAGAAGCAGTGTAAATGGCCAACATCGAACCAGGCTCCAAGCCAAGGACGGATGCGATGTTGACAATGAGCCCGCCGCGACCTCCGTTCGCTCGGTCCATGTGTGGCAGGAAGTTCATTGTCGTGTGAATAAGGCCGAGCTGTAACCAATCAAATTGACCGCCTGACATTCACATATTTGGTCGATCAACGAGAATCTTACCAGATTGACACCCATTGTCATCTCGGGCTTCTTGTCGTTGATCATGCCACTGCCGTTGACTAGAACATCGACATGCTTCATGGCTGCCATCACGTCCTTGACAACCTTCACAATTTGATCCTTGTTGCACAGATCCAATTGCATGAACGTGACCTTCGTCCTCGGATTCATGGTCGTCAGTTCCTTCATGTAGGCAGCATTCTCCCTGACATCAAGAATGGTCAAGTGCTGCAATTGAGATACACAGAACCAAACGTTCGCTGAGTTGCTTGGGAGACATTCTGAATAAAAATTACCGCAACACTCTTTTTGACTATCAGCTTGCACGTTGAGAAACCGATCCCGCCCATGCCGCCAACGTAGACAACATTTTTACCTTGGAAATCCATTTTCTCTTCGCCTCGGCTTTGAACTTGACTCGCTGCAAAGTGATGAGCAACTGAGAAACTAGATCTCGTTTGCTTCAACTCGTCAGCTCACTTGATGCCCGATTGCATTTCCTACTTATTTAAGATTCATTTATTCATATAGATTCAAGTGCAGTAGTTGAAACGCAGTCAACGTTATCAACGGCATCTCTAGATTGCTGTCAACATGGGATGGTCTGACACACGCAGTTTTAGAGTGATATATGGTAAATAAGTACAGTGGCGGTGACACAAAATGAACATACAAATATGCGGTTTGTGAAGGATTTGTAGTATTTATAATAGAAGTCATTTTTGAAGCTGCAATGGATAATTTTGATGCATTTTTGCTACACCATGCATTATGCATGGAATTTGATTAGTCTCAATTGTGATACGAAATTAATTGGTTCGCTAAGAGAACCGAAAATTCTACAGTAGCTTCAGGTGGGACGGAAAGGACATACAAGGACAAATTTAAGTTATATCTCGAAACAAATTGATATCAAATCAAAATGAAATCAAAATATCAAATTAACATTTCTTAGGTATGATTGAGTTTTGATCATGTCTTTCTTGTAAAATCTTCATCGTCATCTTCAGAGAGAGAGATGACTCAGTGGCCAAATGTCTCTTTCACAACTTCATGTGATCGCGCGGGTGATAACCGCAACACTGTTTTTCGAACAGTCGGTGGCGCGGATTTATATAAGTTAACACCGCATAAGTATTCAAGCAAACAACATTCCTCTCCCACGATATTTCGACATGCGCGGACACCCTACACCTGCAATGATGAACAACATCTCCACATTGGATGCAGGAATGCTGACACAGGTCTGGACAACGGACAGAAATACGAAGCGAGGCAAATTCCATCACGTACGCTGGCGGCTCCCGTAGGTAATCTTCAATTTGTAATTAGATTGTACGGTTAGTTTAAGTTGAACTTTCAAATCGAATATAATAATACATTTTTTTTGATAAATTTCAAATAATAAAAATTTAATTTATACCCTCGTGCATCTAATGTTAGCCTATCACATCCCGTCGATCTTGCCCTCGAGATCGGAACTTTTTCCCTAGCTACTGTCCTTGTCGAGCCCTTTGTTCGGGAGCTCGCACCAGCGCTTATTTCTGTCCGATACCATGATAGTGTTCAGCTTTCGTTGGGTTCGATGCATGTGGAGGATAATTTTTTTTTTTCCCACGTACCTGTCGTTCGGTAGCACCTTCGTGACAACGCATGGGTCCTGGTACCTCGGTTCCAGATATCGCGACTCGTTGGTGGCCGTTGGTTCGTTCACGACATTGGGCGCTGACGCCTTACTTGAGTCCTTTCTATGTTGATTACGGCCTCGCATCGTCACCTTTCCATCTCTTGTGCGGACGCTATCTCCACCTCCCGTTCCACCGCGTTTGGCGAAGCAGTCCCTCACCGTGTTGATGGGAGCCCCAAGTTGTAGCATGTCTGCTTCGCTAGGTGCCCCCACTTCCCCGTCTTTTAACGACAGTTCGTCCCATCTCGTAGTTTCGACACATCCTTGGCGTGCACTCTCTCCAAGGTCTTGCAAGTTCCTCCTTCGAATCCGCTCAGATACCATTGATCGTCCACGTACTTGATCTCGCTCTCCCCTGCAATCGAGCGACACAATCATTTCACAGGTCAATACAGACTGCGAACTGGTACATATTCGGACCTGCACTCCTTCAACAACATCTGGATGGGCCTTTCTGTTCGGGTCACTTTTCTGATTCGTCCACCATACCTCTATAGGCAGTCCCTTTTATAGTGCCCAATTTGATGGCACCCGAAGCATTCTACACACGCTTTCTGTGGAACCCTCCCCGCCGCACCTGCAACTCGTTCGGCTTCCTGCTGCTCCAATTGCCTATGTCGTAGCCTACCGTTCCGATGTCTTCTGTTCCTCAGTCCCACCCAGCGAACCCTTTCCAAGACGTCGTTGACGTGTACTTTGCCAGAGTGCTCTCATGCACGTGTCCTCGGGATACTATCATCTTCATTTCGAAAATGTATTCCTCCTTATCTTCTCCAGCGCATTGCCTACGTTTCCGCAATCGGTCGTGGATGTCTGCACCATCGTCCACCGCCGGGAAGTTGTAGCACAGGCCTGAGAAGAACACTCCCAGGGATTCGACCTCTAATCCCGCCACCACTAATCGTTCCGTCATTAGCTCGGTGACATTTCCCTCAACAGTTGTATCTTAGTGCGAAGTAATAGGAGTTCCTCCTTTTCGGCCCCGCACCTACTGACGTTGTCGGATTTGGAAGCGTTGGTCTCGTCGGTCGCGTTTCTTCAGTCTCGGCAGAACGATTTGCATCCTCGTCACTGGGTTCAGCAACATAGCCAGCAGCTCTTCCTTTGTATACGTTGGCATTCCGCGCTCCTTAAGCATTTCTTGGAGCTCATCCTGGGTCAACTCATCATATTCCCCTTCCATCTCTACCGTGCTAGTTCACGTGAACACTCGAGCACACAGCAGCTGATAACAAAACAATGCTGACCTACAACAACCACACAATTAGCTGGGCGTTCGCAAGAAATATTCGCGCGGTGCAGCAGAGGTCATCACTCTCATGCGTTCTTCCTTTTTAATTTTGGTGGGTGGGTCTACTACGCACCCACAGTTATTCATGACACGAACGCAGACAAAACAAAAGTGCACTCTGCACCGTACTTCTTCCTTCGCGTTCCGTATTCTGGTCTACCAAGCAAACGCATTTATTCACAACGCACAGCGTATGCAAGAATAGGCGATGCGCGACATCAAGCTGATATAAAAAGTCGAACAGAATCAACAGACTATCAGGACATTCCATCTAGAGAGCTCAAGGTAGCTCAAAAGTCACATATCAAGCAAGGAGGCATAGATATGTCGTGGTCGCAGTGCTACGTGATTGTTGTAGTCAGTCACCACTTTCTTCAATTATCAATTATCGGGGTCAACCAACATCTGAAGAGCTGTAGATATTGCAGATGCTCAAATGTCCAATCATAGGTCGAACGAGATGTAACCTCAATTGCTGGGAGGACTTAGCATTCCTTATGAATCGGATTCATCTAGTCGATTCGGCAATATAACGTAACAGCCATAAGCAATGATATTTGATGACACACTTACACAACGCACTTTTTCAATCATGCGTTCATAATCACTGCTGTATTTATCTTATTAATTTTGCTAATAGTGTCAAGTTACGAATTTCTCATCAGGCACGTGAGAGAATGAAATAATCAGGCCTACACGGTCCTGTGTGTCCGCCGATGGGGTTTAGTTATGTATTGAGTTGGTATTGCATAATCCCCAATCTGGGAATCGGCAAGCGCTCGACTGACCTCTGTGGTGTCAGAAGCATGTGTAAGTGAAGAGAATCCGGTATGACACGAGCGGAATCAAAGTGCAGAATTCGCACATCATGCATCCAGTCACCTTTTCTGCAAACAGAATGGAAGGACATGTTTAGGTAACCGAATGTGTTATGTGTCGATGTCGATAAAGCAGCTTGAACAGTTCCATTCGACTCCATCCCTTCAATAGCTAACAAGGAGAGACAAATATTTTTAAATTTTTACTAAAAAACTGAATGATAAACGTCATGCCTGCTGCGACTTAAATTAAATTATAAATTCAACAGAATCCCTTAAACCATCACCACCCTACACGGACATGCCTCGCAACCAACAATGTTTCGGTTCGCTTGTCGTAGCCATCAGGATAATTGAATCGCTAAGCAAAAAAAAAAAAATAAATACATGAGTCGTCTCGTTCTTGTGTTGACATTTGTGTTCGGTGGGTCGACAGAACGCTGGGAATATTTAACACAACGTAGTTCATGGCTGACAAAACTGCGCATCGGCCGAACGAGAGACAGATACCGAGAAATATTTCCGATGCGTAGTTTATCCTTGGCATCCAGTTGGACACGATGGTACATTGATTGTGGCGTAGTTTTACACCTTTGTGTGCTCGCAGCTATAGAGGTGCAAAAATAAGCAGCGACAGCAATGGACGTTTTACAGGTTCACGGTGAAATGGTGTACATGTACCGGAGAACGAGAGTGTACATTTGGTGTGATGTTTTATTTTGACGAGTAAACAGTTTGAGACCAATGAACGGGGATATTTAAAGAGCAAATTAATCCGCCATGCGGATGCAAATTGGAATTTCAATTAACAGTCATTGGCCCGAGGACTCGTGTGTATGTATGAACATCCTTCATACACTTCAATCAATGGAATGCCCTCAACATGAAGTTCATACATAACGTGCTATGCGGTACGTGTCGGAGGATTTCATAAAACTGTACGCGAGCACGTTTGGAGAATGTTGCATACTGAAACAAAAAAAAACGGTGACGGCGGTGTTGGGTGTGGGTCTTATAGTGGTTGTCTCGGCATGGCAAACAAAGCCATCGCCCACGATGGAAACCACATCTTGGACTCTTAAGAGGATCTGCAGCCTTCTTCAACTTTCTGAGGAAGAGCACGTATGGGGCAAGCGATGCTATGCCGAATACTGTGCTTCGTCTTTTCGCTTCAGAAGCAGTAGATATTTCATAACACTATTCCACAATGGGCTGAATAATGCATATTCTCTGGTGCACTGAAAAAAGGCTGTGGTCCAACCGATACAAAAGAGGACAACGACATGCAGTTGTGACAAGTGAAACTCGTACATCATCCTTTAAATGGGTAATGACATAAATAATAAACGAGGTCTACGAGAGATGGAAGTAATGGTTTTAACGCAGCACTCGTTAACTCTATCTCTTCCGGATGTCAAGAAGAAAGTGAATGACACGATCATAGAGGAAGTTAATAAAAGGTGGAACTCCCTAACCCCCTGTGAGACCACTGGCATGACAAACTGTTGCTAGCGATGGGTGTCGGAGCACTAACTGGCCATAGTCATCTAAAGTACCACGAAATTAAAATGTAACTAGCCAAAAAAAAGATACTCCTCACCACCTCTGCCATCGCCCAGTCTCTGACAGTTGAGTCACAGAACATAGGGAGAATATTTCTGCCAAGACCTACAGGCTTTCACTACAACCACGCCAACACCTCTTCACAAGTTTATTAAAGCAATAGGCTGTCTGAAAAGCTAAAGTTCATAGTCGGGACGGAAAAGGAATCCTAAGTCCTAACTGAGACAGTGGCAGGCCCTAAGTGAGACGAGACAACATGCCCGTCTACCTGAACTCCACCGCATCTTAAATAATGTTACTTCGGATGGCAAATATGTTGGTTTTCGAATGGAAGTCAACCCGAACTCAACACCGACATTGTGTAGAATTCAACCTTTCATCGATCTCGTTATCGAACCCCAAATTCATGGTTAGCATTGAAGTCAGCCCGAATTGAAATCCCTTCCAAGTGAATACTTTCATGTAACAAGTACATCAAGGTTCCTGTTCTTCTGAATCAGTAACAAGATTCCCTTTAGGAACTCGTTACACGTCGAAACGAATTGTTCTAAGACACGGGAGAAGGGGCCTGCGGTGTCTTATCTAAGGAACTAGCCCTAAGATCAGAGAGTGTGTTTCGGGCGGAAATTATGGCAATTCGTGATGGAGTTAACGTGAGGTAACCAGAACTGAAAAGGAGCACTTCATTGTTTTGCTCCCATTCCTGGGATTGTCTGAATAACGTGCAAACATAACGAAGTCTATTCCTTAGCACATTGAACCCCTATACGTACAGTCTCGGATTGGACAACACTCAACTTCTACGTTCTACACTGGTAGTCGTACGAATGTACATGAAATGCAGTGGTTCTGTGGTGCATGCAAGGAAGAGCAATTAAGAAGCGAAATATACTTTGCAACCCAACACGGCATCAAAGCCTCAAGTTGTTAACACCGATCGACAAGGTAATGGTCAACTCAATCAAATTGTAAACCTCAATACTCCATATCGGCCTTTGATTGAAAGTGAGAGATAAATGCAGCAATACACTCACAGCCGTTCGTAAGTGGACGGATCGCTTTGAATTATGTCCAGTCTTTTGGTCAAATGTTGACATTTGATGAGGAAATATCTCTCGCACTAAATCGACACAGAAAGACAGACCCCATTTGTGGGCAAGAACCGCAGTGAAATGATTGAGTTGCGTAAGAAATGCAGACAAAAAACCAAACGACTGCTTAGCGCACAGGTAGTGGTTGATTGTATATCACCATCTACGTGTGTTAACCGTGTGTTTTGTCATTGCCGTCAATATAGGTCTTAAAAAACGGTTGCATACGCAATGTAGGCAATGAGTTAGCGTTGTGGTGGATGCAGGAATTGGAGGGAAGCACATTTCTTCAGTGAGGAGTTATGCTTGCACTGGGCGGTGCTCAAATTGAAGCATGTCTGATGGCGACGATTTGTTCGGATTTTAACGAAATTAATGCTATCATGGTGCAAAGCAACAATCTCAATTATGTCGCATTCGGCTATAGACGACTTTTGGGCGAATAAGCACGCGAATTTAAATTGTCAATTTTTTTTTGTTTACGCAGATCCAACTTGTCAACGTAGTGTTGAAGACGGAAGATTATCAATTTCGCGTTCGATACTGTTCTTGAGCTCATCGAACTTAAAATGGCCAGAGCCTGAGTAATGTGGCCAAGCCAGTTCAGTCGACAGGTTTTGCCTGGACTACATCGAAATCTTGGTACAGCACGTAAAGTTAAATTTTCTTCCATTCACTTACCACGCAGACGGGCCGTCATATATCCGAGGCATGGACAATCTCAAAGGCGGGTCCTTGACTTTATCAAGAGAAAGGTTCCGCGTTCAATCATTGGTCGAGCTTGCGTTGATGTCATTTGGAAAAGAAGATTCAACCACGAACGGTATGGCGGCATGATGCTTGCCATTCCTTTACGGATTCAAGGCCTAAGATGGTTCGGCCATGTAGAGTGGATGGACAACTCTACTCTAAACCGAAAAGTCTTACATGGGCACCAGTGGGACGCACACAGGACACCCACGAAACCGATGGCACAAGTGGAGAAGGACCAATACTTCGTATTGACCTCATTCACGGCTAAACCCATTTTGGCCGCTTCCGTGAACATTTTTTCTATAGTCGATTTTCGGGGTCGGACGCCGCGCTGATTCGTGTCGATTAGGGCGGTGCAGAACGGCATTAGATGTTAACACAGAACGCTGGACAGTGTCTTATAGACGACGTTGAGCAGGGTTATATCTATTTAGTTGTTGCAAGAGGTAGGACCGCTTTTTTTGATGGGTCTTATATAAGCTCGCTTAACGTTGTTGGTACAAATCAAACACTTAAATTAATCGCTTAAAATAATACCTACCGGCGTTAAATCTGATCAATAAAGTGGCCATTTGATCGCTACTAATTGTTTGATCAGTTGTGCAGATTTGTTCATTACCCGATGGACGATGAAGATTAAGCAAACGTAGGACTTTGTAATACACACTTCACCGCACTCTCCGTTGATAATGTGGATCTCGGATGGAGGTTGACGCGGGAGGGACTGCTACCGACGGACCTATCCGATGTCATACGTGGAAGCACGTGCCACCCAATACTCAGTATTAGGAGCTGAAGATTCCTAAGCATGGTCGAATGAATGTCGGTTTTCAATTGAATTTGCCGATTAACTGTCTTCTGACATGGCGAATATCAACCCGGAATGAATTTGTTGTGTTTCTAGAATTAAAGTTCAATCACAGATAACAGATAAATTGCTGAATAAGTTAAGCTCGTTGCTCATTTCACAATTCTGGCTCACTAACCACACTCTATCTCCCGCTCTCTATGAAATGGACCCAAAGGACCTACGTTCAGTATCGGAAGTGATAGGCATCACGTGCAACACTTCTAGACTATCTTTTCTTGGTTGTTCTTTCTTCCTATCTTTTCGCAGAGCTCAGCTCAGTAAAATAATGACTGTCTTGGCTGGACCCTGCCTGAAGACTCAAGGCACTCTGCAGAAGTTATCTTGAAACTGAAAACATTCAACACCTTTTTTACGCAGCACGGCTTTTACAATCCGAACACTACGACATATCGGAGATCCCTTTTATAATGACATAAACGATGACGTTGAGAATTGATGGGATGGACTCCTGAATCAAACTGTGTGAGCCTTACCCAGTTTAAGCCACTATTCTCTTATCTTCTGCCACACATGCATCTAAATCCACAAATACTAACAAGGCGCAGACACCTCCCACAGACCCGCAATGGATAATCAATTGCTTGAGATTGTTCCATTTACTTTTCATTCAGGAAAGGCCAATCCCCTTTATTACGTCAACTTACTATGAACATTACTTCAGCCACTTGGAGTATCGATTCAAAAGAACATGTCGCATGCAATTGACATTGAATTGTATTCATCCGGTAGTGAAGACAGATATGACAATAAGCACTTCCAACATCTATTGAATTAATCTATTCCGGAAGAAGATACTTACCGATGGGTCCATGTCTATACATACCACTTCCTTCCAGACATTCCTTAAATTCCCCCCACTTGAGAAACAATTCTGAATCCTTGTCTGAACACTTGTTTGATTTCGGGGGAGGGGGCCGGGTGACGATGTGGTTGAGGAGTTGAGAATAAGTGGTTTATGCAGACCGGTTGCTTGGAGTCAACAAACTGATTTACCCATTCCTGAAGTGTGTTCATTGTGCTTGCTAATGGCAACTGTCTTCGGTATTACGTATTATTACGTCGATTAGTTGATGGTCCAGTTGTTGGGATTGGAACGGGCTGACTGGCATTTATTTCATCGGCCACAAATTATGATGCAATCGCAGATACTTTCAGTCGGAGAGCGATGTGTGCTGTTGTCCTTTCTTGGTAAATTTCGCACTTCACATGCGGTTGTGGAATGTTAATTGCGTTAGTTTGAGGGAATGCTCTGAGACACGGATTAAAACTAATTCATGATGTCATTAATGACGCACATTCATTAGATGCTAATTGTTTGAGCTTTTGCTTGGCTATTACTATATTTTATGCGCTTTGCATAGAGTGGATGGAGTCTACTGGATCATAAACTAGATCATGTGAATACCTTTAATGGTTTAATAAAAGTCAGATTTTAATAAAAATGGGCATTCTATTGTAGATTAAATCACTGACACTGAACGCTCTTACGATGTTTTTTTTTTGCAGACACCTCAAGAATCAACAATAGTTTATGTAAGCAACAAGACTTTTACTCGAACTGGGTCAGTCTATCTCAATAATTTAAGTTTCGGCTTTATTTCACTCGGAGTGAATTAATGGCACATCGATCTTTGGTCCTGTGCGCGTTGATGATCTGGGGAGAAGACTTCACCATGAGCTGTGTGGCTGGTACACCGATATGAATTTCGCCAGCGGCTATGAGATCTGCTACATCAATTATTGAAGTACCCAATCCGCCCATCCAACGCTGGTGGGATCATTCAATGTTTGTAAGCGACTTAAAATCTGTTAACGAGGTACTTTTTCAATTCAACTAAATTAAAATTGGTGCGTACCTTTCACTAGGAAATACAAGATTCAGTCCTTTAAATGCGCTAGAGCTGAATGCGAGTGCAAAATTCTTAGGATTCATCATTGACACTAAACTAAGATGGAAACCCCTTGCAAGTAACGCCTTCTCGACTTTGTATTGCTGCATGATGGCAACATGCGACGACTACAGCCTCGAAACAACCAACAGTAGTCAGACCTATATTATGAACTCTATGGAGTCACAATACGGTGGGCAGTACTGAAAGGGATATATCTTCGTATGTTTAAGCGGAGCGTTATGAACGACATGTTTCGTGGCTTTGATCACAATTCTCAATCGTCCTGCTACACACATAGCCGGCATTGAAATAGCGGCCAGCACAGCTGTTAGATTTAAACTCGCCATGTTACTCAATTCTGGACACTCTCAATTGCGAAGCTAACTAATTCGATAGAAAGGCACTCATCACTTTTTCCGGGTGGAGACTTGCTACTGCAAAACATATGCTGATGATTGAAATGACGGATCACACTAATCGTCGATGCAACGACGGCACTATGTGCCTCATCACGAAACAATAATGATATTTAATAATAATAATCATTATTAAATATCATTATTGTTCCAACACGATCACACATCCTGATCAGACAGAACAGGCCGGATCACAGGACTATCATCGGCGTAGCTCACACTCCCTCAGATTGGGTCTGCCCTACAATGAACTCTGCTGATGTTGCTGAGACGAGGATGACGATTGTAGAGTAGAGTGAATTGTAGAGGTTACCTGGCCAAACTAAGAACATAAGTGTCAGCCATCTTCATCGTCTTGTAAAAAGCAACAACTGGTTTGCGGAGTAGTATCGATTAGATCTGCGTGTAAATAAAGTGGGCAAACGCTGGCCTAAGTGCACGCTCCCAGTTAACCTAACCTAAAATCAGGTTTCAGCCTGACCAAGGGATTGACTACTTTTATGTGAGGATCGCGATGGCTTTGTTTTAAACACTTGTATGAGTATAAAAGATTAATACCACCACGTCATGGGGTATATAATGTCATTGTCTTGTGTGACTTTGGGTATGACACAGAGACTGCAAAGTCAATGCATTGATACGCCTTCCCTGGAGTGTAAGGACCTCGAGGAATAAACTCTTCGGCTGGAGATCGCATTATTCCAAGCATTCAGTCCGGTCATATTGCGTTCTGGGTATTGTTTAATAACCCAAAGAAGGAGAAAGTGCTTCCATCACAATGCGTCTGATAACATTTTTGCTGTCCCCTTGGCCAACTCGGTTCGCAACCCTCATTCAATGTTGCTTTTCAATAACTTGTAAACTAAAACCATCCGTCGAACCAAGGGTTTACTTATATTTCATTGTCTAATTCGAAAAGACGTGGTGGCCCGTGGCGTTGTAGGTATGTGCGTCGACTCCTACGCACTTGGACCTACTTGTCTAGGTTCGATTCCTGGTACGACAAGACATACTTTTCACGGCCCCACCTCTTTCGAGTCACTGACAATGCTCAAACAGTCTAGAAAAAGCTTCTCAAACTTGGCCGTTCGGAGTCGGCATAAAACTGTAGGTCCCTTACACTCGTGATAGAACAATAGCACGCACAACACGAGTGGTTGCTGAGAAGCTAGGCCCTGGCCCTCTACGGGCTGTAACGCCACCCATATTATATTATTGATTCGAAAAGACAGCGCTTCTGGGCAATCGACTTCCTCAACCATATCCTCATAAATTTCATGCATACAACAAATGTGAGCTGCGATGAGTTATAAAAATTGTCGGAAGTGGCACTTCTACTCACCTTTGGTCTGAGTCAAAATGCTCTACTGTGCATTCTTCCCTATAATTTACACATACTCCATTACTTCACCATCGCCGATACAAAGTATCTGCACCTCTGGCGAATGACGGGTACTTCCTCACAGCGACATAGGATGTACACAGCCTCATATGTGAAAGTTACCTAAACCAGCTACCGATTGAATCATTTCTATAACGCATCTGTCTCACATAACCACATTCCTCCGCCCTTTCGTCCGCATTGCCTACCGTCACTGCTATCGTCACGAATGCCTCGATAATACGAACAATCAGCTGACTTAATTGTTGCTTTCTTATGAGGCAATACTTCTTCGACGTGCCTTCCGCATCTCGCATTGCCCGTGCGTCATGGTCTAGACGTCGTGATGACAATTTTCCACATGTTTACCTGTAAAATTTCATTCGCCAGTCCGTCATCGGCGAAACTCCATTATGGACTGGTCTCTGTCCTGTTTTCATCACCTCACTGCAATTGGACTTCGGATGTGTTTTTAGTTTTTATCAGTCGAAGTCGTGGTAAATCATAATCTCCTTGCGCCCCGCGGTTTATGTAAGAGACTGCGATTGGCTTTGCCGTTTACGCGAGTGACTTTGTCGTGGGGGTAGAATCACAAATGCATTGAGGAAGGACATCGTATCTGCGGCCAGGTGAAATGCACACCCTTTTCTGACATAGATTTTGCAATTGATTGTCTACGACTCTGGATTCCTGGCGTCTTACTTGTGAGTATCTGGCCAGCAGCGGACGCTCTTTCACTTTGCAACTAGGACATCCAGTTGAGGAATGTAGCCGTATAAATGGGTAGATTCGCAGACACTGTTATGTCCATTCACAGTCCGAAATGATGGCATCGAGATCATAACGCGCTCCCAATGTCCATATGCAACCATTCGCACCGACATGGTTCCAAACAACCATTCGTTTATGTCGAGCGTCTTGCGTCACAGATTCCATACCGCGACCAGTTGCCAATCTGTCGGGACAGTCCGCAATCGTGGTGCATTGCACCATTTAATCAAAATGATGCCTTTATAAGAGCATTCCATAGGCGGTGTTGGGCAGTCAGTTGCGCACCGTAGGAATGACATGAAACCGATTTCAAATAAAAGCCTGCCGACCACGAGCTTTGGATCACATAACTTATTCCTTCGAATTTGTCGTTCATCGTCATTCATTGTCAGGTGTCATGAATTGACGTGCAGGATAGAATTTATTGGTTCTCTCCTGGCGTTTGAAGTGCGTCATGAATTGTTGGCCTACAACCCACAGATGGGCATTATCTCAAAAATAACAACTCGATTGAAAGCAAATGTCTGCAAAGACTCGACAATACCTGCACGCACGTTTGTTTGCTTTTCTCTGAGCCGTTGAACTGTCGTGTGTGATCTCAAATGCCATCGGTGCGGCTACACTGTTTTTGTTGGGGCAGTACTCTGGTGGTGAAATGATACGACATTTAATTTCTGAATGCTTCGGAAAACATAGAACAACATTCAGTAAAAATGTTGTCGCGTATGTGGTCTGTTCGAAATCGGAGACCGCATTTGGTGTCTGCGATTTCACTAATCAACTCAATTTTTGCCCTTATAAATCCACTCAGAACACTGCATTGTTTTTCAAGCGTACATTTTGGTAAGTCGTGAAACACTCTGGTGGCTCAATTTGAATGTAGTATGCGCGCGAGTTACAATGGACACCTCGCTTATAGACAAATGTGATGTCAGCACTTGTCATATTAACATCTGCACAATCAATCAGCCTTCATTGCGCAGCAATCCATCTAAACTGAAAACTGGTATCTAGCCTATCTGAGCAGTTCAATATTTGTCTATGCTGTGTGCCAGGACTTACTTACTTACTTAAGGTGGCGCTACAGTCCGGGGTGGACCTGGGCCTCAACCAACAAGCGTCTCCAGCCAGCTCGATCTTTAGCTAGCTGTCTCCAGTTTCGCACGCATAGTTGGTTGAGGTCCCTTTCCACTTGCGTGCGCCACCTGAGTCGCGGTCTTCCTCTACTGCGCCGTCCCTCGGGGGTGGATTCGAAGACTTTTCGGGCCGGAGTATTGGTTTCCATCCGCTCTACATGACCTAGCCATCTCAGTCTTTGGATCTTCACTCTTCTGGCTAAGTCGATGTCGCTGAACAGCCCGTATAGTTCGTCATTATATCTCCTCCTCCACTCACCGTCTATGCAGACGGGACCGAAAATCACACGAAGAATTTTCCTCTCGAAGCAACCAAGGGCAGCTTCATCCGCTTTTGACAATGTCCATGCCTCCGCGCCATATAGCAGGACTGGGACGATTAAGGTCTTGTAGAGCGTTATCTTGGTTGTTCGAGAGAGGGCTTTGTTTACCAGTTGCTTTCTTAGCCCAAAGAAGCAGCGATTGGCAAGGGTTATTCTTCGTTTGATTTCAGCGCTGGTGTCATTATCTGAGTTTATAGCGGTGCCTAGGTAGACAAAGTTTTTGACTACCTCAAAGTTATATCTGTCTGCTGTGACGTTCTGACCGAGACGTCGGTGTTGGGTGTCCTTTCTCGTTGACAGCATATACTTGGTCTTACCCTCGTTTACCGCTAAACCCATCTTCGCGGCCTCCGTTGCAATACCCACAAAAGCGCCATTGACATCACGCTGCGTTCTTCCAATAATGTCAATATCGTCGGCATATGCGAGTAGTTGGACGGACTTCTGAAAGATTGTTCCTCTGGTGTTGGCGTTCGAGTTTTGAACAATTCTTTCAAGAACGATGTTGAAAAAGTCGCATGACAGCGCGTCGCCTTGTCTGAATCCTTTTTTGACATCAAAGGTCTCGGTTAGGTCTTTACCGACCTTGATGGAGCAGCGTGCATTCTCCATCGTCATCCTACACAAACGGACGAGTTTGGTAGGGATGCCAAAACTAGACATTGCTCTGTATAGCTCGTCTCTATAGATGCTATCATACGCGGCCTTAAAATCGATGAAAAGGTGGTGGGTATCGATTTGTTGCTCCTGGGTTTTCTCCAAAATCTGCCGTAGTGTGAATATTTGGTCGATGGTGGATTTTCCTGTCCTAAAGCCACACTGGTATGGACCGACCAGGTTGTTGACGAATGGCTTTAGGCGTTCACACAGTATGGCAGATAAGATTTTATATGCGATACTTACGAGACTGATGCCTCTGTAGTTGGCGCAGTTCAAAGGGTCTCCTTTTTTATGGTGTGCCAGGACACCGAGTAATTTACAGCGGTCAGCAGTAACTGTCTTCCCACACTCAATGGAGATGCCAAACCGCCAAGGTGATCTGGTCCAATCGAGATAGCTCTAAACAACAGCTCTCTCTGAATCGGACACAAACTGGACACTGCCTCTTGCAAGACCACACGAAGCTTCATTAGTGAAGAAAACTCCAACTCCTGCTCAACGCGAATACAAATTCCTGGTTGGCAATTTTTCAAACTACTCAACCTATATGAGTAGACCATTTATCGTCACCTTACGTCGAGACCAAAGAGTTCCCCACCAGTGGTTAAGGGATGAAATTAAAGTGATCAGAATGGGAGTACATTGGTCCAGCTGATTCTAAATGCTCTAACATAACTAATCTATCGTGTGGCCTGTTTTATTTGTGACTAGACGCACCAACCCACAACCACAACGGTGTCCACGGGAATGGTATATGAACGGGTATTTATGTAATGCTAGACGAATAAACCTTAGTTTCTTGCCACAGGAATACTATTGCTACAGTAGTAGTACGAGCTCAATAAATGAACGCAGTTGTAAAGTCTACGTATGGGGATGACAGAATGTGGATGACACAGCGATACCAATCAACGAGAAGCGTTTGCTAATAATTCGTGATGTAATGTAAAACTTCCATTGGGATGGAGAAAATTCGAGTGAATTTAATGAAAATCGAGAAATAAATTAAAATGGAATTTTCCAAAGTTTGTGTGGTCTCGTATCAAGCTTTGATATCAACACGAACCCTGGTTAGGTTCTTTAAAGAGCCGTCGCTTCATTATGGTCAATGGTCAATTATAGTCTACCCCATCCTTTCGATTATTCAAAAGGGACCCGAGTACTATACTTGTGTGCTTAATGTCTTCAAATGGAATTGGTAGTATAGTTGGTTCACACAAGATTCAACTGACAGACATGGGGTTCAAACCTGTTCCGGACAGTGCTTGGTTTGCCTACTTCTTCGTTTCCTGACAAGAACAGAAATCACAATACACGGCTGCACATCTTTCGCGGCACTGACAATCATCCGAGGGTGTAGCAGTGAAGAAAAAGTTCCTAAAACTCCGCCGTTCGGAGTATAAAACTAAAGAAGACTGGAATGGCATCCTACTGGTGACATCCAAATGTATTCGATGTAAAGTTCAACCGCTCCAGAAAAGAGTCAATTGTTTGCCTTGACTTTGTTGCAAAGTAGTTTTATTCGCATCCACCTCTAGTGTCGTTCCAAGTTTTAAGCGTGCGTGATAATCCCGTGAAGAAAATTCTCTTTACGGACACCTCTTCATAAGAGACCCCAGTCTTAAACGACATGTTCCCGGCATGAAAATAGAGCTATTCGTGTTGTAGAACAAAGATTGTTTATTCATTAATCAATTTGTTTGGTCATGCTTTTATCATCACTCCGCTGCTGTTGGTGTCATCGTTGATGTTTTACTGTACTTGCCATTTGGATCCATTGTCAGCGAATTCCCTTACTGAATGTTGTTCCTTGTTTTCCAAAGCATTCAGATATTAAGTCTCGTGTCATTTCTTAGTTCAACAAAAACACTATTTTCGTACAATTGACCAGAATACTGCCACAAATACAATAATTCTGAACACTGAAACCAGCTGCCTCCAGTTGCGCACACCAAGCTGGTTGAGGAGGACGTCCTCTGTTGTGGTGTCCCAATGGCTCGAATTTGAGTATCCTCCAAGCACGTATCATGCAATTCACACAATTCCACATTTCATTTAAAATGTTTGAACACACATCGATCATCAGCAGCATCGACAAATTTTGGCATAATACACAAAAATCCGACTAGAAGGACCAATTATGTTCCAGAATCGGTATATAACCTACGAAAGAATTGCCACTAAGAACCCAATGAAATAAAAGACAAGAATATCCACAAAAAACCCAATGGTCATCGAAGTATGCAACGATTGAATACATGTAGGAGAATAAGAAAAAACCAGCAAGTACATTACTTGTTTACTTATCTGCTCTGCTGTGTCCAAGATCCAAACGATCACAGCAGTAGACACAATTCATGGCGGGCAAATGTTTTTCTCCACGTAACTATGTATCAAAGGAGCACATCTTCTATAGAAGTGCTGGTGACAGAAGATATGTGTGGGAGTAATGGAGTCAGAGCAACTATGCATAGCTGATAAGCACTCTGGATGTGCAAAGACATGAAATACTCATGCAGACACTGGTTCGTGTGAGTCAGTGACTCTCAACTTGGCAGAATGGATTTGAGTTGTAACGCTCGATGATTTAAGCAAGCTTTACTGATTGAACTTTTTGCTTTGTTGAGCTTTGCTGATCAATTAACGCGATACCGAAGACGTGCAGCCAATTACACGAGAACTTATGAGAACCATGGCGGGAATAACCAATTGCTAGGACTACTTACATAGCTTACGAGATCATCAGGAATGGATGCAGATGCAGCTGACATCCGCGTCTATGATGGCGCACACAAGTGAAGATGAACATTGACCACCCTGGTGTGTGAAATTGGAAACTGGTAGTACGGTCTCTATTACTTCACCCACTTCTGACCACTAATTCGTTTATGCTGTAAGTCGTGAGAGTTTAGTCAATGCTCTGCCGTCCTGCAGTGTCACTACGTGTCAACTACGTTCACCATATCACCATTCACAGCATTAATTCTGACCTTATGTCTGGCTTTTCTTAAAAGCCATTAAACACCACTCTGAAGGCCCACACCATTCAATGATATTTCCTCACACAAGCAGCGCCAAATAGCCAAGCTGTTTACATTGATGTTACAAGTATGACTGCCTATATTTTCAGAGCCAGTTGACATTTCGAAGACGCAGAAGCTGTAATACACGGTGACGGAGTATAACATGTGCATCAGAGGTGCTGAAAGGTATTTTAATTGACATTGCGTGCATTAGTCAAACTTCAGTGGAACATGATAGCACCACTGATGTCCACAATGCGACTTGACCTTTTCTTTGGATTAAGCCAACGTAAATAGAGATGTTCATGCGAACAACAGGTGGAAGTCAATGTCGATTTGCATATTCTTCATTCTTCACATTCCTAGGTATACATATGTTACGTGTGTTGACGTTGTGGTTGACTAGTGGCTTTGTTTGAGTTAATGACAAGCGATGGATAGACGAAAGCCATTATTTTGGAAATACGATCACTGTCCGTATGAATGCTGCCATCCTTTGTGCTTGTCAATGACGATTGACACATAAATATAACTTTCTCCCTAGGAAAATATCGGAATCGGAACCTTTAAATGAAATGAATGAATTTCTACCCAGCACCGTGAGTTCCCTTTTGAAAAAGGAATACGTTCCTGCATTTAAATAGTCTACATCATCATTTTTGCTAAAAGACCACCACGATTATGCGAGATGTGCTCACTGCTTCTACCATCGTCAGCAAATTAAGAAAATACACAATAAATTTGCGATATGCAATGAAACTGGCGTGCTTCACCCGACAATCCTCTTTGATTTGGACTTTCGGCGTGTCGTATTCATCTCCCTTTAATTTACGCCATACGCTAATGATTCTATACTCCGGACTGGTTTGTTGACTGTGTGATAAATTGCTGTCTTGTGTAGGGTGCCTCCAGAACTGCCGAACTGAAGCCTATGTCAAAACTAGGTAATAGAGGACTTATGGGCGCTGTCCGTATCCTAACTTCGCTTTCTAGGTTTATTTAGTCATATACACACGCGACATAGGCGCTCATCAATGAGCACTTCATTAGACTCCGTCAGGCCTCATATGCTGAGAAATTATTGATATGCATTAATTTTTTTACCATGAAATGATCGAGTTTTAGCATCAATGAAGCCAACTCAAGTGGTCTTAAATACATGTTGATAAGTTGGACATTTTATTGTATGCATAGCAAAACATTGCACTTGTTATTCATTCGCAAGTTTGCGAATTGCTCTGCTTCCTGGCATTTCCTTTCATGAAGTCAGTAGTTAGGATACTTGGGAGTTACAACGCGTAAAGTATGTCGATCTAACGTGGTTTGACTGCTACGCAAAACCTGATTCTGTTTACTGACTGCGGCCAACAGAAACTTTCATTTCACCGCGCCTCATATGACGTCCGCTTTTCCGCATCACCTGATGCGATGTCGGTCAAAATAAGCATTTGCAGGAGATTTTGTTTCTTTCTCACACAAATTGAAGTCTGAATTACCGCCAGGCAATTGGACTCATCGGAATGAGCTTTGATATTTCAGTTCATTGCCTAAAGTACGCTCAGTTAATGCGGTTATTGAACGATTTTTCATCGCCGAGTAGTTTCTCACGACTGGTTCAAGATTATGGGTGTGTATTTTTCGTGTATGAACTGAACGGAAATTAAACTAAATATGATGCACTGGGTTTGTTAAATCAGGATTGAAGAATCCGACCGAGAAGCCTTAGTTGCGTAATAGTTTCTTAGCTTTTTTTTTAAAAACACAATCAACACCATTTCAATCGCCATTACTGTACTCAATGAGTGTGATTTGGAAGCATGTGCTCTATAGCTCGCGGTGGACCAGGGCGTAGCGTCTACAGCTATCAATCGTCTTGATTCACTCTCAAGAATGGAGGGAATATACATTTTTATGCCAACTCTGAACAACGAATATGGGAAGCTCCTTCCAGACAGTTATCGACAGCTACAATTTTGATGTAGTAAAGGAGTTTGTCTGGGGAGTAGAGCCTGTGCACACAGGGCAAAGCTGTTGCTTTCTTCCAACCTGGCAGGATGCCAGCAACGAAACCCCCGGCGCAAATCAAATTGGCATACAGCCTCCTCGCGACGCCCCTGGACAGCCTCCACAACACCCTTTATGAGGTGAACCATTGTATGCAGATGATACCCTAGCTGTTGTGAGGGAGGGCTAAAGTAGCAACATCGCGCCCAATTATAAAACCACATGTTACGGAAGAACAAGTAGCCTCGGAGCAAGACACGGTTGAACAACGACGGCACGGAACGAAAAAAGACAACAATTTCCGAGTGTGTTTCCGAACTATAAGAATAAATCAATTATCGACTATTGAACACTTGGGAAAATAATGGAGAAGACCAGCGAGATTCAAATCGATACACACCACCTTTAAATCGATTACTCACTTATCAGGCCAGCGACCCATGGAGGGTCTGAATCTGAGCTATAGATACCTTCTATCACTGATAACCTATCACTGGTAATCATCGGAAGCAAGCTGTTGTAACCGATAGAAATAGCAATAATAAAACACGTCCGTATCGCTTCGCAAACTACACAAGAGTGAATCTTTATTCATGTTCACTGCTCTCACACCGGTAGTCCCTTTTACATGTTTTCCCTTTTCTTAGAAGAGTGCCTGAATTCGTTATAAGGGCTGCTACACTGTCTTAGTCTTTAAAACGAAGGTTCACTCTTCTTCTCCAATCAGGTGGCCCGGTTTCAAAGATCCTCTTAGTTGGTGTATTTGGATGTGCCGATTCTACGTCATATCTCAACTAGGATGTCGTTTGTGGAGTTCACGTTTGTCCCGAGGTCAGTTATTTCGGGTAAATGCACTACCCACCTCGATCCAAGTCAATCATACATACCTACACCCGTAAAGCTGAGGCAAATTACAGTGAAACTCCTCTTTACGGACACCCCTCTCTAAGGAACACTTCTCTTTACTGACAATTCGTCATAATCCCTACATGAAGATAGGGCTGTTTTTGTATTTCAACACCTTCACAACGGACTCCCTCTACATCGGACGCGCACTTGAATTTCAATGCCTATTGGACAGGTGTACCTATAACAACGGACACATGAAGCAAGCAAAAAATATCTTTTTCCTCAACGCTGGCCAGTTTGCTGTTTTTTTGCTCCAATTTTCAGACCAAGTCATCGAGTTCTGGCTCTGTCCAGGGCTTCGTTTTCCAGTTTTTGTTCCTAATGGAACGCGGCGTGAATGCATAGGGAGGTGCTGGAGATTCTCAGGCGTCTTTCGTTTGCTTGGATGCCACTGTGCCCTGGTATCCATCACTGTATTCAGCACGGATAGCTGACGCTTTCCTTGTGTAACTTGACCAGTTTCGGCGTCAAGATGACCTGTCGGAAAGAAAATAGAGATTGATTTGTTGGTTATCTTGTTCTCTACGCGCAAGCGCTGCCGTCGTCTCTTAGTGCCAGTGAGTTTTTGAATTGGTCACAGAAGACACCTACGCTTGTACCCGCACTTGTTTCTGAGCCGGGCAGTGTGCTGGGAGAGTAGGAAGCATGACCTTATGGTTTATTTCTCCAGCCTCTCTAAGCCGATGAGGCTGCTCTGTTGCTACAGAATAGGTCGAGGGAGGGAGGACTAGGATAGAGTCTTGTAATGCCGTCTGTAGTGTTCTAAGACATCCTGTTATTCCTGCTATCTCCTGCATCGGGAGATATTTCTTCGCAAAAATGTTCCACCATGCCAGGGAACTGCATGTCAGGATGTGTTATATGATCATCATGATGTCGGGATACCAGACACAAGAATATTCTCCTTGAAAAGTCAAGGTACACAAAGAGGTTTCGCGTGGAAATACCCTCTTTCTCGTTGGATATGCAGACGATATCGCGGCAGTGATAACGGATATTTTACTGTCTTTGAGAGTTTGAGTTCAACTCCATTTATACTGTTATGCAGTTGAACTCAGAAATAATTCTCCGTAGCAAATCCGATTTGTTCAGATAAACGTTCAGTCCTCGAGCTTGTGTCCAGTTATTAACTAGGACACTGAAGCTAGCTTATCTTGGAAGGATATATTTCTGATACGGGGATGGCCACATCGTCTGCGTCGGCGCCTACTGTGAGCCCATTTTCCGCTTTCCAACAAATTGAGTGTGCAACTTTTTGGGTCAATGTGATGCTGAGTGGTTACAGATATCAACACCCCATAATTTCTGTCTAATCACGAGTTGCTAAGAACACGATAAGTAATAAAATTATCTATGAACGTCCATGACGAAGGTTGATTTTTTTCCGAAATTCGATACTGAATCGATGTTTTGTAGGGACATCCATCAAATGAATAACTCAATTAGGTAATATTTTTTTCTCCTAAAATAAAAAAAACAAGTTGACACTAATTGTTCAGTCACTCGCACAATAATTGCGGTCAGAAATTGAAAGCTCCTTCAAGCAATGGTAATGGATTTAACTATCATTTGAACAATTGATAACTTAGTTCCTTTGACTGTAGTCCGCATCGGGATGCACGAATAAATTCAAAGCCGCCAAAACCTACTAGTATTCTTCACATTTACTAAATTTCAAAATTGTCCAATAGAGGGCAGTAAATTTAAAATACACATAGTTTGAGTCATTTAAAAACTTTTTTATTTTGCTTCCCACTTCACACTCTCATTTCAACAATATGTATCAGTAGAGATTTGTTATTGAGTATGCATCGCACAAAAGCATGTTCAAAACAAAACAAACGGAATAAGTAAAAACAAACAATTAATTAAATATTATTTACAAAGAAACTTTAAAAACGATAAAATACTTTACAGTGGGTGACGGATGATGATGGTATAATGTTCACGTTTGTTTCGTTCACAACCCTCATTGTTCACTGTTCTTTAGGTTTTGGGATCTTCGCTGTTCTTCGATTGAGTATTTTCGTTCGTGTTGTTGGCAATCACTTAATGGTGTCCGTATGAGATGGCGGACAGACCTCCCAAACCGTGTCCGTATCCATAACCGCCACCGTATCCTACGCTGATGGCTGGTGCGGAGTATGAGATAGATGGGGCAGCATAAGAGACAGCTGGAGCGGCATAAGAGATGGCTGGACCAGCAGCGACGGCCTTAACAACTGGAGCGGCAGCGTATGAGACCGCTGGACCGGCGGCGTATGAAATAGCTGGGGCGGCGGCGTATGAGACAGCTGGTGCGGCGGCGTATGAGACAGCTGGTGCGGCATATGAGACAGCTGGTGCGGCGTATGAGACAGCTGGAGCGGCATAAGAAATGGCTGGAGCAGCAGCGACGGCCTTAACAACTGGAGCAGCAGAGAGTGCCACCCTGTAGGTGTTGGCGTATGATGTAGCGTAAGATGGGCCAGCATATGAGATAGCTGGAGCGGCAGCCACAGCCTTAACAACTGGAGCAGCAGCTACGGCAACTGATGGAGCCTGGTAGGCAACTGCTGCTGGGGCAGCAGCAACACTGACAAGACCACCTCCATATCCTCCATAACCTCCTCCATAACCACCTCCATAACCGCCTCCGTAACCTCCTAATCCACCGAGGTATCCAGCTGAGGCAGCAGCGAAGAGGGCTGACAATACAACGAACTGAAATGTAACCCGGTTAGCGTATCCTTTAGATCCAACGAATCCGTTTCTAACTCACCAATTTGAACATGTTGATTTTGAGTTCTTAGTAAACTGAAACTACTGTGAAGAGATCTAGAGTTGAAGTTGGAATGATTCCGATTCAGTAACCGGTGCACGTATTTATACAACTTAACTGTTTGTGAATTGTCCGCGGCGGATTCAGTGCAAAAGCTAGAGCACGAAGAGGTTCAAGAGGGGGGGCTCCAACAAACGAACCCTCACTCCATGTGAGTCTCTCCATGGTACCCATGAAAGCAAAAAGGAAAGAAACAGTGGAAAATGCCACGGACGGACAGAGAGTCATTGGCGAGTGTACGAAAAGTCAGTCATTGAAGCAAATTTGCCGGCTAAGCCGCACTGGCGCCCCAGTTTGGTGAGTCACATTCAACGCATAAGATCGGTGCTTGTGCAAAAGCTTAGTATCACAGTAACAGCTTAGTGACCGGAAGGGAAGTAAAAGCTCGCCGCGTTACCGAGTTAGGCGGTATTACTAGACGTGGATGGTGGACCTGTGATGTGGTTACTGTATGAATGAATTTTAACTTCGATAGTTGTTTCTGACTGCTTTCGCTTTTGGCTTTACAGATAGAATTAAAGATCTCATAAGGTACTTAAGATAAAAGTCCAACAAACTCATAACGCCCTGATATCTGTGTATGACAACACGTTGCAGTTGAACTTTATGTAGAGAATTAAGTCTAATGCCCCGATGGGTAAGCAAAATTTGCTCTTCTGATTACAATTAAGATTGAGAGTAGCGACGTTGTGTCGTTAAAAAATTCAATAATTTCTTGCAACGAGGATTGAATGAAAAATATACTGAGTTTTCCAATAAAGACAATTTTTTTTAAATTAAAACTGAAACCATTTGAGACGTCAATTCGTTGAACCCGATTCGTTCCCTCGCGCTTGATTGACTCTATGCTCCTCTAATCATGCCCGCTTTTGCCAGGGAGGAATGATTTAACATACTGCTTATGTCCCTCAACCCCTCGAATGGCATAGGGCGTAAACTAAGCCTGCACGCCATCTCGTTCGAAGGTCTGCAACGCGTTTAAGCTATCTCCAACTCATTCCTAAAAACCTCGTTTCCTATTCGACTGCTTGCGCCACGGTAGTTTAGGGTGTCCCTCAGAATAGCCTTCCTGCCATCAAGTGAAGTTCCATTATCCATTCATGCCATCAAGTGAAGCGAAACTACGTCGTCAGCGTTTTACTCCATCCAATTCCATAATTTTCTTCCGTCAACACTGCAAGGAGTGCATCCCTGATCACCACCAGAAACAATAATGTCGACAGTATGCAAACTTGTTGAACCCCAAACTCCTCTGACAACTTACCATTGCGCAAGACGCGGCACTAATCACCATCGTTTGAAGGCTTTGAATAGCTATGCGTTTTTCCGGAATGCATCCCCTACGCAAGGCGTACCAGATTGCATCTCGATTCAATCTATCGAAAGCCTCCTCGAAGTCGACAAGCAACAGGTGTAGCTGAGATCTGTACTCGATGCGTTACTCGGTTATGATCCGTAGGGTGTTTATGTAGTCAATGCATGACGTCAAGGTCGGGAGTTCAAGACCTATTTTCGCTACTGCGAGAAGAACTCCAACTTTTTCGTATGTTTAATGATCTAACGTAATTATTTAACGTAGCCCCAAAAATAAAAGTCTAAAGGTGTTGTAATCAAACGGCCTAGCTATCTCCATTGACTGTAGCGTGACGGTAATTTTCAACAACAAAAAACGGGCCAGTGACACCTCCACGCCATGGAGTAATTTGTTTGTGGATGAAGTGGATGATGTGTGCTCATGAGAATTTTCATGCGTTGACGAAGTCGTTTGGCCAAAAATTCTTTTCAATACTCGCTTCAATACTCAGGATTATCTTGCGATAAAATGAGTCATGTTGTTGTGGTAGCCCGTGGCGTTGTGGGTATGTGCGTCGACTCCTACGTTCTTGGACCAATCTGTCTAGGTTCGATTCCTGGTACGACATGAAATACTTTTCACGGCCCCACCTCTTTCGAGTCAATGACAATGCTCAAAGAGTATAACTGTCTAGAAAAAGCTTCCCAAATCTGGCCATTCGGAGTCGGCATAAAACTGTAGGTCCCTCCCACTAATGATAGAACAATAGCAAGCAGAATACGAGTGGTTGCTGAGAAGCTAGGTCCTGGCCCTCTACGGGCTGTAGCGCCACCCATATTATATTATAAAACTGGTCATGGCCGTCACCGACTCAATTTGTAAACATTCGTTAGTGAGCTTCACCATGATTTTTGCTGCATGATTTGCAGTGCATCGTCAATTCTTAAGCATCACCTAAGGCAAAGTTCTATATGCTTAACTGGGTAGGTATATAAATCTCTGAGACCGAAGCTGTTAAGTTGTTCACAGCCAACAGCAGCGGTTCCTTTCAACCAATGCATGCCTTCGTAGGTGCTGAAATAAGACCGCATTCATTAGCACTAAACATGACTAATTAGTTGTTAACTAGCCAGCACGCATAGCTCTTTAAAGTGCACTTTCTAACTCAGCATTAACCTCATTCTCAATGCACATTCCTTACAATCTCCGACATCAGCTCCTCAAATGCACTGGTGCGTAAAGGCATTCAATATTTCGAACACGACTTACCTATGCGAGTACATGGCGATTTTGTAAGCGATATCATTGTGTTCAAATGTGACTCGCTTGAGTCATGTATTATATTATAACAAAGAATAGTTGCTGACACATTGAACTTCCTCAAGAAATGTGAACAGTAGTTCCGACAAGTAAACATCCACCGGTCCATACCTTTATGACAGAAGAGTAATTAAACTTTAAACGACCGCGCCGAAGTTAGACACCACACCATCTGACCAGCAGTATTGGTGCAACAATTTCAGCAGAAATCGTTCGAATTATATCAACAATCATTCGGAGAATACTAACAACAGATCGAAATTAGATACTTCACAATGATTTTTCGCACGCTATCTGAGCAGCCGCAACAGATGCTAAGTGAATTACAATACAAGTTGTCTGAATTGTCTTTACATGGCCATTTGAGTCTGTAGCGAAAAGGCGTGCGATAGGCCTTCGGTGGAGCATTACTCTTTGTGAACAAATTGGTCTTAAGTCCGGGATTGCTTTGAACTACAGTGAAAGGTATCTCCGCAATTCGTCAGTGAATGAGCATATCTGTTGGTAATTAAATATAAACACAGAGCTGTTTAATGCTGTTGATTGATGTAATTTTATGTCAGTCACTATGCCATCAGGGCTTATTTACGTAGTCTTGATCAATGGGGAGGAATCAAAAGAGGTTCGCCTCTTGGTGATTTATCTGATTGACCACTTTGCATATGCTCACAAATGCGACGGGAATTTGAATATTCATGGGTTGTGTTTAGAGATCTTTGATTTACTCTGGCGATGAGTAGATAGAGCGCCCGTCCATTTAGCCTTGTCGAAGATCAGACTGATGGAGTGACATACGACTAGATTTCGTATCTTACGAAACTGTGTCCTTTAATGATTTGTTTTCTTTAGTTGGCGCTAAAGTTCGGGGAGAAACTGGGCCTTAACCAACAGCGCGGACTCTGGCTACCTGTCTCCAGTTTGGGTGCCAACATAGAAGCGGGCGTTCTCTGTTGTATTGTCCCACACGTTCGGCGACGAAGACTCTTCGGGCCAGAACTAAGTTGGTCATGCGCTCTACATGACCCATCAACCTTAGGCATTTTGTAGATGTCTGGATAGGCTCATGGCTCTGTACAGCTCTTCGTCTCCTCCAAATACCAAACATGGCCAAAGATGAACACGCAGAACTTTTCTCTCGAAAGGACCAAGGATTTTTTCATCCGTTTTTGAGATTATCCATGCCTCTGCGCCATACAGAAGGACTCGGATGATCAGTGTCTTGTATAAAAGTCCTTCGAGAGACAGCGGTATTACTCAATTACCTCTTGAGCCCGAAGAAACTGCGGTTGGCAAGAGTTATTCTGCCTTTGATCTCGGATATGTTCGTTCTGTTTACTGTGGTGTGAAAGTAGACGAGGTCCTTAAATAACTCGAAGTTATTGCTACCCATTGTGACGCTCTGTCCAAGATTTCGATGTTGTGTGTCCCTTCTTGAGGACGGCATATACTTCGTTTTGCTCTCATTCACGGAATAAATCATTTTAGCCTTTTTAACTATTTGCACGACCGCCTTTAGATTAATATTAACGAAATTACATTACACCGTGTCGCCTTGTCTAAATTTTGTTTAATATTGAAGGTCTCGGTGAGATCATTACTGCACAGCCTGTTGAGTTTGGCAGGAATGTCAAAATTAGCCTTGAAATCGACCTTCAGTGGAGCTAGGCCCCTACATCTGAGTACCAGCAGAGGAGGTGATGTGCAGTTTATACCTCCAGCTCTACCTCTCTTTATCCATGCAGCTTCTACAAATGTATTTATATGGGTCTGCGGGAGTCTGTGTCAATTGCGCAGTGTCCACTTATGACACCGATGGGGGTCCTGCTTAGTCTAACCAGACAGAGTAATCGTTTGAGATAAAGTGTTGTTCGTATTTCTCTTAAGGCTGTTGGTTTCTTCTAGCCAATTTTGGTTGATTGTCTTAATTGTGTGAATCTTAAGATGTAGCGAGCGGCAAGGATGGTGGATCTCCTCCCGATGTGAGAGAAGGAGTTGTACCAGACCTAGCGAGCTCATCGACCTTACAATTATCTGGTACGTCACTGTGTCCCGGCACCCACATTGGGTGTATATTTAAGTATACACTCGTTTCGTTGAGAGACAGACTTCACTTAAGGCATATTTTTGAGTTGGAAATGACACTGCCCAGGGACTCAATTGCGGCCTGACTGTCCGAACAGATGGTGATATCCCCCTTGGATATCACAATGTTTACGAGCCAGGACAGTGTCTCTTTTATCGCAATGATTTCTGCCTGAAAGACGCAATGGTGACTTCGCACCACAGTCGAAATGTCGTTCGGGCTATGATGGCTGCTATCTGTTTGCTGAATAGGTCCAGCGAGGGATGGTGGAGCAGTTTGTTAAGTGCATCGGACGGAGTGATTCTCAACGCTCCGCTGATATACGTGCAAGCCAGTTGTTTGCACCTGGTTGAGTGCATTACAGTTGACAGCATGGTATAGTGCTGTCCACCAAGCTGAGCCTGCGTACATTAGTGTCGGTCTCTCAATAGATGTTAATTGAAGAGTGGGACATTATATCTTCTGGTGTAGAGAAGAAAATACTTTTTTGTGGGTTAATGCCAAGTTTGCATGTTTTTATCGAAGGCAGTCTGTTTTATGTCTCTTAGAGTGAAGATAAATTTACCAGATGCAACGTCGTCCACGTAGTCAGAGACTTCGCATCCAGTCTCTTCTAGTATTAATTGCAGTTCGTTAACTGCTATATTCCATAGAAGAGGTGAGGGTACACCTCCTGGTGGTGTGTCTTTAGTAACTCCTCCATAGAGCGCATCAGTGGCGGCCGTGGCGTTGTGGGTATGTGCTACGCTGTCTGGGTTCGATTCCACCTCCACCTCTTTCGAGTCACTTACAATGCTCAAAGAGTAGAACTGTCTAGAAAAATCTTCTCAAATTTGGCCATTCGGCGTCGGCATAAAACTGGTCCCTTCCATTCATGAGAGAACAATAGCCCACACAACACGAGTGGTTGTAATATCTGTTTAGAGTGAAAATGTTGTCACGTTTTAACTTTTGAGGTAATCTCTGAGACGTTTAAGTAATTAATTCAAGTATTCCACATATTGCTGTACGAAAAGTCAGCCAGTACGGATGAATAGTTCGCAAAAAAGTATATGGGGTTCGATTATTCGCCGAAGGATAACCATGCAAGGTTCATCGAAAGCAGAAGCATTTTGATTTCGGTGGCCCGCCCCTCGATCTGTTTGTCATCGTTTCATACATTCTTCAGCTGAAATATTCGTGTAATCAATCTGCAAATCATACTGCACATCGTTCCCACAGTGGAGACGGGGTCATAGTCTGCATGAATTTATGATGTGTCGGGTAAACCACATGAGTGTACTAGAGTACTTTGTGGTTTCGTTGGAGTGGATTATATTTTTCAACACTTCTTCTAGTGGCGCTACAGTCCGGGGTGGGCCTGAGCTTCAGTCAACAAGCTTCTCCAGCTGGCACAATCATTAGCCAGTTGCCTCCAAGTTCGCGCGCCAAGTTGGTTGAGGTCCTTCTCCACTTGCGTGAGCCATCGGTTCCGTGGGCGTCCTCTATTGCGTTGTCCCACTGGTTCGGAGTCGAAGACTCTTCGGGCAGGAACAGTGTTGTCCATTCGCTCTACATGACCTAGCAATCTTAGGCGTTGATTCCGTAGACTCCTGACAAGGCTCATGTCGCTTCACAACCCGTATAGTTCATGGTTGAATCTTCTTCTCCAAAAACCATCAACGAAAACAGGACCAAAGATGGAGCGCAGAACTTTTCTATCGAAACGACCAAGGACTTCTTCATCTGCTCTTGAGATTGTTCAGGCTTCTGCGGTCTTATATAATGTTAGCTTAGTCCTTCGAGAGAGGGCTCTACTACTCAATTGCCTCTTGAGCCCAAAGAAAAGACACAAAATAGTATTTTCTACACCCGCTGGAATCGACAGAATGCAGTGCACAAGTCTCAATGGTTCCGCGAACATTCATTTCATTGCGTTTCCGTAAATGAGTATGAATTGAAAAGTTAGTACGCATTTGTAGGCACCGAAACAACAAATTTGCACTGACAACTTCTTTATTCGGTAATTACTTCTTTTTTTTACATTGCCGGCGAAGGTCAGTGTATTTATAGACGATTACAATGACAATATCCGTTTTTGGAGACTTCAGGTCGTTCACCCGATCAGATGGTCGATGTTACAAAATAATGCATCACAGCTGACAAACTATACTGTGCATTAAATAATCCCACACTGTGTGGTGCAAGTATGATACCGCATAATAGTTATTCTTCTACACTTTGATCGGCTTTATTTCAAAAAGCATATTGATTCCAGTCTGGTAGTTTGTTAAAATGGCTTTTGGGCCGAGGTGTGTGTCTTGTCAACAGAATATACTTGAACGCAATGGTTGCGCATTCATGTGGTTCACTAATGCACCAAACAGGTCCACCTCAAAAGAATTGGTTTAACTAGGACAGAACACAAGTACCCCCTAAAATGTTACTTCTTAGTCGACAAAGTGTTATGATTGCCGAAGTACCCAGATTTTAACTACCAATATTTTATAAGTTTGCCTCTATGTCGTCATAAAGAAGAACTTGCTTTAAAAATCCAAATAGTTTTTGTTTCATTCGTGGTGATTACATGTTTAATGAATGTCGCTTGAACGTGCTTGAGTTTGTAAAACAAGCCTAAGCGAACGATCAAATAGAAAAGAAAGAAACTCAACAACATTAGTAGTTCTTCCGTTCAAATTCATTGAAACTAGTTGGTTGATGTCCTTCTCCAAGAGTGTACAACACGCGACCGTCCTCGGTAACGGCTGTAAAACAACTTGCACTTATTGCATGCGTTCTATCAAACATATTTAGCTCTGTAGTATTTGCAGGCGTAAACGCAAGTAGTTGACAGCCAGAACTTTTATCATGAACATACCAAGGGATTCTTATTTCTTAATCATACTTCGATATTGGCCGCAGATCTGCTTCGTAAAACTGGACTCTGACGATCGGTATCACGTATACAGTCAGCGTGCAAAGGAAACGATTGACACGAGTTATTATGAGCTGGTAATATAGGAATAGACGCCGAAGGCACGCCGATCGTGCCACTAGTGTTGGCCAGTGAGTTCTCCACACGATCTTCTCAACGAAAATATTGAAGCATCATCCGTTTACTGGCGTAAAAATAGAGTTCAGTCATTGAGTCCTTACCGATCTTGATGGAATACAAATGGCCACCTACGTAGGCTACGGTGTTAATACATGGGTTGTCTCATTCAAGATTCAGCGGGGCTCCATGCCAACTTTTGCTGACTTGTTAATGCAAATGCAGTTAATGTCGTCATATTTGAGGTCAGATTTCTTAAGGCTTCGCAAAAGCGCGAATTTCTTTGACACTCACCATCGTGGACCATCGAATTCGCTATACACTTAACTGACCGGTTCGCCAAGCATCTATAGCACACATGAAAGCTTATTAATTATAACATATCAGTCTTGCACATCGGTTTACACCGAACTAAATCGTCAGAAGTAGCGTGAGTACATCCAAACAATACTGGTTCAGCAAACTAAAGACATATTCATTTGAAATTCACTCTATTACCATATGAAACTGTGGGCAATAATGGCCAACCTTAATAACAGATTGACAGAATTCCCAAAATGAATCGAGTTTGTCAACTTTTCACTGCAACTACGGACTGACTTTGCCATAAGCTTTAGGCTGTGATAACATGTGAGAAACTACTGTCACAGTTTATGGAAATTATCAGGTCGCGCTCGCACGCACGTCATTCTTATCGTTCGACATGCCGCCAAACGCAGTACAAATCTGAATACATGTCGTCATGCAAACCGAGTGCCGCCTTGCGTCCGCACTCTCTCGCACGTACATACATTGCGGAATGCACAGTTGGTCGATCACCGGACCACATTCGCGTTCTCAACTGCCAGATGCAAACCGCGTGATACATAACAAACCGCTATATAAGATTGATACATTCGCATGGCAACCAACTTGATTGAATCTGTTGTTCGCATGTCGGTCCAAATGTTGTCGCTGTCTGCATTGCTTAGATGTGTGATGCTATGCCTTTGGTCAAAGACTGCAAGGCGTAGTGTATCTTCCAGTGCAGTGGTGAAGCTGTCTGCTTTTGGGTGTGAGTGTATCAGTTTAATCATCATCGCTTTATGGTGCTTTCAAGTGAGTTGACATGAAAATTGAATTTAAGTAGAGTTTCCCAGACTTTACACGGCAACTTTGTGATATATCGAGCTAATTGGTGAAGCGATTGGGTAATGGACGCTTAATTACAGTAGAAGAACTTAAATTGGGGCAACATGCACTTTTGTGGAATCTGGATAGCCTAGTGATGATTTCTATCTGCGGCGGCTGCTACTGTAACTGACATTCTTTAGAATCGTACCAAATCATCTTACTTGCTTGAGCATAAATGTAACTAGTGCTATTCGGACGAAGGTATGCTGCAGAAATGCAGACAAATATTCTGGTTTTCTACGTAAAAGGACTGGCGTTTTAAGTGTTCCATTCAACAGTGGTCTGTACGAAAATGGATGTCACATTTTGAAGAGATGTTGACTACAATGTTGACAGCAGAATTACTGAATAATCGATATTTTCCGAGTTTCAAGAATCAGCAAATCGTTTCTCTACTGTTTTCCCAAACCACCACCAGTTGAATTTTTTCAAATATTCTAGTCCATTTTTTTCTGGCAGAAGCGGTGTCAAGGTGCCAATTTATTATTGACTTTTACTCGAATGCTTTTAATGATATGACACAGTTGTAGGCCATAACTTTTATAAGTATTTTGTGGTTTTAAGGTATTTTCGATACTCGCAAGATCTAACCAAAAAAGGAACGATGAACAAAAAGAGCTTTGCTTGGTCTGCCCTAAGAAGGAATCTACAGCGCTATTTGAAGGCCTGTCTGGCTGAAGAAGACATCGGTAAATACGTCGTCGTCGGCTTATTTGAATCCTCAAGTTAATAGGACACGAAGTTGTATGGAGACGTTCGCATCCTTAGTCCGCATAGCCAGCTTGTAGGCATATACCTGTCGATGCTATACTGGGCAATGACCAGCGTATGAAGGCTTCAGCGGTCGCTGCGTACTGTCGATGCGAGCATATGCCTATGGAACAAAGACTGGTTTCGTCTGGTGCTTGGCGAAAGTAGGCGATGTTCTCTGAAGCGACTCCCTCAGCTCCTGTAGAAATGAGATGGGCTCTTCAACTTTGCTGGGTTATGCTAACAGATCTCCTGAGTTTAGAGCCGTGAAGGAATTGTGACGGAGAAGTACCTAATTCGTTCACCACCGAACAAAGTCCAAGTAGAACTGCATTTTCAATTCCAAGTAGAACTGCTGGCAGCGATTGATGCCAGTTAATGAGTGATGAGGGCTCGAAGGCACCGCCCTACTACCCCAATTGCTTGCAGGAGGTGATATGCAGTTTGTGAGAATGAGACGATAGCCAATGAGGTGGGCGAAGCTTTTTAATAAGGCGGATTCGAACTGCCGAGCCTGATGGTAAGGCGAAGAGTACAGTACAGAGTACACGAATCTTGAGACCGTCCTGTTGCTAATTTTGTATGCCTGTGTATTTAGTAACATTGGCAGGCAGGTCAGACGCGCACCCATTTAGTTAGATTTCATGTTCGGGCAGAAAAAAATGGAGTCCTATTGATTTCCGTAAAGCTCCTGTTGCTGGGTTGGACTTTGGTTGTGAACTGTGCGTCGAATGCGGCACGCCGAAATGTTGGTGGTATATACACTCGATTACGGCCGGCACTTGTTTCGCAGTCAACAGATGTGCACGCTCCTGGACAAGGTCAATGTACATTTTTTGTACTGTCTCTTCTTATTCTGCATTCTGATTACTTGGTCTTTATACTGGAGATTCGGTCTTAATACCGGAGATTCGGACTTCCTCTCCTTCTCGAACCAGTAGGCTCGGATTCAAAGACCCTCTTTGCTGGAGCATTGTTGTCCATGTGCTCGATGTGGCCGAGCCAGTGCAGTCGACGTATTTTTGCCTTCCGGACTACATCCACATCCTGGTACAGCTCGTAGAGTTCGCGGTTATGTCTTCTCCTCCATTGGCCTTCTTCGCAGACGGTACCATATATCCGACGTAGAATTTTTCTTTCGAAGGTACCAAGAATCAGCTCCGCAGTTTTGCATAGCGTCCAGCTTTCGGCTCCATAGAGCAGGACTGGCAAAATAAGAGTTTTGTAGAGCATGATTTCGGTCCTTCGAGTTAGGAGTTTTGAGCCCAGTTGATTTGACAAACCGAAGTAGCACCGGTTGCCAAGGGCGATTCTACGACGGATCTCCACAGTTATGTCGCCTGTGGAGTTCACGTTTGCCCCGAGGAAGACCAAAAGTCCAGAAATCCAGTGCAAGTTTCAAGCGGCTCATAAATCTTTGAGCCGAACTATGGTGCGACACAACCGGGTCAGTTTTTCCCGGGATCCCGAATTCGGCCATCGCATCGAATAGCTCCTCCTTGTTGTCATAGCACTATCCTAGGTCCGATACTGAGAGTTTTTGTATCATCTTCAACAGATTGCATATACGGTCCCCACACTAATCGGCCAAAGGACTGAGAGGCATAGCGGGTAGATGTGCAAGGATTACAACTGAGCAATCAAGACTGAAGGTTCTAAGATTGGCGGCAAAGCTGATGCGGGTGTGTTCTCGGAATTCCTGAACATTGCCGCAGTGAACGGACTGCCGGATACTATTTGCAATTCGAGAAGTGAGTCGTCTATTATCTTGCCAAGGCAGAAGGGTGCCACATGCGTTGATAGTCAAGAATGGTTATCTCTGCCTCTGCTACTTCATATTCAAAACTAGGACGGGAATGCCGGGCTGAGGAAGCGTCGTTAAAATGATAACTTAAAATGAGGAAATGAGGAAGCCGATGAACTGGCTGGACAGGTCTGTCTTTCAGTGCTCGCTTGAATATGAGGTGCACATTCCACTAGAACCAGTCAAGGCTATCAAATCTCAAATGGCCTTGACTGACAAGGTGTTCAACAACAAGGAGAATATGACCTGCGTACAATCGATCCAAAACAAGTGATCTTCTTCGGCATGATATCGCCAGATTAGTGGCTGTCTGCACGGGACACTGGCCGATAGGAGATCATGTCGTCAAACTAGCCACGAAAGCAATTGCTAAGAAAATTCTATACAAGCTGTGATAACTTCTATCAATTTTATATGAAGGCACGCGCTTCGCGGGTCATAAATAAGTGTGAAAGAACAAAGGAAAAGACGTGAAAAGCAATAAAACGCAGTGTTGCACTAATTCAGTGGCGTTGCTTATCTGGACGCCAATAAATCTAAACTGCCTGACATTGTTTGCATAATGCTCACAAATAGTCACTACTCAACAACACAATGAGTGACAACAATTTCCACAGCACTATTCAGGTATTTGTTTAACGTCCCACAATGATCATGGCTTTACTGCCCTTCTTGCCAACTGACTCACATTCGTGGCAAAACGCAAAACCCACAGACAGAATGACTTTCCCGAAGATCATAATCCAACTATTCAGTCATGCTTGCGGAGAGTCCACAAAGGCTGTAGGTCAAGGCAGCCGGCACCGATACCACACAGTTGCGACTTATTAATTAGTCTCATTACACAGGCACAGACACTGGCACACATGCAGATCAGTCAGCGAGGAACGGACTTTTTCAAACCAGAAGGAGCATGGCAACGACAAACACTGTGTTTCCACGGCTCAAACACGAGCCGCCGTGCGACGCTGTGTCTTGCAAACCATTTCCTCAAGACACTCCGATGTAATTGGCTCAATAAAACAAAACAAAAACAAAGCCACACAAAATAAGAACATTGAAGGCCCATAAAGAGTTGTTGCTCAATGCGGCAACTGAGGCGCGCGCTCTGCCGGGTGTTCGTGTGTGGATGCAGGCAATGTGTTGTCGTTTGCATGTTGCCACGGTTTGCTGGAAAGAGATTCGCTTGAATCGCTACAAGCCATCGACACGAAATCGAAATGTAAGCCAACCTTTTGAAGGTCGCCACAGCTCGTGGTCGGGCATGCCGGGGGAGCTCTTACGTAACGTCGAAGTTGAAGGAACCCTACTGCCGTGCTGAGGCGTTGGACAGCGATCATTTATGGCTGGCATGTGGGGGTTTCAGGGGCTTGGCAAAAGCGATTGCAACGACAGATAAACATTTAAATGTGTTCGCTGGCGCTGTGGGAATATTACTTTCAACACTTTCGCAGAAATTAATTTCAAATGACATGCAATTATTTCCTTTTTTATGTGCCATTTGGAACAAGACAAAAGGCAATAATTGACAGTGCGTTTGTTTTATGAGCGGTTTAGATGACCTTTCTAGGGGAATAAATGTTATTCTAGGTCAATACTAGTTTCTCGTGTCTGTGGTGAGTTGCATGACAACAACCCTGACTCTCGTAATAACGCCTCTTGTTGCGATTATTTTTCGCTTCCTCACCTTAATCAAGGCGAGCATATTTAAGATCCAATGAGGGCTAGATTTGTTTGGCGATGACACACCGGATTTGCCCCTTTGTGGCTGGTGGGGTCTTTTTTTTGTCTTGGGCCTGCGTTCTCGGTATCGATTGTCCGATCCACAAAACAAGGAGACCCCCTTCAAATCCGCTAATCACCGAGTGATATTTCTCCTAAACATCCCCCATTAGATCTTCTCTGCGGTTTTGTGTGTACTTCTGAAACCATTAGTGAATAATCTGGTAGGTCCTTATCAGTTCGATCTTTACGCCGCGGCAGATCCTGAAAAAAGGAACATGAAATTCATTTCGCCGATTTCATGGCCGCATATGACCGCGTCAATAGAGACAAGTTAACGGTTGTCCACTGTGGTTCAATGTGAGTCCTTCCCAAATGGAAAAGATGAGGTTGTTCGAGAGGCAGTGTCTTCGCTTTTGTCTCCGGTTGTGTCGTACACCCGAGTCTGAGTACAGGATAGATCATTTTTAGATTTAGATAGATAATTTTACTATTAAGCTGATCAGAAGGTATATTGCATGAGCTATGACTTCTTCCGACAATCTGATCTCCGGGTAGTAAGCCCCCTCCCCCCCAACGTTATGTATAATGAGAGAGTGCGCCTCATCGGCTTTATTCCTCCTGAAGCGTTCCTTTATCTCGACACAATTGGCCTAATACAGGATCCACAAGGATGTCCCGTCATCTTCAATGTCATGCGCCGAACAGTGGACAGGCGACTCCAATACGAACGGGATGTCGCTCGCAGTCACGAGGATCTCCTCCGGTTCAGTAGAGCGATCTCTGCTCGAGACAGGAGTGAGTCTGCCAAAGAACGGCAATTTTACTGCTGGTTACACCAAAATCAGTCCCCGCAGCCGCTGGATTTTCAAAATGACGCGATAGTTGACCATGGTGGCCAACTTACATAGGTTTTAGGGTAGTTTAAGAAAAAACAATCAAAAAAAAAGGTGCACCGCGGCGTATACATTTTATATGTCAGGCATATACATAACATATACGCCCTAGTGCACGTGTCCGTACTGTTACGGACATAGATAAGTTAGTTTATAAGTTTTTATATTAGGTTAAGTTAGTTTAAGATAGGTTAAGATAGATAAATGAAGCCAAGTTTGTTTGCCAGTTTTCTTGGCCAAATCAAAATAGTAATGATTGTCCATAAAGACAGAAAAAAAAACATTGTCTAAGCCGAAAGGCACTTCTAAATTTAGTTCAGAATGGCTTAGAGTACCCGTATAGGGTCAGTAGGTTAGTTGTAAGAACGATTGGTAAGTCAGTCAAAAAAAAAAAAACAACATGATGTCATGGGGATAGAGACACACTACACATCGCCATGTCTAATTTACCAAGCTCGTCAGACTGTACATGTAGACGATGGAGAATTCGTGCTCCGTAGTAAAGATCTCACTGAGGTCTTCGGTTTCAAAGAAAGCTATAGACAAGACGAGCAACGCGATGTCATGTGATTTTATTAAACATCATCCATGTGAAGGTAGTGCAGAACACACTCGCCAGAGTGTCACAATGGCCAGCCTTAACTTCGAGGTATGTGAGGACTTCGTCTATCTTCACACCGCAACCAGTACGAACATATCCGATATCAAACACAGAATAACTCTTGCCAATCGCAGCTTCTTTGAGCTTAAGTGGTGATTGAGTAATAGAGCTCTCTTTCGAAGGACCAAGCTGACTCTATATAAGACACGGATCACACGAGTCCTGCTGTATGGCGCAGAGGCATGTACAATCTCAGAAGTTGGTTAAGAAGTCCTTGTTCTTATCGACAGAAAGGTTCTGCGTTCAATCTTTTGTTCAGCTTGCGTTGGCATCTTAAGAAGAAGATTCAACCGAGAACTGTATAGGCTGCAGCCCTCTACGGATTCAACGCCCAAGACTGCAGGCCATGTAGAGAGCATGGAAAACACTGCACCAGCCCTTTTTCGACTCCGCAGCAATGGGACAATGCAATAAGGGACGCTCAAGGCACCGATGGTACACACAAGTGGAAATGGGACTCAGTCAACTCGGATGCAGCTGGCTAAAGATCGTGCCAGATGGAGTTGCTTAATGGCTGAAACACAGGTAAGTGTCGATGACATGCTGCTGACCGCAACTAGTGTGGAAGTCATTGGTGAGTACAATATCAGTTTACTGGAAATATAAATTACTGGCACTAGATGCTGTGTGATACCTAGTATGCGGTAACTGGGATGGAGCTGTAAGACTGTGTGGCAAGTCTGCGTTCAAGGGATGGGAACCGGGGGCTCAACTACATTCTCTGTGTGCTGGGTGCAAAAAAAAATGATCAAAGGAGACATTTACTGTTTTGAAAAGTAGTATCTTTCAGGACTTATCTCTTAAATCGTGTCCAAGACATGTAAATTTGTTCAAGCTAATCTCAACTAACTAGACGCGATGACCAAGTAGATGTCTACTAATGTCACAGTTCCTGTCACTCAATCGTGAAGTAATAGATAATCTTTGTTATGCAATCAACACAGAGAATCTCTTGAACGATGCTTTAGACATCCGTTCGATGTTGTCTTTGCGCTAGTTGACAACAGTACCAACCATCGTGCTTCCTAATGAGCTTACACGTCTATATATGCACATATATAAAAATGTATGGGCGAACGTGCGCACTTAGGATATCAACTATTTCATCTTTTTATCTGATAAACTTTCACTTTTCAGGCATTTATAACGATGTCAATGATTTCTTCGATCATTGATTGACCTCATTTACAAAACTTGTTCTTGAATCAAATCGACTCTGTTGGGATTTATGTGTCCGATATCGTTCACCTGTTGCTACGGACGTTTTGTTGGCTTTCAATGATGAGAAGAAGTGAGCAGCTGGGCAGATCGTATGCGTATTTTTCTAACAGTACCGCACGAATTCACAGCGCTGTCAAGGTTAATCAAGTTCTAGCCAACTCAAGGCTCGTCGAATATGGATCATTCGGTTTCAGTCTCAGCACACGAGCTCCTACTCTCGCGGCTTTCCTCGGGTACTTAAGAAACTGGCCTAGCTTCTCAATTGAAAATTGCACCTGAAACTACCTCCCCTACTAAGTACAAAGCAACCAGCTCAACAACAAGGTCCGGATATGGACCGAAAAACTTCTGAGGATCACAGCAAACATTAAATGGCAACGTTTTCGGTTCTCTCCTCTGTGAGGTCCCTTAGAAGAGCCAAGACGGCTATAAATCAGATATAACAGAGCTGTGGAATACGCCGGGCAAAAAGAAAAATTAAAAACTAAAAAGAATGCCACAGAGTTCGATTTGAATCCGGATTTTCTGTTCGTGAGTCACTTAGGCGAAAAGTCTTTGATTTTAGAAACGGTCGTGTCTGCTGTTCTGCCCTCACGCCTCTACCGAAGGCAAGACTCTGTGTTCTCCTAGAAAGGACATACAATCAATGCGATCAAAAGCTACGCATCGGGTAAGTCGACGGGTAAGGAAAAATCATTTCCAGAGTCATCGGAAAACACTGCGATAACCCGAGGTCTGGCTAGCAAGTAGTTACTCCAATACACTCTAATATCAGCAAAGGCTGGTGTTTCGTCAACCAGCTCTCGACGACATACACGGCCCAACATCGACTTGGTATAACAGCCCAAAATAAAAACACATATGGAGAAAACCAATCAAGGAGAGAGAAGGAACATCACTGTATGCCGTCGAAAAGTTCTAATAGCAACATATTGGTAGGAGTCTTGGGAACTGAAAGCTCCACACCGAAGAAGATCGTCAAGGGAAAAAATTGCCAAATGCCAACTAAGAAGGACAAGAATTGTAGGCAGACAAATGGAGCACAAGAAAGACTGCTATAATTCAGATTGTTCCATCAAATATATAGGCGGCTTATGCAGTCGACTCAGAAGCATCCACGCTCTTTGATTGCGGCGACAATAGAAGGAAGGATAAGTATCGACTACGAGACCTTCTTTGGCGTATTGTGTGAGCGCCGGAGGCCATTTAGGAAATTCAGATAAATCCTGATCAGAGTGGTGTCAGAACAGGGAACAACAGCAGTCTAGGTATTGCCCGTGTTCTGTACACCAAGCTGATTCAGATTGTTTATTCAAGCAGCTTAGCCAATTCAGCAGCCTGCTCCAAAATAATATCATCCTTCGATGTGACGATGTGTTCCCTCCAAATTCAGAAATACAAAAAAAACCAAGGAATACAAAAAAAAACCTGACGCCCATTGGCAAATCGAGACCCAGCGCGCTTAAAATCTATTTCAAGCACCACCGCAGATTATGCCCAAATTATCTCACTCATGCATTACCCCGCAAACGCGATCGACGCCCACAACAATTCAATTACCTCACTAGTCACTGAGTATCTCGCAATTTATGTGTAGTTACACGCGAGCACTGCTCGTGTACCGGCAAGCCCGAAGCGTGATTTATGTCTCCGCCGTGAATGCAGAAAAAGAGACTGTTCCTCAGTCATTTATCTCATTTCTTGTAAATCTTTCCAATCAACCGCTGCCGTGCCCGCATCGATGGCATACAAGATGTAGGTGTGCTCTGCAGCATCCATCCAGCCACCAGGCAGCAATCGTTCAGACTCGAAGTCGATGCCAAAGGTGACGTGGTCAACCTGTCAAGCACATCCAAGTAATGAAAACGTAATTAGCAAGATTTAAGATAATTGCATCCATTCATGTTGGCCAATCCCAGTGGTGTTCGTGTTCCAATTCTCTTGCAAGACTAAAAGTAGTTAACACCTTAATCGCTGATCACTGTGCGAAGTGTGAAGTTATTCAAGTCACTTCAGTCGGCTGCGATCCGAAAAATTGATAACGCTCCCATATGTATACGAACGTCCCGGCATACGCAGCCACACACATGTTTTCTGCGAGAAACGAAACTCAATGAGAATACATCGCGAAAACTTAAAATGCAGTCTGGCCAAATGGATCGATATGTGACTGTGAGTTTTGACAGATATGAAATCGAATACGTGCAGAGCGATGAAAATTACTAGCGACTAGACATGGGTATAGTTGCACGATGTTGTTGGAATTCTTCGCTGCAAGCTACCGTAAATGGTATCTGTCGACAAATAGTGGAGTGATGCCAATCAGCGATAAGATTAGAGAGATTAACGATTACAGACAGTGGATTGATGCAAAACGTTGGGATTTCTTTCTAAAAGCGGCCTTCCCAGGGTTGCGTTTCTAAGGACAAGTCCATTTGTAGGGCGTTATTTAGGTTAGAGACAGGTTTGTGCTCGAATGACAGTTTTACTAATTCGAGCAGCTAATCGATTATGCCGCACTCAATGCATTCGTGTGCTTATGTACAAGTTAAAGCTCTTGGACCAGGGTAGGAGCTACAATCATGACTATGGCAACATATGGTGTTCTGGTTTAATGGCTAGTGGTGAACATCAAACGAAAACTTAAGACGATTAATAAAATACAAAGATCAGCGAGCACTAAGTTCCACCCCACTTCAGCGATAAAGACCATGCTCCCAATCGACATCTTGGGAAAGCTTACGGCTATGAGAGGAATTTCCTAGTCAGGAAGATGAACTAGCAAAAAGCAGCAAACTGCCATATTAACACAGGTGTTGGAAATTTCCGACTACACTAACATGCAGAGTGCAATAAGTATGCGGTTGGGAAATAACGGTACTCGGCTTTGTTCACATTAACCTCCATCACAGCATCTACAACGGCCCTAAACATATAAAGCCCGCGCTGCACTCATAAGAGATCTATCTATCCCATACTCCTGCAGAACACTCCCGAATTTCCCTCGATAAACTCGGTCGAATGGCTTCTCCAAATCTACAAAGCAGCTGTATATCGGATTGGCATACGTTCAAGCTTTCTCGAGTGCCATTCTTAGACTGAAAAGCTGGTTGGTTGTACCTCAGCTGATACAAAAGTCACACCATCTTAGCATAGATTTTTGCCGGGGAGACACTTAAAGCACCTGTAGTTGGAGCAATCTCTTTCGAAGATATCTGGCTGGATTTCAACCACCGCGGCACATTGCTAATTGTCGATTTAGTGCGTTTTACAAAAATTGATTTAAATTCCTTCCACAAATATGTGCCAGGCCACATTTGCAGCAACATCCGCTCCGAAAATTGCAAACCATTTTTATTCTAGTCAATTGAGTTCCTAAGCTCTCGGTTTGATTAGGTATAACGAGTCGCAATTGAAAATAATCGCTCCATTGCACACATTTACTGATGCGAAACAAAACCACTATGGCGTGAGACAAATCGTCTAGGAATTTCAATGTCGGATCAGTACAATTGTATTCACACCACAAGTCAACCTGACCTAGAAGAGAGATCAACGAATCGTGATTATTTGGTTAAATCAGTTTCTGTCATTTTCTCACCTGCCTCGGGCAAGTGCTCGAACAACGATGTTAACTATCGCCTTGATATACTTATACGAAATCTGCAAAATTTATGATCACAATATTGATATAGGATTCGTGTCTGGTCATGCGGTGGTCGGTGGAGTTAACGCCTGACATGCGGAACATTGTTATTAACTCAATCTGCAGTAATCAGAAATGACTAAGGCGAATACCTTTTCTTGGATTTATACGAGGTTGCTCGATGAAACATAATTATAATGACGGGATACTTTGCGCTGAAAGGCTGTAATTAGTTGAAGTAATTATTTCACCACTTAGCTTTTTTTCTCTCATGAGTAAGTGCAACACTAATTGTTAACCAGGAAAATGACAAGCACGCAGTCACAAGTTTTTAGAAACTCAATTGCCTAGTGACCGCCATGGTGTAGTAGGTAGGTGCGTCGACTCATACGTTGGAGGTTCTGGGTTTGACACAAGCAATTTTTATATTTCACAACCAACTTGGCTTTCTACAAAAGCACTCGACAGTACAGCAAATTCACCGAGTTACCACCACAATCCTAAACGATCTGGACGAAAAAACGGATTTGCGTGTCAGTCTACCTTGATGTTGCGAAGGCTTTCGATAGTGCTTGGACTCCTTTTTAAACTCAGTAAAATGTTACCAGACTACCTCACACTAATGAAAAGTTATTTAAATGATAGGTAATTCTATGTGCAATACCTATGAAAAAAGGAGCAGGTGTCCACCAAGGTAGTGTTTTAGGACCAACGCTCTACCTCCTCCACACATGAGATATACCAAGACCAACTTTGTGAGATAATGTGAATTTTTGAGGTAATGTCCACAGTAAATCATTCAATCCCCACCTGCATCATTAACACCAATTACTAGATTTCAACTAGACAAATGTAACGCCTAGATATTGGGGAAAAAAATATTTCACGGTCGTAGCTTTTTCAATCTCCTACCGAAGTCCACTGATTTGATGGTTGCTTCGTTTCTGGTGCGTATTGGCTTGACTCGGCGGTCGTGAATTTTGTTTGGCCTTCCCTTCTGTCACGTCATTTGTTCGTCCTCGCGCTCAGTTACTTTTGTGCCCAAAGATGTAAGAAAAACAATTATCAGTGTAATCCGAACGCCATTTTGCATCAGTCAGTGACTTATCGAACAGCACCCATAGGTCTTGCTATACATCGTTGAAGAAGTATTCTTCTAGGAATCTGTATCCAAGTGATCCCCGAATCGTGCCTTCCATACGAATTCTACAGACATCGTTCCTTGAGTGCCGCCATCAGCCCACAGTCGTCTTCTAAGATCTTTCAAGAGACAATGTCCGGTATTGAGACCAACTACAATATTCGGAATAGTTAAGAATAGGACTTCTTGATGGTCGCAACTCGAGTAGTTATTGTTGAAACTATACTTGGTGCGTTTGGGTTCATGTATGGCGAGATTATCTTATACGTTAGGCACGTCCATCCATCTGGTAGAGCTGGCCAATTGTTTAGCTGTCTTATAAAAAAGAGTAATTTTAATTTAATTATAAGTGGAGGCGGCTATTCATATAGATTCGTGCACATGGAAGGGGGCCAAATTTGTAGCATGCGTGGCAAGCTAGTCTCTGTTTCCCGGCACCCAACTCAACTTTAAGCTGATGAGCAATAGTTTGATGCCAATTTAGAGTTCAGGCTTGTGTCTGGCCCCAGCGCATTGATGGCCGTGAGCCAGTCTACGAAAATCCATATATCACGAGGTGATAAAACAGTCCACTTAAATCGAGGCAACAATGCATGCTGAATCTCCATAATCTCTGCTTGTAACACGCTCAAATCATCATTAAACCCTTTAGAAAGACTGGCTCTTAAATCTTTAAGGAAGGGACTGTTACCAACGGCCTACAAAACTGAAGTTGGTGTAATTTCCCGACCAGGGCTCCAAATACGGGCCTTGTATGGTCGATATGTCTAGTTGAGCAATCCAGTTTTTGATTGCAAGTGTAGTGTGTTCAGAGTATTAATTGAAGCTCGAAAATGTCTAGGAGAGCCGACTGAAGATGTTGTAAAGCGAATGCATACCCGTAATAGAAATTTCCTGCTTTATTGCGAATGGCTTTATGGCCAAACGTGCAAAAAGTTGGACGAAACCATGCCGTACTACGTTGTACTACATAAAATATATATACACACATATAAAGGGTGTTCTTTTTAGAGGTATATAACTTTGAAATAGAATAAAACAAAGATGATGTTTTTTAAATTGACATGAAATTTACTTTAGTCGAAAGATAATCTTCTGGCTGGCTCGGACGTAGTCTAATCTGGAGGTCCAATTTTCGATGACTTTTTCCAACATTTGTGGTTGAATAAGTGGTCCAAGTGGTCAATCGTCTCGGGCTTATCTGCGTAGACTAGCGACTTCACATATCCCCACAGAAAATAGTCAAGCGGCGTTAAATCGTATGATCAAACAGTCAGTTTTTGTGGATGTAACGGTGTCTCAACATATACTTGAGGATTCTCATCACTCCAAATACGACAGTTTTGTTTATTGACGTATACATTCAAACAAAAGTGAGCATGGTGAAAATGGACTTACTGTGCGATACGTATTTCGAACAGAACCATGATATTCAAAATAAATTTGCACAATTCGGTAGCGTTGTTCAGGCGTCAGCCTATTCATGTTGAAATACCAAACACAAAATGACAAAATGGCCGCCAGTTAAAATAGTATACCTATACAAATACAATGTTTATATATAAACATCTCTTTAGTAAACTCCATCATCATCTTCTGACCATCATGATCCACTAAGGGGGTCGCGGGTGTAGAGCACGCATTAGAGATATCCAGCCCACTCGATACTCGGCCAACGACTCTAACTCACCAGGAGTTATGACCAGGCGCAACCAGGCGCTTTTGGACTTAGTCCAACCACATCGGCATGGGTCTACCAACCTCTGGCATCAGGTCGTCTACCTAATGGAATCGCATTTAAGGCACGCCTTGGAAGTCGTGATGATGGGGCACTTGTGATTCGCACAGTCGTGATTCGTGGCACATGCCCAAACCACCGAAGTATAGCCCTATAAAGTAAAAAAAAAAAGTATAGTATAGGATAAACTGGTATGTGTTTTTGACGTGGGAGACTATAAGGGTTCGTTGCCATTAGAGTAATTTTTTTCTAGGAAGTCCGCATACTGTAGACAGTTCCACTTCTGAATCGAATCTGGGGATATGCGTCGATGTCAGCGATAAACATTAATGATACATAGATGAATGCAGCGGCAAGTGAATGCAACAATGTTGGTTTGCTAATTTCCGCGACGGAGATATTAGCATTAAAAACGAACCACGATCAGAAACAGAAATTGATTACAAAGTTTCTAAATTCCCATTAACTGACGGCTGCACAAAAACTTATTCACTTAGAAATCCGTGCATCGCTAAGCTGGATTTTGTATGACAATCCAAAAAGATTTGGGTATAGAATGCAATGACCAGTTCACTTTCTATTTCGGAAACCAGGGATACCAGTACAACACGCCCAACAGTGTTAAAAAGCTACAGTTGGGATTCTTATGCATCCACCGTACTCTCTAACGTACTACCAACTTTTTCACAGTCTGGATGCGTTTTGTCGACAGAAGATATTCCGAAAATGAGCAGAGATCATAAAAGCCGATGAAGACGTTGAATAAATGTTAAAGATGCTAACGTTTCATATCATGACTAAATAAAGTAAATCATTGCATTGCAACTTTTTGCCTCAAAAGCGGTACAACTTGACACTTTATCTAGTCATAGGTTCTTAGATGCCCCATTTTCTACCAATTGTTTTCCTACTGGTGTAGATCTTGATGTTCCATCAGGTTGGACACCGAGCTGAGTCTCTGGTAAAGGCAGTTTTTTATATTGAGTTCAATAAAATATTGAAAATAAAATGGAGTACCTCTCACATTTTTACCAACAAATCGCAGTCTTTAATAGTAGCTTCGTTAAGGATTTATCTAATCCAGCAAACCAACATCGAACTCTGAACCAGATGCAAATGCTTAGTTACCAGAGTATTCCCATAAATCATCTCATGCCACAAGTTTAAGATTTCCTAATTCAAATTACTCTAAGCTGCCTTTTCAACTTTAGCTACCGCGAAAAGCAATCACTTTTAGGCGCTGCAAGCAATTAGCTGACCGTTCAATGAAAAGATCACCTTTAATTACACTAGACTTTACCAAAACCAGTGCTTTCGAGTGCAGGCATGCGTCAAACTAAAAATTATAAGCTAATGGGCGTAGCGAACAGCTCACGTTTTGCGTACACAAAGTGCAGAAAGGCTGGGTAGTCTTGTTCCGATTAGCACTATGATTAGGTCTCACGAACGGCCTGATGGACAATGTGTCGTGTCTCGGTGACATTATTGGTAAGCATTGCAACTGCATTACGCACGTTGGTGGCTTGAAAATAATTACGTATGCTGTCGGCGTTTATTAGTTCAGACACAATCTCATCCAGTTCGCCACTGGATTTCGTGCAGAATCCTTAGTCACTCGATTGATGAATGCCGCCGCCGGTCATTTTAGCTGACGTCAATGTTTTCCCAAGACGCTGCTGTGGGTTGGGTGGTACTTACAACACTTTGCACACCGCAAACGATCGCAGGTTGTACGTTCATGTTGATTTAATTACATTCGGTGAAGAAATATGGAGATACAGATTTTTTTTTACTCCAATGCTTCGCGATGCATAAGGCATGGAGGCTCTTATTTGGAAGACGATTGCCTGCAGATCTGTTCGAATTAATTGAATGCGTTGTTACTTGACGTCGAGAACATGCGTACTCGTTAAGAAATGATTTCGGGAGATTGAGATGCTTGAAGGTTGTCAACAAATTAGGATCGCTTTAAGCTGGGGAATGTGGACATGGACGTAGATGGGAGTGGGCCGAGGGGATCTATGGCAACCGTGGAAAATCAAACATCTGTTCATGTGTGAAACATGACATTATTAAACACAGATTTTATATGATTTCATCGACTCAAAGAGTAAGAAAATAGACTTCAGTTTGTTAAACACTTCTGGTGGCACTTATCATTGACTTATAGGCTGAAGCCAAGCAAGCGACAACCTTGCGCAATTGTTGTCTTAAAAGATCAGATTTTGCAAGGCACATAGGAATTAAATAAAGCGGTCGGCTTACATACTGAATTATCAGTGCGGTTTTCGCAGCAACAAAGCCAGTAATGATTCAATGGCGCTCATCGCACCGAAAAGTGGAACCAATCTTTGCACAATGAAGGGAGCAGATTGGAATTAAGCTCTTTATGCGATAATGATGTTGAATGAACCGAATGGATGTTTTTTTGATAACTCACGGGTGATTCATGTCATGTGTCAAAGTGCTCAGTTGAGTTGGCAATGCCATTTCATCGTGGAAAGACATTCGGTGCCAATGTTTCGGTGACTGGGCCTTAGTGAAGCTGGAGGGTGGACCGCTTTTTTATCGAGAAACAGTCTTCAGCGACGAAGGTTTTTTATGTTGCCTCTTGTACAACCCAGGCCGGGAAGGCAAAGACACCGCGACTAGGATAGATCTATTGTATCGGAGAGTTGGAGTTATTCCAAAAGTCGTACTACTTCCCTCACGAAAGGTAGTAAGTCTTTAGTAGTGGAGGTTTTTAAACCCAATGAAGTGAGTATGTCCTTATGGAAGAATAGAAGATACGTTTCCATAACTATATTAGTGCTGGACATTCTCACAAAATGTGCTCAGAAGTCTTGACACAGGTTTAAATTGATAAGATCACAACGGCCTGTAAGAAAACTTGTAAGCAATGTTAAGTTTTCTTTATTAAGATTGAGTATTTCCATATATGGATAAGGCCTGATAAAACGTTTGGATTGCCTAAGACCATGACCATGTGTCCACTGGTCTAGGTGAAGTGTGTTTTCCCATTATTTAATCAGAGTTCTGACTGCTGTCCAGTTCACATCACAGTACGGTTCAGGACCGATAAATGCAGATTCCGAGCCAGCCCCTGCGAGCTCATCTACGGATTCGATGCCTGCAATCCCCCTGTGTAAAGGGATCCAGCCAAGCTTCACTTTGTTGTGTCTGGCAAGGGATTGTAAGTCTTTTTGTACAGCGTCATAGCAAACATTTGACTATTTTGGAGTCTAAAAGTTTAGACGAGAGTGCCTTTAGTGCTGCTTGACTGTCTGAGAGTATCAGCATATTAGCGTCCTTAATGCCTATGTTTTTTCAACTTCGCAACGCCTTTTGAAATTATTTATTATCTCGCTGTAGCATTCGTTGCCCGGTGATCGCCCTGAGGAGGCAGTAAGTCTTTTTGTACCGGTTACTGTATAGGGATCGACTTTTGCCCTATGAGTCCGGACCTGACCACCACGACGGAGCTTAATTTTGGTTGAATGTGTATGTCAATATACTCGGCTTTGAACGCTGAGCAAGCATCTGCCTTTTCGGACACCTCTTGTTCTATGGTAGCGTGATAACTTGTTCATTTGGCTTTGATCTATAGCGTGATAACTTGTACCCGGAAAAAATACATTGTTTGATGCCGTTTCGTATAATTATAGGGCGAGATTTTTTTACAGATGATCCTGAGAACAACGTTATCATCAAGCCATTTGTCAATGATTTCGAACTTTGAACTGAACCTGGTCTAAATATGGTTACTGCAAAACGGCGCTACATGCCACACAGCACCCTAATCGTAACACCATTTAAGAAATTAGCGATTTCTAAGCTTTCCGCGATACCTAAACTTACCTTCGAGAAACCAATTATTTCACCACTTTAATATGGATTGGTACCTCGACTATCTACATCAACCTTGCTTTATTTTCAAAGTTTTTTTAAATAAACTTGATCGAAAGATCGATTTTGCCAAGGCATTTGAAAGGGTTAATCATGCAACTTTAATAACCAAATAATTGGCTTTCACTCAAGTCTTTTAAAGCGGTTGGAGTTCTACCGAGCCAATTCGTATTACTTCAGTTCAATTACTTCTATAAAAGAGAAGTCAGATTCGATGTATATATGTATCTGCCACGAAATTTCCGAATCAACCTAAGGGATTTGAGTGGAGTTTTCTCCTATTGATGCAGAGTTCTACTGCGGAGTTGTTTCTATGCCACATATTAAGTTTAATTTAACAAAAACCTTTTAAATAAACAAAAGAAATATTAAAATGATTTTTTCTCGATTTTTTCTTTACTCTCACCAAACAGAACTAAATTTATATTACATATGTATGACTTTCATTGACAAATCCATTGGTGTATATATTATCTCAGTACGTTATCTTCAAGCAAAGTTATAACATTATTATAACACAAAACATATATTATTTGCATTGTATTGCGATTACGATGACTGGCGACAATAGCCACTATCGGTGCCCAAGCGGCGTTCGTGTGTATGCGTGTTTATTCTGTGGGTAAGTAAGTATACATTTATGCAGCAGCGTATTCACACTGCTTATAAACGATTCAGTAAATTTTTCAACAGAATTTTAAGTTCTACGAATCCAACATGGCACTATTCTATAAGTTAAATTATGACGAACCACAACATAAATATCGATCACCCATAATTGCAAAAGCAATGTGTCAGCCAATGCGACAATTACGACACCAGATGAAATTCAACCAATAAGCACCCGCCAATAACAAGTAAAGAGGACGAATCATTCCACACTGGACTGTAAAAGCACTAAGTGATTCGACCACCCTAGGTGGCTGCATCTTCTTCAACAAGTGCCCTAAGCGATGCGACCCTGAGCACCAACAGAAATGAACACATCTCCACATCGATCCTATATATTTTAAGTCAGTTGTCGTCTGCATGGCAAACCAAAAGCGTTGTAAAAATTCTTCTCGATAAAGTTTTTTTTCAGTAAATTTTTCAAGAGAATTTTTTAATTCTACGAATCCAACAGGTTACTGCGAAATGTATGCCCGCGAAAGCTGTGGAATGGAACAAGGTTTCTGGTTAAAGCTTTAACGTAATTGAAGCGTTTTTTATAACAGGACCAGGCAGAGTTGAGAGTTTTTTTTTTTTCCACGAATACCAATGATACCTTCGGACTACCAATTTATTTTTTAAAAGGCTGCAGTTTCCAATTAAATTATGTTTTGCTATGACTATCAATAAGGCTCAAGGTCAAACTGCTAAATTTACCGGCAATGATTTAAGAAATTAATGATTTTGGCATTAGCAGCTTTACGTAGCCTGCTCACTAGTAAATAGACAGGAAAATTTGCATTTATTAACCATACATCTTACAACCGCAAATGTTGTATACAAGGAACTTGTTTAGCTGTGCAAGAATATCGTTATGTTGTTACCTACGTATTATTGAAGTACACAAATGCATATATAATTTACTAATTTTTACTCACAGGTATGAACAAGTATTAACACAGGTATTAACCAACTTCAGAAATAGGGAAACCACCACCAAATCTAATACTACACAGGAGCATCTAGGAGATCTATGAGCGATCTGAATCATGCAGTTGATCTGATACATCACACATACATACTAGGACGTTATCGCCAATAAGGGAACGCTGGATGCAATCGGGACAACATGCGTGTATCATTGCTGCTGATAGAATAGGGAATTAGAAATAGATTCAAATGTAGTTATGTAGATATGTAATAAGAATCATATAAAGGGTGGTTGAACTTTAAGGGGCGATGTTGAATGTGAACTACACTTCGTGATTACTGCAGAAAATATTGCTGCTGTTCGCGATAGTGTGGCTAAAGAGTCGTCCACCTCAATTCACCGTCGTGCCATTTCAAGCGTCGTCAATGGTCAGAATGGTGGCAAGAAATGGCAACAGTGGATGATCAATTTTCGAAGAAAATCATCTTCAGTGATGAGGCACATTTTCACCTCAGTGGACTCGTCAATAAGCAGAATTGCCGCATTTGGGCGAATGATTGTGGAAAAACCAATGCACCCACAAAGAGTGACTGTTTGGTGGTGTTTATGGGTTTATCGTGAAATGATAACGAACTTTTTATGGCCCGAATTGGAAGATATGAATGTGGACGATATGTGGTTTCAACAGGACGGTGACACTTGCCACACAGCTAACGAAACAATGGCTCTTTTGCGCGACAAATTCAATGGCCGTGTTATCTCACGTGGTGGCGATGTCAATTGGCCGCCAAGATCATGTGATTTGACACCGTTGGATTTTTTTCTTTAGGGTTATTTAAAAGAAAAGGTGAACGTCGAGAAGCCAGCAACAATTCAAGAGCTAAAGGATGAGATAATTCGGCACATTAACGGCATATAACCTTAATTATGCTTCGAAAATTTGGACCATCGGATGGAGGTCGCCATTTGGCCGATATTTTGTTCCATACATAATTGAACCATACCAATATTATCATAATAAAAATAAATGACAATAATTTCCTAAATAATTTGTGTTTTATTCAAAATCAACATCGGCCCTTAAAATGTAACCACCCTTTATTTGTACATTAGAGTCGAGAAGCCGAGTGAATCGGTTTATTAAATCTCCGGCAAGAATGTGCCGTAAAATATTGTAACAGTTTTATTGATGATCCCGTCGTCCAGCCATTTGCATAAAATAATAATTTGTATGTAATAACACAGATAACAGTTTAAATATTACATATCACTGATCAAGGATTTTGAATTACAATTAATCAATGTAAATATGTCTGTGTATATTTAATATGTAGTATTAATAACTAATTTATGTAAACAAGAATGTTTGTATGCATGTTTAGCTTTTATTCAAATCCGTTTTAGGATAATTGTAATGAAATTTTGCGCATTAACAAAGCATGAGAAAAATGGCTGCCCACTTATAAAAAAATGTCAATGCTAATGCAGTGGTGATCTAATATAACGAATGATCGATATAACGTTCATTTTTTGCATTAGTGTCTCTATATACTATACGAAAAAAAGAGTTGACAATCGATGTAACGAATTTGTTTTTTGCCTTAGTGAAGAAGGACACAAAGCAACTTCCTTTGACTGGGGATGTATACATTTTATGGGTCTGTTGTAAAACTGGTAGATACTTCAACTTTTTTACTGTGCATACATTTACTTAACGTTTCGTACAAGGAAACCTTGCTCGATATTACGAAATTTTCGATATAAGGCGAACGAAGCAAGGCGAGCATTTGGCAGCTAGTATATAGATAAATGTCTTTCTTGTCTGATTTAAAATTGTTCAGATGCATTTAGTCCGTCTTTGATTGCCTTCTTTTGCATATTTTCAATATTTCGTAAAATATTAATTGAACGGTGTTCTTTCAATGACCGATTAAATGCAGTCAAATGTCAATGCTTTGATAACTGTCGAATCTCTTCTCACATTTATAAAGTAAAGTAAAGTCAATTTTATGCTTGGTTTCGCTAAAAGTTATTCCTCCGATCTTGCAGGGTATATACAGGGTATTTTACAAATGGTTATATGTACATATGTATTGTGCTTATGTCAGATCTATCTGCTATTGCGTTAATATTCCAAAAGAATTCACAGGATATGTTGTTTAGAAACTTGGATGGAACGTTGAAATGCCCAAATACTTTGTCAGATGTCAGTTCATTGGGATTCACTTCGTCGCTAAATGTAGTAAAATCTCATCATCATCATCATATTTATTGTTCCATTCTATTTTCTTGCATTAGCACATTCTCGTGGCCTAAGATCACGAGCTCTGTTTTAGAAGATAAACACAGAGTTAACTACGCTCTCAATACTTAATATATCAATACTCTAAATACTCAAAACTACCACGTTGATTACCGACCTTGACAGCATACTCAATGGTGGTACTAATAATGAAGTGGAATTAAGTAATATCATTTCATATCTGATCACATATATGAGGTTGCTGCGAAATGTCTAGGTTTCCTCAAGTGCAATAAGTAGTCCGTCGCATTTTATGTGTCCTAATGTACATATTATATAAGGCTTCTAGCCGCCCTATGCCTTAGGACACAATACAACAACTAGGAAAGCTAGGCCCTATCCCCTAACGAGCTGCAGTGCCACGCGTATTATTAATATTATCTGGCTCCCCAAGACCCAAAAGCGAGAAACTAAACTTATTGGAGACAGTGATATCAGTCAATCGACTCTCCTGAACACCGGTGCACTGTGCCTTCTTTTTCTCTGTTTCATCGCTATTTTAGCAAATCGTTTTCAAGTGAGCCGACTGATTGCATTCCTACGCTCCATGTATTCACGCGCAACATTCCTCACGCCAGGAATGCTGAACAGTTCACCCATAAGGCTGCTTCCGGACTTACACTTAAATTCGGAGACTCGTTTGTAGCCGAACCAAGCGAGTATGGATTGCTCTACCCAGTCAACTATTCCCTATTCACTACAATCCAAAGAGCACAGGTACCTCGTATTCTATTATAACGTGCACATGCTAGTTTCGTCTTTTATGATTCCCTCCATTGTTGGAGTACCATTTTGTTTAGAACAAGCACATAGTCATTGATGAATTGACCTGTCTCTATACATCGCCTGAAGCTAAATTCAATCTTAATGCAAATTAAATTATTGATAGCAAGCTTCTTTCGCAAAAAGCTGCTTACTTTTGATGAGGTTCATTCCGGTATAACAGTCTTGTGCGATATCTCAAAATGTATGTGGCCTATTTTTGAGCGCTATCATATTGCGCCTTACAGTATATACTATTTTTTTAATTGTACATAATGTGTGTTGCCGTGGAGGATTTAGAATGTGTAGTAATTCTGATACGGTGTATTATTGTAGGAAAGTACTTAAAGTGCATTAATAGTGCTCGAATAGAAGAGAAAGTCAATTGATAGCAATTGGGGCGGTGTGGGGGATTTAATATTTCCTAGTTGATAATGAGATCGTTCTTTTACGTACATTCAGTAAATAGGTTAGGATAGGTTAGATTCAAGTGGCTTGTTGAATAGAGCAGTCAATTATGCTACCGAATCTAGTCGATCCAACTCGGTAGACCATTTGCCATTGCTAGCAGCTCCAATTCCAAAGAATGTTCACGAAGGTTGTCTGTTCTTACTAGCATCTGTACCGTCGGCAGAACTCAATCGGGGTCAGTGAATGTCTGTTCAGTCTGATCAGATCTTGTGATCATCAGGAGATGTTTTGCAGTATCGATGTAATGTCAGGTAAAGTAGGAAATACACAATAATGTCTACTGGTGATAGGTAGACTTTATTCGTGGATCAAGCAAATCACTACTACATCATCTCTGGATATAATGTACAGATATATTGTACCTATTCTAATACGTATGAAGTAATCATACAATACACACACATGTGTGTACATATATAATTATAAAATAGTACAACAACAAAACGGGCCAACAAAAACTCGACTAAGTGCACTCAAACTTCGTTAAACTGCTACATCAAGGCACACTGCCTACATCTTTAGATCCATACTAACACCCTCGGGCTTTCATTTGCAATTGAAAGAGACTAAAATTATTCGCATTCAAAAGAAATCGAATGGAACTGCGGTGGGATACAGATTACAGAACATTTCAATTCTGCCATTCCTCTCGAATGTATTTGACAAAATCATTATATTACAGTTGCAGAAAACTTTTAAGTGAAACTCAATCCGGCCCAACACGCAGCTGTAAAACTGCATTGTTACTGATCGTTGATAATATTGGAAAAGATTTTGATGATGCTCGTGATACAATACAACACAGATACAGATACAGTCAACCATTCCATTATTTGATCAAAGCTGCTTTCCTCATTGAATGGAGACTACAAAGAGTTGTAGCAGATGAACGGTACCAGTTAAGTGCGGAGTCCCGCAAGGATCGATCCTTGTACAATACTTTTCTCCATTTATGTCAATAAACTTCCTAGATCAAGCATTGCTCAATCCACACAAATCTCGCAATGCTGATAAGTGATGATCTTCAGCATATATTCGATTGCTCAACTAAAACTGATGTGAATATGATCTTACTAGATCTACACACTTCAAGATTGTCAAGGTTTATGGTGAACCACGTGTCCTTTGGGCTGCACAAAATCATCTCGCCACAAAACTCTGTTGTATTGCTGTGAGATATTCTGTAGTTCAGACTATGAATCTAGAAAAAAGGGTTCCTTATAATAATACAAATTTAAGTAAAGGGTATTTCATTAAGCGCGTCATATCTTTAACTTTAAATAAAACAAAGTGTGTGTGATGTACCATCGACATTTTTTGTTTCGTTTGAAGGGCCTATCGATGTCGTTATGTGCAAAATATAATATCTACCAACTATCCGCCGGGGCTTGTCTGGGTGGCGCGTATCCGAAATGCTAAATTTCCATGACTGGCGCATAAATCAGGCTGAATATGGCCGATGGCATGGCTTATGTCGGCTTTGGAGGACGTTGTGATTTAATTTGAATTATTCTCACAGACCTGCGGGAAGTCTATCTGGTAAAATCGCAATATCTCAGTGGACAGTACACATCACCTCCACGTCAGATGACCATGTTCTCGAATCGCTCGTGCAGAATTTCCACTGAGGCGTGGCGTTCGTCCGATTGAAACCACATTTCGTTGGTGTCCACATTATTTAATTCAGACCAAAGGAAGTTGGTAATCATCGACCTACTGCGATCGCCGTTGAAAGATGGACCCTTGATCGTTAGATCGATAGCCCCAAACAGTGACTTCTTCGAGATGTACTGGACACTCTTGGATCTCATGTGGATTGATATCATCCCTAATTCGACAATTTTGTTTGCTGTACGTATCTATTCCAGAAATAGGCCTCATCCTATGGCGACCGTAAAGAGGGTGAAGCGCGAACAGAACATCCATTTTAATAAAACAGTTTTATCATTTGCACGCGTTATTGAAGGCTATGGCCGTCCATGGTTATTTGGCAAAATAGACTGAATAAATTGCAGCCAATTTGATAGATGTAGCGTGTACAATGTAGCCGGCATGAACTGTCAAAGTTCGGAAGTCCTTATTGGAAGACCCTTTACTATTTGCATGTTAAAACTTAATATTAAAAGATTGTTGTTATCTTATCATTGGGAGCGATATTTTTAACGAATAAATGAAAATTATTTAATTACAAGGGTTCTGACTTATCAAACAGACCTTGTGATTGCATTCATCATCTTCATCACCATACTCTATATACTACATGTACTCTCGCCTCCGTGGCGATGGGGGTGTGAAGACCGACTTATACGTTTAAAACCCACGGCTTGATGTGCTGCAAACCAGTTTAATTTTTACGCTACCACCCGCAGCGCTGTGCTAACTGTCAAGAAAAGCTTCTTAAACTTCGCCATTGATCGTGATAAAGTCTTCACAACTCGCCAAAAAAGTAAATCATGCTAAAAAAAAAGGCAGACACAACAGTGATATATAGACAAATAGACATGTTATTTCGATACCTCCGCCCAGTGATTTGAAACTCCTCCGGCATACTTTTGACGGCAGCATAATCTCACAGCAGATATTTTCTTAAGCCACTTGCCTAGGCACCTGCTAAATAACGTCGTAATTACGGTCTGCCTTTTGTGCCACAAATCTTCGGCCGTACTTAACCATGAACGGGGACATTGAAAGTGGGCATCCAAAGCCATTCCGACAATTTCTGATTGGCATCATGTACGCGCGACCTTTAATTGAGAGCACAGCTCACGATTGATTTTCGCAATATTTACACATCGATTGTATGGAAAACATCGGTATTTTGATCGATGTACCACCTGCCACTGAGCCGTGACCAGGAGCCTGCACAGGTTGACTTGTTTCGCTTGATCTTTAGCAGCTCCGACGCAAGACAATGCCAAACACGGTAGCTGTTAACTAAAGGTCACTAATTGACAACTTAAAAGTCGTCGGTCGGGATTTTACAACATGTGAGCCGCGTGTGTCGTATGCTATTGTTATACAGCGATGTTAATCGCCGATGCACAGAAGCGATTAAATTAACTTGTGAGGTAAATGAGCAGAAAAGAAAAAACTAGGCATTCATGCGGACAAGCTCGGTGTGCCTGAGTCACTGTCCAGGAGGACTTGGTTAAAGTGCTATAACATGGAAAAATTACCTTGCAATTGCACATGTTACCGTTTACGATTTCTCACCTAATACCTCATTTGAAAACTCATTCTGTCTTTCAGTTATGTTTCGTTTAAGTTACCAACCGTCTCAGTCCTCAGAGATGACAGCACGTAATAGTAGCATATGGTAATCCAGTTCAAACTTAACGAAGAACAACTTTTGGTCATATGCTCATAACTATAAACTGTTTCGCCTTGGAGCAGTCGGATAGCTTTTCCTCCATCTATGACAACCAGTACGGGCCAAGGCATGGACAGTCTTTCGGTAAGCGATGGCAGAATTCTTTCCCAATCTGCCTGGATTGGCAATTTTAGGTGATACTTATTTCCTATGCAATACGTTTTCAATCAACTTGGAGTCTCAGTATCATTTGCCCGCTCCACAACGAAAGATATCTCTTCTAACTGCGACAAATATCGATGGATATGGCTACTTAATCGTGGTATGGTGGTTAGCACTGAGTGCCATTTCGAAACCACATTTCTGAACGATTAGAGTTGATGTGCATTTAGAACCATCGTGCGGCGCGACGTTTAGGAACATTATCAATTGATTGATATTCCTTTTGGAAATCTTGTCGAGAAATTTGCAAAATTGCCTCTTGCAAGCGCTGGACAAGAGCACAGAAAGGAAGTCAAGGATGTTGGTTTCATGGTATTATTACAGCTACGTTAGTGTGAGCTATGATGAATGCCTAGTCTAACTGCGTGACCTCTATCGTATTCTAGCAATATGAGTGCAAGATCTCTTTAGAAGATCGATAGTGTCCTCCTAGATATTACACAGTTAGTTAACCGAAACCATCTAAGGTTAGCCATTTCCATGAAATGTGATGTTAATCGTGTTTCTACTTATCCAAGTGGAATGTGTTCCTCAGCTCCTTGCTTGGCTAGTTCGTGGTCTGTCTCGTTGCCAAAATTGTTTCTATGTCCTGGAATTAAAATGATGTTCATTTAAATTTTTCATTGCGGCATTCCTGGACTAATTTTGATGGTGTGCAGGTCGATGAAACTGCCATGATAACAGATTGACTGTCAACGAAGACAGTTATTCTTTGCACTGTATTTGGATGAGATTAAAGTTACCCGCCTCTTTAATAGCGAGTATTTCCGCTGAGTCTCCGTAATTTATCTTAGAACACTCACATCTGGGATAATGCCAATCCACTTGTTATCCCAGTCTGCCCTAGCAGGGAGGAGAACGTTGACATATTTTAACGTTGACATAATTTAAAAAATTTAGGTGCAATGTAGTCTTTTCGAAGCCGTATGGGTTTTCTCGGTATTGAATCCAGGATGCAACGGTGGCCATATGGCTCCATAGCCGAGATTTGTGTTTCTTTGTGTGTCGCTGTATTCGTCAGAGCGTTCAAGGGGTTGTCCTTAGTCAGCCTGTTGTACTTATGCCATTCTTTTTTTTTGTCCTTGGTTTTTGAACACTACTCTGGAGCACTCAGACTCTAAAAACTGGTCCATTGTACTACCATGCAGCAACCAACACTTAATGAAATTTCATGGTATTCCGGAGGAATACCAGCAGGCGCTTCTGTGATGAGGAGCCTACAACACCATATAACTGCCACCTGATCCGAGCAAAGGCGGGATAGTGGCAGAGGAAGTGATCTGCAGTGTCGTCGTCTTCTCCACAGGCGTCGCAGAGGGTTTCGCTCGTCGCACGTCGCTTAGGCCAAGCACATTGAGGTGTTTGGCGAAAGTGTAGTGGTCCGTTACTACGCCGGTAAGTCGTCTGCAGTCGTTTCTGTTAAGTTAAGAGATGACAAGAATGCCGCGGATTTCTTACAGACATTATGGAGCATGCACTTGGTTTGTCTACATCCTGGAGAGACATGCCACCTCCGGTTGTGCTCGAGAGGCTCAGCCATCGATAGAAGCCCTAATTAAGGACGCGGGGAGTCCCAACGCAGGTTCGGGTCCTAATAGTATCTCCTCTGATCCTTGTCTAGCAAGTTCATCGGCGATCTCATTTCCCGTGATCTCGTTCTTTGTAACTTTGTTATTTGTTTTTAAAGGCCCGATCACCAAACTTGTGACATATAAGTGAAGATATGACGTATAACGTCTGTGAACATCCATCGAGTTAGCTTTGGTCATAGGTCCTACCTACCAAGAGCATAGAAAGCTATACTTGGCTACTTAAGCCGCTGTTCTATACTAATATTCCAGCTGAGTTCAGGATCTAGTTAGATTCCATGGAGCAGCACTACGCTAACAAAATTTGGTACGAGACGCACACTTAACTAGCCACTACACACTCTGCATATTTCTATATGGGAATAACTTTATCGTCCATTAACCAATAGGCAGGACTTAACAGCGACAACATGGACTCTAACAAAACAAAAAAATAGTGGGTTTCACTAGGAGACATAAAGTTCCTATTTATTTAAATATAAGCAATGACAAACACATTTGCCAATCAATCTCAGCTTCAAATGGAAATCCGACGTCGAAGAAAGAACTAAATAGATACAGAGTGCATTTTACGCATGCAAATGAGTATTCGGATCGAAGGGTGGACTTCAGCCGAAAGTCACCCACTGGGTCTAGAAAAAAGATCCACTCAGTCACTGCTTAAAAGGCTCCTACGCCTCATATGCTTTGGAATAACTGGGGCAATAATAACAACATCACACTGTTGACTAAACATGATCTTGCACCTACTTCTGGACACCGGTTAATATCCAGAAACTAAATATGGATTGGGTCTGGGAAACCGGGTCTGGTCCAGAAAGCGGGGAAAAGCCTTAAAAAAGCAGCGCAAAACACACTCACCTCAATATTTATGAAGGCAGTCAGACAGCGCTCAAAACACACAGTCTTACTTGTGTGGGTACCTTGACGCTTGATAATCCTGGGAAACGAAACATCTAATGAACTAGCTAAGCGTGGCGTCAGAATGTTATCTAACAAATTAAGTATCGTAGTCCCAATAAGAGAAAACAAATGTGTGGAAGAGGACAAACTTCTACAGCAAACCAGGATCTTCTCGACCGTATATAACATCGCCAAAACAAAACTACTAGTCTCGCTTCCAAGAGTTAGCAGACAAGCCAACCGCAAAGAAACGGTGGATGAGAGTCTGCAGCATCTCCTTTTTTTCTGGCCGGTCTTAGGTGTTTCTTCAGACCATTAAATAATGTGATCTAGAGTTTGCTCTGTGTTCAGTGATAGCACTATGGGCCAATAGTTTATGTTAGGCTCAGCCGGCACCCTCTAACCTCCAATATGGCTCCTTAACATTTCATACGAAAATCTTTTCCGCCGGTTTGTATGCTTGCCTCGATTCGGTTATGAACGACCTGATATGAATGTGGCTTCAGGCCGGGGAACACCATCGGTCAAATCTTCCTACAACGCCAGATCGACACTAACCATCAATTCGTCGATTTCACGGCTACATATAACAGAAATCGAGGTCGGTAACGAAGTCACCGAGACCTCCAATATTCAAATGCCATGTGCTGGCAGGTGCCATCTTAAGCGCTGTTCTTGAGAAGAAACTCACATGCCAACACTAGAAGCATTATTTTCCAAAGATCGTACAATTGCTGGTATACGCGGACGACATTGGCGTGGTTAGCCGAACACAGCGAGTCATCAATGAGGCGTTTACTGTCATTAAGACGAAAGTGGCTAAAATGGCTCTGGGGTGAATGAGTGCAAGACGAAGTATATACTGTCCTCAAGAAATGACAACATCTATATAAAAAGACAGAGTGTCACATTGGGGAGGATAATGCTCCCGGGCCACTATTACTTCGAAGTAGTCAGGGACTACGTCTGCCTCGGCTCCGCAGTGAACAGGACAAGCAACATCGGTATCGAGGTCAAACGCACACGGAGCTCGTCTCTCCAAGGATAAAAGCTGATTTTATGTGAGACATTGATCTTCCTAGTCATGCTTTACTGGGCAGAGGCTTGAGTAGTCTCAAAAGTGGAGGAAGGGTTCGGGTGAGAGTCCAACGTTTGGCCTCGTTGATGGCATCAGGAGTAGAAGATTCAACCACGGGATCTATAGAATGTGGCTTAGCTCCGATCCATGGGTTCTTCGACTCCGAGTCAGTGGGACAATAGAGGACGCCCACGAAACCGAAGTCCATACAAGGGGAGAAGGTAACTGCAGGCAGCTAGCCAGATGCAAGCTGGATATGCTTGTTGGTTGAGGCCCAGGACTTGCTTACTAACAAAGCTATTTGCTTTCATCCAATGGTGTGTTTTTTTTTTAGCACGTGCTAACACGTCTTAGCTGCTTTAAATAATCTTGCATGTACTGAAGCACTTAAATGAAGAAGGAACTAAAGAGGTGCACGGGCTTGGCACAATCTTAAGTTGGAAAGTGTGTACCGCTTGCAAAAATTCGGTGAATAAGTTCATTACTCTCAAAAATGGTTAAACTATAGACCGTATAGATTATTGGATCTCACATTGAAGAGGTATTTGTTGAATGTGCCTCCTAGGAGTTACTTTCAAAAATACTTGGAACACGCCACACATCCCACAAGGCGAGTCGGTTTTCGTGGAGAATTCAATTTCCAAAGAATGTCATTAATGTCACCTTAAGTGATATTCATTAACGTACCCATTCCGAACCAGACATTCCCCATAACATCCAGTTTCTTTTGTCTGCAGGCATCAAACTAGTCCACCAGACCTGGATTTGTTTCCAATTCTACCTGCGTATAGTTCTAAAACTGGTACCTTCTCAAGTATTCACTTGTTACTATAAAAAGCCCAGTAACGCTCCCAAAGTTATCAGTCACCTTCCTTCTTCAGTTCAAACGTACAGTCGTTAATATTCCAAAACCAATATCAACATGAGGACCTTCGCCGCAATCCTTTCATTCGTTGCACTCACCAGTGGATTGAACAGTGCCTCTGCTGACCACTTGAGTGGTGATTTCCAGACTATCAGCGGAGACGGTGGTTATCACTTCGGTTTCAACGACGGACGCCTTGCCCGTCAGGAGGAACGATCAGCTGATGGAGTTGTCCGTGGTGCTTACACCTATGTTGATGAGAATGGACAGATCCAAGTGGTCAGCTACACCGCCGACAAGCACAATGGATTCCTCGTGTCTGGAACTAACGTCCCACGAGTTGGAGACTTTCCGGAAGTTGCTAAAGAAGGAGAAATCGTTGATGTCCTTCCAGTTTCCGTGGTCCAAGACACTCCTGAGGTCGCTGCTGCTAGAGCCCAACACTTCGAAGCCGTGCGAAAGGTTCAGCTAGGAGAAATCGACAGTGTTCCAGTCGTTGCTGTTGAGGAACTTCCCCAACCAGTTGAATACACCCCAGAAGTAGTTGAGGCCCGCGCTGCACACTTCAACGCCCACGCTGCCGAGGTTATTCGCAGCCGTTCTGCTGCACCAGAAGTGAACAGCCCCACAGTGCAGTACGTCGCCCCAAACAGTCACTTCCATCCAGACTACCTTCCATATGCCAATTTGTAAGAAGAGTGTTCAAATCGAATAATAAAAGTGCGGTTGTTCACACATAAGTTGATCAACCTTGCCAAAGTATCAAATTCAATGTTTTATTTTTCGTTTTTTTCATCAGCCAGCAAACGCGGCATGTACACACTTTGTGGACTGTTGAACAAAGCTAGAGGCTAGTGGTAATTTGTTCGTAGAGGTGGGGCTGGGTAATCAAGTTGAAGACGGTGAGGTGTTCGCCGCTGGCCAGTTTCAGATTGAGACATCAAGTGCGACGGCAGCGACGACACTGCGGACGGCTGCTGGGCTGAACGTAACGCAAGTGGCATGGGAAGTTAATGAATTACGGCGTGCATTACGCAGGCAGTAATTAGTGAGGTTCATCGCAAATGTTTGTCAATTGGAAACTGACATTAGCTATTCTTGCTGAATGCTTCGGTCATCAACAGTTTCACAAGGTAATGCACAACATAATGCGTTGTTTTGAAAAAGGTGAGTCTGTCTCTTAGGCTGTTACTTAGGTAGCCTGCCACCCTTGGCATTTTCAATGGGAATTGGGATTTGTTGTTAAAGGAATTATATCCAGATATAATATCTCACGTCTGACATTTTTAAGCTGAACTTTGGAAAAATCCTCGAAACTACTGGTTATGCTGGTGACGCGCTGTCATGTGACTTCCTCAAAATTTTAAGAAAATCGTGTTTTTTTCTGGCCGTACATAACATGTAATAAGTATCACTGATCGAGTTAAAAACCGGTCTAACCACAACACCTACTGAAGAAGAACTGCCATAGTTCGTGCGCGATCTAAGATAACAGTGCGGCATGAGTTGTCATCAAACATTTTATTTAAAAATTAACCGCGTTTCTCTAATAGCGAAAGTCGAAAGTACCCCACCCTATGGTGGTGATGAGCACCCAAAACTCACCCTGAAAGTCATTCGTACCCTTAGTAGACATCTCGTGAAGTTCTTTGAAGAAGGGTCTGCCAAGCGCTCACTGTCTGGTTTATAGCAAGTACCGGGCAGGTACAAATGACATGCATTAAGGTCTCCCTCCAAGCTGTAATGTTCCAACTGCGACAATGTATACCTAGTTTGATGGCATGATCTCCTATTCGCAAGTGTCTCGAACAGACAGCCACCAACCTAGCGACATCGTGACGAGTTCGCCGAAGAAGATCGGTTGTACTCAAGTCATATTTTCCTTGATGTTGCACAGTTTGTCAGTCTGGGCCATCTGTTTGCTTTTTCATGAATGTGCTTAGATGTTTTAGCCTTGTCTGTTTCTGGAATACATACTAAGGAAATTTCGAGCTGTCTTAGACCTGCATTTCTGCACTAGTTTTCAATATGAAGTAGCAGAGGCAATTGCTTTTGGCGGCTGCTTGACTATCAACGAAAATGGCAACATTCTGCCTGGACAAGAAATTTGGGTGTATTTTCATTCCTTTCCAGCGTACTGTGTAATACAAAATATCTAAAGCCGTTTTGCACTAATCGGCACGAGCCAGTGCGGCTTCCGGCTCCTTTTTTTGACAAGCAAGTTTCAAATCGACCACCATCTTTTCATTGATTTCAAAGCCGCATATGACAGCGTTTATCGCAAGCAATTATTCAAAACTATGGCCGAATTCTGAATCCCGGGAAAAATTGATTCGATTGTGCCGCACCACGCAGTTCAACTAAAAGACATCCGAGCCGTTTGAAGACTGCTCCGGATTACCACAGGAAAGTGCACTGTCGTGTGATTTCTTCCATATAGTGCAGGAAAATATAGTGCAGCGGGCAGCACGGAAAACATAATCTTCTACAAGTCAGTCCAACTGTTGTGACACGCAAATGACATGGACTCATCGCACGTTCATAACATGCAGTAGTGGAAGCTTTCACAGCAATTGAGGAAGAGGCGAAGCGAGCTGGTCTTACGCTTAATGAGGCCAAAGCAAAAGCTATGCTGTCGACGAAGAAACAATCTGCTGCTATAATTTTAAGGTAGTTACCTTACCAATAAGCAAAACAGCAGAACTGATTCTTAGTGCATTCGAGGGAAAAAATTCTTAATCGGATATATGGTCACGTCTACGAGGATGGCGAATTGATGAGAACACATTAAACGCGAACTCTACGAACTGTTCCAAGATGGAAAAAATCCGACGACTGCACTGGCTTTACAACATCATCGAGCACATGGACATTAATAATCCAGCTAAAGGTATCTCCTTCTCGAACCAGGAGGCTCAAATTCGAAGGCCATCTTATTTGGAGCATTGGTGTCCTGCGATCGATGTGGCCGAGCCAGTGCAGTTGGTAGGTAGTGGTTTCCGCTGAGCGGGAATTTCGTTGCCGTTTGTGTTTCACGTAGACGTAGCAGACCACCTCTCGCTAAATTGCTCTTCGTAGGGTCTGGCTATCTCCGAAGTGCTCAGCCGTCCAATGTCAAAACTCCCCTTTATAAGCGAGTGTAGTTTTCGGCCATTGAACAGACGACCTCTGAATTGTGCTACTACGACGAAATGGTAATGGTCGACCATGAATGTTCGCACATTCAGAATATTTGACGCATGCGTTGCGCCAATGAGCACATGATCAGTTTTTTGTTGGCAGTTCGACCGTCCGGGTATAGCCAGGTTGCTGTCTGGATTCTTTTGCCTTGGAACCTTGAGCTACTTATTATGTTTTTACGATCTGTCGCAAAGTCTGTGAGTCACAACACGTTATCTATTGTCATCTCGGAGTGGTCTTTTTCACTCCGCCAAAGATGTTTTTTCCTTACCGATTTTGGCATTTCAGTCTCCGATCTAAAAATGGGCCTCATAAGCATCCTTCAAAGGTAATGGAGATGTGGTAGTTTTCAAAAAATTGTAACAATTAAACCACATTAAAGAAGAGTAAAGTAATGGTGCCAGAGTCCATATGATGGCAGATTACCGCTGATGGCGTCATTGCATGCCATCTTCCACGAAATCCACGAAAATCGATAAAACGAACATTTCTATGTATAGATAGTTAAAAAAAATGATATGTGATTTGTTACTAAACTAGGGCTGATATAAAATAGCACATCACAGTTTTGACATCACTGTAACAGACATAGTATTTAAAATCAGGTCATAAATCACCTAGTAAATTCTGTGTACGTTTTTTTTCAGTATCGAACATTTGGGACTTACACAGTTCCAGGTAGACTTCGATTGAAAAGACTACTGCATGCACTTAAGCTCGGTCATTAACTTTAGGCAGTAAAACTGATGAAATGACTATATCCACCTTCGATGCATCATAAACGATCGCAATTGCTCCCGTCAACAATAATTCGGAACAAGTTTAGTCAGTCTTGCTGCGATGATTCCCGATTATAAAAGGCACCCGTGTCCCAATGATTCCCCACAGTCTTTCGTCAGACCTTGACCCCATCAAAATGAAGTTAACTCAAGTGTTTTTGATCTTCGCAAGTACGAATTGTCATACAAACAGAATTCAGTCCCATATTTATCATACAATTTCCATTTAAGTTATTGCTGCTGGTGCAGTGGCATTATCCCCGTCCAGGGAGAGTGGTTCGGAATGTCCAAACGCTTGCACCGAGGAATATGCTCCAGTATGTGGTGCAAACAAAAAGTGCATTCAGGCCTTCAGCAACAGGTGTCAATTAGTAATTGCCAACTGCAAATTGAAGCCCAACGGTGAGTCAATAATTCTCCGGCTCAGTGATTTTAATTGATTCTAATTTATTCATTCATTCGCAGATCGATTCCAACAAGTCGCTGCTTCTGATTGCGGTAACTTCAAAAATCCCAGCTTCGACAGGTGCTATAAAAAACTGAATTAAATGGAGTAGGTTATAAAAGAAAGAAATAAACTGATGACGGAATGGTTTGGTGACGACGAAGCAGAGATCATATGCGTTATTTTTGTTTTTAAATGACGTCGAAATGATTCTGATTCAACCGGTTTCCAAGCCCAAGTTGGTTAAGTTTCTTTCCAACTAGATAGACATTTTTAGGAGGAATTAAAGTATAAAAAACACAAGTAGTCATTTTTTATTATTCCAAAGACCTGGGAGAGTCGAAGTCGGAGACGTGACTGTCTTTCATTCATGGCACTCTGTTTGCAGTTGTTTTGACGATACCTTGTCGTCACAAGTGATGGTTTCCTGCTCTACGAAGGGAAGAACATTGTTTAAGATATCAACATCCAGCCAATCCGCTTTGAGAATTCATCAAATTTGTCCGCACTTACTTTTGATAAGGACAGTATGTATAACATTGATATACAAGTTATTTAATCGTGAACAAGTTCACAAATCTCATTTACATTAATATCATGCAAATGTCCGGCTGACAGTGCTTGATCGGTCCAACTTTTGACTCGGTTCAATATGTGCGGCATTATGCCGACAACAGCATCTCGAATGTTGACTTCGAAATTGGTTGGCTCGTTAGCGTGGACTAAGGACATGGCGTAACCCCCGAGAAAATAATCGAGTGCTGACATGTGTCATGATGGCGGCGGCCAATTGATGAACCTTAGCTGGGAGATGACCTAGTCGCCAAATTTCTCCTTCACAACTTCGAGCTTTCCGTCGGTTATATAGCATATACAGTCGTCTTGTTGCAACTACGTATTTCGATGCTATCGAGTAATGGCAACAGAAAATCGGTTACCATCGGTACCTGAGACCATTGACGATAAGTGTGCTTCTTGCCACTATGCCATAAACCGCACTAAACAGTCAGTCATTATGGATCCACTGAAAGTTCCAACCTAACCGGCAAATAGATCACCATTTTTTATAGCCAAGCGGCAATAAAGGCCAGAGCATCAGACATTCGGACGATGCAGAAAGAATATCTGTGAGATATACTTGATGAACTCGGTGACCTTCTGCTGGACACTGAGTAAACTACTGGAATCCAAGGAAACGAAGAGGCGGATAGCCTCGCGATGACGGTTCGGAGTTCGGAGCCAGGATATGCACCACTCAGCTCCATAAAAAAAATACTAGAGGACGAAGCCCTAGTTAAAGGCAAAGCTCGAAGGCTTAGCCTGAGTATTGACTCAACGGCGAGGCCTCTATAGCCGCCGCTGAGCAAAAAGAGATCAACATCACTGATCGGTTTAAAACGCTATTACGTTTGTGTTTCACGTAGACGTAGCAGACCACCTCTCGCTAAATTGCTCTTCGTAGGGTCTGGCTATCTCCGAAGTGCTCAGCCGTCCAATGTCAAAACTCCCCTTTATAAGCGAGTGTAGTTTTCGGCCATTGAACAGACGACCTCTGAATTGTGCTACTACGACGAAATGGTAATGGTCGACCATGAATGTTCGCACATTCAGAATATTTGACGCATGCGTTGCGCCAATGAGCACATGATCAGTTTTTTGTTGGCAGTTCGACCGTCCGGGTATAGCCAGGTTGCTGTCTGGATTCTTTTGCCTTGGAACCTTGAGCTACTTATTATGTTTTTACGATCTGTCGCAAAGTCTGTGAGTCACAACACGTTATCTATTGTCATCTCGGAGTGGTCTTTTTCACTCCGCCAAAGATGTTTTTTCCTTACCGATTTTGGCATTTCAGTCTCCGATCTAAAAATGGGCCTCATAAGCATCCTTCAAAGGTAATGGAGATGTGGTAGTTTTCAAAAAATTGTAACAATTAAACCACATTAAAGAAGAGTAAAGTAATGGTGCCAGAGTCCATATGATGGCAGATTACCGCTGATGGCGTCATTGCATGCCATCTTCCACGAAATCCACGAAAATCGATAAAACGAACATTTCTATGTATAGATAGTTAAAAAAAATGATATGTGATTTGTTACTAAACTAGGGCTGATATAAAATAGCACATCACAGTTTTGACATCACTGTAACAGACATAGTATTTAAAATCAGGTCATAAATCACCTAGTAAATTCTGTGTACGTTTTTTTTCAGTATCGAACATTTGGGACTTACACAGTTCCAGGTAGACTTCGATTGAAAAGACTACTGCATGCACTTAAGCTCGGTCATTAACTTTAGGCAGTAAAACTGATGAAATGACTATATCCACCTTCGATGCATCATAAACGATCGCAATTGCTCCCGTCAACAATAATTCGGAACAAGTTTAGTCAGTCTTGCTGCGATGATTCCCGATTATAAAAGGCACCCGTGTCCCAATGATTCCCCACAGTCTTTCGTCAGACCTTGACCCCATCAAAATGAAGTTAACTCAAGTGTTTTTGATCTTCGCAAGTACGAATTGTCATACAAACAGAATTCAGTCCCATATTTATCATACAATTTCCATTTAAGTTATTGCTGCTGGTGCAGTGGCATTATCCCCGTCCAGGGAGAGTGGTTCGGAATGTCCAAACGCTTGCACCGAGGAATATGCTCCAGTATGTGGTGCAAACAAAAAGTGCATTCAGGCCTTCAGCAACAGGTGTCAATTAGTAATTGCCAACTGCAAATTGAAGCCCAACGGTGAGTCAATAATTCTCCGGCTCAGTGATTTTAATTGATTCTAATTTATTCATTCATTCGCAGATCGATTCCAACAAGTCGCTGCTTCTGATTGCGGTAACTTCAAAAATCCCAGCTTCGACAGGTGCTATAAAAAACTGAATTAAATGGAGTAGGTTATAAAAGAAAGAAATAAACTGATGACGGAATGGTTTGGTGACGACGAAGCAGAGATCATATGCGTTATTTTTGTTTTTAAATGACGTCGAAATGATTCTGATTCAACCGGTTTCCAAGCCCAAGTTGGTTAAGTTTCTTTCCAACTAGATAGACATTTTTAGGAGGAATTAAAGTATAAAAAACACAAGTAGTCATTTTTTATTATTCCAAAGACCTGGGAGAGTCGAAGTCGGAGACGTGACTGTCTTTCATTCATGGCACTCTGTTTGCAGTTGTTTTGACGATACCTTGTCGTCACAAGTGATGGTTTCCTGCTCTACGAAGGGAAGAACATTGTTTAAGATATCAACATCCAGCCAATCCGCTTTGAGAATTCATCAAATTTGTCCGCACTTACTTTTGATAAGGACAGTATGTATAACATTGATATACAAGTTATTTAATCGTGAACAAGTTCACAAATCTCATTTACATTAATATCATGCAAATGTCCGGCTGACAGTGCTTGATCGGTCCAACTTTTGACTCGGTTCAATATGTGCGGCATTATGCCGACAACAGCATCTCGAATGTTGACTTCGAAATTGGTTGGCTCGTTAGCGTGGACTAAGGACATGGCGTAACCCCCGAGAAAATAATCGAGTGCTGACATGTGTCATGATGGCGGCGGCCAATTGATGAACCTTAGCTGGGAGATGACCTAGTCGCCAAATTTCTCCTTCACAACTTCGAGCTTTCCGTCGGTTATATAGCATATACAGTCGTCTTGTTGCAACTACGTATTTCGATGCTATCGAGTAATGGCAACAGAAAATCGGTTACCATCGGTACCTGAGACCATTGACGATAAGTGTGCTTCTTGCCACTATGCCATAAACCGCACTAAACAGTCAGTCATTATGGATCCACTGAAAGTTCCAACCTAACCGGCAAATAGATCACCATTTTTTATAGCCAAGCGGCAATAAAGGCCAGAGCATCAGACATTCGGACGATGCAGAAAGAATATCTGTGAGATATACTTGATGAACTCGGTGACCTTCTGCTGGACACTGAGTAAACTACTGGAATCCAAGGAAACGAAGAGGCGGATAGCCTCGCGATGACGGTTCGGAGTTCGGAGCCAGGATATGCACCACTCAGCTCCATAAAAAAAATACTAGAGGACGAAGCCCTAGTTAAAGGCAAAGCTCGAAGGCTTAGCCTGAGTATTGACTCAACGGCGAGGCCTCTATAGCCGCCGCTGAGCAAAAAGAGATCAACATCACTGATCGGTTTAAAACGCTATGATGTACGCATGCTAATAGGAGTCATTATCGAACACAGTGCCAAAGTTACAAATGCTATGCGTCTCAATCTACCACACAACGACTTTTGTAGAAACTGCAGAGATGAAGAATAAATAGAATCTATCCATATCCAACCTAGCCATAGCAAAACGAATGAGTTCCTTTGTAAACACTTCTTTGTAGTGCTAGAGGACCTAAGAGGTGGTGAACTGAAAAAACCCCTACAATTTTCAAGTTTTAGAACTAAAGAAGGTCTCACGGTATAACACCAGAACAAGGATACATTGGTCCCTACATGCTGGTCTAAGGGAGCGATGGCCTTAAGGGCCGACGGGCCCCTTACCACCTTCCTACCTACCCATGGATCCTTTGATTTTTTTAGCGACCACTTTTGGATTGTACTCGCTTCAATAACGACAAAGTTGTTTGTTGATACAGCAGCTGAGCCAAGAATGAGCTTCGTCCGAGAAGATGCGTTTTTGGCCAAAATCCGGATCTCCGACAAACATTTCCAGGGCTCAATTACCAAACTGGCGGAGGTGTTATGGTCGTCTGACTACAATCCCTCACCCCAATCTGTTATGCGTGTAGGCTCAAATCGAACCGCAAAATAAGCCGACTTGACATTTTGGCGATACCCAATTCAGTTTATCGCCATCGAATCAACATTTCTGGGTCTGGTTTGTACCCCTCATTACCTCGAAACTTGTCCAGCACTTGCAGCAGCCAGCAACATAATGCCAGGTGGTTATTCGTTAAGCGATCTAGAAGGTATGATGGATGTGTCAAATCAAATGAGAACTACGACCACTATCTTAGGAAGAAATTTCGGTGAAAGTAACATCACAATGGACGGTGTTCTTGAACGCCGCAATCTTACCCGTACATCGACTCCTTCTCAATCTTCGCCGTTCGGAGTCGTCATAAAACTGCGAGTCCCCTCCAGTCGTATCCAGACGCAGGTCCATTTCGGCCTTGTTCATTGTGTGGCGCCGCACCAACAGGTTTGGAGTCGAACAATTTTCTGGATAAGTTGTCCATGCGCTCTTCCGGGTTCAGCCATCTTTGGTATGTAGGAGTTTTAATGATAAAGGGTGGTGTTGAATGTGAACCACACCTAAACGTCAAGTTTTTTTCTGCATTTCATTTGACATTTCTCAATTTCAGACTAATTCAATTTGAACCAGGGAAAGATACACAATCGAGCAACGAGTTAAAGTTATCGGAAAAATCCTGCAAAAATTTGACCAAACCGGGTCTGTAGGAAATGTGAAAACACCAGTGCATGCTCGTACAGCTCGTACTGCAGAAAATATTGCTGCTGTTCGCGATAGTGTGGCTGAAGAGCCGTCCACCTCAACTCGTCGTCGTGCCCTACAATTGCACCTCTCACGCTCGTCGTTGATGAACATTATGCATAAAGACTTGCATTTACACGCTTACAAGGCGCAATTGACTCAACTAAAGGCTCTTGACCATTTCAAGCGTCGTCAATGGTCAGAATGGTGGCAAGAAATATCAACAGCGGATGATCAATTTTCGAAGAAAATCATCTTCAGTGATGAGGCACATTTTCACCTCAGTGGATTCGTCAATAGCAGAATTGCTGCATTTGGGCGAATAAAGTCAAAAAACCAATGCACACACAATGAGGGACTGTTTGGTGTGGTTTTTGGGCTGGCGGCATCATCGGGTCGTATTTTTTCCAAAATGAGGCCTGTCAGCCAGTTACTGTGAATGGTGTTCGCTATCGTGAAATGATAACGAACTTTCTATGGTCCGAATTGGTAGATATGAATGTGGACGATATGTGGTTTCAACAGGACGGTGCCACTTGCCACACAGCTAACGAAACAATGGCTCTTTTGCGCGACAAATTCAATGGCCGTGTTATCTCACGTGGTGGCGATGTCAATTGGCCGCCAAGATCATGTGATTTGACGCCGTTGGATTTTTTTCTTTTGGGTTAATTGAAAGAAAAGATGTACATCGATAAGCCAGCAACAATTCAAGAGCTAAAGGATGAGATAATTCGGCACATTAACGGCATAGAACCTCAATTATGCTTCAGCGTCATCCAAAATTTGGACCATCGGATGGAGGTGTGCCGCCGAGGTTACACAAGCAGGACTAAAGACCGCACGCAGTACTTACTTTTCTTTCAAGGCCACTAGGAAGGAGGAATTCTTCAACCGTTTTTGGTATTGTCCTTGGCTCTGCGTCGTAGAACAGGACTTGTACAAATGCTCAGTACCTAGTGCAACTCCATTACCAGTTGTCCATTTTAGCCCCAACAGGATTCTGTCCGTATCATATATCCCTTGGAAAGCTGCATCACCCTATAGTACAACTTTCGGAAAACATTCCTGCCGTAAGACCTCTCCATATCCCCGATCGCTTGACTCATGTTCTTTATTTTTCCATCTGACAAGCCGGGTCGCTTCCCTTCGTCTATATTTACGGAGCTCAGAAACAACTCTCGTTGTCCATTGCCTCGTACGCTTCCAGCTTCGCTGCGTCTTCTTCGATTGCTTGGGAAAGTGGTGTCGAAGTTTCAGAGTGTTTTTGAGTGCCTCGATCGGCATAGAACCTAGCGCCCTGCGATCCTAACTTTCTAAGTCTCTCTCGAACAATAAATCCACATCCATCTAAGCGCAGTTGTTCATCGTGCTTTTGGTCGGACCATTCCACTGCACTTCCACGATTGCAGTGATGTCTGTCTGCTTTATAGCAGCCCAGGACCTGCGTTAGTTCTTCGGCTGCACGTGGTCTTTTAAGTGACCTCACATTCCATGTTTCGTTCGTTGGAATCATCAACAGAATGTCCTCCTTACGTGGTGAAGGAGTTAATTTCACGCACAACCCCCGACTGCTAGGAAACCGCCTTTCTTTGTCAGAGTATGTCTAAATGGAGAGCACACCATTTGGAGTCCTGGTGACTGCAGATCTGGATGCAGCCGTTGGCCAATCAATTGTTCAGCTCATCCACCGCCCTCCAGAGCTGAGCTCTGGTACAGACTCACTCTTCCCAATCTCTTGTTGCCAACGTGTCACATGGGTAGGGTGTCACATCTTCGATCGAAGGTGCTCGGGTCCCAGATTGCACCACGTTGAGGTGAGACTAGGAGTTCGATGACAGTGGCTGAGTGCAGACACTTGCATGAGATGCCATATCAACGCTTTGAAATCCAACCCAGACTGTCCCATGTTATTATTATTAACCTAACCCACATATGTATAATGCACATCATAAGGAATCTATCGAGATACATCTCTGTTAAATGTTGCCTCGTAGATTCTGTGCAGTCAGGCCTTAGATTCACATAATACGATTATCTGACATCATCGAAGGAAGCTGTGTGCTTTGTCTAGACTTACGCGGTGTATAACACAAATGGGAGGGGCTGCTTCTACGTGCAACTGACAACTAGATCATATGTCGTTTGTTCTATGACTTCGCTATCATGACACAAAATTCTAAGTCTATTCCTATTAATTGCGACTATTTATTGCAACCAGTTCCCCGCCCTCTTTTCGCTCAGTTTGGAGTTTGGCTACCAACAATGACGCGGTGACTTTAACATTGATTTCCGCCTAGTTTCTTAGAAAGAACCGCGGTAATCATCGATGCATCATCATGATCTCATTGCTATCTCACAGTTCTCATACTAATCACCGTCTGTATTTATGAGTGCTTACTAATTCTGAGATTAATTTGATTGCTACCATTACCCACCCCTCTCTGCGCTGACAAGTGGTTGATTCTGTCGCTACCAGACGAGTTCCATACCAAAAAGCGGAACTACATGAGTACTCCAACAAGAGGGCCCGCCGCCCGGTCTCATCAATTCCATCATATGGTGGATGTGAAACGACAGATGATACAATCTGCTTCATTTCTTCAACTGGAAACGGCTAGTCACGGTTCAGTTCAGCAATGCAAAGAGCAGCGTAGAGACATGTATTTATGCTAATTTCGGTAGACCAACAATATTCGAAGCGTTTGGGTCGATAAAGTCTATTATGGGAGTCGCTTGTCGCAAGAATAACACAAGGCTGCGGAAAACCCCGAAGCGAGTGTCTTGCGAATTTCTGTTTTATTTCGTTTCCATCTGAAGCCCCCACCCATTGCTGAGTTCTGTACCGCTGAGTTATTATCCGATTGTTCCGAAGAATTCACGAGGAAAACCGAAGCCGAAAAATCGTCTTGGAAGCGGAACGCCGTCCACGGTTTTCTTATAAAGCGGTTGGCCTTTTGCTGTTTGGACGCAGTTTCAATTCGTGGATTACTGGATACACCGACCTCACTGAAAATGCTGAAAATTGTAAGTCAAACGTGAAGAGCACGATATACGCATGGGATTATAATCTTTAAATCTCTTTTAGGTCCTTTTACTTGGGGTGGTGTGCGTCTGTCTGGCCAGACCGAGTTTCATTGAAGAGCCTGTGCTGCCATATGGCTACGAACTGCAGCCCACTGTAGTTGGACACACTCTGCACAGTATTCCCACGGCAGTGTCACATCAGAGTCAGACCATCGTGCACGAGAAAAGGCCATACTTGAGACCGATTGTGGCACATGCTCCGGTTTTGAAGTCCTACGCAGTTCCACAGCTGCTGTCGCCGTATTACAATGGCTGGGACATCAGTGGATATGGTGAATACAGGCCTGTCTATGGCGGCGACTGGCGTCAATGGTAGGCGGCAAACGGATATTCGAAACTAAAATAAAGTGATTTGTGAAGCATTTGGTTGACATGTGTTGTTTTCTTTGAGAAACCTGTTGCTTTGGCCAACGTTTCCGGCTACGGCAGTCGGTAGGCACCGGTGTACATCATGTGGGCACTGGCCACTGGGCCCTTGTCGACTAGCTCACGGGTGTAATAGGTGTGTATACGTTGTAAATTTGCAGAGGTAGAGTATTCTTATTTGCGTACATGTCTATTTCTGGTTTGATGTAGGGAACCTGAAAGATTATCGCTTGGGGGCAGATTAATTTGCTAGATTGCTTTTTAATGACTGCTCTGACTGCTCCGACTCGCTTTTGAGCACCTGGTTTTGGGACTAGATCCCAAGGGAAAATATGATTCAATGATTAGATATATTCGTGATTGGTTCCTCTTACAACCGAGCCTTATCACGTATCGCAATTGCACATGTACTCCATGCTTTTCTTTCACTCCGTGGCACACTTAATCAGAGATGCTTGAAGGAATACGGCCCTGTGAAGGGAACAATGGCAAGCACTACACGAGTCATTACCGAAAAAGCTGCTAAAGAAATGCACATAAGACGTAATGTGTTTGTGAACATCATGTTCGTTACTAAAAGCTCAAAAACCTTTCAGGCAAAATGGTATTCAGAAAAAACTCCTTCAACCATAAGTGCTTCATTTTGAACATAGATTTGTCACGAATTGGGTAAAGGTTAGTTCAGATCTATCACTCTTTACATTGATAGTTAGGCAAAAGTCATCATTGCTCTGACGACACATATATTTTCAGAAGATGTCGGACACAATGGATAGTCTCTATTACGTTCGTGTGGACCCATCGTTGGTCACATACATGCCAACGAGCATGCCAACAACAGTCAATCAGAAGACGATATGGAGCCATATTCTAAAGAATGCCATTACAATGGCGAATAGATAGAAATTCAAGGAGACTGTTAAGACAGCGAGGCTTCTTTGATCCTCGCTCAACTCGAAAATAACCAAATCTACTGTCAATTAGAAAGTACAATAGAATGATCGTCCTTCAACAGCTGCCCTTCAACAACTTCTGCAAAAGCTGCAGTAACGAGAAAGCAGAAGAGTCTATTATCAATAAAACACTACTAAGAGAGTCCATCTTCAATAACCTCGAAGAAGCGGTTCAAGTCAACATAAAATGACAGAATTCATACATGTTGTCATAATGTATGCTCTTAAATTTTAGCTTATTATGACATCGTTGAAAATCCGACGAAAACTGCAGAGTTGTCATTCCGGCACTAGTAGCATCCATGACAGCCAGTGCCGCCTAGTTAACTTCAAGCTTACCTATTTAAGTCAAGATGGCAAAGTGGAAGAGTAGCATGAGCTAAATGTGACTGGTCACTGACATGTACACCTTTCATACGGATTGACAGACAACAGACAGACTCTCCGCAACCGAATCTGCAAACCATTCTCAAGACACGACACAAATAATGCAAATGCAAATGCAAATTCCTTCATCTTATAGTGCACGCTCCAAAGTCATATCAAAATACTGCAGTAATACGAGGAATCACTGGGAATGTCTTTTGTTTCTTTGCGGTTGATAAGAGGAAACCGGCAGTAGCTGTGCAACAAATCGCTACAACCAAGTCACCAAGGAATTTAAAAATATATTCTCAGAATAACAGAAAGGGTTATCTTCAGTTGGTAAAATTTCTATCGGAAATCAGTGACAATGGAACGTTTTGGAAATATGCAAGACTTGTCATCCATGTTGAGGTGGTTGTCTTGGCAGAGCATTGTCAAGCAGCTATTCAACCTATCAACTGGTACTACACACTTGCACTATGCTTTATAATTCCAAAGTGTTGATTTATTGGACAGAAAAATTCCACTGTCTGCCGAGTAATTCAAAGATGTAAGATGAACAATTCACCGCACAGTGGTTCCTCCCATAGGACAAAAGTCAAAATTTCAACGTTAATCAAATTGTTTTTTTTTAATGCAGTAATTATCTATGATAACGGGACAGTTAAGTGACAGTAAGATTTCTGATTTAAAATTAGTTGTTGGTTGTCAGTCGCATCACTAAGTTGAGTGTTTTTGGCAGTTAAGAAAAATCTGAAAACAGGACTTAGCATTAATCAATTTTAGTAGATTGTGTAAAGCTAATTTTGGAAAAAAGGTGATGCGAATAATAAAACAATATATAATGAAGGGATTTAAATGGTTTTCTGAAGTTTTTTTTTTTTTACCTCCATTGGAACTGAGGCATGATTTGTGTTTTTTTTTTAATTTTTAGTGTTTTTCTAAAGAAAACACATCAAGTGCCGATAAATGCCGATTATAATTTATACATCAAAACTTAGAGCTATTTTTCTTCTTTCAGAATATGTATGGCTTTTTGGGCGCAGATTGGTGCAAACCTTAAAATATTGAAGTAAAACACTGATTTTCACACTGATTTAAGGCGAATCGATATTTTTAACATTTGGCATTCGGTGAAGAAAGGTGGCAGTTATGCAAGATCTAACGAAACATGGACAATTTTTAATAAAATTTATAAAATTGAAGATTTAGAAACAAAAAAGAAGATAAGTAACCTCTGTAAATCCTTTCAAAGAAGTTGGTTCTGTACAAGAACGAGCAGATGAGAATAATTCACAAACACGTCAAGGCAGACCAAAAAAGTTATTTTTGGAAAGCTCCGGGAGAGGATAGAATACCTTACTAGTCCATCAAGCACAGTGCATGACTTCATTCTGGAGGTAGGGGAAGTCAACACGTTCGAAGACAGAATTCAACTAACATTCTAAGTGAATTCCAAGCGTCCTTCAGTAGTTCGTACTCAACTGTCAACAATTTATTGTCGCCGGCTAGTATTGCTGGGTACTGCTTGGAAAATGGGAAAAGCTATACGATTTCTTTTTAAACTCAAGAGCGGCTTTCGTCTCCATCGATAGAAGGGCGCTGTTCTACAAACTAAGTAATATGGGCGTGTCAACAGAAATTATAAAAGTGCTATACGGTCTCTCAATACAAATTTAACAGCAGTATGGGATGGTCTGGTATAACAAGCACATAGGCCTCATCCGGAATGTCAGTCTATACACAGGCGACACAGGCGAATGCACGCTGCTCCACCAAGGTCGGCAAAGACCTAACAGAGACCATTGATGTCAAAAACTGATTCAAATTACGACGCGCTGTGAATAACTTTTCCCACATCATTCATCATCTCGTACGCCAAAAACTCGCATATGCCGACGATATTGACATAATCGGAAGAACGCAGCGTGATGTCACTTTTGTAAGTATTGCGACGGAGGCCGGGAAGATGGCTTTAACGGTAAATGAGGACTAAACGCTGCCAACGAGAAAGGACGTCCAACACCGACGTCTTGGACAGAGCGTCACAGATGTAGCTTTTAAATAGTCTAAGACTTGGTCTACATAGGAAGCACTATCAGCGTAACTCTTGCCAATCGCTGCTTCTTTGGACTGAGAAAACAATTGATAAACAAAGACCTTACTCAACTAACCAAACTGACTCTAAACCTGTCAAAAGCGGATGAGGTTGGTCTTGGCTGTTTTGAGAGGAAAATTCTTTGGGTTATTTTCGCTCCCTTCTGCATAGCTGGTGAGTGGAGGAGATGATATTCTATAACAACGAATTGTACGAGCTATTCAGCGACATCGACTTAGCCAGAAGAGTGAAGATCCATCGATTGAGACGGCTAGGAATGGAAACCAATGCTTTCGGCCCGAAAAATCTTCGAGTCCACCCTCGAGGGACGTCGCAGTAGAGGTAGTTATCGACTGAGGTAGCACACCGAAATGTATCGAAACTGGAGACAGGTACATAGCTAAAGACCGAGCTGACTGGAGACGCTTGTTGGAAATAATCACTGTAACTTTACGATCAGCTAATAGAGACAACAAATTTTAAATGTGCTATACCGAAACATACACCGAAATAATCGTCTCTTCTAGATTTGCTCACAAATTGATTCATTAAACAAACAAGAACTTTTTTTTTCAATAGGCAAAACAATTATTTTTATTAATTTCCATCGGCAAATGTTCAAATATTTTCAATCCACAATGCAATGCATTTTTTTCCGCTTTACCAGGCTGTTGTGGCGGTGTAGGTCAATGGTGACGACGCGGCCACATGGACTGGGGCAGCGGCATAAGTCAGAGGCGCAGAGTAGGTGACTGGAACTGAGTGAGCAACAACTGGAGCAACGGAGTATGTGCTAAAAGCGGGTGCGGCAGCATAAGTCTTAACCACTGGAGCAACAATCGGCTGCACAACCTGACCATGACCATGCACAATTGTTTGGCTCTGGTGGGATACAGCAGTTGGAACACTCTTCACCAGCGAACCGACATTAACAAGGCTGGTTTCTTGCACCAATGGTGAGGAGTACACGAGTGGGCTGGATGCCAGCAGACCGGGCCTGGCAGCAGCGATAGCGCAAACGGCAGCAAGGATGACCTGAAATATCAAGAAGATCAGTAATGAGAGGCGGTAGTTGACAAGGCACGAGTGTGTACTTACAAATTTGAACATTTTTGATGGGGTATTGGATTTCTTCACTTCACTTAGACTGAAGACTGGTAAATTGATTGTGATGTCTTTGGCATCCACTGCGTGGGCTTTTATAGGAGCCGATGACAAGACATCGATCCGGAAAGCAAAACATTGGAGACACTGGAGACTGAAGGGAGGTCGAAATCGAATCGATACACTCGTCGAATCTGGATTTGGATCATTTCCAAGAACAGTTGGCTCATTATCGCTCGAGGACAGTGTCACAAAAAGAAACAAGAAGAAAAGATAATTCCTGCCCAATCACAACACACGCCACATTTGAATGTATGTCCAATTGTTAACTCGATTCTTTGTCTACCTCTACAAGGCTTAACGCCGGCTGTAATAGTCGACGCCTTGGCTTGCGCTTGGAGAACACGAGAGCAAAGCGAGAAGCACAACTTTTCAGGGTCACACCTGCGTCAACGATAATCAACCGAAAGCAATTCCGCAGGCAATTAGTTTAATTGAAGGGAGCCAGAGTGAGAGGTGGATAACTCATGCGGATCGCCATTGGCCGCAGTGGATTCCCATAGCACTGTCGTTGCGTTGGTCGGTCATAATTCCAGACATACCATTCGGCGCACAATTTTTGGAAATATTTCTATAAAACCGTTTGATTTCGGGTGAGTTGTCATTCAGTTCATCATTCCTGCAGTCAATACAGACCTAAACAAGAAACAGAAAACAAATCAAAATGTTCAAGTTGGTAAGGATTGTCCATCAGCTGCTTTCAGCGGCATTCAATGGTAATCGATTAATTGTACTTTCGCCCTCCAGGTGGTATTGTCTGCTCTCCTCGCCGTAGCTGCTGCTCGTCCAAGTCTTTACGAATCGTCCCCAGTGGTGTACTCATCGCCCCTCATCCAGGAGCACAGCCTCGCTACTGTCGGCGCATATGTGAAGAGTGTGCCAACTGCAGTGTCGCATCAGAGTTCAACCGTCGTTCACAATTCAGCTAATGTCGTGCAGCCAATTGTTGCCCCAGTTGTGAAGACCTACAGCGCTCCATTGGTTCAGTCGTATGCTGCCCCAGTTGTCGCTGCATCGCATTTAACTTACGCTGCTTCACCTGTTCACTACGCTGCCGCATCACCTATTCACTATGCTGCCGCATCACCTCTCACCTACACAGCCACTGGACTGTGGTAAAGACTTTTTGGACGGGCTGTTGGATGGCTTTTAACTGAAAATTAATAAAAGGAAAACACAAACGAAGAAATTTTGTTATTATTTTTTGGTTGTTGTTGCAGTTGAAATTAATTTCTTTCAGTTCTTGATGGTGTCAGTCTTTGCAATATCTTCTATAGAACTCGTCCAGTCATAGAGTAGAGTCGCTTGTCGAAAAACATTCATTTGTGGTCACACTCCGTGCGGTTATGAATTTCTTGTGAGAAATTCAATCACAATTCCTAAGGGTTATCCTCGAAATGTTGGCCTTAGTCATAATTTGGAAAAAGAGAAAATAAGTTTTAAATCTAGCTTTCAGCTAAATTTCTTCTTCATAGTCTGGGATGTGCCTGGGCCTCAACAGTCAACCTCTGTTGCGTTATATCACAGGCGGGAGCTGAGTTGTCTACATGGCCTAGTCACCTTAGGTTGGGTTGGTTGGAGTGGCTGACTGCTGAAGGCATCACACTAAGTCTAAAGTAGGCCCATTGTGATACCACCTGGATTAACTTCTCCTATCATCCAAAAAAGTTGGTGTTTGTAGTGAAGTGATGTAGCTAGAGTAAGCCGACGCTTTTTAGCTCATTGAGATTATTGAAATAGTAGGCCGCTAAGTGTAGAAACCTGCGACTAGCCAGAGCGCTGCACGAACAGAGTATGTGATCTATGGTTTCTACCTCCTCTTCATCCATGCAGCTTCAGCAGAAATCATTGTATGGGACACCCATCCTGCGAGCATGAGTCCAATTGCACAGTACAGTCCTTAGTGAGGGTCTGCTGAGCCTAAGTAGACTGATTTCTTTTGTTTTAAGGCAGGTGCTGCCTTCTAGTCCCAGTCCCAGCCCAGTCTCCTTAGGCGTTGGATCTGTAGACGCCTAACTATGCCCATGTCACAGTTCGTGGTTGAATCTTCTCCTTCAAATGCGTTCAAAGCAAACAGAACCAACGATCGGACGCAGAACCTTTCTCTCGAAGACACCAAGGAATTCTTTATCCAGTTTTGAAATTGTCCATGCCTTGTCCGCTACTAATGTTGTTTCTACTGTTTACTGCAGACCCGCGGTAGACGATGTTCTTAACCAGTGCAGAAATATAGCTGCCCATTGTGACGTTCTGTCCAAAGACGTCGATGTTTTGCGCTCACCACACACCCATCAATGCCACGAAACGCCCCATTGACGGCTCGCTGTGTTATGTCAGTCACGTCAATGTCATCCGCGTATACTAACAATTGTACGGATCTCTGGAAGATCGTGTCTCTTGTGGTGGCGTATTAGTGTTGCACGATCTTCTCCAGCAAGACGTCAAATGACAGCCCATCGCCTTATCTACATCCTTCTTTGACATTGAATATCTCAGTGAGTTCGTTACCGACCTTGATAAAGCAACGAGAATTCTCAGTCATCATCCTGAACAGCCGGACGAGTTTGAAAGAAATTGACTCGGTCAAAGGGGTCTCCCTGCTTATGGATACAATTATGATACATGTGCTGTAAATAACCAATGCCAGTTCATTTATGTGCTTGTAATTTGTTTCTTCTATTTTAAATTTATATCGAGAGTAATTTTACTTGAGTGTGAGTGAGGCGACCGTGGCGTTGTGGGTCTGTGAGTCGACTTCTACGCAGTAGAACCTCGGCGTCTAGATTCGAATCCCAGTACGGATATCACGGCCTCGGCAACCTCTTTCTAGTCACTGACAATGCTCAAAGAGTACAACTGTCTAGAAGAAGCTTCTCGAACTTGTCGTTCGGAGTCGGCATAAAACTATAGGTCCTTCCACTCGTGAAGAAACAATAGCACGCACAACACGAGTGGTGGCTGAGAAGCTAGGCCCTGATCCTCTACGGGCTGTAGAGAGGCGCCACCCATATTATATTATTGTATTATGTACCTTCTCGGTTCAACTCACAGGCAACTGCTCAGTTCACTTTATCTATTTATTACGTAGATTGTTGTGACTATGTATCAGTGACGTGTTGGAAGAAGTCGGGCCTTACGAAGGATGCGTCTTGTCACCTCTACTTTTTATTCTATACATGCACTGGATGTTGCAGCGCAGCCGAGGCGAGAAATCTTTCACACCGGGAGAGTTGAGCGTAAGTCATCTTTTTTTGGAAGATGACTTAATTATCCTCACATCCTCCCAGAAGGAACTCCAGCGCGCACTCGATAAGTTTGTTGTCGTATGTGCAGATGCTGGGATGAAGGTTAACGTGAAACGCCTGTTCAGTGCGCTATACCTGTTAGTGGAGTTGCATTGAAGCAAGTGGAGAAGTTCACACACCTCGGGGTCTTTTCCACGAGTGATGGGAGGAGTAATGCTTAGCTTTCTTGTTCGATTTCTTGATTGAATAACACGCCAGTACGAGAGGAATGGAAAGAGCTATGATTCCTTGGTCACGTGGTACGAATGTTCTCGGAATGACGACTTCCGAGGCAGGCCTTGAATGCGATTCCATCAGGTATGTGACCGTGTGCAGTCCCAGGATGAGGTGCTTGGGTCAAGTTCCACTCTCTTGGTATCGCTTGAGCATTGCTTTTGATGAATTAGAATCGAGGACGGGTGGTCGGGTGGCCTGGGGATCTCCCGTGCTTTCTTTACCTCAGTTATCACTCAGTACCTAATACGAAAAATGGACAAATCACCAAAACTGTGAAAATCGCAAGAAAAACTAAATCGAATAGCATGGATTGAACTTGGTTGCTAAAAGCTGCATGGAATGGTTGCTCGCAGAAAAGCAAACAAAAATGAATCGAAACCTCATCAATCACCTTTAAGAAATTTCTTTTGTTATTTTAATCAGATTTTCAAGTACATTCATTGTGCGTGCGTGCATGCGATACATCGATGGGAACCAAACCGGGTCGGCGGCAGTGAGCATTCTTCAAAATTGTTCCAGGTCGACGAACTGTGAAGGGCATCGCGGGCCGCGGCTCGTCCAGTCATTGAGCATCGTTGTTTCGGATGGAACTGGTTGACTAGATGGGAAAATGATGGCTATCACAACACACTCGAACTTGTTAAAGTTTCTGAAGTACCTACATATGATGGATATGCTTTCGTTTGCAAAGAATGTACAATCGAAAGTGGGTTTGGAAATAAATATTGCGCGTTAATTAATCATTGATAAGCTGCTATGATCCGGATGAATTCCAGTAATTTATAACAAATCGATAGTGAATGCAATGATTTTTGTAGCACTTGGAGAAATTAAAATGATTGCCACGTCTATGTATATAAAATTGCGACAATTCGAAGTAAATTGAACCTAGTGGCAACGTGATGAATGGAAATTTGATCCATTTTTCAGAGACTATACAAGGGTCTATTCAGCTAGAAGATGGCTGATCTTCCCAGAAACCACATTAGTCAGTGTATACGTACACGTCTGGCTAAACTCTTGTTGCACATGCAATTTGTTACTGAATCGTCTGCTTCAGATGCTCCTAAAGATTGAACGTAGAAATGTTCTCTCGAATAGAGCAATGGCATCGTAATCTGGTCTGTTTGGTTCGTATGTGATGCCAGCACCGATGGCATGTTGTTTGCATCCAATCACGTCAATGTTATTCGCAATTGCTAGACTTACTTGATGGAACATTAGGATGCTAAAATCTAAGACTGGATTAGTACCTCAACTAAGCTTTAGGACAGTTTAACGTGATGAAGTAAAAAAAAAAGTTTGACATTTACTCGTTACAAAATAATCACGCTAACAATGGTATGTGGACCTCCTTTCACGAGACAGCCGAAGATATGCAGTTGTTACGGTGATCACCTATCATGTTACGGGCACAGAATAGTACTTCGCCACATTCTTTGTACTTAAATAAGGTTTTTAAAAAATGTATATGGTGTCTTTAAAGAAGTGTGTGACTTCCAAATGATTCTAGTAACAATCAATTCAGGTAACCAATTGGTAACCAGCTTGTTTCCATGCGATAGACGCAACAGTGAGTGCACACATTTGATGGGATTCTTCTTCTTCGGATGGCGCTATAATCCGAGATGCACCTGAGCCTCAAACAAACCTCCAGTTGGCACGATCTTTCCCCAACTGCATCCAATTCCTTTACTGAGGTCCTGCTCCACTTGCAGGTCCTCGATCTTGTGGACTTCTTTTATTGCGTCTATTACTGGCGGGGACTCTTCGAGGTCAAATGCTGAACTCCGACTGATCTGCAAAAAGGAAAAGATTCCAGAGCCTACGAATGAACCAAGGAGGTCCTACAGCGGGGTACTTAGGAAGACGGGAATTCCAGTTCCGCGATTGTCCAGCCCTAGCAAAGAAAAGAAGGCAGTTCCTAGTAAAGCACTTTTTCTCAGAGCTGTTGAACTAAAAAATCTCATAAAATTCATGTGTGGATCTAGTTGGTTTTAGTACTAATGTAGGTCTCACGGCAGAAAACCATTCCCTAACAAGGGCACAATGAACCCAAAACGTTTATCTGTATGAGCCACGGCCACAAGGCAGTCTAAATGAGCCACGGCCACAAGGCAGTCAGGGCACCCAATTGTTGCAATCACAACAGGTTCCTGCGACCCAAAGTGCAGCAGAGGTTTTAGATCAGCCTCACACCGGAGGAAGTGTGCACAAGCACTGGTACTTGAGAGTTGAGATTCCTGTCTCAAGGCGTTGGTTCAGTGAACTGTACCCTAAGTAAAGAGAACCCCTAAGATAAGACTAATGGCAGCAGATCACTATTACATACAGTCAACACCGTTTACAACGACATCGTTTGAACCGACACATCGGTTATAACGACCAGATTCGTCAGTCCCTTGAACGTCGTTTTGATTGCACTTTCTTGTTCTTGAGAATCTCATAACCGCAATATGTTCACGTAATCGCATTTGTTTGTTCAAACTTAATGGGCATCGACTCTATAAAGATGAATCAGTTTTTTAAATGATCGCCGATATCCAGGAGGAACTTGCAGCTGCAGCTAAGACTCTGTGCTAGGATGCAGTAAACTTTTCGTCGCACATTTTTTTTTTTTTTTTATAATTTGCGCGCGCTCAAGGGATTGCTAATACCCTTAAGTGTCCGGGGTCAAGACACAGCACGGGCCGAAGGTATAGAGGGAGAAAGGGAGAGGAGGTAACTGTGCACATTGGTCTTAAATATCTGCGGATTGTAGTCTGTGGGAAATATAGGGCTGGGAAGAGTATTCCAAATTCGCGTAGTACGGCTGAAGAACGAGTCTCTAAATTTAACTGTGCGTCCGAAAGTAGGCTTAAGGGTAAACTGATGAGCATTCCTGGCGAGACGAGTATTGCGGGTGAATTCATTGAGAGGAGGAATGCAGTTGGCTAGCTCACTTGAGCATCGTTTGTTGAAATAGCGATAAAATACAGACAAAGAAGAAACGGTACGTCGATGTTCGAGCGAGTCTAATGACTTTGCGACATTGTTGTCTCCTATAAGTTTTATCGCTCGCTTTTGGATTCTATCTAGTAGGTGCAGGGTGGTCTTTGGGGCACCAGACCAGATATGAGCGTTGTACTCAAGCTTGGGGCGGATATACGCCTTATAAATGAAAGCCAAATCAGAGGGGGTGAAATATTTCTTGCATCGATTAAGGAAACCTAAACATTTCGCAGCATTTTTGGCGACCTCAAATATGTGATCGTTCCAACTAAGTGTTCTGTTGATACACATACCAAGGATGGAAAGCTTTCCGGTTTCATCGACACAAGCACCATTCATGGATAATGGCTGATTAACAAGGGTTCGCTTGAGTGACAGCAGACAGCATTGAGTTTTAGAAGCATTGAATTCCACTCTGTTGTTGTTTCCCCAGTTAATTATGCTGTCAAGATCGGAATTCAATGAGCTTAACATACGCTGCCGTTCCAATTCTACGGCCGAAGGGCAGGGTCGTGAGTCACGGAACGAATATGAAAAGCTGAGGGTGCTGTCATCAGCGAAGGAATGGATTGGATTAGAAGTAGCAGACAAGAGATCATTAATAAAAATGAGAAAGAGTGTCGGAGACAGAACAGAGCCTTGGGGTACACCAGCATTTATTTGGTGGATATCAGACTTGAACCCATCCAAAACAACTTGAATTGAACGGTTCAACATCTTATGTTGAAACCGGATAGCGTTGCTATGTACTGCAAATATCACCCAGTGCCTTTTCGCTTAGAAGGAGGAGATTCGCAAAGGATTAGAGAGGATCGATCGATTACAGCATTTCGAGATCATTCATCCAATAGAGACGGGTCTGTAGGCAGCACCCATACCCGTCGTCCAGAAATCCAATGGAAGTTTGCGTATCTGTGGTGATTTCAAAATTACAATAAACCCTCAAATGGAAATCGATTGCCACCCCATTCTTCGGATACATGACCATTTTCGTACACAGGAGGTTTTACCAAAATGGACAGCTTACCCTTAGATTCTTTCGGTTGAACAGTCAAAGAAGATCTGCGTCATCAACACTGCATTTTGTCCGTTTCAATATCAACGCCTGCCTTTTGTAACCTCTCAACCGGCAACTTCTTTCCAGCATCAGTGCACAGGTCTTCAAGAGTTAAACATTTCCTAAACGGATGTGAGGATATGTAAATTAAGATGTCTCAATTGTTAATTTCCAAAATCCCAATGCGAAGCATTCATCACCAATAATCCATAACTTTTCAGAGCATATGGGTCAGATCTGTCCGATCAAATTAGACACTCCCGCATTACTGATTCCTATTGTGTAGGTGAAATGTAACCTCTCACTAACCTCCCACTAAGTTTGTGCGAGATTACTTACAAACAAATCGAAGTACAATAAAAAGCAGGAAGTCTCTTTCGTGCTCTCGGAGTTACGAAATGGCCGGTGAATCAACCAAGTGAGAGTACCCTGAAGTTGGGATGCCTATTAGACACGGCATTATGTGCAACACTTTAATCGCATTGATCTGGAAGAAAAATTGCAACCATTTCAGTTAAATTCATTACGACAGAGATATTGACATACACTATGCCTATAAGAGAGTGGCGATAGTCAGGGCAAAGCGGCACTGCGGCTGCTCCAGAAGTGAGTCAACAGCTGGGCGGAACCTTTCGCTGGGAATCGATAATTGAGCTGAAATTCGATATAAAACGCCTTTCACTTGTGAACATTACCGAAGGCCTTTACCGCGTGATATTTTGCGGTATTGACGGAAATTCATGGTAATTCTTTACCTGAATGGAGGATTAATATCGCAAGAAATTGGCCTCTTGAAGTAGTGGGTAGGTGCGTCGACTCCTATGCTAAGGACTCCTATGTGTTCGGGTAATTGGAGGGTAATTGGAAAGCCTGGAGGCTCCTGAGACTTCTTTGATTTTACCACAGAAGAGTCATCAGGATTCCCGGTGGCCCTTACATACCTCAGTTTTGAAAGTGTCCAGTACAGTTTATGGCATCCCGAGACCGTTTGTATATTAGAAGCTACTTCCTGGTTCCACCAGGACCACTTTTCTCTACTGACAGGACAAGAGATGTCCATTTCGTTTGAAGAAGACCCTAGGTGCTGCCGGAATGCTGGTGATGAGAGAATGAGTGATCAGATGATACCCTCTGGTTGCTGATTCTGTCCGTTACATGCTCTGATACGAGTGTCTGTTCTAGAATTTATTATTTATTACTGGTAATGAAGGTGTGTACCTTGGTAACACAAAGCTGTCCCCCTGCATACATATAAAAAGGCAGCAATACCCACGCCACTATCGAGGGATCAGTCTCCTTAACATAGCGTACAAGATCCTCTCTGCCGTTTTGTGTGAACGCCGGAAACCATTCGTCAATAACCTGATAGGTCCTTATGAGTGCGGTTTCAGGCCGGGACACTACGGCAGATCCTGGAAAGGACTCAAGAGATGCAGATCGACACCCACCACCTATTCGTCGATTTCAAGGCCGCATATGACAGCGTGCATAAAGATGAGCTATTCAGCGCCATGTCTAGTTTTGACACTCCTACCTAACTAGTCAGGTTGTGCAGGATGACGATGGAGAACTTTCGCTACTCTATCAGGTCGGTAACGAACCCACCGAGACCTTCAATGTCAAAACAGGTCTTAGACAAGTCGACACGCTGTCATGTGATGTCTTCAACATCATACTTGAGAAGATAGTGCGAAACTCAAACGTCAACACCAGAGGCACGATCTTCCAAAAGCCCGCCCGAAGCGGCTCAATTGGGTCTGGCAGTAAATCAGGGCAAAACAAAGTACATGCTGTCATCACGAAAGGGCGCACAACATCGACGTCTCGGACAGAGCGTCATAATGGGCAGCAGAAACTTTGAGGTAGTCAAGGACTTCGTCAACCTCGGCTCTGCAGGAAACAGGGACAATAACATCAGTACCGAGATCAAGCGCAGAATTACTCTTGCCAATCGCTGTTTCTTTGGGCTCAAGAGGCAGTTGAGTGACAGAGCCATCTCTCGAAACACCAAGTTGACTTTATATAACACTCTAATCATCCCTGTCCTGCTCTATGGCGCAGAAGACATGGATGCTATTGAAAGCGGGTGAAGAAGCTCTTGGTCGTTTTGAGAGAAAAGTTCTACGTGCGATCTTTGGTCCTGTTTGCGTTGATGGTGTGTGGAGGAGGAGATTCAACCACCAACTGTTACAGCAGTATGCCCCTGGTTAAGCGTCTTCGTATCCAACGCTTAAGATGGCTAGGTCATGTAGAGCGGATGGAAACCACTGCACCAGCCCGAAGGGTTTTCGATTCTGAGCCATTGGGACAACGCAACAGAGGACGCCCTCGAACGAGATGGCGCACACAAGTGGAGAAGAACTTCAACCAACTTGGAGTGGGCAATTGGAGGCAGCTGCCGAAAGATCGTGCTGGCTGGAGAGGCTTGTTGGTTAAGGCCCAGGTCCACCCCGGACTGTAGCGCCAAACAAAGAAGAAGAAGAATACCCACACCTCACGATGGAATGATCATCCATTCAGACTCATCGTGTTCGGGTATTACTAAGGCAATTAAAGACAAGTGAAGACGTCGCAGGAGCACCTGGCCAGACTTAAGAGTTATACTCGTGATTTGTGCGTTTTAGGGCGTACAGGGTCAGATTTGACGACGCATCGTCCACCGTATGAGAAGATATCCATCGATACCAAAACCAATCTCTGTTTCCCATCCACTCGGAAAGCGCCCGGAAGAGTATGACACTTGCTAGCACAGCAATGCTCTACCACGTTACAGGTCAATTCGAAATGAATCTAATAAAGCTCCATTTTATGATGACATTTAAATAACTAGAATTGCAGTCACAAAGAATCCGGTTTCACAGTTTTCAGGGAAGCGCTGCGCATCAGACAAAAAGCCTAATTAAACTCACTTATAGCCACAAGTTGCTTTTAATCCACTCGTCAATTCCTCCTAGACCCGTGGATAGACCGCTACTTAGTCATTCAAGTATGTCTTCAAATCGGATTACTAATACACATTCAGCAGCATTCACGGGAATAAAAAAATCAATGCAAGCATTCACCCACCACGCCGAATATATCCGGCCGTCTGGCTGCTGTGTGGGAATAATGAGAAACAAGTTTTGGTAAGGAGTATATATTTCAATCACTGGAGAATATCAATTGTTTATGAACACGTTTCGGAGTTCGTTTTGTTTTGCTGTGAGCGCGACATCGTCAGAAGAGAGTTGGATACTGTCCAACTGCTCGTCCAGGAACGTTTTGTTTACCAACCACTGGCATAGGCAACTGGGGAAGCAGCGTAGCTGATGTGAGCTGGGGCAGCACCGTAGCTGATGTGAGCTGGGGCAGCAGCGTAGCTGATGTGAGCTGGAGCAGCAAGTGTCAGTGGAGCGGAAGCGTATGTGTTCAGTACTGGAGCAGAAGCATATGACTTCAGGACAGGAGCTGCAGCATAAGTTTGAACCAATGGGGCGGCAGCGTAGGTCTTAACGACTGGAGCAACAATTGGTTGAACAACTTGAGCTGAGCTGTGGACAACGCTTGAGCTTTGGTGAGAGACAGCAGTGGGCACACTCTTGACGATAGCACCGACCTTGGCAAGGACTGGCTCCTGCACAATTGGCGCAGAGTATACCACCGAGGATCCCAAAAGTCCTGGAGCAGCAGCAGCTACAGCAAGGAGAGCAGACAACACCACCTGTGCAAGGAAGAGTGCGTTAAATAAGTTCACAAAATACACGGTGTGCTCTAAATTTACTTACCAATTTGAACATTTTGGTTTAGGTTTTTGTTTAAGAGGTCTGTGTTGACTGGAAGGTTCGAAGACTGAACTGATACCCTCTACCATTGGTCGGCGGCTATTTATACCGTAAGCCGGTGTGTACAAAGCACACACTTCACGGTAAGCTTAAACTATGGGCCGGCGACTCACGGTTGCAGTTGAAATCTAGATCGTACGTTTGTGGGTCTGGGGCGTGAGTCGTGTCCATTGACCATGAATTACACGCTTTTAGTGGCAGTGCGGTTGCGTGTACTAGTGGGGTTCGCTGGCCTCTGGTAATCTCATGTATGTGACGTACTGCGTCTAAGTTTGTGTTGAATTATTTTTTTTGTTCATTAACTCATTAACGAGTGGACTAACAGCGCTATGTCCGGCAAGAGATTATTGATGTGTGTGATATTGGCGAAGTGCCTTTGGTATTAAAATTTGTAATTTCAGGTATATTACACATAATATTATGCATGCCATTAAATTGTGAACCAAACAAGGGCACCAGAAATTTTACTTAGGAGAAGTTTCAAGGGTTGCTTGAAGCCGCAAATGTATCTGGGTTTTCCTAAGAGTCATATAAGTTCACATTTGCGTACAATCATGCCACAAAACAGCTTATTCCAACTCCCGATAATGACTCCAAACACACTAGTCGTTTGGTAAGAACTTTCTTGGAATACCTGAAGAATACCTAGGTTTTGAGGTAGCTGCTGCACTCTTCCGATCTTAATCCTACAGACAGTTTGTGGGAGCACGTAGATCGGAAGATTGTGAAGCGAAAGTGTTCGAATTGCACTGGTCACTGATGACAATAATAAGATCGGAATATGAGTAAATCTCTCCGGATCTATTAGTGTCCCTAGTTGACTTAGTGACCTACAGATTGCGCGCTGTTATCGAAAATAAGGGATATGCAACCAAATTGGTTGACTTTCCAGGCACGTTTCAAAAAAAGGAAATTTGTGCAATCGATGTTAAGCTTAATGTGTAGTTGCGACACTCGTTTTCGCTCTCACTCGATCTCTCGAGGCACTGAATATCCTCAGAATAGTATGTCTGTGACGAAAACTGATGAACAAGGATCGAGTAGTCTAGAGAGAGAGATAGAGGTCTATCGAATATCTTATTACTTACTTTTGCTTATGTCCTTTAACCCCTTGGGGGGCATAGGGCGTCAACCACACCTGCGCGCCGTCTCTTTCGAAGTTCTGCAACGCGCTTGAGCTCCCTCCAACTCATTCCTAAAGAACTCGATTCCTTTTCAACTGTTCTGCTCCACGTTTGCCCAGGGCGTCCCGCTGTTCTGCCTGCCTGGGTAAGCAGATTTCACTGCATGGCGTACTGCGCAACGGAGTTGTCTTCGCGCCATAGGGTGTGTCCAATACACTGCCACTTTCTTCTTTGTATTGTGATGTTTATACCTTAGTTTTCGCTGTATTTGCCTCAGCTTCTAGATTTTGGGCCATCAAGTGAAGATCCATTATCCGATGCAAAAGTAGGCAAACATCGTAAGATGTCATATTTCATCGAATGCCATAATTTCCGTCCGTCAATGCTGCACGGAGTACATCGCTGATAACCACCAGAAACAATAGTGGTGACAGTACGAACTCTTGCGAAACTCGACTTTGGACATCAAACTTCCCTGACAACTTACAATTGTGCAAGACGACACACTCCTTCAACAAAAACAGAATCTTTAATCACAAGAATCAAAAAAAAATAATAACATGTTTAAGTCTGTTTGACATGGATTGGATATTTGACATCATTTTTAACAGTAGCTTGTCCTTGATTTTGCGAATCAAAAAACACTGCACGAATATGAATTTGAACTGATAATGCTTGTAAGATACTATGTATCTGAATTTGAATGTAATGATTAAATCTAGTTAATGATTAAGAATAATTGATGACTCAAACTTATCCGAAAAAAGTTTTGGTTAAAATGATTGTTAATATAATTTCGAACCTACCGTACGAATATGAATTTGATTGACTGTAACTTAAGATCAAGATCTCATCTAGCGACATCGATTGCGATAATCGGCAAAGTGCCTTTGAGGTGAACATAGTTTCTTGTAGAAGATCATTTCACGAAAATTGGCAGGTCATGCTAGAGCCAAAGAAAATTTCGACTGAATTCAGTCGTTTGACTTTTTGAGTCTGTCGTTCAACAGATCCAATTAACCTCTGATTTGTCCACGTTAACCTTCATCCCAGCATCTGCACATACAGCAACAATCCTATCGAGTGCACGCTGGAGTTCCCTCTGGGAGTATAACTAAGTCATCTGAAAAAGCAGATGACTTAGCCTGAACTCTTAGCCTGTCACGGTAAAAGGTGTTGAAGCAATCTCTTCTTTTAGCGATTCAGTCGCCAAAATGACCTTCTCCACCATTGGACTATTCTCCGCCCCACTCAAGACTGTGGGTCCACCATCCTCAGTGCCCTGTTCGAGATGAAGCAGCTCCGAAAGTGGTCGTTCCATCTGCGCAAAATGTCTACCTCATTGGAAAGCAACACACCTTTCTTGGATTTGACTCTTTCGATGATGTTAAATTTCCTTCATCTCAGTCGCCGAATGGTTAGCCAGAACACCTTTTTCGCAGATCTGGACTGCTCTTCAGCTCCTCGCACAGCCAATTTTTTTAGGTCTTCGCGCCTAAGTGTACCTGTCACGAGAAGCAGAGTCGCCCAAGAAAATCCGGTCTCTGTAGGTACTTCTTCTCTCTGATGGCTTCTTGAACTCCGGGTGTTTTTAACCCCGCAGTTCTTTTCTCACCACCAGCCGCCAATCCAAGCCGCTTCACTCCACAAACATCACGTGCAGAATACAGCTGTTGAAAACAGTGGTCATTCTTCCTCTACATTCGATGGAGCAGTTGAAATTCGTTCAAACTTTTCAGATATGTGCCTTGCAAAATTTTGCTGCATCTCACTGTAGTCTCTCCCACGATATGTGTGTAACCACTCATGGTATTCGCCTTGGTAGAACAGGTATTCTATTAGTTAGATTCAGCGTACTCAACACCAGGTGATGATCAGTTGACAGTGCAGCCCCTTTCATCACACGATAGTACCACAAAGCCTTCTACCAACGATTTCTGTTGAAGACTCGGACGGTACCACGTGTATTTATGGATGCCTTTGTGTGGAAAGAAGGTGTTCATTACGGACATGTCATTTGCACAGCAACAGTCCAACGACTTATCTCCGTTCGCGCTCTGATGAGGATCACCGTCCCTATGAATATAATAATAATAATGCTCTAGGAAATACACAGTGCTTTCGCATATATAGCTGGGACTACTAGTTGACCGCAGTCACACTTAGGCAAGAGCAGTTCCGTTGTGTTACCACTTGGCTCTAGTTGATCCTTATCATCAAACCAGATGGTGCTTTTTATTAAGCAGTGAAGATGACTGACACCAACGCTACTTACTTCGAACAGGTTTCTAAAGCAGTATGCCTCCAGGTAACTCTTCTTCGAAAGGAGAGAGCGCTGCAACTGCAAAGAAAATGTGCAATGCTTACCTCCTCCTCATGTCTGCAGCTTCTGCTAAAGTCATTGTAGGCTAATCTAGAGGCACATAACTTGGTCATCTCATTCTACAATCGAGTACAACCTTCCTTGGCAATTCATTGAGGTTTTTGAGTTGAATGTGACGCCACCCGGAGAGATTTGATCATCGTCTGGCTGCCAGAACAGATGACGCAATCTGTACTTGATTTTAAATTGTTTTTTTTTTAGGAATCCTAGTCTCCTGGTTCGTAAAGGAGAGACTGTGGAAAATCGTTATGCCTTTGAGCACAATCGACTGCGACTGTTATGACACTCACTTCATAAAGAGGGAAATAAAGAGAAACAAGTTTTGGTAAGGAGTATATTTTTCAATCACTGGAGAACATCAATTGTTTATGTACACATTTCGGAGTTCGTTTTGGTTTGCTGTGAGTGCGACATCGTCAGAAAAGAGTTGGATACTGTCCAACTGCTCGTCCAGGAACGTTTTGTTTACCAACCACTGGCATAGGCAACTGGGGAAGCAGCGTAGCTGACATGAGCTGGGGCAGCAGCGTAGCTGACGTGAGCTGGGGCAGCAGCGTAGCTGATGTGAGCTGGAGCAGCAAGTGTCAGTGGAGCGGAAGCGTATGTGTTCAGTACTGGAGCAGAAGCGTATGACTTCAGGACTGGAGCAGCTGCATAAGTTTGAACCAATGGGGCGGCAGCGTAGGTCTTAACGACTGGAGCAACAATTGGTTGAACAACTTGAGCTGAGCTATGGACAACGCTTGAGCTTTGGTGAGATACAGCAGTTGGCACACTCTTGACGATAGCACCGACCTTGGCAAGGACTGGCTCCTGCACAATTGGCGCAGAGTATACCACCGACGATCCCAAAAGTCCTGGAGCAGCAACAGCTACAGCGAGGAGAGCAGACAACACCACCTGGGCAAGGAAGAGTGCGTTAAATAAGTTCACAGTGTACTCCAAATTTACTTACCAATTTGAACATTTTGGTTTAGGTTTTTGTTTAAGAGGTCTGTGTTGACTGGAAGGTTCGAAGACTGAACTGATACCCTCTACCATTGGTCGGCGGCTATTTATACCGTAGGCCGGTGTGTACAAACCACACACTTCACATTAAGCTTAAACTACGGCCGGCGACTCACGGTTGCAGTTGAAATCCAGATTTTACGTTTGTGAGTTGTGGCCATTGGCCATGAATTACACGCTTTTCGTCGCACAGTGGTTGCGAGTTTTTATGAAGTTCGCTGGCCTTTTGGTAATTTCATGTGTGTGACGTATCATTTCATTCTCAATAACTCATTAACGGCCGTGGCGTTGTGGGTCTGTGCGTCGACGCCTACACACTTGAACAGCGGCGTCTAGGTTCGATTCCTAGTACGACAGAAATATTTGTTCACGACCGCACCTCATTCAAGTCACTGACAATGCTTAAAGAGTATAACTGTCTAGAAAAAGTCAACACTTTGCCGTTGGTGTTAAAAATTTAAATTTGAATTGCGATTTCGTCGGAATTATCGTATTACACGAATTTCAATCATGCTATTAAATGATCCACCAGCTAGATGCGCGTGAGCATGAGGAAGGTACCGTCATTGTTGGCTCTAAGTAGGGAGTACAAAAAATAAGTCTACTCGCTATCTTAAACAGACAAATAAAGTTTCTTTAAACAGCACATGACGGCGGCAGGGAGAAACTTAAACGTTTAAGCAAAATCATTTTGTAAACGTCTGAGGCGAAAATTCACAATTTAAATGTTGAATTAAAGAACAGTGCACAGCGCGGCTTTTATCCCAGCAGAAGCACAACCGACCAGCTTTTCACTCTAAGAATTGTACTCGAGAACGCTGGGAAGTATGTCACACTGATCTACAGCTGTTAGTGACTAGAGGTGAACTCTACACTGTTCTGTAGGAGTTCTGCAGGGTCTTCCTTTGAGGATCTATACACTTAATGCCAAGTTTTGTACCAGTTTTCTTGGCCAAACTAATCAGAAAGTACATTCAGATAAAAAAAAAAAAAAAAACATAGTCTAAGCCGAAAGGCACAATTAAATTTAGTTCAGAATAGCTTAGAGTACCCGTATAGGGTCAATAGGTTAGGTGTAAGAACGATTGTTAAGTTAGTTAAGCTAGTTTCAGTTATTTTTGTCTAGCATGTAAGAAAACTGAATTATAAAATAAAACAAAAACGAAGAAAAAAAAAAAAAAAAAAAAAAGGATCTATACACAAACTATAGCAGTTGTGTTCAGGTTATAGTGCTAATTCAATACCATTCAGTCTTGTTACTTCCCCTTTTCATTATATGGAATGGATATGCAGCGCAGTCGAACAGGAAGGGGCTACGCTTTGTGTGTTTCTCTGTTCTGTGATCTATCGATGGAAGTGTTTCTTTTTTGTGACTTTTGTGATTTACTGTCTGATATAGTCTGGACGATAATAGACGAGAAATTCTTTGGCAGATCTACGAAGGTTAAATGCACACAGAGCGGTCGCCTTTATTAGAAGAGAAGGACTCCGAAACGGCAAAGATAAAGTTTAAGATGAACACCATGAGTGCCTAGAGAAGTTTTACTTTGACATGGCTGGGACTAAGAGATTCGTATACATATGTCGATACCATATGTCCATTTTAGTGCACTGACTAACATACGTTATTCTTCGATTTTTGGCACATGTAGCATAAATGCAACAGGGGTTCAGTTGAAATTTACAGGAGCGAAAGAGGAGGACGGCTGGTAATTTAAGATTTAAATTACAGAACTTAAGTATATTTTAACAACATTTGTATCGATCGAAGACAAGACCGTTGAGATGTTCCAACACCACTGCTAAATCAGAAAGGGAAGACAGTTTTGGTTTATAAGAGACATCTTGAGCAAGATCAGTAGGGTGCAAGCAAGTTATCTCAGTTTTTATTTTTCAAGAAATCAGCCTCCTACACTGAAGCAGCGATTTATCTGCAAACGAAAAACTGAATCTGCCAAAAATACACAGTACATCAGTACACAGTCGTATCCGCATATAGGAATATTATAGTCTGAATATTTGAACTTTCAACTCCATCAAAACAAATGTACAAAGTCCTCAGAATAAATGTTCTTGATGATACTTGCGATTGAGTACTTCTCATTCTTTAAACTCGCTCGGTACTTTCTATCGACCTTGTGATCCGTTTGGTATCTCAGTGACTGGCCGCAATATAATACGTTTAGCACAGTAATACAATACTTAAGACTGCACTATTGTTTCAGAAAATCTGCCAATGGTATATCGTTATAATAAAATGTGTGGCGCTACAGCCCGTAGAGGGTCAGGCCAGCAACCACTCGTCTTTTGCGTGCTATTGTTCTATCACGAGTGGAAGGGTCCTACAGTTTTATGCCGACTCCGAACGGCCAAGTTTGAGAAGCTTTTTCTAGACAGTTATACTCTTTGAGTATAGTCAGTGACTCGAAAGAGGTGGGGCCGTGAAAAGTATTTCTTGTCGTACCAGGAATCGAAACTAGACTGGTAGGTCCAAGTTCGTAGGAGTCGACCACCTACTCACAACGCCACGGGCCACCATCAAGGTTTATCGTTCTATTCGTTCTATTCGTTCAATCCTTTGCATATCTTTTTAACATGACATATTGAGTTCTGATACGATTTTTTCTTTTAGTCATATTTTTTATTTTTTAAAAGCTATAGGAAAGCTTTTCAAAAAAAAAACACATAAAATTCAGAAAAATGCTTGAAATCTTTATTTGAATCGATAGTACGGTCCATATAATTTAATGTTTGAAGATTATTTCATGCAAATGTTGACCTTGACTGCGCCTCAAATGGTCCATCCGCTTAGTCCAATTTTGGCATACTCTTTCCAACATTTCGGCCGGTATCTCACGAATAAATGCTTCAATGTTGTTTTCCAATGTGTCAATTGAAGCGGGCTTGTCTGTATAGACATGAGCTTTAACATAGCCCCACAAAAAATAGTCTAAAGGCGTTAAATCGCACGATCTAGGCGGCCAATTGACCGGTCCCGAAAGTGAAATAAAATGTTCACCGAACTCGCCCCTCAATAAGTCCATTGTTGCGCGTGCTGTGCGGCATGTGGCACCGTCTTGTTGAGACCACATGTCATGCAAGTCAAGCTCTTGCATTTTGGGCAAAAAGAAGTTGGATATCATCCCACGGTAGCGCTCACCATTCACAGTTACGTTACGATTCGCATCATCTTTGAAGAAGTACGGTCCAATGATGCCACCAGCCCATAAACCGCACCAAACTGTGACTTTTTCTGGATGCATTAGTAGCTCTTACAATGCTTCTGGCTGATATTCACTCCAAAATCGACAATTCTGCTTATTTACGTACCCATTGAGCCAAAAATGAGCTTCGTCGCTGAACACAATTTTTCGGTAAAAAAGAAGAAAGAGAACTTTCTTAACAGAGCACGCATTTTGATAATAAAATTCAATAATTTGCAAGCGTTGTTCGTTTGTAAGACGATTCATGGTTAAATTATAGACCAAACTGAAGATATTTGACAGTGAAACAAAACACGAAACGTGCGTCAGCTGTTTAAACCAGTGTTGCCAAAAAGATAATAGCTAAAAAATCACCATTTAGTAGCGGACTCCCTGCTCGTTTCACTGGGCAAAATATAAAAAAATAACACATAGCAGTTTGAATTCAATATTTCTTGTAATACTCTATGATAAGCAACATTTTTTATGTTTTCCATTCCAGAATAATACTAATGGTTTGCCGAACGTGAACAGGCTACGTGCAACTGTCCGGCAGAGAATGCTGGAAATTCTAAGTTTATCCCACAAATTCCCAAAGACTGGACTGTGCTCAAATCGGATGGTATCATTGGAATACGTGGAATCAAAACGTCTTCACTTTTCAATTTTCCAATCAAAATAGTGGCTACAATAAGATTGCCAATTAACATTCATTTTCACAGCAACATGCGGACCATTGCTAAGTTTTGGCTGATTTATATTACGAAGCATATTAATAGTCACACCAACTTCCAATCGAAATCGAAAGAATATACAGTGGCAATCCAAGTAAATCCAATGAATTTATTGGATTGTGTGAAAAATTCAATATATTTAAATCTTTGTTCTTGGCTGCCAAAATTGCTCTTACGCTCAACCAACCTTGATTTTCATATTACTGTGCTTTGACAGGGAACATACCGCCAAGCAATTCGTCCTTCAATGGTGTAATACAACAACAATTTTGTCGTAACATAATCAATCCAGTTTCATCAGTTGGCATTGCACCATTTCCAATCATCAACAATTGCGTTGAAAATTCATCTGATACATCCCAACTGAAAACGAATATTAGTTGTAAGAGGAACAGCATATCTCCACATGATTAAACAAACGATGACGATGACATCAAGCAAGCATTAATTTCTTCTCCATTAGTTGTCACAATCTGCAAGGTTTGTCGAAAATTTCTTGGCAACAAAATCAAGGCCCCACCAAACAATTCGGAATTGTCTGTTAAGTCTCTCAGCGTTATTTGAAAAACTTCAACTGAAATTTTTAGCGAGCCAAAATTGGCCATCCCAATTGTTTTCGATATATTAGATGTTGGTGTTTCATTGAATTGCATATTCAACGGCAGTTTCAGTGCAAAATGTGCAGTTCGACCACCTTATAACAATGTTGCTGCAATACCAGATGATGCCAGCGCTAGTGCAATTGTGGCGAGTGCGTATTGTTGAAGTGAAGTAGTGATATTAAAAAAGTTATGCCTGATCCTTCTGAATGATCCAAAAAGTAAAATCCATCACTTAAATCATTAACTACACGCACAATTATTTCATATATGTTTGTTTGAACATTGGTTATCATTCTGGAGCGTGTCATGCACATATGTGGAAATAAACAAAAAAAAAAACTGAAGAAGGATAGATTCCTGCAATCACCCAAGACAAAGACCTCAGAATATTCCTAATGCGATACTTGCGATTCAAAACTTCTTATTCATTTAACATCTGGTACTTTTATTCAACCTTGCGGTAATGTGGAGGTCTAACAGAGCCACGAAAAGCGACTAAGTGAAAGTTTCTCCGGTATGCATGCTCCGAACACAAATGTACTCGATATGCGGTTACACTCCTACCACCACCGAAAAGAAACCCGCGTCCCTCGTCAGCAGCAAAGTTTTATTGTCAGTGTCCTATACGGAGCGGAAAGCTTGTAGTTTCGTGTTCTCTATGAAAGCATAGTAACATCTTGTCCAACGACAGAACAATGGTTCCAAATAGGTACCAGAGTTCACGGTATAAAAATTCTTCAAGGAAACGTTACGCATCGAGGCACAAAGCCTTCAAATTCAAACTCTTATTAATGCCGACAAAGAACCGTGAGTTGTTTTTCATCCACTAGTCAATCCGCCTTAGAGCCATGAATAAGCTGTTGCTGAGTCATTCAAGGATGTCTTCAAATCGGATTACATACCCAACAATAGTGCAAGTTAAAGAAATCAATTGAAAGCCCAATACACCTGCTCCCTCTTTAGCTATTGCGTGGAAATAAAGAGAAACAAGTTATGGTAAGGAGTATGTATTTAAATCACTGGAGAACGTCAGTTGTTTATGTACATGTTTCGGCGTTCGTTATGTTTTGTTTATGAGTGCGACATCGTCAGAAGAGAGTTGGATACTGTCCAACTGCTCGTCCAGGAACGTTTTGTTTACCAACCACTGGCATAGGCAACTGGGGAAGCAGCGTAGCTGATGTGAGCTGGGGCAGCACCGTAGCTGATGTGAGCTGGAGCAGCAGCGTAGCTGATGTGAGCTGGAGCAGCAAGTGTCAGTGGAGCGGAAGCGTATGTGTTCAGTACTGGAGCAGAAGCGTATGACTTCAGGACAGGAGCTGCAGCATAAGTTTGAACCAATGGGGCGGCAGCGTAGGTCTTAACGACTGGAGCAACAATTGGTTGAACAACTTGAGCTGAGCTGTGGACAACGCTTGAGCTTTGGTGAGACACAGCAGTGGGCACACTCTTGACGATAGCACCGACCTTGGCAAGAACTGGCTCCTGCACTATTGGCGCAGAGTATACCACCGAGGATCCCAAAAGTCCTGGAGCAGCAGCAGCTACAGCGAGGAGAGCAGACAACACCACCTGGGCAAGGAAGAGTGCATTAAATAAGTCCACAAAATACACGGTGTACTCAAAATTTACTTACCAATTTGAACATTTTGGTTTAGGTTTTTGTTTAAGAGGTCTGTGTTGACTGGAAGGTTCGAAGACTGAACTGATACCCTCTACCATTGGTCGGCGGCTATTTATACCGTAGGCCGGTGTGTACAAAGCACACACTTCACGGTAAGCTTAAACTACTAGCCGGCTACTCATGGTTGCAGTGGAAATCCAGATCGTACGTTTGTGGGTCTGGGGCGTGAGTTGTGTGTGTTGACCATGAATTACACGCTTGCGCTACACGCGGTGCGACTACCGTGGTTGCGATTACTTGTGAGGTTCGCTGGCCTCTGGTAATCTCATGTGAGTGACGTATTGCGTCTAGGCTTGTGTTGACTTATTTTTCCTTTCTCATTAACTCATTAACGAGTGGATTAACGGTGCTATATCCGGAAAGCGATTATCGATGCAATTAATATTGACACTAATTATCAGTTTGTTGTATTTTTATTGACATGTCATTGCATGTATTTTTGACTGAATCGCTGTCAACTGAAATGCTTCATCCTCTTAAAGTAAAGTATTATCAGTGCAGCTTATTTTCGCCTTTCACTAAATCACAATCAGCCTTCGATCGATTGGAAGGTTTAAACCTAAGTTTCAGGTTCAGTCTGATTTTCTAATAGGATTGGTGTGGTGTTTTACGCTTGCATACTCAAGCTATTCAATCGCCACAGCAAATAATTAAATGAAAACAAATTCAAAATCCGGCCGAATTTCTTCAATTCCACACATCATCGTTTTCATATAATGCTTCACTATACAGAAGCTATGGTTTCCGAACACAGTTGAAACTAATTCACTCGTGTACAACTGGCTTTTTCTTCTTCAGTGCTTCGATGACCGCCTCACTTCGATATGAACGGGGATTGCCCAGATTTTATTCTGGTATCTATTTTGTCCCCAACGTTGTTAAGATGGAAATAGGAAAATCGTATATCGTTCCAATTTCTGTTTGGAGAAAGTTAATAAATTACTCCGAAATTGGGTTTAACAATTTGATAAAGCCCTGTTATATACAGCCCTTTTCATGATGAATACCATCCTCAGAATATGTCCAGCAGATTTGAATCTTTGAAGGCTTTAACAAGATTATATCCATAGTCAGTATCAGTTACCAAGTGAAGTTGAAACTGAATTGTGTATGCACCATGAGAACTATGTTATTTATATGATGATAGGTGTGAGACCCTGAAAGAGGTCTACATGCCAAGCCAACTGTGCTCCTTTTTTGATTGACCAAATATCCACAGTTGTGCACGTACATTCGAACCGGGAACCCCTCTAACCATGGGGTAGCAATGTTTAAAACGCTTTATCCGGTATTTAAATCTGGTCCAGTCCAGTGGTCCACCATTTGCCGTTGGGATCAAATTAACGCCACTATCACTGTAGTTGTCGATCAGTGGTCAGACTATGGATATCATGGCAGTCCATTTTACCTACTTTTGCCGGGCCTATAATTTGTAGGTTTTAGATTATAAAATGGCCGAAGTCTTTAAAAATATGCCTCTTCAATGGACATAGGCAATATGTTCCGATAAAGTGTATAATTCGTTTTTTTCAAAACGGCCTTGCTTAGATGGCTTATGTTTGGGTTCGACGATTTCAAATCCACGTAGTTTTTATATGATCCCGAGTGCTTAATCTTTGAATTCACTTTCCGTTTAATCCCAGTCTAATTTCATGTTCCTTGCCTCAGACACAAAAGTGAAAGTATTTTCAAATTCTAAGTTTGCATTCTCAATCCTGATGACGTCAGCCAGCGTGAACCGCACCCAAGCTCCGTACGACCTAATCTGATAACATCACACAAAATGCTGATGTTGGCAGTAACAGCAAAGATCCCTTCTAATCCCCAGGAGTCATGACCCGATGATATAAGACCAGTGGAACTGCAGGGCGGTTTTGGGACAATAATGATATGGCTGACAATTATTTTCAACAGTTGCCAGAGACTCAGCTACACCCCGGCATTCTGGAGAAGAGCAAAAGTGGTATTCATACCAAAATGTGGGAAAGGGAGTCCTAACATTCCTAACAATTTTAGACCCATAACACTTTCATTGTTTATTCTAAATGCTTTAGAGAGACTGGTGGACCTACATATAAGAGAAAGTACTCCATTTAAGTTTCTATCTTCGAACCAACAATCATATCGCAGAGGCTACTCAACACTCAACACTCAACATTCAACACTCAACACCCAACACTCAACACTCAACACTCAACACTCAACACTCAACACTCAACACTCAACACTCAACACTCAACACTCAACACTCAACACTCAACACTCAACACTCAACACTCAACACTCAACACTCAACACTCAACACTCAACACTCAACACTCAACACTCAACACTCAACACTCAACACTCAACACTCAACACTCAACACTCAACACTCAACACTCAACACTCAACACTCAACACTAAACACTCAACACTCAACACTCAAAACTCAACACTCAACACTCAACACTCAACACTCAACACTCAACACTCAACACTCAAAACTCAACACTCAACACTCAACACTCAACACTCAACACTCAACACTCTACGCTCAACATTCAACAGAAACTGGTCGGCGCTATTAAAAATCTTGAGGACAAGGAATGCACGATATCAGCCTTTCTAGTCATAGAAGGATCTCTCAATAACGTCAAATTCGAATTCTCATCGAAACTGTTTCAGAGATTGCATAAATATCGTCTTGAAGTACACAGAGTATACAGTTTGCAGAGGCACACTACAAGGAGGAGTATAATCTCCTCTTCTCTGGATCATAGTACGTGACTATATACTCAAGAGATTAATCTGGATCGGATACAAATGCATAGCCTCTGCAAATGTGATCGGGAAACGGGATCACGGGAAATTCCCAAACTCCCTTCAGAGAAGTGATGGAATCGTTTCTTAAAACACTTGCAAAGTGGACATAAGAAGTATAAAATCCCAAAGGGAAAGAGCTTACTTTCACTGACTTTCATGACAGCAAACTAAGCTAACACAACATATAGGAACGCATCAGAAAAGTATCAAAGCAAATGGTGAATCAGATTGAAAATAACATAATCGCTGTACACTGCAATAGTACTGCCAATAATGATGTATGGCGTTCGAGTCTGGTGGACGGCACTACAAGTCAAGCTTAATCTTATTAAGATAAGAAGAATACAGAGATCAGCATGCATCTGTATTACAGGGGCACCCAGATCAACGCTTATAGCATAGCTTAACGGCTAAGCTTACGGCTACGAATACAATAAAGATAATAAGACTAACCGAATGCAACCGCTGAGGTAAGACCCACAGCAAAGGGCACATGGAGATACTCCATAATTCGAAGGTCCCAAAGGAGCAGCAAAAATCACAAAAAATCACAATACAATATTTCCCACGAGAGAAGATTGGGACGGAGATAAAATCTGTAACTCGTCTAAAATGGAAATCTACACAGACGGATATATACGTCAGTTTGCCGCGATCAGAAATGAAGTTTACCTAGGTTTTAGGTTAGGTCAAGTTAAAGTGACTATTCAGTATACGTGATATCACGCAGATTGATTTACTTCTATACCTGGAACCAGTTGGCATTTGTGACAAAGCAGATAAGATGGCTGCTGCTAATTTCAGATCGCTGAGGATCGCTGAGAATGTGGACCCCTAGGTGTAAGTACCTACTACTAGTCAGAGCACTGCACGAGCAGAAGTGGTGGTGTGTGGTCTCCACATCCACTCTATCCACACAGCTTCTGCAAAAATAATTGTACAGGACACCATTCTTAAGGGGTTGCCAATTGCGAAGTGCCCAATTGTGACACCGAAGAGGGCCCCCTAAATGCAAATCTGAGAAGCCAGAGTGATGGTTTACGATTGAGAGTGGGACAAATTCTCTTTGTTTTAAGTCAACTGGTGCCTTCAAGCCATTTGTGGTCGGTAGATTCAATTGTATGAATATTTAGAAGATGGTTGGCTGTAGCGAGGGGTGGATCTCCTCCTGATGTGAAAGACAAGGTTGTACTACACTTAGAGTTCGTCGGGTTTGCAATCGGCCGGTATGAACTAGTGTCCCGGTATCCACAGGAGGACTGTAATCTTATTGTGCAATTAAGAGACATTTTTGAGTGGACATTGTGTAGGGACATAATTGCGGCCTGGCTGTATCCCCTCCTACCTCCTCCCACCGGCCTTGATTTTAAATATTAACCTTTGCTACCAAAATCCCATACCTAGTTTCATTTCACTACGAAAATTATGAAAATATCACTGTCATAATAACCTTTCGCAGCAAGACATGAAAATGTGATCTAAAACCTCAACTCTTATTATCTAAATCACTTGCTGCGAGTTGGTGTTAATACACTCGTCAAGCCCCCCTATAAAGCCATGAATAGGCTGCTACCTAGTCCTTCAAGGATATCTTCAAATCGGATTACTAATATCAACACATTCAGCAACAGTGCATGGGCTTAAACGAATCAATTCAAACTATTCATACACCACACACAAGCCGTCGGAATACATCCGGTCGTCTGGCTATTTAGATATTGAGTGGAAATAAAGAGAAACAAGTTTTGGTAAGGAGTATGTATTTCAATCACTGGAGCACACCAATTGTTTGTGTACACGTTTCGGAGTTCGTTTTGTTTTGCTGTGAGCGCGACATCGTCAGAAGAGAGTTGGATTCTGTCCAACTGCTCGTCCAGGAACGTTTTGTTTACCAACCACTGGCATAGGCAACTGGGGAAGCAGCGTAGCTGATGTGAGCTGGGGCAGCAGCGTAGCTGATGTGAGATGGAGCAGCGAGGGTCAGTGGAGCGGAAGCGTATGTGTTCAGTACTGGAGCAGAAGCGTATGACTTCAGGACTGGAGCTGCAGCATAAGTGTGAACGAATGGGGCGGCAGCGTAGGTCTTCACGACTGGAGCAACAATTGGTTGAACAACTTGAGCTGAGCTGTGGACAACGCTTGAGCTTTGGTAAGAGACAGCAGTGGGCACACTCTTGACGATAGCACCGACCTTGGCAAGGACTGGCTCCTGCACAATTGGCGCAGAGTATACCACCGAGGATCCCAAAAGTCCTGGAGCAGCAGCAGCTACAGCGAGGAGAGCAGACAACACCACCTGGGCAAGGAAGAGTGCGTTAAATAAGTTCACAAAATCCACGGTGTGCTCTAAATTTACTTACCAATTTGAACATTTTGGTTTAGGTTTTTGTTTAAGAGGTCTGTGTTGACTGGAAGGTTCGAAGACTGAACTGATACCCTCCACCATTGGTCGGCCGTTATTTATACTGTAGAGCGGTGTGTACAAAGCACACAATTCACGGTTAGATTAAACTACTAGCCGGCGACTCAAGGTTGCAGTTGAAATCCGGATCGTTCGTTTGTGGGTTGTACGTTGTGGACATGAATTTAACGCTTTTCGTCGGACAAACACGCTTTGTGGAGCTGCGGCGAATCTTGTGTAGTTCGCTGACCTCTGGTAATTTCATGTGTGTGACGTATTGGGTCTTGTGTTGCCGAAACGAATGGATTAACGGCGCTGCGTCCGACAAGGGATCGTGAATGCAATCAATATGAGGTTTGAATGGCATGCAAGTGCATATATATGAAAAGTTGTTCATGCGGAGTCATCCGATTTGCTTTTGCCTCATCCACTTCGAAGCATTTTTGTACTTCATTTGGAGCCGAGTGGAAAACTGGACAAAATCTCACGCTGACACGACAAAGTTTTAGGCTCCTGTTTTCCAGGCTGCATAAAAATGTCATCAATTCAGACTCACAACTTCTCATTGCGTCTGAACATACCGCACAGCGGTATCTGGGCTGTAAAATCCACACTTCTTTTTTTCCTTTTTCACTCCCCTTGAGATCATGTAGGTTCCACTTGACATCTCCATCTCACTCGGTTGGTTGCAGCTGTCCTTATTCCAAGCGAGGTTGCATATCGTCCGCATAGTCCAAGTCCTCGAGTAGCCGTTTGAGACTCCAAGTTATTCCATGTCTTTAGATTTCTCTCAAAGATTGACTGATGTCTCCGTTATGCAGTACCGCGAGATCCGCATCTTCGTACATTGCTCTAATGATATTAATTATTTTCTGTGGTATTCCTTCTTACTTTATGCTCTCCATATAGCAACTATTTACTATATATTTACTATGATGGTCTTAAAGGCCTTTTTTAACTCGATGAGCAGCAAGTATATGCACAGAGTGTGGCTTAATCGACGGAGCTTCTATATGGGCGGAAGCCAGCTTGCTCATCTTGTAGATTTACATCGATTTTATTTTTAAGTCACCCTTTAATAATTGTTCCAAGTATATTGTATATGGAGTTAAGTAGAGCTATTCCTCTCCATCCTTCTTTGGTATCTTCACGATTAAGGCTTCTTATATTTTATTCCTATGTCTTTCTGATGTGAGAGCATAGAAGTTTAGCTGATGTTCTGCTGTCAGCGCGTATCAATTCGGCTGTGATACCATCCTCACCAGCTGCCTTGTTACACTTCATCTTCATTATAGCCTCTTTTATCTCATTGACACAGGTTGGTCACACGATATTCTTTAGTTGTTGCCTGTGTGGCTGTTGATTTCATCTTTACACCGTGTTTCGTTGGTATCATCTACGATATTGCGGATTTCTTCGATGATGGTATGCATAGAGACGAGTTACACAACGCCATGTTTAGCCCAGAAGTCCGTGCAACCGATGACTTGGACGTGATCGGCAGAAAACAGGAGACGATAGCTATCACACAGACAGAAGAGGCTAGCATGGGAGTGGCGCTGAAGCCACAGCACAAAATATTATAGTTCTAGTCTTGGACATAGCATCACAATGGGCACCTATAACTTCGATGTAGTGAGGAATTTCATCTGCCTTGAATTTCCTCTGATGAATTTGGTCTGTTAACCTTCGACAAAAGATTTGAGCTATCTGAATTATCTTTACGAAAAAAATAGCAACGTTATATGCCAAGATGTCTTATGTCTACTTACGAGTACTTGTTCGTGCTGTTTGTAGTGTAAGCTATGTTCGCGCAGGATGCGCGCAAACTCGGTGGAAGCAACTAAGTTAAGCGGATGTGTTGCACGTTTAATATGTTTCGGTAGCGAATTCTCGAATACATCATTCGTTAACTTAGCTGTTTCCATTTCATTTTCTTCTGAACTGCCAGTGCTTTCATTATTGTTGGCAAAATATGTGTCTATCCCAAATTCTTTGAATGCTTTTACGAAGTTGGATCAGTGACTGTTGGCACAACGATATTGCAATTCAGTAAAAGCCGAGCATGAATTTCCAGAATAACGTCATTAATCCGAACATAAAGGGTGATTTTTTAAAAGCTATAAGAAAGTTTTTAAAAAAAAACACATAAAATTCAGAAAAATGTATGAAATCTTTATTTGAATCGATAGTACGGTCCATATAATTTAATGTTTGAAGATTATTTCATGCAAATGTTGACCTTGACTGCGCCTCAAATGGTCCATCCGCTTACTCCAATTTTGGCATACTCTTTCCAACATTTCGGCCAGTATCTCACGAATAAATTCAATGTTGTCTTCCAATGCGTCAATTGAAGCGGGCTTGTCTGTATAGACATGAGCTTTAACATAGCCCCACAAAAGGCGTTAAATCGCACGATCTAGGCTGCCAATTGACCGGTCCCGAACGTGAAATAAAATGTTCACCGAACTCGCCCCTCAATAAGTCCATTGTTGCGCGTGCTGTGTGGCATGCGGCACCGTCTTGTTGAAACCACATGTCATGCAAGTCAAGCTCTTGCATTTTGGGCAAAAAAAAGTTGGATATCATCTCACGGTAGCGCTCACCATTCACAGTTACGTTACGATTCGCATCATCTTTGAAGAAGTACGGTCCAATGATGCCACCAGCCCATAAACCGCACCAAACTGTGACTTTTTCTGGATGCATTGGTAGCTCTTGCCATGCTATTGGCTGATATTCACTCCAAAATCGACAATTCTGCTTATTTACGTACCCATTGAGCCAAAAATGAGCTTCGTCGCTGAACACAATTTTTCGGTAAAAAAGAAGAAAGAGAACTTTCTTAACAGAGCACGCATTTTGATAATAAAATTCAATAATTTGTAATTTGTGACGCTACAGCCCGTAGAGGGCCAGGGCCTAGCTTCTCAGCAACCACTCGTGTTGTGCGTGCTATTTGTTCCATCACGAGTGGAAAGGACCTACAGTTTTATGCCGACTCCGAACGGCCAATTTGAGAAGCTTTTTCTAGACAGTTATACTATTTGAGCATTGTCAGTGACTCGAAAGAGGTGGGGCCGTGAAAAGTATTTCTTGTCGTTCCGGGAATCGAACCTAGACAGAAGTGCGTAGGAGTCGACGCACATACCCACAACGCTACGGGCCACCACAATACCAAATCCCAAAGACTGCAACAAAAAACTTTGAAGTCCCAAAGACTGCATCGAACATTTTTGAGATTCCAAAGACCTCAACTGAATGCGGTTGACTTCAAGTAATTGGTAAAGACTTCAAAGTGACTTCAGTGAATGCACTGTCAGTCGATAGACTTGCATTCAATTGATTTAAAATCAAAAGACTGGTCGTAAAGATTGATCCAATCAAGACTTCAAAAAGAATAATGATTGAAATATTGAAGTCTACATCTAAAAGTGAATTCAGGAATTGAAAAATCCCAAACATGAAGTCAATTGATTTTTAAAATCAAAAGATTGCAGTCTTTTACAACTCTGCACCCCGGATTATAACGCCACGCGAAGTAGAAGAAGAAGTGCAATTTCGATGATGCGCATGCCTTAAGACACCTGTACAGCGCCAGTCTCTTCGTATATTTTCTAAATTGTCCTCAGTCCGATGGACGATTATGACAAATCGGTTTGATAAGTCTGACTAAGGCATACATATTAAACCCAAACCACTTATACAACCTAGACTACATGCCGATGCCTTTACTTCGATGCACATTATCAGTTTTGTTAACCTGCTCATTCGTTAACAAAAAAGAATACCAAGGCCTTTCAAAAGACACGGTTTCAAACTGGGAGAGAGTTCACGGCCTTAAAAGTATTCAAGGAAACATTACGCATCGAGAAAGGCATCGAAAAGGCTTCAAATTCAAACTCTTCTAAAAGAGAACTGCGAGTTTGATCAATCATAATTTTGATCAGCAATAGTCAATTCCCCTAGAGCCTGAAAAGTTGTCACTTAGTCATTCAAGGATGTCTTTAAATCGGATTACTAATAAACATTCAGCAGCACTGCACAGGAATAAACAAACCAATGTAAGCATTTATCCACCACACATAAACTGTCCGAATACATCCGGTTGTCTGGATATTTAGATATTGAGTGGAAATAAAGAGAAACAAGTTTTGGTAAGGAGTATGTATTTCAATCACTGGAGCACATCAATTGTTTATGTACACGTTTCGGAGTTCGTTTTGTTTAGCTTTGAGCGCGACATCGTCAGAAGAGAGTTGGATTCTGTCCAACTGCTCGTCCAGGAACGTTTTGTTTACCAACCACTGGCATAGGCAACTGGGGAAGCAGCGTAGCTGATGTGAGATGGGGCAGCAGCGTAGCTGATGTGAGATGGGGCAGCAGCGTAGCTGATGTGAGCTGGAGCAGCAAGTGTCAGTGGAGCGGAAGCGTATGTGTTCAGTACTGGAGCAGAAGCGTATGACTTCAGGACAGGAGCTGCAGCATAAGTTTGAACCAATGGGGCGGCAGCGTAGGTCTTAACGACTGGAGCAACAATTGGTTGAACAACTTGAGCTGAGCTGTGGACAACGCTTGAGCTTTGGTGAGAGACAGCAGTGGGCACACTCTTGACGATAGCACCGACCTTGGCAAGGACTGGCTCCTGCACAATTGGCGCAGAGTATACCACCGAGGATCCCAAAAGTCCTGGAGCAGCAGCAGCTACAGCGAGGAGAGCAGACAACACCACCTGGGCAAGGAAGAGTGCGTTAAATAAGTTCACAAAATCCACGGTGTGCTCTAAATTTACTTACCAATTTGAACATTTTGGTTTAGGTTTTTGTTTAAGAGGTCTGTGTTGACTGGAAGGTTAGAAGACTGAACTGATACCGTCTACCATTGGTCGGCGGCTATTTATACCGTAGACCGGTGTGTACAAATCACACAATTCACGGTAAGCTTAAACTACTGGCCGACTACGGTTATAGTTGAAATCTAGATCGTACGTTTGTTCGTCTGGGGCGTGAGTCGTGTCCATTGGCCATGAATTACACGCTTTTAGTTGTTGTGTGTACTATTGAGGTTCGCTGGCCTCTGATAATCTCATGTGTGTGACGTATTGCGTCTAGGTTTGTGTTGAATTATTTTTTCTTGTTCATTAACTCATTAACGAGTGGATTAACGGCGCTATGTCCGACATGGGATTATTGATGCGATTAATACCGGCACACAATTCGATGAATTTGGTATGCGTTTTCGTCGAGGTGCTGCTGTGGTTGGAGCTTCAATTGAAGGTGTAGTGAGTATCGAAATGCTGCATTTTGGTCGAAATGAGTTTTTGGCGAGTAAAAGAACATTGAGTGATGCGATGTGTCACGAGTGTGAAGGTAGTTAGACCCGGAGATCGGATTATTGGTAAATGCAATGAGTCTTACGGGATGTCCCCGAAGCATCTTAGGCCGAAATTTGTTCATAGCAGGCTCTGAGGCAAAATCTTTCGAACAGTGAATTATTTTTTCTATCAAACTTGCTGCCACTTGGAGACCCATGCTACAACCAATGGACTGAGATTCGCCAGACGATGTTCTTGCAGCAAATAGAACCCACCCGCTTCTTATTTTAACACATTACTTTGAACGATAACTGACTGTCGGAGTTTGTAAGCTGACGCATTGAATGCTTCGCCTATGTGTTCATCAGTGTCACAGTCTTTCCATCAGTTGCCTTGTCCATCGCCTTTGGAATGCCATCTTTCAACCCACTTACTTGCTTCAATTAGTCAACACGTCATGGATTGCTATGCGGGCACAAAATGTACACAATTAGGTAACTGCTCCTTAACAAACAAAAATAAAACATTCTAAATGTCTGAAGTACATGCTAAGCAAAAGCAAAATCGAACTCAATCAGCGCGTCAGTTAATTTGAACACTCACTAGCCGTGACCGTGAATGTGCTTCACACAAATTATATTGCAGCACCAATGCGGTGGTCATGCTCTTGTAATTCAATCATCAAAATATTTTGATTAATCTATTGTCCTCTTGTTGTCTAACGCCGGAGATACTGTCGAAAATTAACAAGAAATTTGTCAAGGACGTCAGCAGGTTCTCCACGACAATTCACGATTTCATGGAAATTAGTTGCTTTATCTACTTCCGATCACTGAGTTCGATATTGCGGATTAATTGGATGGAAGCTAAATGTGAAGGCATCTGGAGTAGGTGCGTTCATGTCGGACATGAGTCGTTTGGGCATTTTTGGAAATTGAATTGGTTGTAGGTAATTTGTTTACAACTATAATTATTTACCGATTCCATTGTGCAGGGGGAATGGAAAATAGGATGATGGGTAGACGGGCATAAAGCCATTGTGATCCCAGTTGGAGAAATTTCTCCTCTTTACAACTTCTTCGTTCCCCTTTTTTAAATCCTTTTGAACCTGAAAATAGTTTTGCACTAAGTTGCTGATGGAGTACTGACTACCGTTTTCACGCTCTCCAGTTGCCAGTTCGCTTCCCCTGATAAGTGAGGTGCTTTTGGTGGTAGGTTAGGTAGAGAAAATGTCCGTGCTGATAGCTACAATCTGTACCACCTTCTTCCGACTGGTCCTTCAAGCTAACCCCACCCCCAACGCCACCAGTTGTGGAACTGCTGCCTCTATAGAGGTATTTGCTTGTCGACCTCACTGATCGTCGGCCTAGCAAACTGATGAGACCGCCCCAAAATTGGACAGAACGAGTGTCAGCAGCAGAAATGCCTTTGGGCAGTCTGCAGTCGAAAGCTCTTCGAAGCCTTTTCCTTTCTAAAGTCCAACGGTGAAGGAAGCCATTTTTTGCACATCACAAAAAGTTTACCAACCTGGTGGTATGGATGAAATCCGGCCAGAAATGCTTAAGGCAAAGAGGAAGTTGGGCGTTATATGGCTCTCTCGTGTCACTTACATGGCCTGGGGACGCGGTAAGATACCTTGGGGATTGGCAAATTGGGGTGAATGTTCCTCTTTTCAAAAAGGGGAACTAAAGAGATTGCTCCAACTATAGAGGCATATCTCTTCTAAGCATCTGACGACATCGAAATTTCCACCTATAAACATTGACAATATGTGTACTCGCTGAGATGTGTTTATCCCAATTTAGGCCATTCACTGGCAGCTTAAGTCTTTAATGCACGCTATCTTGTCTGCACTCTTAATTTCAGATATGGAGCACAGCAAATTTATTTTGTTAGCTCCAAAGATATCAATTCTAAGACCACACTGTGATCATCGCTAGAGCTTATCTTATCTTTAAATTTTGTTTTTTTACTATTAATGCATTACTATGCCACAAGCAAACACAATCTTTGGCCGTGAGATACCATGGAAAGATATATATTTCAAGAAACCGAGGGGATCACATTTTGTTAACAGGTACAGATCATCTCTTTATGGATTTTAAAGCCACATTACCAATGAATATTCGATGGGATAGCCGAATTCGGGATCCCAGGAATAAACTCTTAAATACGCGTTGCACCATGCATTTCGGTTTAATGCCTCGTGACCGGTTTGAAAGCGGATTCAAGGAGATGCTCCTTCGTGTGATTTCTTCGATGTTGCACTAGTGAAGAGGGCAGCGGCAGCTATTCCTCAAGCTCAATTCCTCCATGAGTCGCGCAACTGATTAGTTAGTAAGTATACAAAGATTGCAGACGAAAAATGTTCGTGTTGTGAAGAGCTTTCATTTTTTATTTGTTTCTTATTTTTATGAACATTAAAAAGTGTTTTCTGAGATATAACCATCTAAGATAAAACCTCTACAACATATTTACCACTCGTTCTTATGACATTAGGAAGTCATTAATAAGATTATAGCTCCATTGGGCCTGATGATGTCATTGTCTTTTAAGACACACATATTTGGCGTTGCTGAGGAGCGAAATTTTGGCATGACTGAATAATTTGCGTGGTTCAAAATTGTATCCTGAATCTGTAAAGTTCCCAATGATCGTTTGATGTCTACAGGCAGTGAATTCCATAAGTTGATATCGCCAAAACTAGGGGCCTCCAAAAATAAACTTACACATCACCAGCATAGAAGTAAATGACACATTTTTACTTTCAAGAACTATATCGTTTGTAAATAAGCAAAAGAGTATGGGTCCAATTTTGTGGGACAGCTGTCAACTGAAGTGCATTCGCCGATAACAAGTCGTGTTTCGATTACTTAGGTCATTAGGCTCATAGGCTTCGACCACCTTCGGCTTAAAATATTACCTTCGGCAAAATATTCGGGTTCGGCCAAATGAAGATTTTGTGGAAGCTGAATGTTGAAAATACAGACAGATTTGTGCTGATAGGAGGGCTAATTTACACGGAGAAAATGTTGATGAACTTTTATTTCTTGCGTACAATATCAAGTTGTTTAATTTTAATTATTAACTAATTTTCACCATTTGTACTTTTGTTATTTAATAAAAATATAATAATATGGGTGGCTCTACAGTCCGTAGAGGGCCAGGGCCTAACTTCTCAGCAACCACTCGTGTTGTGCGTGCTATTTTTTCCATCACGACCTACAGTTTTATGCAGACTCCGAACGGCCAAGTATGAGAAGCTTTTTCTAGACAGCTATACTTTTTGAGCATTGTCAGTGACTCGAAAGAGGTGGGGCCGTGAAAAGTATTTCTTGTCGTACCAGGAATCGAACCTAGACAGGTGGGGCCAAGTGCACAGGAGTCGACACACATACCCACAACGCCACGGGCCCCCACACTTCTATTGCTTACTTTTTTTATTTAAATTCAAGGCCAATTGAGTTTATTAATTTAAAAAAAAATTAAAGTAGTTTCTATTAAATTTTTAGATTCATCAGTATTTCTTAATTAATCATATTTGGCTTCGGCCGAAAGTGATTAAAAAGTCGAAGTTCAGATTAGGCTTAGGCAGAAAAAATGGCCTTCAGTCGGACTCTACATAGCACAGACATTTTCAGGCCTAAAATCAGACTAATAAGAGAGAAACAAGCGATAGTTCGTATGCCAGTGCAAGCAACGTTTATAAGCTCTATCCGGTTTTCAAATCTGATCCAGTCACCATTTGCCGTTGGGATCAAATTAACATCACTATCACTGGAGTTGTCGATCAGTGGTGACATGATCTAAGTGTGCTGTCAATTTCACAGGCAAACCACTTACCTACGAGTTACGGGCGATAAGACCAACAATCTGCAAATCGCTACGATTTTTTCAATGGCTTTTGATAAGCTACGTACCATACTTATTGGCCGCAAAGCGGAATGATGGTTGAGGTATTTTAGCAAAGGCACGGCGTGGCATTTGCAGCTTTCTCGCTACCAGGAAACGAAGAGGTAATGCAGTGTTTTTTTTAAAGTAAAAATTAATGTGTGTTAATGGATTAATAATGTTAGTCATAATTTGAGAAGGACTTTCCAATTCCAAGTCCAAGAAATTCAGGAAAATATTAGTAATCTAGTCTCAGTACCGCGCAGGTTTTCACCATCATCATTTTTGACGACATATGGACCCAAAAAGCACAGCAAACGGTGACTTTTTCTGGATGTAATGATGCTATTTCACAACGAATTCAGGTTGAGTGTCTCGAATTGAACCTTGTATTTCAAAATAAATTGAGTAAAAAAATGAATATACCCAAGTGTCATGATGTATTGCCAAGCCAAACTAACCTCAAAGCTAATGGAAGCTGTCAAATCGGCTGTCATGGAAAACAATGTTACCAAATTTTTGATTTCCGCCTCTAAAAACAAAACATTTTCGTTCCACATCGATGACTTAGATAAAGTCAACGATATTGTTAGAAGGTCTGAAGTTCGAGCACCCTACCAATGCTTCAGAAAATGTTGCTGATTTGGACATCCGACATAGATATACAAGAACACTGGCTGAAAGAGTCACAAATAATAGGGCTAAAATACAAACTCTATAACATCTTACAACAACAATCAAGAAAGAGCTAGAGAGTAATTCAAACAATGGGACGAGCCTGACACTCGGCTGCGACGCAAATGCCAGACACACGCTTTGGGCCAGTTCCGGAATCGATAAATAAGGTCTCTTTTCGATTTTGTGATCAAAAATTACCTAAATAGGGTAACACCCCGACTCTTAGATTTCTGAGCTCAGATACTTAGGTAATCACAGTGATTTTAAACTGCGATTTTAAGTTGTTCCCTGTCCAATAAACGTACACCAAATATAACTCTTTCACTAAAAATCACAGTGTACAGCATATGGAATCTCTGTGAATGCACTTCTACGACTATCTACTCGTTTTTCGTTGTTTGCTGCCCTACGACATTCTAATGTACAGACATGTACTATTATTATCGTATACAGAAGGCGACCAGTGTTGCCGCTGGATAAAATAGTTACAGCACATTTCATTCTGATCTGCCACTCTTCATGACCTTAAGCATGAAATCTTTTGTGTGAATCAAAATACCAATGCGGTTGTGAAAAATAGCAACATAGCCGTAAGTGCGATTAGTGATTACAATCAACGAATGTCAATCGCAATAGCAGTTTAAATAACAGTCGATCGCAGACTCGCCATTGATAGCTTTAATAGCAGTTGGTGATTTTTTGCTCAACTCTACCTCAAAGACTCTGCACGTAACGCATTACCACCCTTAAAATCGATTGAAAAATGATATAGGCTATAAACGGTACCATTTAAGTTCCCTGACCTTGACGGCATGGCCCAGAAAGTGCCCGACATTGCAAATCATTCCTAACACGGCCATGAGAACGCGAAAGATTTCAGACAAATCAGCGCATCCTGGGCAAACACTTCCGGAACTCGTTAAATGAATCGTCTTTCACGCGGTGAGAGAGTTAACCGCAATCACAACCCCCAATTGGGAGGTGAGACCTCAATGAGCCTCAGCTGATGGTTCAAGTCTCGCCTGGTTGCGGTAATCTCACTGACGCTCCGAGTCTAAGTCTGAGACCTGAGCTCCGAATAAACCGGAATAAAGAAGGAGTTTACATGTAGTATCTCCTGCGGGCTGGACTCTGTACAACGCCGATGGTCGATGGTCGATCAGTTGATCAGCTCCTAAGTCAGCGTCATTTAAATGTGATGAGGAGCCCTGGTACTCACGCAGTCTTCCCCTTATTACTTCGACCCCATCATTGGTCGAAGATGCTCATCGACAGACGTCAAAACAGTCATCGTCATCTGACTTAATTAGCTGAACATCTAACCACTCGCATTTGGAGTTCCCTCAAATTGAAGAGAACTGCGGTAGCTAGTCATAGTATATTCCAAGCAAACAACAATCATTTTTTAGCAGAATCTCACACCTCACTCAAATATGAACTTCAAGTCGCCATTCATGTGCGACTGGCAGAGCTTGACGACATTCGAGTTGATCAGTCGCCCAGAGGAGGTAGACAGCATGAAGTCCAAGTGATTGAATTTACTTGAAGGCACAGCGTACACTCCCACTACGCCCGACAAAACTTTGTACAGATTGTGAACAGCGTTAGCAGTCGCCAGCGTGTCTGTAGATCCGTAGTGTAGGATGACAGGAAAGGTCACTTTTGACAGATCGTACTCGTCTGGGCTCACATGCTGATATACTCTGCGGTTGCCCTCCAAGCCATAGTCGAAGGCGGCAAAGTCTCCTGATTTGAGAACTTGCAAGAAATGTTCAATGCTCTTTATGGAGCCTCCAGCCAGCAGGGAGCCAAGCACTATTGGGTCCAGGGACTACAAGTGAAGGGCTGAGTTCAACAAAAGTCTGAAAAGTGAATCAATGGCTAACCTGGTTGTAGAGTCCCTGTCCGAAGAGGTCGCTCATCAGCTGCATGCAGTCTGATCTCCTGGGAGATTGTATGGAGCACATGTCAAGAAGGCGTCCTTGGGCAAAGATCTCAAGCGATTTCGCCTTGGTCCTACCCTGAAAAGAAATAAATCAATAAAGGGAGGTAAAGTGCAACGAAAGGGTTCAGTCAACTTTTATAAAACGCTTCACACTCCTCACTGTCTCCACCGACAGTGCCGTCACGTTCCTCAGAAAGACCACCGGGGCCAGGGCCTGCATGAGAAGAATTCGATCGTTGTACTCCGGGCGCACAGCGCAAAGAACAAACAGCGCCGTAGCACCTTGGGAGTGGCCAACGTAAACGAGTTGATGAAACGAAGTCGCATTTCGAATAAAATCAATCATTGCCGAAACATCGTACAGCCCAATTTCGTGGTAGCTAAATTCCCAGAGGAGGGGATCAGTCGAGTTGGTGTAGCTCCGCGACGTCGCCGTGCCGCGGGTGTCAGCTAACCAAATGTCAAAGTCACTATCGGCGAACTGGAAAGCTTTTCAAGGGCTGCCATTAGTCTGTGCATCATCTTCTACGATGCGTCGTGTCTTACCGAGACCATTACCGACGCCAGTGATGACAAAGCCCAGCGAAGACATCAGCAAACCATGGACCAGCAGAACGGGCTGATGGCCTGGCTTTGGAATTCGGTGCAAGGTGACCACGTGATCATCTTCCGTGGTCAACTTGTGAATCTCACACGGGTAGTTGAACTGTTTTATCCATTCTTCCTAGGAGACAACGAGATTGTATACCACTTTAAGCCAGGGTCGTCCTTACCGTAGTCAGGTTTGCCTTGCTCTGAAGATCCTTGTCGTAGTGGTTTATTTTTTTCCGAAATGTATTCCATGGCCAAGTGAAACCACTCTTTGCGGTGATTAAATTCGGGAAATTCGCTAAAATTATGCAAATGCGAACGAGCGACTGTGCCATTTCAAGAGGCAAACTATAGCCACTAACCGCAAACCACCCGAACAGTCATTTAAGCTGACTGATCGTATCTCAATGCAATTACTCTTGATGGTCTAGCAATTAGATCAATCATTCGGTCATTTGGTCGAGCGATTGATGATATGACACGACATGTGGGCCAGCAGATGAGATAAGTGGATGGCAAACGTCAAGGCGGTTAGCTGGGAGGTCAGATCTGATCAGATTGTGGCGTGAAATTAGACAAGTCAAGGAGGCACTTGAGCGTGGAAACTGATTAACTTATCTTGTGGACGGGATAGTGTTTAATGGCGGAACTCAAATAATTCAATATAACAAACATCAAATTGGGAATAGCTGCAGTATACCCATGTGCAAGTGACTCTATTGATGGAACATCAATTTGCACATCTCAGAGCTCGAGCAGAGCTCATCTCACTTCACGGAGGCCGGCGGAGAAGCTGCTCATCTGAGCGTCCGGCGCTTGTGACCAGGAGCTAACTGGTGCGCACACTTCCCAACATACAGTGCATGACTGAAAGGACTCTTGCAGTTTAAGGAACAGAATCTGCCACGGATAATCCGTCGGAACGCATTGCGGCCCCTTGTTCTAGGCAAGAGATAGAAACCTCAAAGAAGGTGCTACTAATGTACTCGGTCCGGTTTGACATCTTGTGCAGGCAATCACATGCAGCGAAGCATGTAGTCTTCAGGGCAACGCTGTACCGAACAACAAGAAGTGTTCCTTTTCTCGGAAAGGTCAAGGTAGCAGTTGCAAAAGCGGGGTGTTCTTGAAGCTGAAATATTGAAAGCAGCTAGAGATGATTTTCTTGCGATATCATCGGAGGAAAGCATGCCCTACTAGTGGAATGCTGGTATAGTTTACCCGATCTACAAGAAAGCAGAGCCCTTTGACTGTGCCATCAATCGAGAGATAAGACCCATTGTCACGATCATATTTGTGAAGCTGTTTATGGGTAATATGAATCTGATCCTTATCAACTACCAGTGTGGCTTTAGCTCAGGGAAGTTCGCATAGATCAGATCTTCAACACGATCAATTCACCATCATGTCTATTTATGCTACTCTTGTCAGGCAGGTTGATAACGGAGATTTCTCGCTGCTCCATCAAGTTTGGAAACAAACTCACTGTAAAAAACGGTCTTGCGCAGACAATGGCCTTCTTGATAAAGTAGCACCAAATACACAGGCCAACACTAAGAAGTCTGTTCAGCTGGTAGTATACAAGCTAGTCGTCAATGAGGCAGCAGCAAGTGCTGAGGAGGAAGCAGCTAATGGTTCTCTCATTCTGAATATTTCGAAACGACTTCCAACCATTTCAGTTCTCCTACCTGAACTTCAGCTCAAATCAGCATTCGCACATCTATTAGTCAATCCAAACCAGTGGCTTTATGTTCAAAAGGAGCGAATGGCTTCCTCCACTTCCTTATCTCTGCAATATCTGCAGAAGTCATTTTGCAGACGCATTCTGAAAGCGTAAGTCCCAATGGATCAGTGCCCAGTGATACCGCCGATGAGAGTCTTGAGTTTTGTGTGAAATGTTTTGTAATGAGTCACATGGCGCCCTAAGAAAATCTACGACTGGTGTGATCAATCATTTCAAGCATCAAGAAATGCTATGGATGGCAGGTCTCAATACGAATAGAACGAGGTACTAGCGCCCTTTCTAGCGAGTTCATCAGCTTCGCAATTTTCTGGAAAGTCACAGTGTCTCGGTACCCCCATGAAGCGGATTTGAAAATACTCGGCTATGTCGTTAAGAGATAGGTGGCTTTTCAGGAGCACATTCTTAGCGTTCGAGAATGTGACTGTATCCAGATTCCACAGACTTGATCGCGGTGTGGCTATGAGAACATATGAAGATTGATATCACATTATTCTTGAAGGAACCTCCTTGATCGCTATAGTTTCTACCGGAAAGACGTTATAGTGGTTCGGTGATCGATCCTTGGATTCCACCTTCGTTACATCTGTAGAGATTCGCAGAGGTCCATCTAGCGTTAGGTAGTAGGATCTGGAGGGGATGCTGATTAAAAACTCACCCCAAAAAAGTAGCTTCGATAGAGGGTGGTCTAGTTCTCTAGGTGTGGATCTAAATCTGTCAAGGATCATAGAGTAAACACTGTTTTGGCCGCTATCGCTCTGCCGATAATGCCTTTCATGGGATGATTGGGCAATATGGCCAAAGCTACAAAGGATGTCCTTAATACTCTAGTCATGCAAACACCACCACCGGTTGGACCCGGTTTAATTGGGTTGCAGTTGTTGCCCAAGTCGCAACTCTATAGATTTGTAAGAGTAGGACTACTGACGTGAATAGCGAGTGGACCATGTGAGGCTATAGTCACCATGTATTTCCTTCTGCCTTCTTGCAGCAATATAAAGCCGTGGATACTATTCTAGTCAGCTCTTGGATGTTGGATCATTGATAACCCCTAAGAAATTAGCGCTAGCAATCATCGTTTGTGCACTCCATCAGAATGAGTGAGTGTTAGTGAAAAATACTAGCTCTTGTGAGTGCTTACACCTAGATCGCATTTTTAGTTAATTTTTCTACTTCACAGGGTGACGTCTGCATTCCTCATAGTTTATATGAATTTCCCAGATCACACGACCCAGGCCTTGCCACAGACAGGAGAAGTTTAATCTTCTTGCACAGACGTCTGATGTTCATGAAACCTTTCAGAAATGCTGCAACGTATTAACCAGACCGTACATGCGTCCGTCAATTATATCCAACCACTTTAACTGTGTGTAGCATGTGCGAGCGTTGCTTGCCCTATGATGGCAGTTGTAGGTAGAGCACACCCTGCCCCTCAGATACTTGTGTCATTAGTTAGCCTAAGAACTGTTAGAAAAATGTATCAGTTGTGTATAACTTTAGATTTTTGGTGCAAATAACACTGTGTTCATCTTTTTGACGGTAGTTGGTGCAATTGACCAACACCATTTACGACTGCCAACTGATAAATACCATCAAAGCGATATGTCGGCCAAATAAAATTGACCAGCAGCTCAGAACGAACTCACAGTGTAGGTTTTAAAAAGTTGATAAACAGTTCACAGTCCGACATGTAACTAAATGATCTTCCATAGGGACAACCGAACTTTGAGAAATGATAGCGGCCATTTTTGTTGAAGCTACATCTACCAAATTGGCTGTCATTTATTCAGTCTGTTTTGTCAAATCATCAACGGACAATGCGTTGAACAACACAACAACACATGCAAATGATAAAATTGTTTTACAAAATCGGTGTTCTGTTCGGCCAAAGTTCCATTTTACGGTCGCCATAAAATGATTCCCATTTCTAGACGAATAGGTGTGTCACCAAACAAAATTGTCGAATTTGGGACGATACCAATCCACATGAGATCCAAGAGCGCCCAATGCATCCCGAAAAAGTTCTTGTTTGGTATATATTTTGAGCTGGCGGCGCCATCGGTCCATATTTCTTTGACAGGATGACGTTCACCAGATCATCACTGCCAACGGCTAGAGCTACAGATGATTAACACCTCTTTTGGCCTGAATTGGATGATGTGGACACCAACGATATGTGGTTTCAACAGGACGGCGCTACGTGCCCGGTGCCACGCAGCCACACCACATTGGAAATTCGGAACGAGCGATGAAAACGCATGGTCTTATCACGCGGAGGTGATGTTAACTGGCCACCGAGATGGTCCGATTTAACCCCGTTGCACTGGTGGCCTTGGCGTTATCTGTCTGTGCGTCGACTCCTACGCACTAGAACCTCGGAGTCTGGGTTCGATTCCCGATACCACCAAAAATAATTTTCACGATCCCACCTTTTTTCGAGTCATTCACTACGCTCGCACAATGCATTGGGCAATTTTGTTTTTTTAAAGAACGTAATTTGTTAGCTAAATAAATAAAAAGCTCATGAAAAATCATCGACATTTCGGATGCGGATCACCCAGAGAAGCCGCGGCAAACATTTGAACGGTGTTATATTCCATATATAATGGCATCAATAGACCTTTCAAACGAACCAAAAACTGTCGACGGTATCTCACACACACTTTATTTTACTTAAAGTTAAAGATATGAAGCGCCTGATGAAAGACCCGATGAAAATCCGAATCCGACCACGCAGAGAATGTCTGCATTAAATTTCGCCAGGGTTGCAAAATGTGATCCGAGGAACAGATTTCAATGTAGCTTGTTATCTTCCTGATCAACCAAGTATTACACTGCACATACTTTGGTGCAGCTTAACATCGGAGAACATGTTCTGTTTGGTACTTCGTCATACCGTTGGATAATGCCGAGATACGAGTGTTATGCAAGATTGCATCACAGGCAACATTCGAATGACCAATGACTTCCCCGACACCAGAAGAAAACCTCACCAGTTCCAGTCTAGAGCAAAACATTTCATTTATCATTTCGTTTTTCGTTTTATTTATCTATTTATTTTCAACTATTCAGTCAAGCTTAATCGGCAATCGGTCCAATTGCCCGCCAGGTAATTACCACGCGGAAGTGTAAGCCACTGGAGCAGAAGCGTATGTCTTGTACAGTGGAGCCTCAATGGTCTTGAGGACTGGAGCAGCCGCATACTGGTAGCTCTTTACAATGGGTGCGGCATAGGTGTGCAGCACTGGGGCAGCATAGGTCTTAACCACTGGTGCCACAATTGGTTGCACGTAATGAGCCTGATTATGGACCACAGTCGAGCTCTGGTGTGACACAGCGGTTGGTATACTCTTGACGATAGATCCGATGTTGGCGTAACTGTGCTCCTGAATGAGTGGAGCCGAGTACACTACCGGGGATGATTCGTAGAGTCCTGGACGGGCAAGAGCTACAGCGAAGAGAGCAGACAACACCACCTGTGAAATTATGAAATATAAGTTAAGACGTCTTATGCAATTTCCTTGCGAATGCGCGCTGCCTCCAACTTACCAACTTGAACATTTTGATTTGTTTTTTTTGTTTGTATGTTGCTTAGGAGGTCTGTGTTGACTGAGATTAAGACTCGATTGATACCATTTGCCAGCTGGTGGCTTACTTAAATACTTAACTGAACCATGCCGCGGGAGTTTCAAAAGAAACCCCCATCCACACGGCCGGCTGAGTCATGTGAATGCACGACACGACAGAGCGGTGATGGCGAGGCGAGAAATTCACTTTTGGCTTGCTCCATGTCTGCCGTCATGGGGCAAGCAATGCTCGCATGTACTACACACACGTACAGTGGTTGGTAGTGCTCCGCTGTTGGATGTAATTGACCGACGCACGATGGTCTGGTTAGTGCGTTACAGCATTTCTGACCATGAAAATGGTTTCAGGTACACCAGACGCGGACGTTGCACGCAACAACCTCGTTGATGGCGAGATACCTGAATCGATGGAATGTTGCGTGCTAAAGGTAAAGGCCTGCGTTTTTTTTTTATTTCTTTTTTCATTACCGTGTACATACGCATTAATTGCCATGGATTGATATGGAAGCCGACTGTTGATGTGGGGCAACTGGAGTTTGTTGGGCGTACTCCTCAAAATGACAGTGAAATGGCTTAATTTGTAAATGTGACGAGAAGACTCTTGTTTCTCTAACCAATGATCTATTAATCAGAGGGTTAGAGGTTAGATTGACAACTGACTCCTGCACTGAGGTGCTGTTGGAAACTTTGAAGGAAGTATCCTCTTAGCTTCCCTATTATCTTATACTCTGTATGCGTGAGCGTTGTTCAGACATCCCGATGCTATGACGAATCTGAAGAGGTCATATAGAGTAACCAGTGAATGATTGGAAAAGAAATTTAAATACAGCCACAAACGAGTGGGATTTAAAATTGATTCTGGTCTTATCTCAAAGAATCATTCCAATAGTCACTTCGGCTTCGCTGGCAGTGCTTCTAGATGTTGGTCTAATCTTTTGTTGACTCGGTGCCAAATGTGGGCAATAGCGTATCGAATGTTGGCGTTGAACTCGCCCAAAGCGGTTGGCTTGGAAAGATCGTAAGATGCTGTCGCCAAATGTCTGGTTTACATAATCGAGGGTGGCGTCGCTTGTATGACATGTACGACGCCGTCTCGGATATATCGATGTTGTTCAGATCTGGCCAGACAAAGTAGCTCCATTCCTGAAACCATTGACGGTAACGATGTCTCCTCCCTCATTTCGAACAAAATAAGGTCCATGGCGGCATCCATGCCATAAACCGCACCAAACAGTGAATGCATGATGCATTGATACTTGGTCTTGGTCGACCACTTGTGAATTGTGTTTTGTTCCAACACTGGCAGTGTAGCTTGGTGACGTATACGCTAAGCAAAAAAATGAGTCTTATTCGAGAAGATGATGTGTTGACGAAATGTTGACGTTTCCAGTCGTTGTTCGCGTCGTTGTCTATGTCCGTCTGACTTCAATTCTTGCGTCACTAGAATTTTATACGGATGTGGGCCCAAATTGAAACCGTGAAATAAGCCGCCTTGACTGTCTGGCGATGTCCAATTCAATTGATCGGAACCGAATCTACATTTCTTGGTCTTCTTCGATACTGGCCGCGACGGCGGCTATGGTTTCTTCATTTCGCATCAATCTCTGATCTGGTTAGTGGCTCTACTCACCGTCAAACTTTTCCACTTGTGTGCACACTGAAGTCCTGACTACGACCGGTCTCACAACTAGGTCACGATGAGTATTACAACTCAGACGGAATTTTCGAAAAATTTTATGAAATGGTAAGCCTTATGGAATTTTTTGACAGCTGACAGTCATTGGTGACTTTGACAGCGGATGACACACATCATATTGAAAAACTATCATTGCTAGAAAGACGTTTGCTATTACTTTAAGCTCATGGACGAAGTATCCATCTGGTGTTCTGTATCTCAATTGACAGAGCCAGCGAGAAAAGCCCTCTCTTCCATCTATGTATGTCACCACACCTCTACAAAAATCCAATTTTCATGTCGTGATATGATTGCGACCAGTGGGTGTTCGCTGACAACGTTTTGTTGCACTGAAGAAGCACGCTGGTTTTTATGCGGTCAAACATTATCCAAGTAGTTTCACAAGGACCGGAAGCACCGCTTTCTGTTTGCTGCCTTTATGATTGTGTCGTGCTGTTCTAGACATTTTCGGATTGCATTAGCACCTTTACCGGCATGTTCATTAACTGCTACACTGGTGGATATTTCCATGTAACCCGGGATCCGGACAGTGTAATTCATTTCTGTTGAAGGTACTTAACTGTTAATGGCAACATCGGCTGGTATATCCATTTAGCCGCTTCTTTGACTCGCCAGTACCTTCGCTTGGAAAACACTGTTGTAGTCAGAGAGGTTGCTGGAGCAGTGTTTGTTTAGTAAACCCCCGTCCGTGCCTTTGCCATGTACACAAACTTATTTTGTCTATTCTCTCAGAATGTGAACAAAAGTGTCAACTGACCCTGTTCAAGTTCAGTCTACAAATGCAGTCACTGAATTTCGTAAGGTACACCTTTCTCTCATGCACTTGCTGGTATTGATGCAACTGACATAAACGGGTCTATCAACAATGCCTTGGGCCATTGAGCTTAAAACCAAAATAATTATAGTTACAACCAGATCGACACTTTCGAAAGGCAACCTGCCCCTGCCTTGTCCATGATTCTCATAAATTGTAATTAGGTCTCTGGACACGACACAACATTGTGACGTTATTCAAACCGGAATAATGCTTTAGAGTCGTCTGGCTAGCATTTAAACGAATTGCTTCACTTCATACATTCATAACTGTGGGTAATATTTCTTATTTTAAGTGTGCACGAGGGGTGAGGAAATTGTTTTCATTACGTCAGTCTTTAATTAGACGTTTACAAAGACTTCTCTGTGGACCCGTCTCGAATAGGAGGCAGTTATCCTTGCTCACATCAGCTGGAACAGCTACACATGTCATTGCATGATTCAAGCAGTAGAAACTCTTAACCAAGGGTTAAATGCTTGGACGACAGTTGAGAAAAAATTGAAATGAAAAAGAAGACTTGATAAATGAAATCTAGAAGGAATAAGATCGCGAATACAAGCTGCCAAAATGAAATTTCTTCGTGGTGTTACTTGCCAATGCCGTGGTAGAGTGAGAAACACGACAATGCGCGTGGAACTCAACGTTGAGCAGCTGCTTCTTTGAACGGAAAGGGCTATGCCTCGATGGCTTGGTCATGTGGTATGAATGCCTCCATCATCTCCATTTCCGAGGCGTTAATTGAATGCGATATAACCGGATTGGAGACGTCTTGACACAGGACGAGGTGGTTAGACCATGTCCAAAAACTTTGGATTGAACTTGTTTACGCTTGGACACAACTCCTGATGAGTTTTGCTTCCACGACCTCTTTAGTGGACCATGCTGGCCACTGAAGATGCGATACCTAGTTTTGATGGCATGATCTCCTATTGGCCAGCGTTAGACCGCCATCAATTGGCTGACATCATGACGAGTTTGCCAAAGGAGATCGGTTGTACTCAGACCATACTCTCAATTATGTTGCGCAGCTTGTCAGTCTGGCCCATCTGAAGACTGATAATTTGAGGAAGTGCGTGGAGATATTAGCTTTGACTGCGTGTAGTGGGATATGAACCTCATCTGCTATGACCATCTAACAAACACCACGCTAGTGGGCTGTAATGATTTTGTTGTGTAAGTACAAAGGAAGTAGTTGCAGCATTACCGTTGTAGCGTCTGAGGCATTCAAACGTAGAGCGCCTGTCGCACCTATGTATGGTGTTCTTAATATCTTGTTGAGTTTTGTGATTTCGTACTAGTGACAATCGCCCTACAATGGATCAACTTTCGTTGGAGACCCCATTACCAAGTACCAGCATATGTTTTGGAACACGGTGCTTTTGCCGAGTCACCAATTGCAGTACGCAGCGCATCCATCGAAAAATTATTCACTGCTCGAATAAATGAGCGCTTCAGTATGGGTATCGCCTAGCGAAAGCCATCCATCACATCCAAAAATATTTCATCCGTTTTTAGCCAAGTTTGTGTCATTTATGCCATATGAGCGAAATCGTGTTGGAAGGTTCACGGTGTAATTTACAATTTCGAATAGTATTGTGTTAAGAGTCTTGGCAACTTCCTCCTCCACTAGAACAAATAAAGGGTGACTTTTTAGCTATTATCTTTTTGGCAACACTGGTTTAAACAGCTGACGCACGTTTCGTGTTTAGTTTCACTGTCAAACATCTTCAGTTTGGTCTATAATTTAACCATGAATCGTCTTACAAACGAACAACGCTTGCAAATTATTGAATTTTATTATCAAGTGCTCTGTTAAGAAAGTTCATCGCGCGCTTAAGAAAGTTAAGAAAGTTCAGCGACGAAGCTCATTTTTGACTCAATGGGTACGTAAATAAGCAGAATTGTCGATTTTGGAGTGAATATCAGCCAGAAGCATTGCAAGAGCTACCAATGCATCCAGAAAAAGTCACAGTTTGGTGCGGTTTATGGGCTGGTGGCATCATTGGACCGTACTTCTTCAAAGATGATGCGAATCGTAACGTAACTGTGAATGGTGAGCGCTACCGTGAGATGATATCCAACTTTTTTTTGCCCAAAATGCAGGAGCTTGACTTGCATGACATGTGGTCTCAACAAGACGGTGCCACATGCCGCACAGTACGCGCAACAATGGACTTATTGAGGGGCGAGTTCGGTGAACATTTTATTTCACGTTCGGAACCGGTCAATTGGCAGCCTAGATCGTGCGATTTAACGCCTTTAGACTATTTTTTGTGGGGCTATGTTAAAGCTCATGTCTATACAGACAAGCCCGCTTCAATTGATGCATTGGAAGACAACAATGAAGCATTTATTCGTGAGATACCGGCCGAAATGTTGGAAAGTGTTTGCCAAAATTGGACTAAGCGGATGGACCATTTGAGGCGCAGTCAAGGTCAACATTTGCATGAAATAATCATCAAACATTAAATTATATGGACCGTACTATCTACTCAAATAAAGATTTCATGTATTTTTCTGAATTTTATGTGTTTTTTTTGAAAAAACTTTCTTATAGCTTTTAAAAAATAACCCTTTATAAGAGATAAGAGTTCGACCACGCATCAATGCCTTTACAAAGATTGTCTATTTGGTGCAGTTTATGGCATGCCGACCTTATACAAATAACACTGTCCAGGATGCTGCCAAACGTCGGTGGGCCTGGATATGCCCGTAGCATTCTACTATCCACAGGTAGCCACTAGATGTTGTCTGTATACAGGCTCAGTGCGCTCAGGACAATTCGCGGTTTCTGAACTATTTCAGACGAAGCAGCTTGTGTGCTAGCCGGTATGAACCCCACAGAGATTATAGCAAACGAGATGCAATGGGCATACCTTCTTCAACTCGCAAACCGTAAAGAAAAAAGTTTCATACAAGCCCACGAGAAACGAAAAAGATCATCACAAGCTCTTATCAATCAGAGAACATTGGACATCATGGCAGATAACTACCTTACGCTGATCGCAACTACCTTACGCTGTTTCTGTTTGGGCACAGCGACTACCGCAAGTACTTATTCAAAATCGCCGTACTACCCGGAATGTCCAAGCGGACGAGGATGCGGAGCACGTGATGTTCTACTGTAGACGCCTGGAGGAGGACGGGACTGATCTAATGTGTCCAAAGAACATAATGAGTTACATGATGTAATCGGAGCAAACTTCGAAGGGCAGAAACATTTACAGCACAAGAGGCAATTTCTGTCGACAGAGTATAATTGCTAAGCAGCACCGCTAACTACCTAACGGCAGTCACGCGGGATCAGTGGTTTACGACGTCTGCGTGTGGATTAATACGTAGGCGCATTCCTGGCATCGAGTACTTCCGGCTTGCGAATCGTTGATGCTAGTATCACGGGGTAGCATATTGCGAAGATTGGAGTTTAAAAAAGAAACCAAATCTGCCTTGGATCCAGACCGCAATCACACTTGTCGCCCCAAGAAATGTGGTCGTTTTTGAAGAATCTACAAAACCCATTCATTGTCTTTTGTGAGAGCTGTTATTTTTGTGAGAGCTGTTATATCTGTCGCACTCTTTCTTCGCCGATCCCAGTAATGCCAAACTTGCTCACTGCCTGACAAGGATTTCCAAACATTGTCCTTTTTCGCGTTATTTCATCGTTAAGTGTGTGTCCGCGCATTGGGCGGAGGCAATTGCATTTTTATTCTCTCTTGCCTAGTATGTTCGCTGCACGGATTTGTTTACCTTACAAATGTCACTGTACACGCGGGGACCCAACATGTCAGCTTGTGCAGTCTAAAGCATCGTTGTAAATCGAATCAACGACAAATCTCAATATGGGCAGTCCTGCAACCCAGACGAAAACTGCGTAAATGTAATCAAAGAAGACAATTAAAAAAAACCTCGATGCCGCCAATGCATCAAAATTAAAGCAGTCTTGAAACATAAAAGTCATTGCCCACATCTCATTGAATAAATCATAAAGTTAACGATGAAATTGCCAGACTACAACTGGAACACCCGCTGTTTCTAAAGCCGAGCTCATTACATTAAAAAGAAAAACGCGCTCATTGAGCAAAAACCGAATGGCTCTTGGTACATAGCCATCAGGTCGCAAGGTGCAATTGAGTTATGTACCAACAACAACATGAAACGCTTTATTGAATTTTGTAACAAAAGACGCGGTCAAATGAACACAATTGCCGACACTCGGAAGATTTGACCATTTCACGAACTTTGTAAGCATATTCTGCAGCAAACTGCTAAAAAGCGGGCCACACAATAAATTCATATTCACGGTCACCTGTGAAGAAGTGTGGTGTATCCGCGAGTGTGCCGAGTGGGTACATGTCACCTGTGGAGTTAGACACTCGCACTTGGCATTCAAACGTAATGGGAGAGAGAAATAATTGATTCCTGGCGCTAGCCAGTTGATTGTTTCTGAAAGACAGACTTGAGTTGGGTGATGCGTCCATTTCTTGCTAAACTAACTTAAAAAAGTTATTTAAAAGGGTTCCTTTCACGGAGCGGCTATGTGCCACCGGAGATGTGTACATTTTGTATAATTGACCTCTTCTACAGACAACTGCTGATCCATTACAGACCACAGTCATATCATAGCACTTCTCCGTTTCGATCAGAAACATTGACGAACTTCGAATTTTATGCCACGCTTCAATCAACTAGTAATGTCTTAGTTTCTGATTTATTAACTCATTGAAGTTATTTAAATCACAATCATATGTGCACAGACCTGATTTCACCTCCAAGCTGGTGATTGTGCATCAGTTCCTTCGAATGCAGACATTTGCGTGACTCCGGACTATTATATACCCACAGACATCTGGTACGTGGTTACGTAATGGACACTGATATGCACAAGAAGTTTATGGCCGCAATTAGTTGAAAAATCCTTCAGTTTGGTGGAAACAAGGCGACTAGCGATTGAGCGACTATCCGCGTTACCGGAGGCTAGTCATATTACAAAATTTGCAATTTGCCAACTCATCGATTCAGAGTGCAGTGCACTACTATGCCTAAGGAAGGCTGACGTCATTCATGTGTTTTTGTTTTAATTCTTATTATTTTTGTTTGTAAGTTGCGCACGCAAATGTGATCCTTAATGGTGTCCGGAATCAAGACTCAGAACGGTCACTGGTCTGGGAAGTGCACTCCATATACGTGTGGTGCCGCTGAAGAACGAGTCTATATGCTTGAGGGTAAACTGATGAAGTGCGCCTGGGAAGATTTCAATTGCTCACTTGATCCGCTAATATAACCAGGTCATCAAAGTCCTTCTGCAACATTTTCAACGTTTCTGCAGAAACAATTTTATTCCATAAACAAATTTGAATGCAAACAAAAACACCAAAAATTGTTAAAATCGCTAAAAGCAGATGAAACCAACCAAAGCGACAACAGCTTGCATGTGGTCGTACTAGGCTGGAGAGGCTTGTTGATCCAGGTTCACCCCTGACCGCCACAAAACGGAATTAAAAGTAGCCAGAAGGTATTGCGTCAAAACTATGTGTGTTGTGACATTAAGCAAGAATGTTTGTTAATCTAAGCATTATTTTGTCATAGTCTACAGTCAATTGTTGATGTAGGAGAATAAAGGTCGTGATGTACTACAAGCCACATGGATTACAGTGAATCGCACTTTCTGCGTGTATTTTTAATAACTTACTTATCAGTCCTGTGGCTCATGGAGGATCTTAGACTTCCATCGTTGTCTTTGAAGAGCACTCTTTAGAGCTGTCTTACTTATAGAAGCCACCTCACGAGGTGTCATTCTAAAGGTCCATATCTTTGCAACCAATAATGTCCAAGCTTTCTGAGAGACTGCTCATAAAAATACTGCCACCTACTACAGAACAGAAACACATTGCTGCAGATCACCAATTTGCCTTGTAGATGACCAATTTGGCTTGAAGATGGCTTTCGAGTGAAACTTTCAACTATTAGACAGGTACATCGAATAAGCGCTTGAATCGAAAAAAGTTTTTTTTCAGTGCAGTGTCCCTCGATGTTGCACAAACATTTGATGAAGGTTGAAATAGACAACGCCATGATCCTTGCTGAAATTTTAAGATCAGACAGAAACTTCCGCATATAAGAGAAAAATGCTTATTCGAAGCTTAAAGAAATCAAAGTACTCCAAGGCAGTGTTCTTGGACCAATACTCTATCTCCTGTATACTTACTATAACCAACATTAGAAGTTCACATTAATGTTACATTAATTGCAGGCGACGCGACTGTAATGTCAGTTGCGGAATGAAGTGTGGACTCAACTCGCAAAATTTCGCGCATTAAAAATTTAACAAAAAAAATAAACGAAAATCCGTAAATGTTCACTTCACAAATGGAAATGTAAGGTCGAAGATTGATGAACTAAAAAGCTATTTTTTGGATAAAGTGAACATTTATAACACCTCAAGTTTAATTAAAAATGATTCGATAAAAAATATCAGCGATTTTGATTGAAATACTGCTATGCGATGGAAGCAGTGTTCTTGTAATTATGCTATGTTTGTCAAACGCCACAATCATGGGTTGAAAATGGGCTTTCTAAACATTTATATGATTGAGGAGTAGATCCTAGGTTAGTTAAGGGTGGCTGACTGCAGATGGCAGTCACACTCAGGCCAAAGTAGCCCCATTGTGATGCCACGACTTCTCCTAATATTGGAACCAGTTGTTACGACAAAACAGTTCAGCTGACTTATGCTGGCGCTGTTTAGCTCCTTGAGATTATTGAAAAAGCAGGCCCCTAGGTGTAAGTACCAACGACTTGCCAGAGCGCTACAAGAGCAGAGTAGCCTCATCTTCATCCAGGAGCTTCTGAGAAATCAGTGCTCCTGCTGGCGATTTTGCTGCCAGCCCACTCCACCTAACCTAACCTAACCTAATTGCGGCCTGACTGTCCGAACAGATGGTGCTATTCATTTTGGGTAGAAGATGCCTGAAACACGCTACAATGGTCAGGGAGCCTCAATGTGGGAGCAGTATTGAGGTATTGGGAGTAAACACCTACACCGAATCATTCGTTTTGTCTTCGATCCGTCTGTGTAGACATACATGTGATCATGCATCGTATAAGTATCATATGTAAATCCATCCAAGGATACAAGTTCAAAGCAAACATAAACTTCATCGCCTGAAAAGGGCCATGGGTTTATTTGTAGTTGTCTGAAAGGAAGCACCATTTATTAAATGCAGTTATAAGTGCTCTGCGCAAGGACTGTCTTCCCAGTTTTTATGAACTGAAGAAACTGAAGACAAGCTTCCTCTCGAACAGAAAAATCATTCAAAAATGTTGTCAATTGCTCTATTCAAAAATATATTATACTATATTGGGGTATTTGAAACTTTTAAGTTTTATCTATTAAAAATCTATCCTTGGTTTACGTCCCTGAAGCTCACTCTATGAAAATCACAAATAATGTCTCATATTCTGAGATATTTTTAAGCTTATTTATAACGTTCTTGCTACACGGATTGATCGATGATGCAAAAAGGTACAGGCGCGGTGTTAATGCCCTTTTCCATCAGAATCCCAGTATTTTTCAAGGGGTTGTCCTGGTAGTCAAGGTCAGAATGTTATCAATGTTTGAAATACCACAGGCTGATATTACCAGTCTAATTGACAGTCAAGTGAGCGTTAAAGCAATTTCGGCAAGAGAAATCAAGTCCAAGCTGCCGCGAAAAGCTCTCAGCATGCAGCACTCGATTACTCTATGCTGGGTCCCTGGTCACAGGGACATAACCGGCAATGAAGGAGTGGATGAACTTCCCATGCAATCCCCTGTACCAAACCACCTCTTGCTGATGTCAAGAAAAATGGTGGACGAGCGCGAAAGTAAACCAATAAAATGTGGTATTCTCTAGCCACCTGTGGGTTCACTCGGATACCCTGGCCCAAGCTGAACAGTGCAAGAACCAAACTCTTTCAATACGACAAAAAGCACTAACTGGCCATAATCATTTGAAGTACCATGAAATGAAAATTGAGCTAATCAGCGACTTTATATGCAGAGGCTGCTGTGACCCGGAGGAAGAAGAGGACACTCCTCACTACATCTGTCATAGCCCCAGTGCCTGCAAGTTGAAACATAGAGCATTGGGAGAGCATTCCTTCAAAGACATCTGGGATCTAACAGATATTCCTCTAACATCTCCTTTCAAGTTTATAAGAACATCAGGAAGGGCATCGCATCGCAATAGTTACAACAGGACCTAAGTGAGACGTGGATAATCTCGATTTCTCGAACAACACTAAAAGAAGTATTTTGCTTACTATCACAATTCTTTTCGATACATTGGTTGGATCTCTCCTTGCATAATCCATGCAAATATGATCATGGAACAACTGTGGCGACATGGATCAAAGTGGGATGACCCAATATCAACGGATTTAAAGATCAATCAATCGGGAGATCCTACTGCTAAAAAATATTCGAATTCCACGATGGATACATACTCATTTTTCGCAAAAATGCATAGATGGGCTTAGTGGGCTTGGGCATAGTGACGCTTCCCCAAGGACTTATGGTGCAGCAGTTTATTTGAGAATTTTAGATCAACACGACAAGGTCCACATGTATCTTATGATAACTAAAACAAAGGTTGCTCCTTTAAAAACCGTCACTCTTCCACGTTTGGATCTGTGTGGCGCTGTTGTTCTAGCGTCACTTCTCAAATACACTTCTAGAGCCCTAGGCTTAGAAAAGGCGGAACAATATGCTTGGACGAACTCAACCGGTGACCTTATCTTGAATATCTGCGACACCATCTAAATGGACAAAATTTGTTTTAGATATCATAAGATACATGTGCACCTTGTGTTGATCAAAGTGAAGTTCTAAATATGTTTTTGAAAATATATAATATCCATGAAATGTTACCAATTTGATTAAGTTACAGCAAGCATATCATTGATCCAAACTGCATTTCACTTTGCAGTATTTTATCCATGCGATAGCGTTAAATTGTTTCCACATCTCCATTAACGTTGTGACTGTTAAACAATTGCCACACATCACATCATTATCCGGCTGCATTTGGAATTTGTTTCGCATACATGTAGTTAGCATATGGGGAAGCATTTCCCCCCCATTTGTTCCTCATTCTAAAGAACACTTGCAACAGGCGACAAAAAAAATACAAAACAACAAGAAGTCCCCAAAGCAAATATTTGATATTTCAAAACATTTCAATTATTCCCACATCACATTCGTGTACATGGAAGAGGAAAGAATAAAAGGCAAGGAAATCCAATGAACCGATTAGCGCACCTGGCCACAGCGACCACCGAGACCACGAACACCAACGCCCTGTATCACAAGAATCTCGATCACAATCGCAAATCAAAGAAACGAAACGGAAAAAAAAGCTTCAACTTTTCACGGTCACCATGGCACCGCACCAACAATGTCCGGTACGCAAGCACAAAAGCCACCAACACACGGAGAGGCCATTATAATTTCGATTTCGAGCTACAATTGAGCGTTCACTCCATTTCGCATTGTGACGCAAGAAGTTGGACCACATGTGCACTTGGACATGTATCGGCGCGCAGCCGCGCCGGTGTACGACCCCCTCCGCTGGCATTCCGTTGAGTCAAAAGCAAAAGTGTAATTTTCGACACTGAAAGTCGGTGTATATAAACTAAGCACCGCCGTGCAAAAGGCATTAGTAACACATTTGTTCTTCAGTCAACACAGACCTCCTTAACAAACCAAAACAAAATCCCTCAAAATGTTCAAGTTGGTAAGTGGCCTTTGGAAAGGGACATTTGATACGGATTTCTTAACTCTCTTCTCCCGCACTTGTAGGTGGTGTTGTCTGCTCTCCTCGCTGTAGCTGCTGCTCGTCCTGGTCTCTACGAATCATCCCCGTTGGTGTACTCGTCACCGATTGTGCAAGAAACCACTCTGGCTAAGGTTGGTGCCATCGTGAAGAGCGTCCCAACTGCCGTCTCCCACCAGAGCTCAACTGTGGTTCACAACTCAGCGCAAGTTGTTCAACCAATTGTTGCTCCAGTCGTGAAGACCTATGCCGCTGCTCCAGTTATTAAGACCATCCAGGCTCCATTAGTGCAGTCTTACGCTGTGTCTGCTCCAGCACACATCAGCTATGCTGCTCCCCTCTCCTACTCAGCTCCTCTTTCGTACTCGGCTCCACTTTCGTACTCGGCCCCACTTTCCTACTCAGCTCCCCTTTCTTACGGTCACGGATGGTAATTCTCCCCAGGACGAGATAGTTGGATAGCAGTTGTTACTAAGCACTTTATAAAAATTGTTTAAAAAAAATAAATAAAAAATGAACGAATTTAAAAATTAAATTAAATTGATTTTTTTGTAATTTTATGAGAATTGGACCCAATTGTGGTGTCGGCAATTTATTGTTTAGCACAGCAGGACGGCGTAATTTTTCAGTAATTGGAACTGCGATATCGTGTGTGTTGAATGGTCTTAGGTGGTAGCGATTGCAAGGCGGAGCTTGCTTTTGTGTCTGGCCAAGGTAGACCAATGATTGATTATTGCCTCGTGAAAGGTTGTTGGCCTGGTATACTGAAGGATATTGAGGCACTGACACCGATCTAATCATCCCATCTGTCAAGTACAATCCTAAAATTTGAGAACACTACTGCTGCTCCGTAGCGCTGTGCATTGAAGAAGATAAAGTGGAGACCAAAAAATTTCGGAAAAAGTTAATTTTTATTCAAGATAATTTTCAAAAAGTGTTTTTGAACCTCTTTATGCAGAAGCATTTCTCGTCTCTGTACTTTTAGGACAGATGTTCACTCAAATTGTGAACGAACAAAATTGGAGTCGAACGAGCAACTAAGCATTATTCATCCAAGTTTTCGTTCAGGTATTTCGACTATTGCTGGTAGGTTCAAGGAAAAAGGAAAAAAGGCTATACGCATTCTTTGTAGACTTCAAGGCTGCCTTCGATACGGTTAACCGGACTTCCGTACAGTACAAAATACCGATGTATAGGTCTTTCGACAAAATTCATTAGAGTTAATGGAGAGCTCATCAAACAGAAGCCACTGCCACTGTATGGAATGGTAGTAAAGGGTGGTTAAATTTTAAGGGCCGATGTTGAATGTGAACCACACCTAAACGTCAAGTTTTTTTCTGCATTTCAATTGACATTTCTCAATTTCTCAGACTAATTCAATTTGAACCATATAAAGAGACACAATCAAGCAACGCGTTAAAGTTATTCAGGCTTATTATGAAATTGGGCGTTCAAATCAAAATGCATATCGTGCACTTCGTGATTTTTTCGGTCAATTTAATCTCGTCAAAATGTGCGTACAATCGGAAAAATCGTGCAAAAAATTTAGCAAACCGGTTCTGTAGGAGATGTGAAAACACCAGTGCATGCTCGTGCAGCTCGTACTGCAGAAAATATTGCTGCTGTTCGCGATAGTGTGGCTGACGAGCCGTCCACCTCAACTCGTCGTCGTGCCCAACAATTGCACCTCTCACGCTCGTCGTTGACCATTATGCATAAAGACCTGCATTTACACGCTTACAAGGTGCAATTGACTCAAGAACTAAAGCCTCTTGACCATTTCAAGCGTCGTCAATGGTCAGAATGGTGGCAAGAATTGGCAACAGTGGATGATCAATTTTCGAAGAAAATCGTCTTCGGTGATGAGGCACATTTTCACCACAGTGGATTCGTCAATAAGCAGAATTGCCGTATTTGGGCGAATGTCCAAGAGTGATTGTTAAAAAACCAATGCACCCACAAAGAGTGACTGTTTGGTGCGGTTTATGGGCTGGCGGTATCATCGGGCCGTATTTTTTCCAAAATGAGGCCGGTCAGGCAGTTACTGTGAATGGTGTTCGCTATCGTGAAATGATAACGAACTTTTTATGGCCCGAATTGGAAGATATGAATGTGGACGATATGTGGTTTCAACAGGACAATGGCTCTTTTGCGCTACAAATTCAATGGCCGTGTTATCTCACGTGGTGGCGATGTCAATTGGCGATCATGTGATTTGACACCGTTGGATTTTTTTTTTGGGGTTATTTGAAAGAAAAGGTGTGCGTCGATAAGCCAGCAAAGACCTAAAGGATGTGATAATTCGGCACATAAACGGCATAGAACCTCAATTATGCTTCAGCGTCATCGAAAATTTGGACCATCGGATGGAGGTGTGTCGCCGAGGTCGCGGCTGTCATTTGGCCGATATTTTGTTTCATACATAATTGAACCATACCAATATTATCATAATAAAAATAAATGACAATAATTTCCTAAATAATTTGTGTTTTATTCAAAAATCGACATCGGCCCTTAAAATTTAACCACCCTTTATATTATCAGCCCCTTTCGATACAAAAACAGAAGTCCCGCAAGGTTATGTGTTAAGTCCTGTTAAGTCCCGGTTAAGATTGGAAATGAGGAGGCTAAGTTCCTCATGATTGCGGACGATTTAGTTATTTGGCCAAAATCCCGCATAATCACCAATAAATAGTAAACTGAAATAAAAAAATCTGCACATTCTGTGTATCATAACTGTTCTCGAAAATGGTTCATTCTTTTTGTGTAGGATAGTAGATGTCAATATGACGGTTTGTATCTACAAGTTTGTATGTTTGCTAGTTTTTGTTTTGGAGCCCGTCGAAAAAGAAGGAAAGTCCCTATTGGACAAAACGATAACCAATATACAAACAAACATACGTGAATCAGTTGTGCGTGTAGTTAACGATGGAAGTGGTGAATTTTATTTTTTTATTGCGCCAGGGGGAACAGGCACAACTTTTTCAATATCACTGCTGTTAGCAACAATAAGTACTCAAACACAATCGCACTAGCGCTGACATCTTCTGGTTTGCAGCAGCTTGAGAAGGTGGTCGAACTGCACATTCTGCTATCGTTGAATATGCAAATCATTGAAACACCAACATGTAATACATCGAAAACCTCTGGGATGGCAAAAGTTTTCCCGCGTGCTGCTCTTATTTAGAATCAGAAGCTTTGTAAAGACCGCTGACAGAAGGAGATTTCCATCAAACTTTGCCTGTTGTACCAAGATCAACTCCCGCAGATGAAATTAATGCTTGCCTGAAGTCAACGCATTTGTGGAGACATGCGAAGATATATATTTTCTCATACAAACAAATATTCGTGTTCAATTGCAAAATGATGTATCAGCGGTTGAATTTTCAAAGCAAATGTTGACAATTGGAAATGATGCAATGACAGTTGATGAAACTGGATTGATTACTTTGTGCAGACAAAATTATTTGATTTAAATATTTACTAACTTTTGTGCACCACTGTCAATCAGTGACATTTTCTATACATTGCGGCATATGATGAGGTTATTGTACTCTACAGTTGCTGTAATAATATAATATAATATGGGTGGCGCTACAGCCCGTAGATGGCCAGGGCCTAGCTTCTCAGCAACCACTCGTGTTGTGCGTGCTATTGTTCTATCACGAGTGGAAGGGACCTACAGTTTTATGGCGACTCCGAACGGCCAAGTTTGAGAAGCTTTTTCTAGACAGTTATACTCTTTGAGCATTGTCAGTGACTCGAAAGAGGTGGGGCCGTGAAAAGTATTTCTTGTTGTACCTTCGAATCGAACCTAGACAGATTGGTCCAAGAGCGTAGGAGTTGACGCACATACTCACAACGCCACGGGCCACGTTGCTGTAATAGCTTCATGTATAAAACAGAATGAAAAATAAATGTAGGGAGTCTGTCTGTTGCTTACAGTCAAGCTGATAGCAGTGTGTTTTCCTTTTAGAAAAATCCCAACAGTTGCCACAAATTTAATATCGTATTACACCATCGAAATTATCGAAACCCAGCTGGATGGCGCCGTTGCAAGGCGTTGGTTAAGTGTCTGCCCTTAGTTAGAGAGGTCCTCGGTTCGAATCCCAGTGAAAGCACAGTTAATACGCTTTATTCGGTTTTCAAATCTGATCCAGTCCCCATTTGCCGTTGGGATCAAGTTAACAGAACTATCACTGGAGTTGTCGATCAGTGATAGTAGTCTGACTATGGGTATCACAATGGACCAACACGGTCTAAGTGTGTTGGCGATTTCGCTGGCAGCCCAACTACCTAAACTAACACCATCGGAAAACGAATTAATTGACGGCGTATTCCCTAACATAGCACAGCAATATAAAAATCAGCGTTGATTGAGCGAAAGAGCAATTTTGGCAGCCAAGACTAAAGATGGTCGATATATGGAAGGTACGAATCTTGCTGTGAAAGAGTTAGTGGACAATGTTATTGTATCTACTATTTTGATTGGAAAATTCGAAGGTGAAGACGTTTTGATACCGCGTATTCCAATGATACCAACGTGTACAATTCTCTTCCAGTGCGTGTTGCCTTTGCAATTACCATTTATAGGGCGCAAGGCCTGTCTTTGGGAATTTGTGGGATACACTTAGAATTTGCAGTATTCTCTTACTGACAATTGTACACTGCCTGTTCACGTGTCGGCAAACCATTAGTATTATTAATTTTTTGTCAAGAAAATAATATAATAATATATATAATATATATAGAATAAATGTATAATGTATAAAACTCACCTCAACATCTCCTACATATGCCATCCATGGCGAATCTGACCTAATTACTTAGTCAAGCTTGATGAGTAGGCCAAACAATAGTATTCAAAGGAGATTACTCAGGATTGCACATCAGCAGAATATAACGCCATTCAAAGAATGGAATAAACTTGAAAAGATAAGCTATGTGAGTGCATAAAGGGACAAAACGTTTATACATATATGTGTATGAAAAAAAGTAAAGCGCAATCCTATTCATCGAGGCTTCTTAACCACTAACTGAGAACCAATAACTACTTTAATACTTAACTGACAACCAATAAAATAAATTTTATATTTAGACTGGGATCTAGACTAGACCAGATCAGCATGGGTGTCTTGCTGTTTACTAGCCAAAGTTGGCAGGAAAAGAGGAGCATCTTTATAGAGTTTTGTTTGTATTCGCTGTGATCTCATATTTCCTGCACCACAGAATACTCACTCTGCTTGATCAGAATAAGACGATCAGCAAAAAGAGTTATAACAGATTTCATCGTGCGACACTGCAACAGTAGAAAGCACGACAACAAGTTGGGTATCCCCCCATCGGCTTCTGCCGCAATCCTCCACTTTTTCTATTTGCGTAGTTCTCAATCGTGAGCCTGCGAGCATATTTCTTCAATAATATATACACTTTCCAATCCAAACCCATCCTTGGCCGCGTCTAACGTTTTCTGTCGCTTCGGTTCGGTTCGGTTTCTGATGCATTTCAAGTTAGTTCGTTGGTTGTCCTTGGGACCAAGTGAAGCGAAAAGGAGTATTTCTATTGATTTCGAGTTAAGAAGCTCACACACCGAAGAAAAATCAAACGGTGGCGGCATATCGCTTGTCTCCTTTGATGCGAAGTAACAAAAAATGCTAAACAAAATAGAAACAATATATGTAGCTTTGCACAAGATGAGCTCAATAGTAGTTCTCTTATCGATAAGAAGCTAAAATAAAAAGCAGACAATGTCAAGAAATTAAAACTATGACTTGTGATTTTTTTAGCGTTTGGTATTTAATTGTCAAACAAAATATCAGGAAAATTGCACAATGTATACAATTTTTATTTGAACTGATAAATGAATGCATGGCATTTAGTTTTTAAATATTATTTCATGAAAATGGTGACCACGACTAAGTATTAAGTTTCCAATTTACCGGCCCAAAAGGGGATATTAAATCCTCACCGAACTCATTTCTCAATTGGTCCTGCAATTTGCGTGCTGTATTGCATGTAGCCCCATCTTAATGGAATCACATGTCGACCAGGTTTACCTTTTCGATAAATTGTACCTACCCGAAGATTTGTGCAGACTGCTCGAATTGCCAAGCGTTAAATGGGTCACCTGAAGGGACGTTTTCGCTACTACACATCGTCGATATAACCGATCAAAATGGAGTCCTTGTTGACTGATCATTGACTAGCTTATCACGTCGAGAATTCTTTTTGAATAATCTTCACAAAATTCCGTATCAAGAACATTCACGTCTTCAACCCGGATTGAGTGCAAGGCTTGGATCGTCACACGATTTGGAAGCCAAGTGGAAGCAAACTCCATGGTATGTTATGGCACAAAGCATTTTCGAGCGTACTTGTCTCAATGACTTCGACAGGTTCAACTTGTGGTAGGCCCAGCGTCAGAGGAACAAACTCCTCACAGTTGCCTCCACTCGTGTGTTGAAGGAGGATAGACGCGAAAAGATCCTGAAGGCAGAAAACTGGGCTAACTTTGAATGGATTTAACTGGCTGATAACTGACCTTGTCAACCTTTTTTGTTAAGCGCAGTTCAAATAAATTTAAAAATGTTCGAACCATAACACGAACATTCACGTAGTCGAGCAACAATATCCCAATTAGTGCAAACGGCGACGAATGGATAAATCATGGTCATCATTGACACTGGCGGATACATCAGCAATATTTTCCTCTCTACACTCTTTAGAAATGCGAGTAGGTAGCTTGAGGCCCAATAGCGTGGAATTTGGTCAATATGTCTTGATGCTCAGTACTCAATGTTGGAAATCTGCTGCCCATTATCTTTTATGCTTCATTTCGAAATTTTTAACTGCAAACGTGATCAGACTGACCACGTCTACACATAAACCAACTCAGACATGCCCTTAAGATGAGTCTACTCTGCAATAGCTTCTGCGGAATCTGCAGAGATGAGGAAGAGAAGGAAGCCATCATGCAGCTTTCTCGACTTTTTCAGCGCTCCCTACTTTCGGAGAAATAGTCACTCAGGGGCTTACTTTTCCTGGCCTAGCTAAGCAGTACTGTAGTCAGCCATCTTCATCGCTTTCTAAAGACGACAAACTGGAGTATGATCGACAAGAACCGCTTTAAAACACAATGGGCCAATGCTCGCCTAAGTGGGTCTGCTTTGTGCAGTCAACCATCTTAACCTGCCCTAACTTAGGAACTGTGGCCGTAGCTATGAGCGTTCTCCTTCCAGCCATAAGCATTTCCTACTTCAGGACTGCTTGGAAGTGCAACCAGATTTAGAGAGATACGTCATGTGCAAGACTCTAAAAGTTCTGAGTTGCATCTGTGACATTTAAATCTGTATCCGTTCAGAAATTCAACGAATTTTAGTTAATTTCATTCCGCAAACAACAGTCATAGCCCCCAAAAACTCAACATCCTATTTCTCAAGTATCCACCCTCAAGCGTTGTATCCGGTAAAATTCTATAAACAAACAAATACCCAAACGAAGTTCCGCCAGATCAGACATCTGATAATCCCCTACCCACTGCCGAGTAGCGGACAGACCAACAAATAATCGGATTAAGCAACTCCAGCACCCAGTAACCATTGAACCAACAATACGGTAGAGGGACACGTCAAACTTCGCATTGTACGCGACGGTACAATGGATTAACTGGTTTCGAGATCAAGTTCAAAAGCCCGCTTCAACAATACGAAGTCTCGGAGCACTTCATTTGTCACAGATCTGTGACTAAGCAGGAATCAATTACGGGTTTATCCACACGTACGTACAGACGAACTGGACCGTGCTGTTCTGCGTGTGACACCGACACAAGGTCAGAGCACTTACTGCGACCGCAAACCGCCAGCGAGCGTGTAATTATTTACCACACGCCTTTTCCTCTTGGTCGCATGGCATTCTAAGGTGGAAATCACAGATTCTGGAGGGGGTACCGCGAGCGCAACCACTTCCCAGGTGGGCGCACACAGCTCGGACCGTGTCCATCCTAGGCCGCTCCAATTTCTGTTCGCTTTCCGAAATGTTTTACTATAAAACGAATGGCATTGTTACCACCAGAAACATACACTCCGCGTTCTCTGCCCAAGTAACACAGACAAGCCGAAACAAGAAGATCCCAAGATGTTGAAGTTTGTAAGTTCGGATAGCCGCAATGCGAGGAGTGCGACTTAATCTGGTTCATTGTTCAATCCTTAGGTGGTACTATTTGCTGTTCTTGCCCTTGCTACCTTTGCCGCCGCCCGGCCATCAGGCTCTGAGCTCGTCTATGCCTCTGGACTGCCGACCAGCGGATACGAATACACGCACACCGTTCAGGCCCCCGACTACGTCAACCATGTCTCCGTCAGTGCACCATTGAATGGCTTGGCTAGGGCGTATTCCGCGCCTCTGCTCCAGACTGTGTACAGTGCTCCAGTGGGATACAATGCCTGGTAGAGTGGATAACCGGAAATGAACTGGAACTTGGACATTCAGGGATATTATAACGACATAAATTAAAGTGAATTTAAAAGAAAAAATCTAAGTCTTTTTTGTGATGTTGTGGAGTGGGTTGTGTGGTGATGCATACGTATTCGTGTGTGTGCCAGGGAAGTAGTGAGAAAGATTGTCTACGGCTTGGTCTAGAGTTGAAATGTAATCAGCAATCAGCGTCCTCCTCAAATAGTCTGCCTCTTGCTAGTAGCTCCAGTTCCGGTCGTCAAGTTGGTCCTCGTTTGCATGGCCAGGCTTTGAGCATTTTAAATCCCCAGGTCCTGTGAGAATGTGTGTGGACAAACTACGATGCTGTTATTGGCAAAACCCTGACTGGAGGCTATTTTCAACAGCTATCCAGAGCAATGGAGAAAATCTGACGTTGTATACGCAGCAAAATGTGAGAAGGAAACGAAAAACAGACAAATCAATATTTCCTCCTTTCTCCTGAAAATCCTGGAGAAGTTTGTAGACCAACACATCAGATAAATCATTTCACCCTGCAGACTTTCATTTCCGTAGAGACAGCTATCCACTTCCCAATAGGAACCAACTCAATCCCTCGAAGACAAGGAATTCACCCTCTGGGCTTTTTTTGACATCGGGGGTGCATTAAACGACATTGATCCAATAACAATCTCGTGCTGGCGGCTTTTGTCGATCATCTACTCAGCAGCAGGGAAATCCACTATTATCTGGGAGATGCTGCGAATCCCACAAGGAGGTGCACTCTCACCGCTTCTTTAGAACGTAGCAGCAATTAATACTAGAAGGTGGATGCAAGGTCATTGCATATGCATCTGGAAAATTCTTCTCCATTCTAAGAGACACAATACAGAATCCCTTCTATAGCAAGTATGGACAAAATCATGCGGATTTTATGTCAATCCATAAAACACATAACTAGGCTGGAAACCAAACATCCAAGAAAGGGTCAGGACGGCTTCTTCAGCTAATAAATATATAAGCCTGTAACATAAACAATTAATCACAAACGATCACTATGTCTGGTTAGACTAAACATATCCGCACCCAGGACCTTCATCGCTGTCATATCTGGACACTGCACAATTGCCATACACGCCCGCAGGATGGGTGACCCGTACAAAGATTTCTACAAAAGCTGCAGAATGAAGAGGATATAGAAAACCAGACATCACCTCATCTGCTCGTGCAGTGCTCTAGGTAGTCGTAGGAACTCCTAGTAGTCCCCTATTTTATCAACATCAATCTCAGCCAACTGAAGCCAGCCAACTAAGCCACTTTGTCACAATCACCAAGTGGTTTCAGGTTAAGGAATAGGCCAATCCGCATGGTATTGCAATGGCCCTATTTCCAAACTTTCTGTAATTCCAAAGTTGCAATACAAAAGCTTGTTGCTCAGAGGGCTATACTCTTCTGTGAAGGAATCAATTTCATCAAAGCAACATGATTTTGCAAGGGGTCGTTCAACTGCAACTAATTTAAGTCTTTCTTCATATTACTGCTTAATGTCTGTAGAAAATTGAAAACAAGTTGATATAATACATCATCAGATTTTGTTTAGGCATTTAATAGAGTTCATCATGGATTGTTAATTCAAAAATGAAAGCTTTTTGAAATGGCTTAAAGTCTTATTTGTTCAACCGGAAGCAAGTCGTGCAAATTGGTGGGTTTCAGTTATTTTATTAGATGATGCATCTGTAGAAGATTGAGAGGAAAAGCTGCTTCGCAACCATTCGTTTCCTTAACGCGTCAACGTATAATGGCTGCTCGACCTTTTGAAACTGGGGTGGTGTGGACTTCGCAGGCCTCTTCTACACCGCAAACATATGGCGTCATATGGCGTTTCAGTGTTGAAAGGGCGCCTTGGTGAGGTAGTTTTTGGGAACGACTGCTATCTGGATGGCTAAAATCGATATTGATAAATTGCAAACCCTCTTAACCTAGGCAGAACGGGTACTCAAACCGCTTACTTATATTAGCAACGACCCCCACGACTTGATACCTCTTATACCCGACCACTTTCTTACGGCGACTTCTAACACTATCGTTAGTGAAACACAGATGCAATCACCTCCTCTGGACTTCGCATGAGTTGGAGCACGAGGCTCAAGTATTCAAACTTCTGGGGACTTTAAAGCGTTCGAATATTGATGCAAAAAAAACGGCAGTAAAAGAATTGAAAAAATACAAAAACGGTTGCGCCTTAAGAAATATAAGATGGTTCGAGGAAATGCCTGGTTATTCTTCAAGATGCGCGCTAATCAATTTAAAAACTTAAGAATGCAGCAGACAGAACGCTTTGGTTATTTTTTCTCAAAGGCATTGTTTGAACCAAAATTAAATCTGAAGAGCTACTCGAACTTGTCTATTGGTATGTCCTAAAAAGATGCCTTAGAGACGGAAATGAGCTTTCAATTCCCAGTCATGGATCAAATTATGGGTGTAACGATCCAATAGCTCGCGCTTTAATGCTATACAACTCTATTTGTTAGGCAGTCGATCTACAAATGAGTAGGGGTAGTTTTAAGAATACAGTTATGAATTTATTAAACTCTTCTAATATAATCTAAAATGAAATCTTTATTTGAATCGATAGCACGGTCCATATAATTTAATGTTTGCAGATTATTTCATGCAAATGTTGACCTTGACTGCGCCTCAAATGGTCCATCCGCTTACTCCATTTTTTGGCATACTCTTTCCAACATTTCGGCCAGTATCTCACGAATAAATTCAATGTTGTCTTCCAATGCGTCAATTGAAGCGGGCTTGTCTGTATAGACATGAGCTTTAACATAGCCCCACAAAAGGCGTTAAATCGCACGATCTAGGCGGCCAATTGACCGGTCCCGAACGTGAAATAAAATGTTCACCGAACTCGCCCCTCAATAAGTCCATTGTTGCGCGTGCTGTGCGGCATGTGGCACCGTCTTGTTGAGACCACATGTCATGCAAGTCAAGCTCCTGCATTTTGGGCAAAAAAAAGTTTGATATCATCTCACGGTAGCGCTCACCATTCACAGTTACGTTACGATTCGCATCATCTTTGAAGAAGTACGGTCCAATGTTGCCACCAGCCCATAAATCGCACGAAACTGTGACTTTTTCTGGATGCATTGGTAGCTCTTGCAATGCTTCTGGCTGATATTCACTCCAAAATCGACAATTCTGCTTATTTACGTACCCATTGAGTCAAAAATGAGCTTCGTCGCTGAACTTTCTTAACTTTCTTAAGCGCGCGATGAACTTTCTTAACAGAGCACTCATTTTGATAATGCGTTGTTCGTTTGTAAGACGATTCATGGTTAAATTATAGACCAAACTGAAAATGTTTGACAGTGAAACAAAACAGGAAACGTGCGTCAGCTGTTTAAACCAGTGTTGCCAAAAGGATTATAGCTAAAAAATCACCCTTTACAAGTATTCGCATCATTGTGATCAAAATATATAAATATCCATTGATTGAAATAAATAAATAAAGGGTGGTTAAATCTTAAGAGCCGATGTTGAATGTGAACCACACCTTTTTTTTCTTCATTTCATTTGACATTTCTCAATTTCAGACTAATTCAATTTGAACCATGGAAAGATACACAATCGAGCAACGCGTTAAAGTTATTCAGGTTTATTATGAAAATGGGCGTTCAAATCAAAATGCATATCGTGCACTTCGTGATTTTTTCGGTCAATTTAATCATCCAAATGTGCGTACAATCGGAAAAATGGTGCAAAACTTTGAGCAAATCGGGTCTGTAGGAAATGTGAAAACACCAATGCATGCTCGTACAGCTCGTACTGCGGAAAATATTGCTGCTGTACGCGATAGTGTGGCTGAAGAGCCGTCCACCTCAACTCGTCGTCGTGCCCAACAATTGCACCTCTCACACTCGTCTTTGATGAACATTATGCATAAAGACTTGCATTTACACACTTACAAGGTGCAATTGACTCAAGAACTAAAGCCTCTTGACCATTTCAAGCGTCGTCAATGGTCAGAATGGTGGCAAGAATTGGCAACAGTGGATGATCAATTTTCGAAGAAAATCGTCTTCGGTGATGAGGCACATTTTCACTTCAGTGGATTCGTCAATAAGCAGAATTGCCGCATTTGGGCGAATGATAATCCAAGAGTGATTGTCGAAAAACCAATGCACCCACAAAGAGTGACTGTTTGGTGCGGTTTATGGGCTGGCTTCATCATCGGGCCGTATTTTCTCCAAAATGTGGCCGGTGAGGCAGTTACTGTGAATGGTGTTCGCTATCGTGATATGATAACGAACTTTTTATGGCCCGAATTGAAAGATATGAATGTGGACGATATGTGGTTTCAACAGGACAATGGCTCTTTTCCGCTACAAATTCAATGGCCATGTTATCTCACGTGGTGGCGACGTCAATTGGCCGCCAAGATCATGTGAATTGACACCGTTGGATTTTTTCTTTGGGGTTATTTGAAAGAAAAGGTGTACGTCGATAAGCCAGCAACAATTCAAGAGCTAAAGGATGTGATAATTCGGCACATTAACGGCATAGAACCTCAATTATGCTTCAGCGTCATCGAAAATTTGGACCATCGGATGGAGGTGTGTCGCCGAGGTCGCGGCTGCCATTTGGCCGATATTTTGTTTCATACATAATTGAACCATACCAATATTATCATAATAAAAAGAAATGACAATAATTTCCTAAATAATTTGTGTTTTATTCAAAATAAAATGTTGACCTTTTCAGGAGCTTGCCTACCCTAATGCATAGCAACCGAAACGACTTCAGACTTAACATTGCTGACTATTGACTAGTGAATCTATACATAAAGAAAAGCCCTCTAATTCCCACCCAATTCTCAATTTATGATGCATATCAAAGCAGATATTCAAGGAAAACGGCACTCCACTGATAAATCACTGTGAAAACCACGAATACACTATGGATGCTTCACTGGACGTAGACAGCGCGCTTAATAAGGTGAAGATCAAGGCGATATATGTACAAAAATAGACGACTCGAATATGCGCTAGACTTATATTGTACAGAAATAATAGTTTTCAAGTGGGTGCCAGTTCTACCTCCTCCTCGTTGTATAATAGTTGTTAGTGAAATGATAAAGAACTAAGCAACATCGATGCAAGCTTATGGCCTATGCGGTAAATACTGCATTAGTAGAGTAAGTAGAGAAAACCACGAAGAAATAGTGACTTAAGGGCTTACTTTGACGACAACACAGACCGAGCTAGACAGTACTGGATTTCTTGAGGCTTTTGCCTTGCGGATTCCTCTTTGTCCACAGCGAAAATACGAAAATTGTTCTCTGCGGCCCTAAGCCCCGTAGTTGGTGGCGACATGGTTAGGCACAGTGGGTTTTGCTTGCGGTACAGTTTTTTAATGATCTTCAGTTTCAGTTTTAAGTTTATTTATTATATAAAATTTAATTAGGCTCACTCAAGTTGATAAACTGGGTTAAACCAAGTTACATCCTAACCGAGTTGCTACACCAAAACTGCAAACGGTTCGGCTCGGTGTGAAGTGAACACACAATTCGCTTTAATTAGTTATGACAAAGTGAGCACATTGCCCATAGAAATTAACAGTGCTTTTTTTCGAACCGAGTTGTACTGACCCGTTCAATAATCAGTTGGAGTTCGGTATTGTTTGTGTTTCTCATGAGACGGTCATGGTATTCTCTCTTTTTATCTTTTTGCACATATTTGTGCTAGTCTGTTTTGTGCAAACAGACTGCTATGATGTCTCCAACGAAGTGCATTGAGTGTATAGTATGATAAAAGGTGGGCGATCTGGTGGGTTTTTTTCAAATCATAGGTTATTTTGACACTGAAAGCTGTTTCCCGCTCGAAATCTTGACAAAAAGTCGGTATCATACCTCCGCGCAACGAAATAAGTCGATTAACACTTGAGCAACGTTGAGAAATATTGAAAACTTATTTCCAAAGTAAGCACTGTGCAGCCCAAACAGTGCTTTTTTAAAAAATAAAAAAAGTTTGGCCGAAATTAAGCATCTACCGCGACTGCTGTGCCCAAGTTTGTGCAAAAAGTTAGTGAGACTGGTATTCTAGTGGACAACACTCATGGCCATGTTGTCGTACGGTGCGCATTGATGAGAATGTCGCCGCTGTAGCCTACTTCGAAAATCCGGCTGGGAACAACGATTTGGTCAACGATGGGCATTGCAGAGCCAGTTAACTGACATAAAAACATGGATTTGTAGGACTTCTGGTTCATACTTGATGGCGCGCCATACCACAATCGATCTTTTGCGCACAAAATTCGCAAATCGTGTTATCAGCCGCAGGTATCGATATCAATTGGCGGCATCGGAGTTGCGATTTGAATCCATTGGACTTCGAAGTTTGTGGGGAAGGACCGATGTTATGCCAACAATCCGGAAACGATTCAAGCACTTAGGACCAATATCATCCAACAATCGGTGAGCTACCAGTGTCCACCTTATTTAAAAGGTTTGCTCATCTGATCGGATGTAATCGCATTCACAACACGGCATACCACCCCCAAGCAAATGGCATCGTAGGGCGGTGGCATTGAACGCTCAAGGCATCTTTCGTCACTCATTTGGGCAATAACTGGGTTCAGGCGCTGCCCGCTGTTCTACTTGGAATTAAGGCAATGATCAACGAATCAGGTACCTCTCCTTCACAACTAGTCTACGGTGCTGAACTTCAACAACCAGGTGGCATGCTAGCTGAACAGCTGACATTTCCTCAAAGACTGAGAAAGACTATTCAGAAGACATCGCCTACCATTTCAAGACGTGGAAAAAACCTGGATACTGCTTCGAATATGTATGTTCGCGTCTACAGCAAAAAATTACCACAACGACATAATATAATAATATGGGTGGCGCTACAGCTTGTAAAGGGCCAGAGCCCAGCTTCTCAGCAAACACTCGTGTTGTGCGTGCTATTGTTCTATCACGAGTGGAACGACATACTCTAGACCATATGTAGTTTAGATCGTCAACCGCACACCTACAAGCTGGCTATGCCGTCTAATTACGCGTATGGGTCCATTCAACGTCTGAAACTGGTACTTGCATATGCAAGTTTGGCAACACAGGGAGCTGCACCGAAGTCCTTTTCGACCAACCACGACTTAGATAAGTTCGCACCACATGTTCCACAGGATTGAGATTCCAGATTCTGGAGTAGTGTCCAGAAAGTTATGCGCCGAAGGACATTATGGACAGTAGTGTCCTTTTCCAAATTCATGACTTCCACCTCCACGATCCATGTGAAGAACATATATTTACTTTGTTTCAAGAAAAAGCCCCCGTGTAGTGCTCTCGTCGGCCTCTATGTGAACACTTCTGCAACAATATGTTTAGGTCATAACATTATGAACTCCACGCAGAAAAAAAGTGGAGCCAGTGCCCATAATGAGTAACCATTGCAAGCCACGTACGTACACCACCTCGGACAAGTACAGACTAATTGAAGTCGTTGCTTCGATTCGATTGAGTGCGCTTCAAAGAAATCGACTTGGATTCGATTGACAAGCTTCAAGATTTATGCGAGAAAGGATTTCCTATTGAAAGCCACTATCACTTGGCACATTTCATCAGCCCACAAGCTATGGCAAACTCGATTCCAAGCGAACCAAAATTCTAGCAATGCGATCGTAAATATGTCAAGCCCTTGGCGGGGCTGCCCATTGATATTGCAAAAGAATAGAAAACATAGCTCGCCGTGCCGACACCGCACATGGCCCGACTGACACAAAGCCAGTGGGCTGCACGTAAGCCTTATTACGACCACACAAGCGACAGATGTGATTGCAACATAAATTGCCGCCGCCACAGAGGCGGTCAGACCTGCATACCTCTTTGCATCGAATCGGTATTATTCAAGCAGCTAATCGACGGATCTCACTTACCCTTGGTTCTACAAAAACAGTCGCGCGGAATGTCTTGTCGCATGTGCCTAACTGGAGGCAGTGTGTCACAGCATTTCCGGGTATCTGTGGAGCGGCTGAGTTCGCTGGCTCTGTGCAGCAGTTGTGTGTAGGGTGCGCCACCCACTGTGGGGTTTATTGACTCAGCGCACGAAGGTGGATTTAGACAGATCTCATGGGAGCCACCGCAAATAGGCTTTCAAAAATGCACAATCCGTGCTGAATCCGAAAACGTGACACAGTGCTAAATTTGTCGAATGTCTTCGCCTGGGTAAAGGTCATGCCAGCAACTAATTCGCACACCATGTTGTCCACCCCCACCTCCAGTCGAGGACATCGATGCACACTCGCAGATGGGCAACGAACTGTTTGTTCGCGAAATGGCACGAACACACTTGCAGCAATAAGTCAACCGGACCACTTTCATTGCTGGGATTGCCCAATTCGGGAAGTGATGGATGTCAGCTGTCCCCTTCGATGCAAACCTATCTGTGCACCAAGCGTGGACTTGGACAACCAAGCTGCAATTTCGAATACTAGCCATACACGTGAATGGCATACCCGTTCGGTTGGTGCTGAGATCGATCAGATAGCGAATGTATCTTTGAACCGCGACGGAGGTGCTGGTGACTGAATAAATGCGGTGCTTGGCCGGTAGCGCTTTAAATGGGAGTTGCTGCGGTGCTGTCGCTGTGGTGTGCGGCAATTTGCACGGCCGCTTGTGCGCCAGACGGTGGCATGCATTGTTTGCTTCGGAGAAGGTTGTGTCTCTCGGTTTTTAGGTTAATGGCTTGGGAACGATCAATGATTTTATACTTCCTGTAAAATACCAGTAATTTTCGTGTTTTATTTTTATTGCCGCAGGGGTGTCTGGAAATGTGTGCAAGACTTTGGCCGGTTGGTTGTTCATTGATAAGTTGTTCTTTGTCTCCAGCAACAACTGGTCGCTGCTGACGATGAATGAGTGCGCCGCTAGACAACGTATCGGTGTGGGAATTGAAAAGCCATCAGCTCCAATCGATGCTGGAGGTGCAGACGAAGCGTATATTAGTCGTCTAATTGGATTTTTTTATGAGATACTTGAGCCACTTGATGTGCCCGCGAGCGTGGCGTTGTATTTATTAACAGTAATTGAATGAATCAACAAGAACGAATATATATTGTCTGAGGTCGGTTCTGCAAACATCAACACATTATTTGTGGAAGTGTATAAATAAGTGAAGGGTTAGGGGTCAAAAAATGTACATATATTTATGTGTTGGCTCCATTTTGGGTAGATAAAATGTGCACTGACGATGGAGATGAGGAAAATAACGATTGTCGAAAATTGGTGTAGCCATGGCTAGAAGAGATTCATACTCTCTCCACTGCTCGCTAAAGACAACAAAACAAACATTTGCCCAAGACTGCTGCGATCAGTCACATTCAGGTCAATTGTAGTTCCATTGTGATACCATGCGGATTGAATAACACCCAATTCTTGAAACCCGTGCTTGTTATGATACGATTCACTTGACTATTTCTGACATTGATCAGCTTGATTAGACTGTGGAAATAAGCCCTCAGATTGGTAATATTTCTAGCAGGCGGATCAGAAGACTTTCCGGATCATCCTTTTCTCCTCTTCATCTCTGCAACTAATGACTCTTTATTCTTATTGTATTAGGCTTAAGCAGCTAGATTGCTGTAGCGAGTGGCATACCTGGAGGGATACCAAAAGTATCGCCAATTGGTGCCTCTCCTGGCGAGTTCGATGATTTGTCAAAATTCGGGTTAGGTTCGGTAGAGTGGGCTACCAGCGAAATCGCCAGCAGACTTAGACTATGTCGGTCCATTGTGATACCCATAGTCAGACTACTACCACTGATCCACAACTCCAGTGATAGTGCCGTATGAAAACCGGATAAAACCGTACTAACTGCTTCCACCGGGATTCGAACCGGGGTCATTAACCAAAGATTAAATCGCTACCTGACAATCTGAATTTATGCACATAATTATCCGGATATTGATAATTTTGCCAACCGATATTACAGCTTAATTTTAGGTAGGTAGGTTAGTAGTGACATTAATGCAATTAGGCCAAAATAGGTACATTGTACAGCCAGCTAGTTTTGTCAACAAACTTTACTAGTAATAATAATATGGGTGGCGCTACAGCCCGTAGAGGGCCAGGGCCTAACTTCTCAGCAACCACTCGTGTTGTGCGTGCTATTGTTCTATCACGAGTGGAAGGGACCTGCAGTTTTATGCCGACTCCGAACGGCCAGGATTGAGAAGCCTTTTCTAGACAGTTATACTCTTTGAGCATTGTCAGTGACTTGAAAGAGGAGGGGCCGTGAAAAGTATTTCCAGAAGTCGAACCTAGACAGGTAGGTCCATGTGCGTAGGAGTCGACGCACATACCCACAACGCCACGGGCCCTAGTGCGTTGACCGGTATTTTACTGAGGTCGTTTAGACAATCATAGAAATTGGAGCCAATAGTAGCTTTCCTAGTTGAGGCAAGTGTAAGACAACTGGGAAGTGCCATGGTAAAGTATAATAGGCATGTAGTCTCACTCATTGAGAACAATGCCTTTAGACCAGGTATGTCAAACTCACGGCCTGCGGGTCGCATGCGACCCTCAACCACCCCGTTCTGGGTCTGTCAAGCGGTCGCCCACCTGATGGAATCGCATTCAAGGCACGCCTCGAAAGTCGTGATGATGAGGACATTCGTGGCACATGACGAAACCATCTAAGCATAGCCCTTTCCGTTAGCAGAAACAGCTGCTTGAGTTCCTCGCGTACTGCCGTGTTTCTCACCTTGGCCTTAAGCATTTCTGGCCAGATTTCATTCACACCAACGGATTTGCCAACTATTGGCGATTCAATCGCCAAAATGACTTCCTCCGCCGTTGGACTATTCTCCGCCCCACTCAAAACTACGGGTCCGCCATCTTCAGTGCCCTGTTCGAGATTGAGCAGCTCTGAAAAGTGGTCGCTCCAGTTGTGCAAGATGTCTATCTCATTGGAAAGCAACACACCATCCTTGGATGTGACTTTTTCGATGATGTTAAATTTCCTTCCTCTGAGTCGGCGAAAGGTTTGTCAGAACACCTTATTCACAGAACGCTTTCCAACTTCTCGCCAAACTCAACTTCTCGCCAAACTCACAGCCAATTTGCAAGTTTTTTCCGCCTCAGTGTACCGGTCACGAGAAGCAGAGTCCCCCAAGAGAATCCAGTTTCTGTGGGTGTTTTAAACCACGCAGTTCTTTTCTTACCACCACCCGCTATTCCAAGACGCTTCACTCCACAAACATCACGCGCAGAAGCAGCGACAGCTGTTGAAAACAGTCTCCATTCTTCCTCCACATACTCCACAGTTGGAATTCATTCAAACCTTTGCGATACGTGTCTCACTGTTCTATAGTTTCTCCCACCGTATGCATGTAACCACTTTTGGTTTCCGCCTTGGCAGAACAGGTATTTTATTAGTCAGATTCAGCGTACACAACACCAGTTGACAGTTCAGCCCCTCTCATCACACTAGCGTCATCACAAACCATTCGTTTCATATACGATAGTACCACAAAGATATCTATCAACGATTTCTGTTGAAGACTCGGGTTAGTTATGGATGCCTTTGTGCGGAAATATGGTGTTCATTATGGACATGTCATTTGCACAGCAACAGTCCAACAACTTCTCTCCGTTCGTGTTCTGATGAGGATCACCGTTCCAATGAATATAATAATGAATAATAATAATTTTAATTTTTAATAATAAACAAAGTACATAGACGCAAGAGGATTTGGCCTACAATTTTCGAAGAATTTGGCCCGCACGGTGAAATTGGTTTGACATATCTGCTTTAGAGTAAGGCTTAAGAGGATTTTCAGCGCATCAGTGGGACTAGTTCTAAGGACTCCACTGATGCAAATGCAAACTTGTCTCTGTACCATCCTTAAGTTATTGAAGTGGATACCGACGCTAAGTATCGGCCACCACACTACTACGCCGTATAAGAGACTGGGTCTGATGACCGATGGCTTTCTTGCTCATGTATAAGGCCGTAATGGCCTCCCTTATACTTTCTTCTGTGTTGAGCTTCCAGTTTAGTCTTCTCTCCAGTATAAGCCTTGTTCGAGAACGGAATACTGCTGCCATTTAGAGTTTAGAGGCCAATAGAGAAGATTTTTCTTTAGTATAAAGGACAATTTCGGTCTTCTGAGCATTAAAGTGCAACATTAACAAGCAAACAGTTTTCGATTCAAGTTGATTGAATTTGATCAAATTGTTTGAATTCGATTCAGAGCTGTATCTTCTCCCTTGGACTAGCCTGGTCCTGGCTTTGGGTTATATATATTAAATTCAGTGTAGCTCAAAAGGGCACTAGCACCTGTCCAGAAACCTCTTCATTTTTGCATTAACTGATCTGCATGCATCTAAGTGCGCCCACTTGTGATTGGTGTCGTTGATAGCGCTCGTTATTGTGCCGATTTGATTGCTTTTAATGGGCTGTGAGGTGTCTTCTTATTAACCAATGACAAACCCACCCTCTTTCTTCCTAATTCGTTTACCCTTGTGCCTGGGGACTCACAACACAAAGTAAGATTGCATCTGTTCGTTATCTCCTTTAGAGATAGACGGAAGAGTCTTACCATCTTGGTGTTTCCAGAGTCTTTAGGGCCCCTGACTATCTGTGTATAAAACAATGGATTTCCCGTCTATCGTATTAATTGATAGTCGCTGGGCTGCCTCTTAAATACACTGCAGTGGTTGGTAGCCGCCATGGATCGCCACGGACTTTGTCTTTCTCCCAGTCTTCTCTCTTGGGGAATATGCTCTTGTATGTTATTTTGAAGTCCCTAAACGGTGTCAGATAATCTGTCTTCTTTGGAATCTTGGAGATTTGGAGTATTTCCTTATGCCCCGTGGCTGTCACTTGTATTGGAGCGATTACGTTCTCTTAGTCTTATCGCTGCATACGTAGCTGTAAGCGTCCCAAGGATATCTAGGGGAAGGAGGTGCATTTAAAATTCTAGGGCGGCTGTGGACGTTATTCTGAGGGCCCCTGTAATATAAATGCATGCTTATCTCTGTATTCAGCTTTTCTTCGTGAAATTATTTTTTTCTTTTAACGCCGTCCTACAGCTACCTCTTCCATATATTTAACTGGGTTTTCCTTACGACTTATAGTAGCGCAAATTTCGTAGAATTCATTCATTTAAATTCCTGGTTTAGCGCCCTTAAGCCAGCTAACTGAGAAGAATCGCCACCGAGGTGGACTGGGTTGATTGTCTTGATTGTTCTTAAAGTAAGAGAGACGATGCTGTGAAAAATAAATGTTGATTATTTCTAGTAAGATAAAATATTATAGGAAAGTCATAAAATATCTAATTCAATCGCATTTAGTTAACTTCTCTTGTGAATGCAAGTAAGATTGTGGCAAGTACTTTAACTGCAAAAAAAAAACAGTCTACCTGCAGTACTAACTTTAAGAGTCACACTGCTGTAAAACGGAGTACGTTTTCGGCTTAAAGTTAAAAAAGTTTAATTTGAACGTTTCGATAACAACACAAAAAATCATAAATAAGTGTTTTCACTTTTCACCAGGCTACAATAACAAAACCAGTATTGTATTTTCTGGGTCAAATACGGCCGTTTTATTTAATAACACACCCATCCTGATAATGGTAGCCCAAATTTTGATGATAAAATTTAATAATTTGTAAGCGTTTCATTTCATTCCTTTAATTGTATTTCTTTATTTATTTCTCTATATTTTATTTTTCTTTATATTTTATTTTAACTTTTAAGCTTGTAGAGGAATGTTTTACAAATTGAGAGATCATATAATATACACTATAAGCTGTATTAGCTTTACTTAAGAGTAAGGAATAGGGAAAGAAAACAATGGAGGGAAAAAAGATTTTTGAAGAAAATAGAATATAGAAAAGTAGGAATGATAAAAGAATATATTTTAAGATCGTTGTAATTATTAATAGGTTAATTGATTGTATAAAATTCAAAAAGCCCTTCTTTAAAGCAATTTCCTGAATCTACCCTTTTAATATCCGCTGGAAGTGCATGCCATAAGTGAATTGCGTCCAGAAAGAAGTTGCTTTCCAGTATTCAAGAATTTATGTCTTTCTTTTAGAATGAAATTAATTTAGAATACAAATATGCTGGTGTCTTGTTATATATAATTTTATGTAGTGGACTGTTCGATACCGAAGAAATTGGTTAAGAGTGCACCCAGTAATGTTCTTTGCAAAATCTGAAGCAGGAGCTTACCGATTTAAATTAAAAATATAACTAGCACAATTGTTGAAAGCCACGTTTAATTCGTGTGAACATTCAAAGTCAAGGTTATAGAATATTTCGCAACCGTAGAGAATAAGAGGGATGACAAATGACTTAACGAGTTTTAGTGTGACATGAATTGGTAAGTAATGTTTGGTTGGACTTATCCCTCGAAAGACACAGTCAATTTTGCGAACTGTTTCAGTAACCTGATCATTCCATCTGTTTAATTGGTTAACCCGGCGAGAGTCTGGTGACAAAATGTAACATAGAGTAAGCTGCTGGGTATGACACACCCACATACAAAATCACCCGAAATTATTGTTATAGTAAATATTAGGATTTAAAACCTGTTTTTTTTATTATAAAGAGTATATAATAATTAGTTGCAAGTGAAACACATGAATTTTTTAAAGAATTTTTTTATATTACACTCAACTTTTGACACACAAATTGCTCACATTCGAACTAGCCCCTTAAAAAACAAGTTCATTTCTTATTCAGTAAAAAGTGAACTAAAAATAGAGAATATAACACTATAAAATAAACATACCAATCCTTTAAAAACATATTAGGAACTAGCGTCGAAATCGTAACAGTCCTTGCATAAATTTATTGCATGTTCTATACATGGCCGTTCTATAGGCTGAATATGCGTTATTTGATCACGACATCTGATATAGCGACTAGCATCATTTTGGGGTGATGGACGTAGAGGTTAATTTACTCCAGCTGCACGAAACGACAATCCGTTTGTGTGATCAGTTAAAAAAAACTAGAGTTATGTAAATAACAGCATGGGTATGTCATACCCCGCCACACTCTTGTTGGGTTAGTGACAATTACCACATTTTTTTTTGGGGACGTATTCAATGGTGCTACTGTTAATTTCTAGTACTCCGGTTGTTATATTTAGATTTCTTTTACTTACCCGGAGTGCTTTATTTTTAGAGGGATTCACTGATAAGTGATTATATTGTGACCATACAAATAAAGAGTACTATTAAGATCACCGAGTGCACTTGGCTCTGTTGAAATTTTAGATGTTTTAAAGAGCTGTAGGTCGTCGGCCTAGATATGATGATTGCATTTGTTTATGCTTTTTGAGATATCATTTATAAATATCATACATAAACATGAGTTGGGGACAGGGACAGATCCTTAGGGAACGGCCGTAAACACTGGTAAACTCGAGGAGCTCTTATTCGCGATGTTCCGGCATAAGTCATTCCAGGATAGGACAGCAATGCCTACTGAGCAGGTTAATAATTACACTTCAGCTGTCGAAAATAGATCACATATAAGCGAAGTAGCAAAAAGGTCACCCATTAAGATCATTTATTTTTGTCGTTCCTTTATTAAGAACAAACATTTGATAAATCATAGAAAAGTGGGTCGAATTACAGAAATTCTTGAAATATTAGCAAACGCTATTTTGCGTGGATACAAAAAAAAATTATGGGCGAGTTTCAATTCCATCGCATCTATCCTTTGATGAGTAAACAAAATGGATTAAACCAGAGGACAAAGCTGCTACTCTACAAGCAGCTAATACGGCCGATCTTACAGTACGACTTTAAGCAGCATGGAGAAGCTCGCAATTTTCAAAAGGAAAATACTGCGAATATGTACAGCAACAAGAAGCTTTACGACGAAGAGCGCATCATCCCCTTACAACAGCAAATAGTGACACTGTTTAGAAAGCAGCTTCTAGACATCAGCAATCATCCTAACGAGGCAATCATGAACCTGAGAAACACCATCCCCGGACAAGGCTACCTCAACGTGCTAAATCTGCTAAGCTAACAGAACTTCCCAACGACATCTAACAACGAGCTGCATGGCTTCTACTAGAGCAGCGATAACAATCATCACCGAGGCTAAATCGGCTACCACACCACCACCCCATCCTAAAAGGATCAACATGGACACACGGACTTGAACTTATTATTAAGAATAGCTGTAATCTCAAATTGTAAAAAATAATTTTTTGTGTTCACAATAAATTTTGCCAGCAGCTTCTAGGCGCGGGCTGAATTTTTGAAAGCACCGTTCGTATGAAATGGCCCGTCTCATCGTGAGTCTGAGAAGAGTGGAGAGATAGAATCGTGAGAATGGAGAGATATCCGACTTCAAAGCTTACTGACCGCTTGTCAAAATGTTCATACGACGATTTGGAGGGACAGTAATTTATGTCGATAGTTTTTTGTTTAATTTAACTCCATAAAAGCCCCTGAAAAATGCAAGAGAAATAGAGAGGTCTATAATAACCGATCTGGAGTGCGGATTAAGGGCCTTATTGACTTAGGCTGTATCAATCCCCTGGGCATGTGGCAGTCGCTATTCGGCGGGACGACGGAAACATTTATCCGATGACCCCAGCAACAATCAACAACAACAATCAGCTCAGCAATTCACATTGATCAACAAGAGATGGTTCTGATGTATATAATTTTGAGTTGATTCAACTGTTTCAACGTGCGAATACAACTAGTCCAAATTCCGTCTTCTTTCCCACCAGCTTGAGTACACTCTTCTGACACGTTAGCCACCGGATTTGACAAATCACTTCCCACTCGTCGATCCAGACCAGTGTACAGCGCAGCTTGATCTCCGGCAAAATATTACAACAGACTCAACATCCGCAAGCATAAGTCACTGCTTTATATAGCTGCGTCTCAGAACAGGTGGCTCTGCAAAATGTCACCACTTGTCAGCTCACGCTGACTCTTGGCGCAGCGCATATCATTGCAGCATGTCGCCAATGAGGAAAAACCATTTTGCACTTTGTAGACACAACTACCGCCCGGAGTTTGGTCCAAGCGCACGACTTCTGTATTGTGACACGCTCAGATCTGCCTAGAGACCCACCGGCACGACCACCACCAGCTGGCAGCGGTGCTTGCAACAGATCACACAATTATCTAGTCCACAGTGCGGTGCATTCCCATGTCCAGGTCATGTCAGTTCGACATGATGCATATGCATGCGCGGATCTGATCTTGTTTGGGAAAAAAATCGTTGTCATGGAAATTGTGTTAAATTGTTTTCAGTGTTTGTTTTCAATGAAGGTCGCGCCAAGGAACTCTGCGGCACCAGACTGCTGGCACCTAACAATGGCCGTGTTGCCGGTAGCCGGGTGGCTGGTTCACGCTCGTTATGGCTTAGCATATCGGCATTAGAATTGTGCAACGGTTTTGAATCCGAGTCAACGGTCTGCGGACAAAAACGAACCGTGCTTCTACATACCCGCTGGTGCAATTCTGGAGGGTGGAAGCTTCGCGACGGCATCTAAATGTGGAGTAATGATTAATGAGCGGCGTCGTGGAGTGAAGTAATTTGCAGGAGTTTGGAATAATATAAAAAGAGCTGCACTCGATGTGCTAGGGCATCAGTTCACCGTTGTCTCGGTTCGTTCGTACAGCAGAGGTAATCGACTTACAAGTGAAAATGTTTAAATTGGTAAGGAGCTGCAATCACTGCTTTGCATTCGGAATCCTAACCGGAGCCCTCTTTCTCTTCAGATCGTCTTCGCATCGACTTTGTGCGCATTGGCCACAGCACGTCCTGGATACTTACATGGCCCAGTGCTGCCATATGCACCGGTGGTGCATGCACCAGTGCTCACAAAGCTTGTCCTTCCACCGGCTATTTCGCATCAAAGTTCAACAATTGTGCACAGCCCTGCGCATATTGTCACTCCGTACCTGGCTCCGGCTGTGAAGACCGTCATTGCTGCGCCAGCTGTAAAGACAATTTACGCTCCAGCATACCATCCAGCTCCGTTACTGGGCCCACTTCATGGTCTCCACTTGGGCCCGCACTATCATTAGGCCGACGACACGAGATGCTGGGAAGCCCCGGGCACGACGCTGGTTGACAGTTGGACCAAAAGGAGTTGAACGCATGGCAGGAGAAGAAGGGAAGATAAAATCATTTTCATGTACAGTTTTTTTTTATATTATTACCTTAGTTTGAATTTGTTGCGCTAATAAAATTTATTCTAAAATCGTTCTGCAGTGAGAGTATTTTTCACCGAACATGATTATGGGTGGACAGTAAATGCAAGTGGTTGGCATGTCTGTACAGTCATGAACAAAAAAATACATATACTTGAAACCAACTACACGTAGTTGGTTGGTTTCTGTGAGATATTTCTTCAATAACTGGTTAAAGATGCAGAAAAGCACGTCTTTTGACAAGAAAAAATATCGATACAATTTCTATTACGAGCAAACCCGAACATCGTACTGTTATAGTATCTGGAGTACATGCAGGCTTTTTGCCATTCCTTGGCATAGGACACGCTTCCGCTTATGGTCGAGTGCGAGAAATCGATGCACCCATCACGCGGTTAGCTTCTTCAAAATATTCATGTGCAAAGCGATTATCCCATCACCCAATATCAGTCCATGGCTTTTATCGACGTGGAGGGACGACCTCTTTCGGGTGACATGAACACTCGGCGTCACTTTTGGTACATAGAGTTCCCAATAAACAAAAAAAAATTCTTATACAGCACTGGAGTATATAAAGGGTGGCTAAATTTGAATGGCCGATGTTGAATGTGAACCACACCTAAACGGCAAGTTTTTTTCTGCATTTCATTTGACATTTCTCAATTTCAGACTAACTCAATTTGAACCATATAAAGAGACACAATTAAGCAACGCGTTAAAGTTATTCAGGCTTATTATGAAAATGGGCGTTCAAATCAAAATGCATATCGTGCACTTCGTGATTTTTTCGGTCAATTTAATCGTCCAAATGTGCGTAAATCAAAAATTTGAGCAAACTGGGTCTGTAGGAGATGTGAAAACACCAGTACATGCTCGTACAGCTCGTACTGCAGAAAATATTGCTGCTGTTCGCGATAGTGTGGCTGAAGAGCCGTTCACCTCAACTCGTCGGCGTGCCCAACAATTGCACCTCTCACACTCGTCTTTGATGAACATTATGCATAAAGACTTGCATTTACACACTTACAAGGTGCAATTGACTCAAGAACTAAAGCCTCTTGACCATTTCAAGCGTCGTCAATGGTCAGAATGGTGGCAAGAAATGGCAACAGTGGATGAAGAATATCATCTTCAGTGATGAGGCACATTTTCACTTCAGTGGATTCGTCAATAAGCAGAATTGCCGCATTTGGGCGAATGATAATCCAAGAGTGATTGTCGAAAAACCAATGCACCCACAAAGAGTGACTGTTTGGTGCGGTTTATGGGCTGGCGGCATCATCGGGCCGTATTTTTTCCAAAATGAGGCCGGTCAGGCAGTTACTGTGAATGGTGTTCGCTATCGTGAAATGATAACGAACTTTTTATGGCCCGAATTGGAAGATATGAATGTGGACGATATGTGGTTTCAACAGGACGGTGCCACTTGCCACACAACTAACGAACGGCATAGAACCTCAATTATGCTTCAGCGTCATCGAAAATTTGTACCATCGGATGGAGGTAATTTGTGTTGTATTCAAAATCAACATCGGTTCTTCAAATTTAAACACCCTTTACAATCCCAGTATATGTTCTGGAATTTCATTAGATTCTTCGCAGAATCTGCAGAGACCTTCGTCGGATACTCCTAGTTTCCTTAGGTGCTCCCTGCGTTTACAGTGCCCTGTTGGGAACCCTGTTAGGATACAGTGGTTGTTTTTGCTCATTCTGATAAATGGTTCAAACCTCTTGCAGTTATGTTGACCCAAGAGTTTATTGGCCTTGTTCCATGTATCTGTCCGGTTTCTAGTTCCCTAAACTCTTCCCTAAGGATGCGATCTCCTGTAAAGGCCTATCAAATGTTCCGATGCTCCTTTCCTAGCGAGGGAATCGGCCATTTCATTGCCTTCTAGCCTTGTATGGCCAGCTATCCAACAGTCTTACTCTGTTACTCCTACTCAGCTTCTTAAGCTTCTGTAGACATTTCCACACGAGCCTGGATTTGATGATATAGGAGTCTAGTGCCAGGATAGCGGCACGACTTTATTGCTATGTCACAGTTGATTGATCTGAGCATATCTGTCTACGGCATTGACTTCAGCTTGAAAGATACTGGTACATTTTCTCGTGGGTTCGTAGTACTTCGTCCGGGGTTCAAATAATCCTGTCCCTGTTGCTTCATCAGTTCTTGATCCATCCGTATACCATTTTACCGTATTGTTGCTCATTCTGTGGACTATGCATTCATTGCTCCAGTCTTCTTTGGTGCTGAGCTTAATGGTAAACTCCTTTTGGAAATTTAATTTCCTAATCCCGTCATCAATCACCGTCGGAATCGCCAGGAGTGGTCGTTTTTTGAATAGTGCATCGAATTGTCTCGATGTAATGCACCTGTCTTGCCCGACTCCTTCTTTTGACATTCTCAGGATTGTTTTAGTTGCACATTCTGCAACCACCAGATGTAATGGAGTCAGCTCAAGTAGCACCTCCATGGCGGCAGTTGGGCAAGTTCTCATGGCCCCTGGAATACAGAGGCATGCCAACCTTTGAACTGTGTTGAGTGTCGCCCTGATCAGGTTGGTTCTTTTGGACCATGCCATTGCACCGTATGTGATCGTTTGGTCTAACGATAGCTATATACATCCTTCTTAGGATGCTTGGACTGCAACCCCAGGATTTGCGCTAAGCTTCTAAAAATCATTATTCCACGCGTCGCCTTCCTGGTGATCTCTTCTGCGTGTCGTTTCCAGAACGATTCAACAATGTAAAGTCCCTGTACTGTGTAAGGGTCATGAAAATCCTTAGTTCCTTGAATCCTGTATTCAAGAAGTATTTGAAATATTTTTTTGTTGAATATCAGAACGTAGCACTTTTTTGTATTTAAATATAAACCATTGCATGTGAACCATTATTATATGATCACTTTGGATCATATAGAAGCTTGTGGTTCATACTGTGAAGGACTGTATGCAGAATCCTTTAAAACAACTGGTAAGTCACATGCACCAACTCATCTTCAAGATATGGGCAGAGGAAGGCATGCTCGATGAGTAGAATATCAGTATCTTTTGCTCGATCCTCAAGGAGACCCCATTATTGAGGGATATGTCTCATTTACATTGCCTATAAGAACTTCTGCTCTCTCTTGAGCGACTCAAGCAGTTTCAGGTCGGGAGTCTCCATCATCGACCAAATGCTTGCACTACGGAAGAAATGCAAAGAAATGGAGATCGGTATTCAACATAATCGTCGTACTATACACCGTCATGCCTAGTTTTGACATTCCAGACAAACTCGTCAGGTTGTGCAGGATGACATGGAGAATTCTCTGACTTTTTCAACATAATTCTTGAGAAGATTGTACTAAACTCACCCGCCTACCCAAGATGCAGCGTCTTTTAAAAGTCCGCTCAACTCCTAGCACACGGACGACATTAATGACATGACTGACATTGGATAGGAGGTGACCAAAATGGGTTTAGCGGTGAATGAGGAGAAAACGAAGTATATGTTGTCTTCAACGTCAGACACGCCACAGCGTCACAATAGGCATATATACTTTCGAGGTAGTCAAGGACTTCGCCTTTCTTTGGAGTAGTAATTGTATAGTAGAGTCCTCTTTCAAGGGACCAAGTTATCATTATATAACACCTTGATCATCCCCACCTTACTCAATAGGGTGGAGACATGGACATTTTCAGAAGCAGTTGAAGAACCTTTTGGTCGTTTTGAGACTAAATGCCTAAGATATTCTGACGACTCTTCTACTCCGCGACAATGGGACAACGCAATAGATGAAGCCCACACGACCGATGTCGCACGATGGACCTCAGCCAACTTGGCGTGCACTATTGGAGGCAGCTGGCTAAGGATCTTGACAGCTGGAGAGGCTTGCCCAGTTCCATCCCGAGCTGTGGTGCCATCAGAAAAAAGAAGAAGCACCCCTGAGGTCGTCTACTAATTTGCTTTTCGCTTTACCCCCATTTTCTTAACTTCGCCAGTTAGAAAGCTGAGTGTAGCTGCTGTTTGAAGTTTTTTTTCTTTTAAACAGGTTCTGTGTTGTAGCTTTACCCGTAAAGCAACAAAATCTTATTCGAAGGTCAATCACACAACTGTTGCAACAAATCTCCTGTCGCAGTTAAATGATGAAATGATACATGTAAATCTTAGGTAATCGTTGCACTCAAGCGCAAGCTTTTCAAACCAGAATCTCACTTCGCTGTCATGTGTACGTGATCGTAGACGGAATCAATTCACACCGTCAAGGCTGTATCAGTTTCCTGAAACCACAAGCTGCGTATTCAATTCCCACTGAGTGCAACTGACTCATGCAAATCACGAGTGTGACCAACCAGTTAATGCCACCTTGTGGGGCACACTTGAGACGGCTAATTGAAACAGAGGCATAGTTTAATTTTCAAATTTGTTCAAAATCTATTGCATGGCGCTTTTATTGCTTTTTTCCCCGCACAGACGCATCCATAGACAACGATTTCAACTTGTGAACGCAGTCGTTGTCGCTTAGTGGAGTTTCAAGCCCAAACCGAGGCCCAAGCCGAGGTCGGAACGAAGGAGTGGAGCTCCGGCAGTCAGGATTGGCCCACCGGCAGACAGAATGGATGATGAGCCAAGAATTGAGGCTGGACCAGCAGACAAAATTTGGGCACCACCCTGGATAAGAGATGGGGATCCAATGGTCTGGATGAGAGATGGGGCTCCAATGGTCTGGATGATGGATGGGGCTTGGATGGTCTTAATGACTGGCGAAACGATTGGAGTGACAATTGGGCTGCTGTGCACTTGGGTTTGACTGGAGTGGGAGATGGCAGTTGGGATGGTGCGCACAATTGAGCCGACAGGTTCCAAGACAGTCGTGGATGACAGGAGTCCTGGGGCAGCAGCAGCGACAGCGAGGACAGCAGACAAAACAATCTGAAAGAGACCAACAAATTCAGGACCGCCGTTCTCAAAAATCCCTTGAGGCTACTTACCAATTTGAACATATTTGCGAAGTTGGTTGGTGGTTGACTTGTGAATCTGAAAAGATCGAAAGTGTTTATGATACCTTGCAAGAGCTAAGCTCGAGTTTATATAGTCGTAGCCACCCTCGTTTGCATTGTACGCAGACTTTCGTCATTACCACGTCTGAGTCTTTCTCTTCCGCGGTGCGGCACATGGAAATCGAAACCCAGTGCGACACTTATTTCAGAAGGTCACTGTACTGGCTCTGTCAACGCAGCTTGCATTAACGCAGCGGCGTCGATTGGGTGGTGCATGTGGTTTGGCTAGATGAGGCAATGCACCGTCACTATTGCGAGAAGTGATTCTCCGGTTTTGCCGCATGCACAGTCGTTTTCAGTTACAATCCACACAACGTATTGCGAGCGTTGAATGGAAATGTCCACATCGAGACAAGGGACGGAATCAGAACAAAAATGCTGTAAACACTCGTCTTGACTGCTTTTTTTGGCAATAATGATTCTGCAAAATAAGGACAATAAGGTTTTTTTTAAACATTTTCAATGTTTTTTTTAAAAGCTACTGGCCCACTTGACAAACTTGTTCAGTCGCGACGGTGTACCAGAGTACCTGGTGACCCCTGCACAGCCTGACCTTCCTTTGTCCGCTAATCGTGGGACCTTTATGAACACCGAAGCTTTTGAAGTGCCGGAGTCTAGGAAAGCAGCCAGCTTCACACATGGCACCTCGAAATGCAGTGTGGAGCGCCTACAACTCGCCACACAAACCGCGGAACCGCCGAACACACTAAGAACATTGTGCCTTCTCTTAAGAAATAAAGGGAACAGCACTTCGCCGCTTTTCCTGCGGAGAAGCTCTTAAAGACTAAAGAGCGGTCCTTTACCTGGGTGACTTAAGTCGAGAAAATCTTGACCACAGACTCTATGTCTAAAGGTTCCAAATCGACGAGTCGTCGCCTATCGAGCTAAAAATGCGCAAGCCGATAGAATTTTTTTTTCGAATTGTTTTGAAACGAATGTTTCGCTTTTTCTAACGAAAAATGGCGCAATGATGGTTTTGGCGAAAACGGCGGCCCAAACATACATATTTTGGTCATGCAAATAGTGTTTTATATAAAGGGTGGTTAAATTTTAAGGGCCGATGTTGATTGTGAATAAAACACAAATTATTTAGAAAATTACTATCATTTCTTTTTATTATGATAATATTGGTATGGTCCAATTATGTATGGAACAAAATATCGGCCAAATAGCCGCCGCGACCTCGGCGGCACACCTCCATCCGATGGTCAAAATTTTCGATCATGCTGAGACATAATTGAGGTTCTATGCCGTTAATGTGCCGAATCATCTCATCCTTTAGCTCTTGAATTGTTGCTGGCTTATCGACGTAGACCTTTTCTTTCAAATAACCCCAAAGAAAAAATCCAACAGTGTCAAATCACATGATCTTGGCGGCCAATAGACATCGCCACCACGTGAGATAACACGGCCATTGAAATTGTCGCGCAAAAGAGCCATGGCACCGTCCTGTTGAAACCACATATCGTCCACATTCATATCTTCCAATTTGGGCCATAAAAAGTTCGTTATCATTATCATATCACGATAGCGAACACCATTCACAGTAACTGCCTGACCGGCCTCATTTTGGAAAAAATACAGCCCGATGATGCCGCCAGTCCATAAACCGCACCAAACAGTCACTCTTTGTGCGTGCATTGGTTTTTCGAGAATCACTCTTGGATTATCATTCGCCCAAATGCGGCAATTTTGCTTATTGACGAATCCACTGAGGTGAAAATGTGCCTCATCACTGAAGATGATCTTCTTCACGAAGTGCACGATATGCATTTTGATTTGAACGCCCTTTTTCGTAATAAGCCTGAATAACTTTAACGCGTTGCTTGATTGTATATCTTTCCATGGTTCAAATTGAGTTAGTCTGAAATTGAGAAATGTCAAATGAAATGCAGAAAAAACTTGACGTTTAGGTGTGATTCATATTCAATATCGGCCCTTGAAATAAACCATTTACATCAATGGGATACTACGTTTCGCAAATTCCTCAATTATGATTGTTAACGGCGCAAGAGAGTGTGAAATGGGACTAGTCGTTCATCAAAATATGTTTTCCAAAATTAAATTCAGTGTTAACCACTCGAGCGACTATTTGGCGTGGCGTGAACTGTGCGCTCTTTTAGTCATTTGCACTTTATTCGGAAACAAATGTAAATCATTCTTCTAAACGTACCTGAGTGCATTGATGATGCATCGCATGCGGGTTCTGGACAACACTATCTATTACCGCTTCAACTAGTTCGTTGATGAACGACATGTTGATGATCATACGCTTACCCATGCTCAGGGAAATTCGCCACCAAACGACGAATAGTGTTGTCAGACGGTCTACATTGGCTCTTTCTACTTACTTATCAGGCCTGCGATCCATTGAGAATCTGACCTTCTGCAAAAGCTGAGTAATGAGTTAAAAGAAAAGTATTCCCGCTGCCAACAGAAAAGAAGATCCTCTACCGTGTCTCGTTATGATAATAAACTGGTCATGAAGTCATCTTTAACACAGCGCCTATACCTTTTTCGTGTTTGTCTGATGATTGATAGTCATTGACACAAACAACGCTTCGCGGTGAATGCAATACTTTATCACTCGCACTTATCTTGATATTATAACACTCATAATATCATAAACATATTTAGATTAAGCACATTTTGCGTATACAAATTTCAAAATGACATTACACATGTCACTGTTGCGAAAAGCTTTCGCTCTTCGGCCGTCAGGCTGCTTCAGAACTCCAGCAAGCAGTTAGTATCACATTAACCGTCACTTAGTCAAGACTTCTATTACTACGAGATGGATCTCAGTGGAAAAAACATTGTATACATCGGCGGTTGCGGTGGGATCGGATCAGAAACGTGCAAGCAATTGGTTCAAAAAAATGTTGCGGTATGAAAACAAGAAAATCAAGAAAATCAAGAAAAATCTCAAAAAATAACCTCCAATCTCGCATAGAACTTGGCCATATTGGATTTGAATGAGAACTCTGATCTGATTGAAGACCTCGCAAAGCAGAGCACAAATGTGTTCTTCTTAAAAGTCGACATTCGTTGCAAGGAAAGCATCAACAAGTGCCTGAAAGAGGTGGTCTCCAGGATGGGACACATAGACATCTTGGTTAATGGCAGTGGAATTTTCAACGAAGTTGATGCAGAACTCCTTATCGGTGTGAATTTGGTATGTCTCGCCTTCAGGTCTCAGAGAGTATTCAGCATTTAATTGAATTTCATCAAGTTGGGGCCTATCAACTCGAGCATGGCAGCCCTGGATTTGATGGATCAATCGAAGGGCAATCGCGGTGGACTTATATTAAATATCGGATCTGTTGCAGGATTGGATCCACTGCCAAGTTTACCACTATATTGTGCTTCAAAGGGTGGTATCGTTATGCTTACACGATCAATTGCGGTAAGTCGCCAAAAAAATGTCGTATGCTACATGAATCTAAGCAATATTTTAACTTACAGGAGCGATTTGAGCAAACAGGAGTTGCATGCGTTACTGTCTGTCCGGGCCTAACCAATACACCGCTTCTAGATCAATTCACTGCTGAGGAAGTGAGTCCAGGTGCAGAAAGCATTTCACACACCTTGAGTATTGTGAAAAAACAAGCACCAAGTGAACTTGCTACAAATATTATTCAGATAATGGAGATGAATAAGAATGGTGCCGTGTACCTCTGTGATGTGGGTGAATGCAAGGAGGTATATTTTTCGAAATACTGGATTCCTCAACTCTAAATATTTAAAAAAAAAATGAATAAGTGAAACTCTGTTCGTGATGACGTGTTTTGGTAGCGACAGCAACCCAAGAAAATATATCGATAATAAAAAGAATATTGCAATCTGTGTTTGTTTATATTTAGTAATTATAGGTTGGATGTATTGACAACTAAGGACAACTTAGCTATGATCCGAGGAGTCCTCGACTCCGAACCTGTGGGACAGCGAAACAGAGACTGTGTCGCATTGGAGGCAGTTAGCCAGAGATCGCGCATGCTGGGAAGTCATGTTGGTTGGGGCCCAGGTCCACCCAAACTGTAACGCCACACAAAGGCCGGTTGTGTAGACAGAGTCTAAAGGCATAGGGCTTGTAAAAATATTACATCTATGGATTATGAATATCTTTTGGTGGCCGGGGTCAACACAGCACGGACCGAAGGCATAAAGTGTGAGGGTACACATTAGTTTTAAAGGCCCCGTGCTTTACTTGTAGATTCCACGAAATTGTAATTTCTGCTCCGTAAATAGGTGACCAAATGAATGTGGTTTTGAATGGGGACTATTAGGCTGGGAAGAACATTACACATACTCTGTGTGTCCAAAAGCAGGCGCGAGTGTAAACCGATGAACATTCCTGGCGAGACGGGTATTGCGGATGGATTCATACAATTGGCTAACTCACTTAAGCTTGTGTTAAAAAAACAAAGAGAGACACCTCAGTACGTCGGTGCTCAAGTGAGCTTATTGGCTCTGCGATATCATATACATATACCGCTGTTCTAATTCTATGGCAGAAGGGCAGGGTTGTGAGTCTTGAAACGAATATGAAAAGCTGAAGGCACTGTCATCAGCGAAGTAGCGAACAGGAGATCATTTATCAAAATTAAACAATTTCTGGGAGTCGGAACTGATTTTGACTGATGTAACTAATTGTGTGTCAGTATAATAGCGTTGCAAGTATACTCAAATGTAGTGAATTAAAAATGTTTTTTCCATTTGGGTCAAGTTTGGCAGAGAAAATTCACTGATACCAATGATAAAAAATCCGCTTAAGTTACTTCACCTACTTACTGGGAAGGAGCGGCGCACAGTGATCGATGTAGTACATCGTAGCTGGACATAATACAAAAAAAAATGTACTTCTCTTGCTTTAGCAATGGGAAGCTTTCCAATTCAATGTATAAATCTTTTTTTACTCTCGAGTTTGCCTTACGCGATAAGGAGTTTTTCTTAAAGTGGTATAGTAAAATAAAACTGAGGTATATATCTGAAGCAAGTATGCAAGAATATGCTATTGGTAAGTACTTTTAAATTGAGTGTATTTGTATTAATATAGTAGGGACGATTTAGTCGCTATGAACTAAATGCGGTGGTACTTTTTTTTACAAAAGACAAGCTAACTTTCTTTTATTTGTTGGTCCATACAAAAAAAGTACAGCTGAGTACAACCTCAAAACCTTGCTAATTTAAAGGTTGTATTATTACCTTAAAATAATGTAAAACTTAAGGGCCGACACTCAGCGCAACATACTTTTTTCTTCTCTTACAGTTACCAATACGTCCATTTCAGAGCGACAATTTCCTATACGGGAAGAATTTTTTTTATTTATTTTGAGTGCTGCTGCTAATTTACAGTACGTGATGTCGAAAGATTTAATATCTGTTCTTGATGAAGCTGATCATAAAAAATGCTTCAAGTATAGCAAAATGTTTGTATCACGCCTTTATAAAAACTACAAAGAGAAGAAAATATCACTAGAACGATTTTTAAAAGCTGAAGAGTGGTGGCTTGGCTAAGAATTCCAAATTCCATTGCCTGAAGTACATATGCCAACAGCTTCTAGACAAGGAAGACCTGAAAAAGAATTCCAGGAGTAGAGCCAAAAAAGGAAAAACTCTGCATGTTCATATAAGATTTATGGAAGCACTGCTACATATATCATACAAAATTGAAAATTAAAGCTGGCCGGCTAGAGGAGCTGAAGAGAAACTGGCAGACAAAAATAGAAAAGAGATTTTGCAAAATGTACTTAGATCTAAAGTGGGAATCTTAGCAGATTTTCGAAAACAATGTGGAGGAAATATGAATGACGGCAACACGGCCCGAACATTTTTTAAGGATCCAGCAAAAACCGCTGAAATAAAGGGTGGTTAAATTTTAAGGGCCGATGTTGAATGTGAACCACACCTAAACGTCAAGCTTTTTCTGCATTTCATTTGACATATGTCAATTTCAGACTAACTCAATTCGAACCATGAAAAGATATACAATCGAGCAACGCGTTAAAGTTATTCAGGCTTATTATGAAAATGGGCGTTCAAATTAAAATGCATATAGTGCAATTCGTGATTTTTTTGGTCAGCGTAATCGACCAAATGTAGCCACATTTTGATCGTTAACAAGCAGAATTGCCGCATTTGGGCGAATGATAATCCAAGAGTGGTTGTCGAAAAACCACAAAAAGTGACTGTTTGGTGCGGTTTATGGGCTGGCGGCATCATCGGGTCGTATTTTTTGCAAAATGAGGCCGGTCAGGCAGTTACTGTGAATGGTGTTTGCTATCGTGAAATGATAACGAACTTTTTATGGCCCGAATTGGAAGATATGAATGTGGACGATATGTGGTTTCAACAGGACTGTGCCACTTACAACACAGCTAACGAAACAATGGCTCTTTTGCGCTACAAATTCAATGGCCGTGCTATGTCACGTGATGGCGATGTCAATTGGCCGCCAAGATCATATGATTTGACACCGTTGGATTTTTTCTTTGGGGTTATTTGAAAGAATAAGTGTACGTCGATAAGCCAGCAACAATTCAAGAGCTAAAGGATGATATAATTCGGCACATTAACGGCATAGAACCTCAATTATGCTTCAGCATCATCGAAAATGTGGACCATCGGAGGTGTGCCGCCTAGGTCGCGGCGGCCGATATTCTGTTCCATACATAATTGAACCATACCAATATTATCATAATAAAAAGAAATAACAATAATTTCCTAAATAATTTGTGTTTTATTCAAAATCAACATCGGACCCTAAAATTTAACCACGCTTTAGTAGGCTTGGGCACAAGACTGGTAGAATGGTTTTCAATTGTGTTGAGGACATTACCATCAGGTTTGAAAATCGATACCAACGAACTTATTGTTTGGACACCGGAAAAGTATTTGTTTCCAAATATAATTGGTACAGAATGCCAATAAGTGTCCACAAAACTCTGTTGCACGGTGCTGACGTCAATGAAAGTGTCCCAATCCCCATAGGACAGCTTTCGGAAGATGTCTTAGAAGCTCGTCAAAAGGATTACAAAATTTTTCGAACCGGATTTTCAAGGAAGATGTCCCGAATTGCAACAAATACTGATGTGATTCACAACATGTGGACATCTTCAGATCCATGAATAAGCGATTTGAGACATCTACCAATCCGACATCACAAGGTACCACCACCTGAAGTTATGAAAATGATTTTAAAACATATTTCCAACGAGCAAAACAAAAGAAAGGTTAAATCCGATTTAAGTCCAGCTAATGACCCTAAATCGACCACTGTGCGGCGCGGCGATGCTAGGCGACACACTGTTGCAGTGGACAATTTGGATTTGGTGCGCTATATTTATTATACGCGCAAAAATAATCAAGATGTTACAGTCAACGGTGAGCGGTACAGAGACATAATAACCAACTTTTTCTTGCATCTTCAACATTCGCCAACATTCGACGCGTTTCGCCAAAATGCAGCCTGGCTTAATCTATCAAACGGCCTTGACACTCTAATCCACAAAAGAACATTATAGCATAGCGGGCAGATGTGCAGGGATTTTAACTTTAACAGGAAGTCGGTGTAGCAGCCTAAAGACTGCCGGACACAGTAGTCATATGCATTAATGTTCAAGCCATCAAAGCTATTACCTCCATGAGTTCAAATTCAAAACTTGTGCAGGTTTGGCCGAGCTGAGCTAGCATCGTTAGTCAGCTCATAATTTTCCATATCTTGGTACCAGGTCTAAGTGACATCGCCGGAAATGGGAAGACCCATGAACTGGCTAGGCAGGGATCTGCCCTTCAGTGCTCGCTTGCTGATGAGGTCCACATCTCACTACAAGCTGTCAAGGCAAATATCTCTATGCGCTTCCTTGATAGCAAAGCTCAGAGTACAACTATTCGGAAACTCTATTCTCCGTTGGGGAACTCGTCATGATACCGGTTGCGATTTGTACGCGACACTGGTCGATAGGGGATCATCCAGTCAAACTATGTATACCAAATAAAGCACGTTGTCGCAGCACCTGCCGGCCAGACAGCGAGCGCTTGGTAGACCCTTATTCAACTCACTTGATCACTTGAAAGACATCTTCCAATCATTTGTAAGTCCCATGTGTTTGCACTAGTGCACTGACTCAGTCAAAGAGTCGATAAAAAATACAATTGCGCATTTCTGAAATTTGCATTTCAGACACTCCCGAACGTGAATGTAAACTTGAGCAAGCGATTGATGCACACTACATGCAAATCTAGTCTTAGACCTGATGTCCAAGCAGTGTTCAGATGAGTTTTATCCAGCTTCATGGCTGAGATCAAAATTCATGCAGATCAAATCTAAAGAACGTTTGAAGTCGTATAAGCAGCCGAGAGTACCCGTGAAAGCAGTCACATTAAACACTAAATTTATGTATATAAACACACCCTTGAGAAATTCCTCAAGGTATCAGTTTTATTACAATACAATTCACATTATTCGAAAATGGTCAAGTATTGAAAACTGATTACAACTTGCGTGGATGCCAGAATGTCGTAAAAGCCACCTCATTGCATTCTCCCACATCACAAAGGTACACAGCACCATTCTTATTCCTCTCCACTATCTAAACGATATTTGTAGCAAGTCTAAGTAGGGCTTTGATTTCCCACAGCACGGAATATATGAGCAATATCCTTTGCATTTGGACTGATCTCTTTAGAGACGCAATGATCTAGTGGTGTTATTGTTACGCCTGGACAGACGGTGATGCATGAGACTCTTGTTTTTTCAAATTGTCCCTGTAAGTAAACAACACGATTCCTCCCTTTGAAGCAGAATAAATCGGTGATTCCGGAATAGGATCTAATCCTGCAATTAAAGCTATATTTAAGATGACTGCACCACGGTTGCCTTTGGATTGATCCATCAAATGCAAGACTGCCATGCTCGAGTTGATTAGACCCAACTTCATGAAATTCTATTAAATGACACTCTCTGAGACCTGAAAGCGAGACATACAAAATTCACACCGATAAGGATTTCTACATTAACTTCGTTGAAAATTCCACTGCCATTGGCCAAGATGTCGATGTGTCCCATCCTGGAGACCACCTCTTTCAAGCACTTCAAGCACTTGTCGATGCTTTCCTTGTAACGAATGTCGACTTTCAAGAAGAAGACATTTGTGGTCTGCTTTGCGAGGTCTTCATTCAGATCGGAGTTCTTATTCATATCCAATATGGCCAGGTTCTATATGAGATCGAAGGTTATTTATGGGATTTTTCTTATATGGATATGGAATACCGCAACATTTTTTTAACCAATTGCTTGCAGGTTTCTGAGCCGATACCACCACAGTCGCTGATGTAATGTTTTTTCCACTGAGATTCATCTGAGACGTAGAAGTCTCGGTAGCAGAAATCAAACTAACTTTCTGTGTTGTATGAAAGTAGAATAAACCACTCTGACGAGTCGAAATATATTTTTATATTGATAAACACATTCTCCAACAGGCTTACATGAATACGCGGGAACAGGCAAGCAATCTAATTTCCATACATCACATCAACTTGATACCATAAATGAATGCAACACCATAATAGAATTTTTATTCTTTACGAGAAGGCTGCGTCATTATGTCTGTATTTCGGCGTTAAGATATTGAATGAAATCGCACGATGGGCTAATTTAAGTGCATGTGGTGGCTAAAGCGAAGCGGTAGGTAACTGAGCGGTTGCATCACATTTAACATGAATATTTGGCCAACAAAATCGCACGATGGGCTAATTTAAGTGCATGTGGTGGCTAAAGCGAAGCGGTAGGTAACTGAGCGGTTGCATCACATTTAACATGAATATTTGGCCAACACACGGGACACACGGGATTTAAAGGAAAAATCATGAAAGTACATTTCTCCGGGGTGACGTGCACCAACAAAAGCCGCAGTGGGTCTGTCGGTCCACAAAGTCACGGACACAGTTTGTTGAGATGCGCGCGGTGTCCTTCACATCGTTTACCATTTACCTTTATTTAGTGAGGTTTTTCACAGTTGCCGAACGTCGGAAAAATTGTTTGGTCAAACCAATCATGAACGAACTCTCTCAGAACCCTTTTCGAGGTCTGTTGTATTCAGCTGGAAACAATCGGAAACAATGGCAGGAACAAAATGTAATTGCAGAAAGGCAAGATCGCCGTATACACTGACGAGTCAAAGACGAGTGCGGGTACAGACGCGGAGTCTTCTTTGATCTCTTCGAAAAATCCCTGGCACTAAGGGACGACTGCAGCATCTTTCAAGACGATATGGCTGCGATACACTAGGTGTCTCCCGAGTTGAGAGACCACAACGCAACTAAAAAATCGATCACCTTTTTTTTCTGATAGCCAAGCGGCAATAAAGGCCATAGCATCAGACATTCTGACATTGAAGCTGTTTAGACTGTGCAGACAATGCATCAGTAAGATAGCCTTGTTGAACTCGATGGCCCTTTGCTGGGTACCGGGGCATACTGGAAGCCAAGAAAACGAAAAGGCGGACAGCCTAGCGAAAAAATGATTCGGAGTTGGGGAAATCTCTAGCAACCTCGTATGCGTATACGCCGCTCATCTCTATAAGGAAATGACTAGAAGACGATCGAAACGGACGAATCCAAAAGTCGATGGCTTGGTCTGTGTATTGGAGTAACTTCAAGGGCTTATTAGCTGACGCTGAGCAAAGAGAGATCAACATGATTGATCGCTTTTGATTCAGATGCACGCATGCTAATAGGAGTCCTTTCCGGTATACATGCAATGCGTCTGCCAACAAAGAAAAGGAAACAGTTCCTAGAAAAGCACTTCTGCACTTAAACGGTGTTGAACAGAAATACCTCTAAAGATTCATATGTATATTGATCTGGTTGGTTTTGGGACTGAAGTAGGGCTCATGGTAGTAAACCATTCCCTATCAAGGGCACAATGGACCCAACACGTTGGGCTAAGTGAGCCACGGCCATAAGACCATCAAGACACCCATTTCCCACAGTTCGCTAATTGGCTTCTGAATTGGAAATGTTAACCGGGGATACAAACTTTGGCCAAAAGATCATCTTCTTAAACGAGGCCCAATTTTGGCTCAGCTAGAAAAATTGTCGTTGTTGGAGCAAACACAATCCACCAAGCATAAATGCTTTCTGTGGCTGGACCTCGACAACATCGATGTATCTGAGCTGTGGTTCTAACAAGACTGAACGCTACATCCTAAGGATCTAAATATTCAAGTGTCAATTCCGACTGCTAAAATCACAGTAGCGTCTTTTACAGTCGGGCGGCGATAAAATCTCTGAGCGAAGTCACTTCCAACTCAAATACTTCCCTGAATTGCCACCTATCCCTCAACGAGGTAGATAAATAAGTATTTTAGCATCCCACTTATGTGAGCGCCAGGGCACTGAATTCTGATGCGGCACTAGTTCTGTACTCTTTTTCTACCATCCATGGATATCGCTACTGCAAAGCATCTACTGAAGATTGAAAGGATTACTCATACAAATCCTAGATGGTTTACCGGCACTGGGTGACTCATTACAAAACAAATAATTATCATATTCTGACCTACTATTGATCCCAAAAGCTGACGTAGCCTGATCAGAATGAGCAGACAGAATCAGAATCTTCGAGCATTTATCGGTGGCATAACCGCTCAGTGTGCCATAGCAGCCAGATTATTTTTATTTTTTCGGGACACATTTCGATGTTTCAACAGAAATTACTATTTCTCAAAAGTTTAGTTTAGTTTAGTTTATTTTAGGGAAGCTTCATGTGATTTCTTCAACTTCATACTTTAGAAGATCCATCTGCTAAAAGTCCGTTCAACTGCTTGCTTACGCGGACGACATTGTGACGACGACGTGATTGGACGAACACAGCGAGCCGTCAATGAGGTTTTCTGGCTTTGAAGTGGAAGCGGCTAAAATGGGTCTGGCAGTAAATCAGGGCAAAACAAAGTGCATGCTGTTATCACGGCAGGACGCACAACATCGACGTGTCGGACAGAGCGTCATAATGGGCAGCAGAAACTTTGAGGTAGTCAAGGACTTCGTCTACGTCGGCTCTGCAGTAAACAGGGACAATAACACCAGTACCGAGATCAAGCGCAAAATTACTCTTGCCAATAGCTGTTTCTTTGGGCTCAAAAGGCAATTGCGTAAAATTATCTCTCGAAACACCTAACTGACTTTATGATAATCAGGGTGTTGATCATCCCTGTCCTGCTCTATGGCGCAGAGACATGGATGCTATTGAAGAAGCTCTTCGTTGTTTTGAGAGAAAAGTTCGATCGAATGGCACTACAATTTACATTTAATTCACACCCATGCACAAGGATACACAAGGATTGGAATTGATAATGATTTTACCAATGCGATTCGTGTACCCGGTGGTGTAATTGGTTGAGCTGTCCACAGGGTTCACAAACCGCCATAAGCCTTTCCTACGACGGTGTTAGTATGGTCGTTCCGTGCTAAAAACTTGTTAAATATAACACCCACATTATTTAATGTATCCACAAAATGAAGGAGGGAGTTATTTAAAGGGATTTGCGGAAAATATGACCATATGATGCAATTTTGTTCTTGATATAACCAGGCTTTTGGACTTATTAGGGTTTAGTGTCAATTTATTTTGCAAAGACCAGTCGAATATGCGATTAAAATTCTAATTAGTTTAAAACAACATGCAGCTTCGATAAATTTGGACATTATCGGCATAAATGTGTGTTGGGCGACTAGATCTGGTATCTAATTTATAAACGTATAGAGAAAATAAGAAAGGACGAGAAGAAAATCAGATAAGTCATTGTTAAAAAAACGGCTGGTTGCTAAAAGTAGGAATTTAACAGGAAAGAACCGAAAGTAATGTTGTAGTTTTTTTACAGAGCAATGAGCGGTCGACAGAGTCGAATGCCTTACAGAAATCTAGAAGTATTAAAATAGTTACTTCATCTTTATCTAAACGAGATCGAATATCTTCAACAACTTTTTCCATAGCAGTTGTACATCTGTGCTTTGCTAGGAAGCTGCCCCGGCCCAAACCAAATGAGCGCCCTGTGCAATGTCTACGTTTAGCGCCCCGCCCCGCCCCCCCTCCCCTTTCGCTGTTTTGGCAGTATATGTCGACATTACACTGGAGGTAGACTTTCAATACTTTTTATTTTATTAACATACGCTTCGAATAGGGATGAGAATGGTTAGCCCTTAACGAGAATCAAAGTACGAGTTTTAAAAAAAATATAAAAAAATGACAAACAAAAAACAAAGTGGATTTGCAACATGTGAAGGAGATATAGAAAATTAAACATAAAATATAGGCAGATTCCAGGAATCAACAACCTTAAAATAAGAAGAACTGCAGTAAAGTCAACCAGGAGGCAGAATATAAAGCTGCCAACTTAATGAACTTATGTGGGGTTTAAGTGTATCATGGTTCTCTTTTAGTCACCTTACCTACTTGCTATGATCACCTCATTTGCAGCACAGTTTTAGACCTGACAACATTATCAGATCTCGAAATCGTGTAAACATTGTCATAACTGAGAAGAAACAAATTTGAAAGCGCATACGGGCTAATCAACCGCAGATTGATGATATTTCATAATCTCAACAACTTAGTCACAGGTCCACAGTAGAAACCTGATAGTTTGCACTCCAAAGTTCTGCTATCGCTACATGAACCGGCTTATCGGCGACCCGATAAGAATATTACTTCCAATTCTATTTATGAAGTTTAACTAGCTGCCGAAACATTATTTATCAAATTTTGGGCTAAGAGCGAACGCGTGTATGGCGCTGGATGGTAAAAATGTTGTGTACCTGGGTGGGTGTGGAGGGATCGGTGAAGAGGCATGCAAGCTTCTCGTGGAACAAAAAATCAAGGTAAGTGTTGCAGTAGTTGCCCATTGCATTTGAAAATAACACGATTTATCTCCTAGGCCCTGGCTGTTCTTGATTTGAACGAAAACCCCGCGCTCATTGAAGGACTGAAGCGTAAAAATGAATCGGTGAATGTGTTCTTCCTCAAGGTCGACATATCAAAACCAGAGGATGTACGGAGTTGCCTTCAAGACATTGTGTCAAGGATGCAATCCATTGATGTCTTCATTAACGGGAGTGGCATTTTCGATGACTTGAACCCACGACGCACAATCGACGTGAACTTGGTAAGATTTGTCAATTTCATTATTGATCGTTCGCTAATCAGATTTGACTTCAGTTGGGAGTGATATACACCACACTGGGAGCAATTGACCTAATGGATAAGTCCAAGGGTGGAAACGGTGGAGTCATCGTGAACATCGCATCGGTAGCTGGCTTGGATCCCTTTGTTGAGGCTCCGGTCTATAGTGCATCCAAGGCTGGAGTCATAATGTTCACTCGCAATCTAGCCGTAAGTTCAGAGTACTCATTGAAATCGATTTGATCTGAATGACCTTGCCCTAGGATGGCTTTCATTTTGAACGAACAAACGTGTCACTCATTGTGATCTGTCCAGGAGTGACCGATACAAAGATCGTGGATCACTTTAAAGAAGAAGATAAATGTGGGCACGTGTCTTCGATTCGCAAGATGCTAGACGTGGTCAAGATTCAAAAACCCGAAGACTGTGCGAAGCACATTGTCAAAGCCATCGAACTGAACCAAAACGGAACGGTCTACGTGAGTTACGATGGACGACTGATGAAGATTCCAATTAAGAGTTGGTATTCACTTGCTAAATTGTGATGGAAATCCCACTTCGTAGCTTTAATTCAGTTGAGACCACTTGAAGGTTTTGATAGTAAATTTGTAATATACAACAGCCTAAAAATATGCTATGAATAAATGTACTGATGTGAAAATGAAAAAATATGCACATGTACTATGAGTACTTTGAGTTTTTATTCAACGGTCTCAAATCCGATACCGATCGTGCTGCCCTCGAAAAAATATTGACGAAGGACTCCTCGTCCGTAAACAAAGCAAAGTGTGACAAGTGCATTTGTTCTGATTTGGTAATAATTTCCAATATTGAATTGAGAGATAAGACGTTAAAAAGAGTACAGTGGGATGAAAAAGAAGCGATACGTGTTATAAAATAGATGACTGAGACAGAGGCCGTAACAATTCTATCCGCTTGTTCATGAAGTGCTCTCGCAGGTACGAGGTGCACAAACTCGAATGGAAAAATTGTCATATATCGTCCAGCGGTGGTCAGAAAATATGTGCGACTGACTAATTACTTACTTCCGAGGTTCAATGAGAACAAACAAATGGCTTCTATCATTTCCTCGACGCATAGTGATAAACACACGTAGTGCCAACAGAGGACCTACAAAGGAAGAACAAATTGGGCATAGCCAAGCAAGGCTGAATCTGCCCGTCATACTCCCTGCTACAGACCCTCTCTTATCGACACATATACCCATGGTTCACAGTCCCTTTTAAACCTGGAACTGAGTTCAATTTGTAGTTTAAGTTAAACGAGAGTATACTGTCGTTTAAACCTCAGTTCTGCGCCATTGTGTTTCTCTCTGAAATCATTTCCAGTGTATTCTCATTTCGCAGCATTTTCCGTCCTTTTTCCCCTTTGTTTGCCGATAGCACCAAAGACACACTGTAAAAGTTCAAAAGGAATGCACAAAACGCGTTTTAAAACTAAAAAGCACAGGAAATACATCGAAAGCCATTACAAATTGTAGCTAATACACGGACCAAATGGAAAGTGCTGCATTGTTTGATTTGTTTGATTGCATTACACAAACAAAGTTCAACAGAACTGCAGTTGAGATTTCACTGTGAAACCGGAAATGTTAAACCAAAAACTTGAACTCGGTTTAAGGTTCAAATGAACTTAAGTTTAAACTTTCACTGTGAAACTGGGCATCAGCAAAAGAATTATAGACGAAACTTTAGGCACCAGTTCTAAAAACAAGCCATTACCTGAAGGGGCACTCCCCACGCACACTTTCTGTGGTTACTAGTCATTAACGACTAAGACCGTTGTGTACGCCGACGAAGTGGCAAATTTCTCCCGACTCTTAGTGATGTAGTAGAAACTGCAATGAATACCCTATTAAGATGAGCGAAATCTTCTGGCATTGGAATTAATCCGCAAAAATGTTGGTCAGAGTTAGGCTTTTTTTCCCATTAAAAGAGTAATTCTGCAAGCCTCCCTAAAAACCATAGACATACATATTAACCTAAATCCAGAGACTTGCATGCCTGTGTGTCACACGAGCAATCAGCACTGTTCCTACAGCGGGTATGGACGCAATACTAAACATAATACCTCTTGACCTCTACATGTAGATTGCAATCAACCAATCCAGTGGCTGGCGCCCAAATTCCACTGGACATGCAAGTATACTACATATAGACCAAGCTGAAAGCGACTATATTTCTTCATTCCTTTACTTTGAAATACCCTCCGGGTGTTATTTCCAAACCGCACAAATGAACCCGTCAACAATTCGACCATCCAAGTACACACAGATGGTTCAAAGATGACACAGGCGTGGACGTTTTCTCTGAGTTGTTATACATGCACTGCTGGCCAACGATTAGTCCTGGGAGCCGTCGAAATCGATAGGATCCTGTCCTCCATTCTCCAACGTGATTCTGAGCAACGTTCATATATATGTAAAAAAATATGAACGGAAAGCAGAATCGCCGTAAAACGAACCGTTTATGAGAAATGGGCGATTTTTCAAATTAAAATATATTTAGATCACCATCTTCGACATGGTGTAAAGCTCTAGCTTTGGAATGACTAAAACAAATTATTCTGGCTCAGGAGGTAAAATATATAAGAGTCATCTTAGACCGCAAACTCCAAGTTCGTGTGGAAATGTTTACAGCAACTAAAGAACCTAAGTAGGAGTAACAGAGTAAAACTCTGTTGGATACCTGGCCATACAAATATAGAAGGCAATGCAATGGCCGATTCTCTCGCTAGGAAAGCATCGGAAAATTTTATAGGCCCCGAACCATTCTGCGCTATACGAGATCACGTCCTCAGGGAAGAGTTCAGAGAACTAGAAAGAAGGAACCGGGCATATACATGGAACAACTCTCATGGTATGAAGCAGGCCAAGAAACTATGGGGTCAACATAACCGCAAGAGACTTGAACCATGTATCAGAATGAGCAAAAACAACCTCCGTATCCTAACAGGCTTCCTAACAGGGCACTGTAAACTCAGGGAGCACCTAAGGTAAACTAGGAGTATCCGACGAAAGTCTCTACAGATTCTGCGGAGAATCTAATGAAATTGCAGAACATATACTGGGATTTTGTGCAGCGCTAGCCCACAAAAGGCAAAAGATATCTGGGCAAACACCTAATATCAGAAGAAGAGTTGAAGTCACAAGCCTTAAGTTTGCAACATTTCTGCATTAAAAATAGTATTCACAAGTGCATCATACGAGTTCAATATATTCTCGGTATCGAGGTGATGCTGTGGTTGTATGTATAAATTGACTTATTTATCAAGTAATACTATTATTTTAGTGCATTCATGTAAAATTTCATATAAATGTGATTATTAATTCGCGTTTTATCTCTAGTTAAAATTGTTAAATTGTTGATAATTCTCTTAACAATCATGTTCTTGAGATTAATAGGTAGGTAGGTAGGTATCTGGGCTTCCAGCGAAATCGCCAGCAAACTTAGACCATGTTGGTCCATTGTGATACCCATAGTCAGACTACTGCCACTGATCGACAACTCCAGTGATAGTGCCGTTAATTTAATCCCAATGGCAAATGGTGACTGGAACAGATTTGAAAACCAGATAAAGCGTATTAACTTTGCTTTCACTAGGATTTTAGAATTCGAACCGGGGACCCCTCCAACCAGGGGCAGGCACTCGACCAACTGCGCCATCCAGTCGTTTCTTGAGATTAATAACTTTCTATTAAAAAATTAAGTGCTGATAAACTAAACGAATGGGATCTTCTTAAATTCAAAGATAGAATTTTTAAAACTTTGTATGAATCCAATTTTGTGTTGGAAGACAACTGATTTCTATGCTCATAGTCTTTTAAAATTTGCACTTAAATTGCTTCATCTCCAGAAATTGAGCGTACTTTCTCGAAATGGTCATTAATTAATTCACACCCCCTTGAGGAATCGATTGTCTTTCGTACATTCTAAAAAGTTAATGTTTCTGTATGCCACTTTAAGAATGGAAGATAAGAATGTATCGTTTGAGGACTTCGACCAACTTTAACCAACTAATTACAATTAGTTACGCGTAAATACTAAATATATGCGTAACTTACTACGAGTAAGTTACGTTGTCCACACTGCTGCTGACACGTGTAATGCTCTCTTAAAGGACTGTAATTGACGCTGGCTTAAAATAAATGTTTGTTCGCGAAATCATTTCTTATATTGCATGCGGTTGATGATTGGACCAAATACGGCATATTTATTTATTAACACACCCGTTCAACCAGAAATGGTCTTTGTCGCTGAAGGCAATTTATCGATAAAAAAGGATCTTTCTTCAGCTTTCCTACTACCCAACCACCGTAAATTAGACGCAATGCCAGTTTCCATTGCATACGTTTTCCACGATGACATGGCATTGTTAACTGACCATCATTGACTTTGGTACATTTCACGAATCAAGCGTTAGCCGTCAAAAAGAGAACACTGAAACCGGTCAGCAAACTGCTGCAGAGAAGGCACAGTTTTACATCCGTACAGTATGAGTGTGTAAATGATCAGTCAGTTACAATATTAAAAAGTGTACTTTTCCGCCTGCGTGTACAATTTTATATATACCCTGAAACTGGATGCGAGCGAACCCATGTATATGTGACATTTCTTCCATAAATGCATGCATCGCTTGAGATATTTCACAAAACCCATCAAAGATTAACGTCGAAATTCGGCTGTAATCTTTCTCACGGCAAACATACAGAGCATAAGTATGTCAGCATACGAGTGTGTGTAATTGTATTTCTTCTTTGCGACCTTGAGGATTAATTGTGTTATCTGGAGTCAAACGATTTCACGGTTCGCGGCAAATCTAATCGCACTTAAGGAAAAAATCAAAACGGGTTTCATTCACTCATGCAATTGCCTGCAGCGCGGATGGCAAATGCAACTTATCTTCAAAGGCATAACACAAATGCGTAGCTCACAGTACCCGTTTTGGCCGCATAAACATAATGAAGTTAACTCATATTCAAGGCAGTTTCGCAGTTTGGCAGTTCGACATGCAAGGTACTTGTCATGGTCATTAAATAATTGTTATCGCAGCAGGTGACTCCTTTCAACTAAAGGGTATTTTGAATTGAAATGAATTGAAAACACACAGACAATTGATGTTATTATCTATGATGGAAAGAAACCGAGGTGTGCAGGACAATTCTATTGCGGCGAAGCAATAATCATGTCAACAGACATTTTAAGGCGGATCTTATCTGCCGCGTTGTGTGAACGCTTAGCCAGTCAACAACCTGGTCGGTCCATACGAATGTAGCTTTAGGCCCGGAAAATTCACCATCGAACAAACCCCTAGGGACAACACATCGATACCCACCTCCTTTTCATCGATTTTAAGGCCGCGTATGACAGCGTCTGTGATGCTGCTTCTTTGGGATAAGAAAACCATTTATAAACAAAGCCCTTACTCGAACAACCAAAGTGATCCTTTATAAGCACTGGACTCTATAAGGCATGGTCTTTGACAAAAGCGGATGAGGTTGGTCTTGGCAGCTTTGAAAGAAAATTTTTTGAAGGATGCTGACTTTGATCCTGTTTTCTGAAAAGGTGAGCCAGAAGCTACAACTTCTTGACAGGTACCCTGAAACAAAGAGTGTGTTTATTAGCACAAATTTACCATCGTCAGTGGGAGTGGAGATCCTTATTTATTTTGCCAAATCTACAGTGCGACTAAACATGGCATTACACCTACTTCCCATTAGCCTATTTGTCAAAGGCGTTGCGGCTATGTCGTCTCTAACTCTAAAAGAGTTCAATAATCTTAAATACAGAACTATCTGGCATTCTAACTTTATAAATATTGTCAATGTTAATACAGATTACCAACAGCCAATAACCCGCTCCCATAAGAGAGCACTGGTCAGAGCCCATAGTTGAGTCACAAAACTCTATTCATGTTTACACACATGACTGCAAGCAGGATGAGCTGGTGTACTGAATGCGAAGGCCTCAAAAATTGCTATAAACTGCACGAAAGACGCATCCGTTGACCATCCAGGACCCAGCGAAAAACCTGAAAAGCAGTTCAAACTGTAGATGCGCTACAGAAACTTTGTAGTAACAACATAGTCTCTCTCCTGTGGGCTCCAGTACACATTGGAGTCCAGGAAAACGAAACAGCTGACTAACTAGCTTAAGCCCTTAATAGCCCATTTTCACTCCAGCTTGACAGAAAAGAGACAACAAGCATTTTTGAAAGCAAACAGCAATTATTTTGCAAAGGATCATACACTGTCTGCGTGGAAGGAATATGTAGATACAAAAGCCGCTGTAGAACTCGGAAATGTTTGCCAATAGCACAATGCCCGGGAACCTGCAATCGGGTTAGGTTAGGTTGGAGTTGCTGAGTAACACTTAGGCCAGAGTAGGCCTGTTGTACTACCACAAGGATCTTATTGATCCTGATCCGCAAACACTTTAGAGCTTTGAATGAAGTGATGTAGATGACTAATACTAATATTAGTTAGCTCTGTCATGTCGTTGAAATACAAGGCGCCTAAGTGGGAATCTCCGAAAGGAAAGGGCATTGCAATTACATAGAAGGTGTGCAATGGTCTCCTCCTCCTTGTCTCTGCAACTTCTACAGAAATCGTTGTAGGGGATACCTAGCCTAGAGGCGTGAATACCGATGGGGCAGTGCGCGGTTATAACACCGATATAACAAGATTGTTTTGTGATGAGGCACCCAGTTCCAGTAGACCATCTACGTTTGATGTGAGTAAGCGTTTGAAGCTATAGTAGATGTTTCGCAGTAGCGATAGGCATGGACGGCAGCTCTCCATCCGGAAAGAGTGTTAAGGTAGTACCCTTTCTAATGAGTTCGTCTGCTTCGCAATTCTACGGTTACAGGTAGAATGTGTACATCCTTCAGGTTCACCAACGGCTATGAGGCGACGTCGTTTCGGTGTCTAAGCTCAGTCATTCACTCAATCAAGTTAGGGGCCTCTTTCATTTCCAATGCCGCCCTCATGTTTCGGCAGAGGATCACCGTAGTTGACAAGTATCTTTCAGTGAAGTTCAATTAACATAAGCTGAGTAGTTTCAAAGTCAATCTGTGCTCAGTGAGATCATGGAAAGCGTTATGAGCAAAGTAAGTACCTGGGCTAGAAAATGCGGCTAGGTATCCACACTCAAGCAAAATGGAACTGATGCTCTTCACCACAAAAACCTAAATACCCACCGTCCCTTCCCCGTCTCAACGATCTCTTTCTTGCAGCGCTAAGTACCTAGGTATCACCTTAGATCCCAAACTCAGCTGGAAACTAAACGTAGACCAGAGAGTTAAGAAAGTATGCATGTATACGACGGTGGTTCGCCTGATTCTAACAAATGGATCAATAGTATGGCGGCCGGCCCTTAAGGCGCTCTAGGTTCGACTTCGTCCGGCGCTTTGAGGGTAATGCAAAATCGTCTACATTAAAAATACTACATCACACATCGCCACCAGTCTTTCAGAGTCTTGGCGCAGGACATCAAATCCCTATGGTCATAGCACCATCCTAGATCTGATACCGTGAGACCTTGTTTCAACTTCAACAGATTATATGGTTCTCAGACTTAATTTAAAAAACGGCTTTAACACCCGAATCTGCGAAGAACGAAGTAGGATAGCAGGCAGGTTCAGGATGCATGGCTCTAAGATGGGCTGCGGAGTCTTTACGGTTATGTTCTTGGAATTCCTGAATATTTCCACAGTCGGCAGTGTATTCCAGGCGGAACTATTTGGTATTCGGAAAGGATGCCGCCTAGACAAAGTACCTACACCCTAAAATCTTGATATGGCAGAAGGTTGGCATATGCGTTCATAGCCAAGCAGCCATCAAAGCTATAGCCTCTGCTGCTTCATATTCGAACCAGGCGTAGGATTGCCGCCCTGAGCTATCATTGTTAGATAGGCAGCTCAAAATGTCTCTAATCTGTGTTCCAGATCACAGTGGGAAACTTACTTACTTATCAGGCCGACTACCAATGGAGGTTTCGAGCCTGAATAATTGCTGCCTGCCATCGTTGAACGTCCAGTGCACGCTGATTTCAGTCCAAGCTGTCTTGCATCCGCGATTACTTGGTCTTTATACCGGAGATTCGGCCTTCCTCTTCTTCTCGAACCAGGAGGCTCGGATTCGAAGACCCTCTTTGCTGGAGCATTGTTGTCCATGCGCTCGATGTGGCCGAGCCAGTGCAGTCAACGGATTTTTGCCTTCCGGACTACATCCACATCCAGGTACAGCTCGTAGAGTTAGTGGTTATGTCTTCTCCTCCATTCGCCTTCCTCCACAGGACCGTATATCCGACGTAGAATTTCTCTTTCGTAGGTACCAAGAATCAGCTCTGCAGTTTTGCTTAGCGTCCAACTTTCGGCTCCATAGCAAAATAAGAGTTTTGTAGAGCATGATTTTGGTCCTTCGAGTCAGGAGGTTTGAGCCCAGTTGTTTTGACAAACCGAAGTAGCACCGGTTGCCAAGGGCGATTCTAAGACGGATCTTCACTGTGACGTCGTTTGTGGAGTTCGCGTTTTCCCATGGTAGACAAACTCATTTACTACCTCGAAGGCGTCCCAGGACATCAGCAAATCAGTGCTCGCTTGCCGTCGTCTCTAATTGTTTATCTTTAATTATAACAACTAGTTAGTTTCGCGCAACTCTGCTAAGAACCACTCGCCGTTGACTGTAACGGCTTGATCATCATCATTTCAAGTCCTCTGTGAATGGTAGCAGTTGGACGAGCTTTCGACATATCGTGCCTCTAGTGTTGCTCCGTTATTTCGCACATCACAGGACATCGCCTTGCCCACACTAAGTAAGTTCATCTCTGAGCATAATAGAACAACGAGACATCCCAACATCACCCAACACAATCTGACAACTTTGCAGAATCATGTCAAAACTAGACATAGCGCAGTACCATGCTGGGAGCATGTATAATTTAAATCAATTCAACTTCCCTCAGTACTCAGTACATCTTAACAGGTTTTCCTCCGCATCACCAGCAAATCCGATTTGTCATCCCACGGCCGCCGTACGTCAGAATATAATTTTTCTTTGTCAAATTTCGTGCCCAACTCAGCGCACAAAGGCCGTGATCGCCCTTCGACCATAATCACTGCATCTGTTTAAGAGTAAAACTAAGACTCCGGCCAAGGTTACCAATCAAAGAGCACACATTTCTTGTTTCGGCTTCTTCGTTTTGTATCAATCTTGTTTGACATGGCTAGATGTTATCAAACGGGTGCTTAGCTCGATGGTCGATTACGATGTCGGGTATAAAAGTTACAATGTCGTTCCCAATCGATACCAGTCAGCGTATTCTTTGATCACAAGTCAGTTTACTACCGTAGAAGAGCCAAAAATGATGAGATTCGTAAGATAAACACTTTTAAGTATTCGATTTGAATTTGTAAGCATTTTGTTTGTTTGAAGGTAACTTTGTTTGCCTGCATTGCTGTGGCATCAGCAGGACACTTCGAACATCACTCCTTAGGCCAACCTGTCCTCTTGCATGGCGGTCCAGCCTTGTCGCATCACGATCAACTTCACTCAACACATCATGGTGGCTCCCTGCGCTCGGCACCATTGGTTCACTCAGCACCTCTTGTGCACTCTGCGCACGTTCTTCACGCAGCACCTTTGGTTCATTCGTCTCCAGTTTTAGCACACCATTCGGGACAACACCACGCTGCACCACTGCTCCATTCGGCTCCAGTTTTGGTACATCACTCCGATCCACACCATGCTGCTCCAATCCATTCAGTTCCACTCGTTCACTCCGCTCCTTTGGTTCACTCTGCGCCACTAGCCCATGGCGGTCATGGTCTCTACGGTGGACATCATCACCACTAAACTCCAGAAATTATCTCAATTAGTTTTATATATCCATTTACTTTCGTTCGAATTAAATAAAAAGCCTTCAGTTCTTAATTTTTAAACAAGTGTTTCTGTACAAATTTATGGCGATTGCACAAGAAAGACGAGTGTGGGCAATATTGGCTTCGGACTAATGTGACAGCGATCTGGCTGCACAAAACGCGTTGCTTGCTGGTCAAATGTTCCGTTGCAGGCCAGGTCATATTTGCTACAAACTTCAAAAGTCAACCACCCATCAAATAGTGTCCCCTGACTCGTATTAATAAAGGGTGGTTAAATTTTAAGGGCCGATGTTAAATGTGAACCACACCTAAACGTCAAGTTTTTTTCTGCATTTCATTTGACATTTCTCAATTTCAGACTAACTCAATTTTAACCATGGAAAGATACACAATCGAGCAACGCGTTAAAGTTATTCAGGCTTATTATGAAAATGGGCGTTCAAATCAAAATGCATATCGTGCACTTCGTGATTTTTTCGGTCAATTTAATCGTCCTAATGTGCGTACAATCGGAAAAATCGTGCAAAAATTTGAGCAAACCGGGTCTGTAGGAGATGTGAAAACACCAGTGCATGCTCGTACTGCAGAAAATATTGCTGCTGTTCGCGATAGTGTGGCTGAAGAGCCGCCCACCTCAACTCGTCGTCGTGCCCAACAAGGTTCAATTTACTCAAGAACTAAAGCCTCTTGACCATTTCAAGCGTCGTCAATGGTCAGAATGGTGGCAACAATTGGCAACAGTGGATGATCAATTTTCGAAGAAAATCATCTTCGGCGATGAGGCACATTTTCACCTCAGTGGACTCGTCAACAAGCAGAATTGCCGCATTTGGGCGAATGATAATCCAAGAGTGATTGTCGAAAAACCAATGCACCCACAAAGAGTGACTGTTTGGTGCGGTTTATGGGCTGGCGGTATCATCGGGCCGTATTTTTTCCAAAATGAGGCCGGTCAGGCAGTTACTGTGAATGGTGTTCGCTATCGTGAAATGATAACGAATTTTTATGGCCCGAATTGGAAGATACGAATGTGGACGATATGTGGTTTCAACAGGACGGTGCCACTTGCCACACAGCTAACGAAAGAGTGGCTCTTTTGCGCTACAAATTCAATGGCCGTGTTATCTCACGTGGTGGTGATGTTAATTGGCCGCTATGATCATGTGATTTGACACCGTTGGATTTTTTTCTTTTTGGTTATTTGAAAGAAAAGGTGTACGTCGATAAGCCAGCAACAATTCAAGAGCTAAAGGATGAGATAATTCGGCACATTAACGGCATAGAACCTCAATTATGCTTCAGCGTCATCGAAAATTTGGACCATCGGATGGAGGTGTGCCGCCGAGGTCGCGGCGGACATTTGGCCGATATTTGTAAGCATGCAAGTGCCTCATAACAATCCGCTTCATAACTAATTTGCGTTCATGTCCCTAAAGAACAAGACAAGATCTACAATAGCAAGGATGATTTTTTAAAGATCCTCGAAACATTTCTCCTTTCCAAACAAAGTTTTCTAAAAGGTAGGTCGAAAACTACGAACCGTACTAAATGTGTCTTAAGCAGAGATGGCATACTGAGTGGTAGTTATCTGAATAAACTACAAGACCGAGATGTTTCATTCACTACCTACTTTTGATTCGTGTGACAATACGAGTACATACACAGGAAACGTTAAACTTCAAATGTAATTTCCAACTAGTGGATGACGGAAAAACACAAAACGACGAAGTAGGAGTTAAAACATGACAAATTCAAGCTTAAATAAAAAAAAAATGCTAGCTTAATATTCTTCTGATTTATTTGTACCCTTCATTTTAAAAGTCTTTGGAATATCCACAAGTTTTTTTTCGAACATTCCTGGCTAAACCTATTTCGGCCACTGTGATAAAATGGTGTTTTCACAAACGCCAGATTTATAAAGGAAGGTTCATTAATGCAGATATACGATCATACAAACTTAGGTGACTGTTCGTACTGTTCAAACGTACTGTTCAGTAGTTTATCGATGTCGGCCAGATTGTGCAGTCATTATTTTTTGACTGCAAAACGGGTCGATTGGAAGAAAAATATTTTGTTCTATTGCAAGACCGCACACACACATTCTGCACCGTGTGTGTGTTCAAAAACGCATGAGAAAATAAATGCTAGTGCAGATTTCCGACTTTTACTTTTTCACAAACACAACTGAACTGACGTTAAATTGGGATCTCAACTACATTTTGACACTTAGCTCTACGACTACTAGATTTTGATGCTGCATTAACTACCCAACGACGTAGCAGACATAACAAATGTAGTTATTCGAACAAATATACATTTCTGCCATCTCTGGTCCCAAGCATTATGCGCATTTGCAGACGGCACAAAAGTCAATGTAGTAGCCACCGACTTCAGTAAAACATTTGATAAAATTGCACACCAAGTCATATTGAAACTGACAGACCTAGATTTCTTCCGTTAAATCCTATTTTGGAAGCAGAGGATGCGAAGATACTTTCAGATCGTCTATGTCCAAGCTCAACGTCAGCCACCTAGGTCCATTAACTTTCGTACTAACTACCAACGACATTGACCGTATTGTCATGGACTTCCTCTGTCTGCGGTATGAAATTCTACTCATTCATCTCCTCTGCCTCCGACACCTACTCTCTTCATGATGACCTAAGTAAATTCTCTGTTGGCTGTTAAAAAATTGTCTTCAACTTAACGTCAGTAATGTTGTCATTCCGACTACCAAATCACTGTAGCGTTTTTCAGGCAGTTACTATAGCAATTAAGGAAGCTCTGTCCTCTAAGAAGCAAAATGTAGTATCGTGCATAGATATTGTCATCTGTTCCGACAGCCAGGCAGCGATCAAATGTCTGGGCGCGATCACTTAACAACTCAAAGACTTCCCTGAATTGCCGCCTATCTCTCAACGAGAGGACCAAGTATTTTAGCATCAAACTTATGTGTGTGCCAGGATATTGTGACATCCCACATAATCGTGAAGGGGACGATCTCGCCAGAAGGGATACTAGTTCGGTACTTTTTCCGGATGGAGACATACCATACATGCATATCGCTACTGCGAAGCATCTACTAAAACTTGAAACGGTTACTCACATTAATCATAGATGGTCTACTGCCACTATGTGCCTCAGTACGAAACAGCTATGGCCTACCATAGATCTGAACCGCTCACGCAGCCTAATCAAATTGCGTAGACTTAACCTCAGAAGCATTATCGGCGTAATGACCGGGCATTGTGCCATGGTACACATGACTCTAGATTAGACCTCCTCTATAACGACTTCAACCATGAACTATACGGGCGTCTACCGGTTTAACGCCTAAGTTGGCTGGGCCATGTAGAGCACATGGTCAACACTGTTCCAGATCCGAAGAGTCTTCGCCTCGAACCGCACGGAACCGATGGTGCACACAAGTGGAGAAGGACCTCAAACAACTTGGTGCTCGAAATTGGAGGCAGCTGTTCACTGTTGACTTGTTGACTGTGGCCCAGGTCCACCCCGGACTGTAGCGACATTAGAAAAAGAAGATAACGACTTCTGCAGATGCTGTAGAGACGAAGAAGAGGAAGAAACTATTGCACACCTTCTATGCAATTGAAGTGCTCTCTCCACCCGTAGAAAACGTCACTTAGACGCCTACTATTTCAATAATTTGACAGAACTAAATAGCATCAGTCCTAGTCCTCTGCTGCATCAAAAGCGCTAATTGGTCCGCGTGGTAACACAACGGTCCTAATCTGGTCTAAGCGTGACTGCTGCTACTAGCACCTAACCTAACCTACCGTCAGTAAATGTCAATCCATTACATACTCCCGCAAATCGCATGGAAACTATTTTCTCTGCAACGAACTAGTCAATTCAGCCGCTAATTGAAACACAAAATCTCTGTATACTTCTTTTGTTAGACCCATTCTCGAATATGCCAGCCAAGTATCCTCACTTTGCGGTCCACACTCGTCCTATTGAAGCTGTACAGCGCAGGTTTCTATGTTTCGCTTTGAGACCATCGCATGACCGCCAATCTGCTCCTCCTCCACCAACTAGTTACTGGTAATACAGACTGCCCCGCGCGTCTCGAATTGATGTTTCTTAGCGCCAAACTTCCTAGGTACACAGCGAAATAGGATCCACATCGTACTAATTACAGCTCAATCGACTGCCGTCTCACGAAAACCTCTATTCGCATCTACCTTCATTTCTGTTATTTTCTACCCTAGTCCTGTATATTGCCGTCTCCTTCCCAGAAACTAGGTTATGCATTATTTCTTATGTATAATCTAAACCTATTAAATTGAATGCTTCTATTAAGCTTAATAAACTATAAGCACGTACTAGAGTTATCAGGAGTGACTGGTGAACTTAGTCTAGGCGGAATCGTTCTGCAGCCATCACATGGTTGTCTCACCTCAAAATTTATAAACGTAGCTGTAGGTACTCTGACCAGTTAAGCTTTAACCAAAAACCATTCTGTTGCCACACAAAACATCCATAAAGGATGATATATCGCAATCCCCTGATCAATCAACAGTCATCCACATTGATCCCATTGATAGACGGCAAACTATTGAAGAATATTGGAGGCGTTTTGAATAAGCAATCAAACACTGATCGAGCTGGGTTTGTCGACATCTCCAAAGAAAGGCCCGTAAATTGACACAGAATGCAGACAGTCCCATGCAGCGAAGTTAGAACCCACACGGCGAAGTAGCTCTCCGTTGTAATCTTGAAAGTACCTGGCTAATAGATCTGATTTAGAGCATGGTCGAGGAGTCGATTCGCTAATAATGATAAACCATTTACTGCGCATGCGTAGAGGCATAGGACGTCGAATAATTCATTGCAATGACTGCTGTCGTATGCGGCTAATAAATGGATGGCATGCATTGATTTTGAATTTGCTAGTCTTCTCCAGGATTTGACTGTTTGTGAATATGTGATCTAAAGTCCTGACGCACTGGTCGGTGCGTTAGTCGTTCACACAGTACGCAGGGCAGCATGATGTTGGCGACGTCGTTGCTACTACCCAAGTTCCAACAAATTTAAAAAAATCGAATAGACACATTAATTGTTGTTTATGAAGTTTTTACAGCCCGCATGAATTTGAATCGGAAATTACAAGCCTCTCCAACTATGACGAGCTGTGAGTACTTATATCAAGTATTCTTCAAGTTGAAGCTAAGCTTATTATTGGAAATGTTAATTTATGCACACAAGATCAAAAGTAATCGCTGCCCGCAATGCGAGGCACATCAAATTAAGTCAATACCCTCCATCAAGCACAACAACACGCTACGCCCAGTTTACTGACAGCATCTACAACGCTTTTGTCTTCAACTAAATATTAATTTCAAGCTCCGCTTCACTATCGTTAGGCACTTGAACTTGAACTTCACCACACCCATCCGCCAGATATACTCACACACATTACCGACTGACCTTTAAAGACTGTTACCAAGGTTTTAAGTCAGTGATTTCTATTACACAACGTTCATTCGGCGGACACAAACCTTCGTACATGTGGACTTATGTTGTGCTTAAGACGATGATCAGTATCTACTTCGGTCGTTTTGACAAGGCGGGCGATTAGCTTTTCGTTAAACTTCGACCAGAGTTGCGTCGACGACGTGCATTGGAATTAAGAAAAAGTGACTTGAAAAGAAACCGAGGATGACACACTGTGTAGTCACTTGAATCGTCGACAATCCCATCTACTTTAGATAACCAGTTTGAATTTTCAAAGAATGGGCGGAGAATGACCGACTCCATTTGGTTGTTGAGATTATTGCAAAAGTAACCCTCTAAGTGCAGACATATGCGAGATGGATGTCAAAATGACTCATTCAATTAAATCTTCGATTTGAGATAGTCACAAAGGAAGACGTCTATATGTCCAAGTCCAGGGCCATATGTATGTTTAAGTCGCAGTAAAAACCAAGTGATTCTGTTTGCATTTAATCTACATGGACAGCTACAGTGGCCACAGTAGGGCAGAGGGTAAGTGCGTCGACGAGAGCGAAGATTGTAAAAAAAAGTGTACGAAAAACGTATTTTAAACCGAAAAGTACGATTCAAGATGGATAAGATTGGCTTAGAGTTAGAATTATGAACAATTGTTAGACATCTAAACCAATTAAGTATTTGTTGTCTGTAATGCAAGGAAATTGAAATATTATAAAAGAAGAGGATTATGTATTACTATTCCATACAACTGAAATTACAGAACTTATCCCTTAATACAACTCATTGCTATACTCCTCGAATAGAGCGCCAGGCCATCGGAAAGACGATACTACTTTTTCGTTATTTCGCAGCTTTTTATCCGGAAATGACGGCCAAACTAGTGACCCACAATTGAGGATGAGTCTGTGTAAGACCATATTATCATAAATTGAATAGTAGATCCTTTATTTACTTCTCAAGACGAACCTGGGCTAATACTGCTATTGTTGTTGATCCGAGTAGTTTTCGTAGCCTCCCATCATTGACGCTGTTTTCTGTCATCAAGACTAAGTTTGCCTAGGTCCGCAATCAGGATCGATCAGGCCTCTCCTTCTCGAACTAGGCAGCTCGCATTCACACATTGCATTTCACACAGAACCGAATATTTAACCAAGGAAGAAGGCATCAAGAATGAGCTTTGCAGTTCTATTGATCGTCCAGCTTACGGCAGTAAATAACAAGTTAGGCAGAAAGTATTTTGAAAATCATAAGTTTGGTACTTCAAGTCAGAAGTTGAACTCTTTTTTCAAGAGAAATGTTTTGTCCCTTATTTACATATTACGGTCTTGTAAGTTGTTGCATGTGACCAATTTTTTAGTTTATTCTTCTTTGGCTGGCTTGTCCCTAAACAACAAGACTGTCCAGTTGGTATTACCTATTGCTAACTATATCTAAATTGATTAAAGTGCTTCTCCATTTGTTTACGTTTACTTAAATGCAGGCGTCTCCTGTTGGGTTCTTCCTACGCTGGAGCTACTAGTAGGGGTTTGCAACCCATTTTAGCAAATTCAGCTACTGTCATAATTCACGACTCCACTTCTTTCGAGTCACTGACAGCGCTCAGAAACTATTACTGCCTAGAAATAATTCCGCCGTTCATTGCTGGCATAATACTATAGGTGCCATTAATTCGTGATAGAAAAATAGCAGCATAACATGAGTGTGTGCTGTCTCAGGGGGAACATCGGACTGTCGCACCACCTATGTTCAATAAATGAGTGGCTGTTTTGACGCGATTTTTAACCAATTTGATATCACTAAAATTTCTTCACATGCCGCACAGCTGAAAAAACAGTCTATTGTGCAGAAAGTAAGATAGGCGAACAAAGCCATTTAATACAAACTGTGTGGAGGGTCCGAGCCTGAGCAATTGCTGCCTTCCATCGTTGACGTTTCTGTGCACGCTGCTTCCAGTCATCAAGACCAAGCTGTTTTGCATCCGCGATTACTTGGTCTTTATACCGGTGATTCGGTCTTCCTCTTCTTCTCGAAACCACAATTCTCGAATTCGAAGACCCTCTTTGCTGGAGCATTGTTGCACACGCGCTAGATGTGGTCGAGCCAGAGCAGTCGACGGATTTTTGCCTTCCGGACTACATCCACATCCTTGTTCGTCCATTCCTCCATTCGCCTTCCTCGCAGACGTAACCGTATATCCGACGTTGAATTTTTTTGTCGTTTGCGGAGTTCACGTGTGCCCTAGGTAGACAAACTCCTTTAATCCCTCGAACTTGTGTCTGTCTATAGTGAACTTTTTTCCAAGGTGGTGTGTGACGGGACGTTTTTTGGTCGACAGCATATATTTTGTTTTGTTCTCACTGACCTTAAGACCAGCTCTTTTCGCCTGTTCTTCAAGCGCCAGCACCGTATAAGCCTCCACTACGGCACGTTGGGAACGCGCGACTATGTCGATGTCATGGGCATACGCCAACAGTGGGATAGACTTGTAGCAATATCCTCTCCAGTACCAGATTGAAGAAATCACACGACACGACAATCCAGAGCGGAACGGCTCGGAAATCTTTGAGTCGAACTTCAAGGTGCATCGCGTATGTGTTAGCGTGCAGCGACTCAACCGGATCAGTTTTCCCGGGATCCCATAGCATCGAATAGGTCTTTGCGATGAATGCTGTCGTATGCGGCTTTGAAATCGATGAAAAGATGGTGCGTATCGATTTGAAACTCGCTAGTCTTCTCCAGGACTTGCTTTAGTGTGCAAATTTGGTCTATAGACGATTTGCCGGGCCGGAAGCCGCACTGGTACGTGCCGATTAGTGCGGTGCAAAACGGCTTTAGACGTTCACACAGTACGCTGGACAGGATCTTGTAGGCGACGTTGACCAGGGATGTCCCTGTCTATAGTTATTGCAAGAGGTAAGATCGCCTTTTTTATGGATGGGGCATATGGAGCGATATTCCAGTCATCGGGCTTCTTCTTCTACAGATGATCTGCTTTGAAGAGTTCTGATGGCAGGCCATCTGAGCCTGCGGCTTTTTTTTCTTCTGCCTTTTAATGGATGTGCCGCCTTTTTCAAAGCTAGGTGGGAGGACTATTTCATCGACTGGAGTTGGGATTTCTTGATTCCCTATCACTCTCTCCTGGTAAAGTCCGTTAAGCAGTTGATGGAAGTGCTGCTTACACACGTCCAGTAGATCCGAGGCAGTTTGCTCTCTCGTAACGGTTTGCGTTTTTTGTTTTATATGGGCGAGTTGTTAGCCCTTCGCACAACCACAATGGAGTCGTTGCATACATTGATTCACCTCACAACGGGTGTTGTGGAGGCTATCCATGGGGCGCCGCTAAGAGGCTGTATGTCAACTTTATCTATGCATCGACAAGGATCGTTTGCTGGCATGCCGCCAAGTTGGGAGCTATCAGCAACTTTGCCCTGTGCGCACAGAGTTTAAGCCTTACGGTCATCACAATTGATCTCCTGAGCAAGCAATTCAAGCCGTTCGCGGAACGTTAGACGTTATAGTTAAATTTATTTGTGTCCGAAAGGCTGAGCTGAACCTTGTCGGCCCAATTGAGAGATAATTTCGGTTGGATCGTGCGATGTGACGCATTTAATCTTTTTGTGGGGATACGTTAAATCACTCGTCTACGTCGATAAGCCAGCGTCAATTATAGCCATGGAAGACAAGTGACTCACAATTGGACCCTCACATGGAACACCTAAACCGTAGTCGTGGTCAACATTCCATCTGGGCCATCCAAGTGTTTCACGAAAAGATGGAAGTCCTTTGAGAGACGGATATGAAATGCATCAAAAAACATCAGCGCTAATAGGTCCAATAATCGCACGCAAAACTTTTCTCTCTAAAAGCTTCTTATTGTCCATGCCTCTGTGCCGCAAGCAAGGCTGAGATGACTATTGTATGAAGTTCACTTGAGGAAGAGCGATTACAAAGAGCTTACTGCATTCACATTCATTCAGTAACAATGGGCAGAGTAGGTATATAATTCGACAGGAAAGCCAATATTCTACCAAAAAAAAAATTAATCTTTTAAATTGCTTCAAGGCCCGCGAAGGGTGGTTTATTTTATAATCGGTGGTATATTCTTTAATGGTGGAGGGATCCATGAACACCATGAACACCATGAACTGAGTGAACCACTGGAGCGGCGTGCAAGACATGGGCGCTGTGGACAGCTGGAAGTGCGTGGACGGAGCTGAGGACTGGCAAGGCTTGATGAACATGCGACACGACTGGGACGGCATGGGCTACAGAGCCGGCGTGCAGAACGGGAGCAGCATGGACGACGGGAGAGGCATGGACGATGGGAGCGGCAACATATGACTTGACAACGGGAGCAAGGACTGGGGTCACAACAGTCTTGCTGTGATATTGAGTCTGGCTCTGGTGGGAGATAGCACTGGGTGCAGAGTGGATGGTGGCTCCAACAACGACTGGCTGAACAACTGAGTGTGTGCTCAACAAGCCTGGCTTGGCAGCGACCACAGCAGCAACGGCGAGAAGGACGACCTGGAAAAGATGACGGATTTGAATGAGTAAGGAATTCACTTCACCAGCATGTCTATCCACTTACGAATTTGAACATGTTGAAGATTGTTTTTGTTTTGTTTTAGTTACTTGCAGGCAAAGTACCAACTAACTGATGCTGGATTTGAGCACGTCGGTAGCTTTTATACCACATCTATTCTCTCAATGCTACAAGTCTGGTTTTGCCTTCCACTTAATGACCACAATTCGGGGCGGGACATTCAACACTCTTTTCCGATCATATCGCATACAATCGACTATGGCGGTCATTAAGTGTGAATTTACTAACCAACGTTCACCTTGAAAAGTACGAGTACATAAGTCTGTAAGCGGCCAGACATAAAATGTGTGCATTTGAGCTGAAAGACGGATTATGCACACACTCCCGAAGAGGAATTGTCAAATCTGACGTAACAACCTGTATGTACTTACAAAGACTTGTACGCACTCAAACATGCTCATTTTCATGTGATTTTGATAAGAAAAACAACCCTGTACAGTGCCGAAGCCTGTGCATACTCGTTTTATTTTTGTGCTTAACGCAGTAATTATAACGGATTGTTAAAAATGTATTCAAAACGCTGTTGGGTAGGCCAGCACATGAAAAGTTTTATGACCAAAGTTGCAGATCGGAGTTAGTGCTTGTTTTTCATCTTTCAGGTTGCATAAAAATTATATGTCAAACATGTGCCGACTCATTTTGGACACTGGAAGGCAACACTTATTAAATATCTCTTATTGAAGGAAGATACAAAAAACTGAGATGTAAGATCAATGCATAGTAAATTCAGAGATTCCGTCTAGTTTTCCATTCTTTGTTGTTCTATCTTATGGTGCCCAACGTGACCTGAGAGTTTGTGAAATGCTTCAATAATCGTGCAACTTCTGAGGACTTTATCTTGGCTTACTTCTTCTGGAAGCCACATACACAAGTTTTACGGAAATACCGGCTCGGGGCATCATCTTAAACGCGTTATTTCCGAAGGTTATCACCTTGGACTCTAGATAGCCCCATTGTTTGTTGTTATTTTCCTCCCTTTCTTACACTTACTCCTGCTTAACAGTGTTCAAAAGCTGTTCATGTTCTTTGTCTGACCGTTGGCTGAAAACGGCTGTCCAACCTCTAGCCAGGGTGGGTCTCCCGAGGTAGTCGGAGTTGTATGAAGAGGCAAAGGACGGAGTGAATGAAAGTGCTAAGTGGTAACTGCTGTCCTTAAATGAAGGGTTTCTTCGTGAAGTGAGTTGTGGCCACTGAGTCTAGAAACGCAGCTCGTGTTTGAGCGATCATCAGCGGAATTCGTAACCTTTGAATTGCTTAAAGTTGTGGTCTCTCGGTAAGGCTTCTTTACGATCCATGATCACCAAACAACGCTAAGAGGGCGTACAGGTACATTTAAGGTAGCATAGGCTAAGATTATATCAAGATATAGGGATAAGTTAGCTTAGTTCAAAGAATCCCCTTTCGGCATCTTTTGTTGGTAGGGGTATAGGCTTCGAATACATTTCCCTCTTATTTCCTGTATCTTCTTTTTCTTCTCTTTCGTATCTTCAGTTTTCAGTCTGTTAGGGTACCAGGCTTTTATCCCACGCTCCCCTCAACGCTGTTAGCTAGTGAGGTTACAAGAACTGACGAGCTGAGCCATGCAACCACAAGCGTGCCGCCATCCTCTTCGTCTACTCTGAAGCTACCTGAGTAGCCTACAGCAACAATAATGGTGACTGAATCGGAATACAAAAGGACCCTGCGTACAACGCAATACTGACTATTTTGCGAAATATGGAGGCATGCAATAAGAGGTGTCATTTCATGATGTAGACTCTTCAGCGTGCATCGAGCTGGTCTTAAGGGTTTTGTTCTTCTTTTGCTGGCACTGCAGTCCAGGATGAACCTGGTCCTCAGCCAATAAGCGTCTCCAGTAGGCAAGTTCTTTAGTCAGCTGCCTCCAATTATACACGCAAGGTTGGCTGAAGTAATTCTCCGCTACGCCATCGGTTTAATAGGCGTATTGCGTTGCCCCATTGGCGGTCTTAACATCAATGAGGACAACACAAAATATACGGTGTTGGTGTTGCAAAAAACCCCTCCTTCACACGCAAACATCAGGCTCGATGGCTACACTTTTAAGGAGTTCGTCTAAGCCGGGGCAAAGTGAACGCCACAAATTACATCTTAGTTGAGCTCTGATGGAGAATCGCCCCTGGCAACCGGTGCTAATTCCTTTCGTCGAAACAACTGGGCTGAAAACTCCTAACTCGAAATACAAAAACAAAACTCAGTTGTTGGACGATAAACGAAAAACTGCAAACTGATTGATTCCTCGTGCCTTTGACAGGAAAATTCTGCGTCGGATATGTGGTCCTATTTATGAGAAAAGAAGACCACGAGCTCTACGAGCTGTATCACAATGTGCATGAAGCCCGGTAAACAAATATCCGTCTTCGATCCGACTACATTGACTTCGTAAGTGTAAATAAGCTAGCCTGGTCTTGATGACTGAATGCAGCGTGGCCCGGACCGTTCACAATGGAAGGTCAACAGGGTCAACAGAGTTACTTCAGGCAATAAAAGCGCTGTCTTTTTAAAAAAGATGCACCTGAGATCAACGTTGCTCTCAAAAACACCTGCTATCGTTAAATGATTTTGTACATTTATTTTTGCACAGGCTAGACCTTGTCGACATCTAGTTCTGGCAAGACGGCGCAACATGTCACAAAGCACTCAATGGGCCAAATTATTGACAAATCATCTAAGTGAGTAATATATCTTGGATCGATAGTGTCATTTGACGCCTTTAAACATTTTTTTTTCTGGGGCCTAATCTACGCCGTTAATCGTCAATTGCGGCTTTTCAACAAGCCAACATTACATTTGTTATTAGCGAGATACCAGGAGTGCTTGGCGTTAAAAATTCGACCTTATTTCTGTTTTCCAGGTGGAAATATGGTCTTATAGTTATGGTCTGTGCGGAAATTCTTGTGGATAGACATCTGATCTGGCCTCGTTTCGCAACCATTGCAATACAAAGTCTTAACAAAATTAGACCTTGACGGTCAAAAACTCGTGAAAATAATCCGCTTTCTGATTCGCATGACATTTCGTTCTTCCTTGACATTTTAATAAAATGGCAAGCGTTTTTAAATATACACTAACTTATTTATGAGTTCGGATACATATCATTTTAAATAAAAATAAAATAGTGTTGGGCATTTATGTTGTTTTAATTCGCTTAGTTGAGTGGCTGGAACAAGAGGTGTTTATAAATGTCTACACAAAATGCGATGTCTTCATGTCTAGAGGCGTTATTTATAAATTTCTACACACAATGCTCGCATAAGAATTGTTTTATTCATTTCTAATGAATCAGTGTAAACGCGATACGATGTCTGTCTTCACAAGGTTTGCTTTGCAGAGTCTGTATTTTGTGTTAGGCTCTGTCAAAACAAATATGATCAAGATTGATATATTCTGCTATGCATTGCAAAATAAATAACCATATTAAGGTCCATGGTAGGGGATGGCACATAGGCAGGTTGGTAATTGGGTGCCCTGACGGCCTGATGGCCGTACCTCGTGGGTCCATTTAGACCTACTAGCATCCTAAAACCAACCAGATCCACATATGAATCTTAGGAGGTTTTTCAGTTCAACACCGCTTAATTCATCCAACTCTATGAAGAAGTGTTGTCCTAGGAACTGGCTTATTTTCTTTGCTAGGGCTGGGCAATTGCTAATGTTGGATAGATTCTGTTTCTTTTTCATCTCTGCATCTTCTAAAAAATCGTTATGAGGTATGTTCAGACAAATTGTATGTGTGCATATGGCACAGAGCCCGGTATGGACTCCAAGTAATCGAGCTCTAGCTCTTTCCAGTCGTCGGGATGCAACATACCAAATTATCTAGTACATGTTATGAAAAGTACATGGACACCGCTTATGATGGAGAATCCATTCCTGCTCCAAACGGCGAAAAGCCATCAGCGAAAGTTTACCAAACAGATGTTTTAGAGCACGTTGTCAAGCCTCTTACTGCATCTTTTTAGGGGAAAATACTTGTGCTAGACGACACCCAAATACTCGATCTTTGAAGCGCGCTCTTATCCGAGCAGTGAGTCATTTTTCGAACCCCAGATCGACTTCGTCGTTGCTGCAACAGAAATTGAGTATATTTCGAATAATTTGAATAATAATTTTGAAGAATATTTAAACCTCTCCGTCTCCTCCCGTAGGAAAAGTTAACCATGGAGCTTCTTCGGGGTGAACCTGGACCAGAGCTAAGAGCGTTGACTTCTACTCTACCCGGACAGTCGTGGTCAAATACCGGCTCACTAAAAATGTCACATGTCGTCGTTTGCATGCCGACAATAGTATGTCCCTTGCAATCGTGAGCACGTTGATGACGTTCGATTCCGGTAAGATGCCACTCAGCCGGTGCAACAATTCCTCTTGACGTGATAATTTCTTATATGATTGGGATTTCCCAACATGGTTTACTCCGTGTTTTACCAAGCTTACTTTAATAGTGCTGAGGTTGGGATGAAGGCTTACGTGAACAAATCAGAAGTAGTTTCCAGAACATCTTGAACTATATGTTAGTAGAATCCCATTGAAGCAGATGGAGAAGTCTTTTTCACGAGTGATGGGAGGAGTAATGCTTTTCTGTAGGAATTGGGTTAATTTTGAAACAACTTGGAATATCTGTCATCAAGAAGGCCGAGCTTTGTTCCAAACCCAAGTTAGGAATGTTTGACTCAGTATTTGGTCCAAGTCTCACCTATGTTCATGAAATTTGGGTAATGACCGAAAGAATAGGATCGCTAACATAAGCGCCGAGATGAGCTTTCTTCGTGATGTTGTGGGAGTTAATCGCAGTGATCGGCTGAGAAACACGGCAGTGCGCAAGGAACTCATATTGAGCTGCTGCTTCTTCGAACGGAAAGGGTTATGCTTCGATGGTTTGGTAACACGACTTCCGAGGTGTGCCTTGAATGCGATTCAATCAAGTAGGCAACCGATTGGAAGATCCAGGTCGAGATGGTTGGACCAAAACTTGATATCGCTTGAGTATGTGCCTGTAGAGTTCGAATCGGTGGCGGATGATCCATGCGGGCCTCTGAAAATGATGATGATGCTAGTTATTTTCCTCAACAAGTATTCCACTCCAGATCCGATAATTTGACTGCGAACCGATTACCCACATCGCTGAACAAGACTTTGTAACGGCGCCGGAAAGTGAACATTAAAAGCTTTCATACCATGAGCCTCCAGACACTTGTTGTAAGAAATGCAAGAGCACATGTACAACCACACTGTGCAAGGTTATCGAAACCACTTGAGTACCTCCAATGAAGGAGGTCTTAAATATAATGGTTGTAACACCAACTGAAACTTCTCGTATTTGTCAATTATCGACCAAGTCTTATTTATTTCAAAATCATTCGCGAATCGTTTAATGATGGAGGATTGTAAGTGGGGAAGCATGGACTGAGTGAACCAATGGAGAGGCGTGCAGGACATGGGCGCTGTGGAGAGCTGGAACTGAGTGGACGGAGCTGAGGACTGGCAAGGCTTGATGAACATGCGACAGGACTGGAGCGGCATGGACTACAGGGGCGGCGTGAAGGACGGGAGCGGCAACATATGACTTGACAACGGGAGCAAGGACTGGGGTGACAACAGTCTTGCTGTGATACTGAGTGTGGCTTTGGTGGGAGATGGCAGTTGGTGCAGAGTGGACGGTGGCTCCAACAACGACTGGCTCAACGACTGAGTGGGTGCTCAACAATCCTGGCTTGGCAGCGACCACAGCGGCAACGGCGAGAAGAACGACCTGTAAGACACAGAAATATTAATAAGGACTTAACATCACCAACACCACTGGTCACTTACGAATTTGAACATTTTGAAGAGTTTTTTGGGTTTTGGTTTGGCTAAGCAACGAGAGTGGCAGCTAACTGATGCTGGTTTCGATTGCGGTTGACGCTTTTATAGGTAGGTTAGTGTTTTTTTTCCCTTCCGCTTTGTATGTATCCACAAAGCATTGCGTTGCCCTCTTTGTACTTTGGTACGATCGCTTCACATGAGTTTATTGGTAGCGGCCATTAAAAGTGAATATGTGGCCCACCAATCATCACCTTGAAATGTGTGCCTCTAAGTCACATGTGTTCATTGGACTCAGCGGTGGATAATGCACCCACTTTAGTGTGGCAACATCAGTGTAATACATAATGGGCATGCGTATGTGAAGAGTTACAATCTGAATTATTTTATGTTATCTGCCGTAAGGAGTGGCGTTTGAGTACATGTACATTTTTGTCTAATATATTTGTTGGTGTACGTTAACGCACAGTAAATGTAAACATTATTTATGCAACTTGATGAAACCGACATGCAACCGGTGATACTAGTACCAAAATGCCTCTACCAAGGAGCATGTGACACTCTGACTCTGACTCTGACAAACTTTTGACTTTATGCAAACTATACAAAAGTTTTGCAATTGTTGTTGACTTTAACTAGCACTAGCCCAAAAAGTGCATTTATTCTCCTTTGTACATCACATCAGTAGGGCGTGGACATGGGCATAGACAAGCTAGCATTTTCCACTTTTCGCACAGCGCACAGTTAATTTGAGCCCTTTCCCACTAGCGGGCACTCCACCCATAGTGTACGTCATATGTTGGTTTGTTTAACGAGCCCGAAGTCAGTGCCACATACAAGCTATCAATTTACTCGACCCATGACCCATCTACCTTAATTGCATCCATTGACAACATGTCGCAACTCAAGACGGCTGTTCAAAGATCTGAATCCTCTTCTTCCGGTACCACCAACACAAATAGGGCCAAGCTACGTAAGAAGAACTTTTCTCTCCACCAAAAAAGTCTTCATTTCCTTTCGATGTTGACCATGCCTCGGTGAGATCATGCCGTCAAACTATGTTGGATGTAGACATATTTCAATAATCGCACAGTGATATTTGGGTTCTCACCTAAAAATCGCGACCGAAAAACCGATGCAACAACCCACTAATAATAGAATAAACGCATGGTTCAGAGGTACTTGGGATGCAACCATCAGGTTGACTGATCCTGAAGGGCAGATGCCTACTTACACAGGTCCATTGATATCAACTTTACCGTCTCCAAGCCGACAGTGGGGTTGATGCTAATTACACCTGTGACTCCCAGGAATTCAAAATCATACTTGGCATATGATTTTAAGCTACGATGCTACCATAGTTTGCCTTTGAGAATTGCTTCTTCAGAATCAGCGGTTCAGACGACCTTGTATTCGTAGGAAAATGGTTCTGCTCCTTCATCCACAGATAATGGTACTAGTGCTGATAGTTTTCAGAACTTTTGTCTACCTGTCTAATCCAAAAATAAGCCCTTGTGTCCGGTACAACTAAATCAGCGTTTACTAGAGAAAAATTAGAGCACACGTGGAAATTTCAGAATTGGAGAAATTGTATAATTCCAACTGCCATGGGATTGATTATTGGTTCATAGTTCTAGTTTTAATCCACTGTTGCCGTTTTTATGCAAAATGTTCCAGTGGCATTTGCAAAATTTATGATATGGTGTATTTTCACGACAGCCACGTCATTTAATGATTTGCAGAAAGTTTGTCTCGGCAGCAACAAAGGAGATGTTCCAGAGTTTCACCACAGTCGCGCTGCGCTCTTTCTTTGTAGTTTCTGCATCTCTCCGTGCGAATCATGCCTAGTCTGTGAGCACGGTGGCCCACCAGGCAAAGGCCAGTCATGATACTTACGAATGTGCAGCAGTTTACATTAATAGATTTGCTTTGGGCCAGAAAATCTGGATTTGATGCACGAACTTTGTCTTCCTTCACGTATTCCTTGATTATCAATTTTATCGAGGCTGAAATGTTTAGTTAATTTTGACAACAGTCATAAAGTTGCCCGAAAGATTAAAATTTGAACCTGTTACCCTCCTATTGTCTAGAGGCGTCTTAGCCGACATACCTTTGATAAATAGGGTGATAAGAAGTAGGTGTATGATCATGTTTAGTCATGCTGCTGATATTGTTTTTGAAGCTATTCCAATTCACATGAGGTGTTGTAGCCTTTCAAACGACTCATTTTCACCTTCAACAATAATACAGGGTGGACCATCTAGTGCTTTTTTTTAAGTCTCTGACAGATATTTCCCGCTCGAAATCTTGACAGAAAGTCAGTATCATATGTCCGAGGAACGAAATGACTCGCTTTACGCTTCAACCACGTTGAAAAATATTGAAAACTTATTTCCAAAACTTATTCTCAAAGTTTTTTTTTGAAAAAAAAGAAGTTTTGGCCGAAATGATGCACCCACCGTGACTGCTTTACGCAAATTTGTGGAAGAAGTTCGTGAGACTGGTATGGTAGTGCACAACACTCATGACACTGTCGTCAAAAGTCGAAAAAGAGGCTGGGAACAACGTTTCGGCCAACGGTGGGCGTTACATGTTAACCGACTTTTTTTAACCGAAATGGAAGACTTGGATTTGGACGACCTCTCATTCATGCAGGATGGCGCGCCTTGCCGCATGTTATATTACAATCGCCTATGTTACAATCGATCTTTTGAGCTCCAAATATTGCTATCAGCCGTCTTGGCAATGTCAATTAGCCGCCAGGGAGCTTTTGTTTTTTTTATTGTTAATTTTTATTTGACCCGCCGTGTAAACAAAAAAGTATGGGACGAAGAATTGAACCTTGAGAGACACCTTCCGTGATCGTTGCTGAGGAGGCAATGCAGTAACTTAAAAAGGGCTAATAAACAAGCTGTGCCTGAGTGGGTATTTTTTCTATAGCTTATAACCACACTACGACTACGTTTAGAAAAATGTGTCATACTATGGACGTGTAGATCCAGTGGGTCACCACGATCAGAACTTTCGTTTGCATGTGAAAAATGCATTCTTTGAGTTTTTAATTCGTTCTTCCAAGTTGCATTTCCAACTAAGTTTGCTGTCGAAGATCATTCCAAGAAACTTAGCCAGGTTTGCAGAGCTGTGTTTTTGATGCTGATATTTTCAAAAAAGGGACTTTGTGTGTCCTTATGAGAACCACTGTTTTTGTTTCGTTAGAGTTAAAGTTAAGGCCTATTTTTGGCGATTATTGCTAGTTGAAAACTTTAACCACGCCATGAGGACGTGAAATACCGCTGCTGCAAATTACGATCGACCGCAACAATTTTGGGGTAGTGAAGGAGTGTGTCTACCTCGAGGCAAACGTGAACTCCACAAACGACATCCTAGTGGAGATTCGACGTAGAATCGCACTTGGCAACCGCTGACTCGAAGGGCCAATATCAGGCTCTACAAAACTTGCCAGTCCTGCTATATGGAGCCGAAAGCTGGACGATAAGCAAAACAGGAGAGCTGATTAAGTATGTCCGATACAATTAGTGCAATGCCATCACCATATGCTACTACTTTGATACCAAGCTTATTGAGGGTGTCCAGAGTTTGGGGTGAATACCTCCTTGAGGTGTGCCACTCGTACCAAATTTTGTTAATGTAGTGCTGCCCCAAGCAGCAGTGACAATGCGACATGGTATTGGGATTGAACTTTTGATTATTTCAAAACAAAAACGAATTCGTTGAACTACAATCTACAAGGTCGCAATCATGTCAGTTTTTTTTCATCGTGACCCAGATGCTGGAGTGGTTTTGCATATAATGACCGACCATCATGGTCCATAGTGATTCCAAATCTCTGAGTCATTCAGGCATGGATATTTTATAAACAGCGATGTGGGTGCAGTTAGTAGTTTCTATGAGCCTTTCCGCAACTTGTTGAATATAGACGGGCTCAGCCTTGAAAATGTTGCACCTGTAATGCACCTTACAGCAGATTTTAGTTGTGGCATTAAAGACGCCCGCACCAACTCCATTGTTCTGCTTTGAATCATCTGGATGAGGACTGTATTATATCCAGTAATATCTGACCCTAGAGCTTCTACAACAAACACTCGTATTGCGCGTGCTATTTGTTCTCTCATGAGTTGGGGGTTTAAGATGCTCTTTCTATACAGACATACACTTCTTAGCATTGCAGTGACGCAAAAGAGATAGAGCATTGAATTATGAAAGACGCTCGTACCGGCAGGATTGGACCTAGACATATGTACAAGCCAGTATTCCACCAGCTTTACACGAAATTTAACCATCTCTAGAACAGGAGGACTTGGAGAGGATGTTTTTTTTACTTTGTAAACATAAATTTAACGTTCAAGCGGAAAGGGTTATGCTTCAATGGTTTGGTCACGTGGCACGAATGTCCTCATCATCACGAATTCTGAGGCGTGACTTGAATGCTATTCCATCTGGGAGGCGACCGCTTGACGGACCCAGGACGTGGTGGTTGGAAGAAGTCCAAAAACTCGACTGGTTACGCTCGGGAACAACTGATAAGTGAAGTCAATGGCGAAAGATCAAGTGGCCTGCAAATCTCTCTTGCTTGCATTAACCCCGGTCAGAAGATGATGATGATGGTCAGTAGAGGTGCTAATAATAATAAGAATATGCATGGCGCTGTAGTCTGAGGTGGACGTGGGCCTAGTGCTTCTACAGCAACCACCCGTGTTGTGTAATTTGTTGTAATTTGTTCTCTGACGTGTTGGAGACATACAGTTTGATGCCAGCTCCGAACGGCGAAGTTGGAGAGAGAACTGAACAGCCAAGGTACTAATCCGCCCGCTATGCCACGGAATTTGACCATCCCCAGAAAAGGAGGACCTAGAAAGAGTGTCTCAAAACAGATTACAGTTTTACAGATATTCCAAAGCATGGACTTTGTAAACTTAAATTGAAATTTCTCGTAATTGTCTGTTATCGACCAAGTCTTATTTATTTCAAAATCATTGGTGAATCCTTTAATGATGGAGGATTGTGAGTGGGGAAGCATGGACTGAGTGAACCAATGGAGTGGCGTGCAGGACATGGGCGCTGTGGAGAGCTGGAACTGCGTGAACGGAGCTGAGGACTGGCAAAGTTTGATGAACATGCGACAGGACTGGAGCGGCATGGACTACAGGGGCGGCGTGAAGGACGGGAGCGGCTACATATGACTTGACAACGGGAGCAAGAACTGGAGTGATCACAGCCTTGTTGTGGTACCGAGTCTGGCTCTGGTGGGAGATGGCAGTTGGTGCAGAGTGAACAGTGGCTCCAACAACGACTGGCTCAACAACTGAGTGGGTGCTCAATAATCCTGGCTTGGCAGCGGCCACTGCGACAACAGCGAGAAGAACGATCTGCGAAGGAAGAGGACGGGCACAAATTATTAAGGACTTTACATCACCAGCATCTCTATTAACTTACGAATTTGAACATTTTGAAGTGTGTTTTGGGTTTGCTTTGACTGCTACGAGACAAGTATCAAATGACTGATGCTGGTTTCGATTGCGCTTGGCACTTTTATACTTTGTTGTGCTTTTGGTTTGCCTTTGCATGTCGTTTTTTGTTTATAATCCGGTGCGTTACACTCTTTACACTATTGCTTGATGGCTATCAATAAGTGTGATTTTTTTTTTGGTTGGCAATGTTCACCTTGAAGCATACCATGTGTCTATCAGGTACCAGACACAATAATACGTACACTTGAACCTGAAGGCGCATGGTGCATGGGAGTGGAATTGATAAACTTGCGTAATAAGCTATAACATATTGTTGTGGTTGAACAAATGCACATAACCCGTATGTGACTCAGTGTTGGTTGATGCCCGTCTTCTATATTGTGCTTTCAATATACGCCATGACGCTTATTTGATTACTTCTATTAAACTGGTGGTAGAGTAGATGATGGGAGGATGATAAATGAGAGTTATGTGCTGAATATCAATATTCTTTGTTGGAAAGATATAAAAATGATGATATGTGACATTTCTCTAAAAAGGAAGCCAGAAATGTTTATAATCAACAAAACGTAGGCATATATAATTTAAGCTTGTGCCCATCGATTTTAGGACGATTTTAGTTGAGTGCGGCTTACCGAACAATGGAAGATAGTGTCAAGTAGCTGCACAATAATTTTGATTGCGAACGAATAAGGGTTATAGCTCTAGATCAGGTTGTTCCTTGACATCCAATTTTTGTAATTGACAAATAGATAGTTAAAATCTATCTTTCTTGGTCAGTTGCCAGATAATATGGAATATATTATATATATACATATTTTTTATCAACATAAGGTTAGACTACACGCCTGGTATACCCACATCCAATCATCAGGATAGTACAGGCCCTGGTACTGTTCCAATACTCAGTTAAAGTTCAATAATTATATTTCCCCACTGGCACGACGTTACGATGCACCGTATTCTGCGGGGAACACGCAGATAGTCAGGTGACCATAGGAGCTCTGGAAACACCATCAGTCAATTCCAAGACGGTAAAACTCTACCTTCTATGAACAATGGTATTCCGGGCAACGGAAGAGCCCGATGAAATAGCAAAAAAAGGCGCGAGGTTGCCACTGGAACAGAATCAGGAGACACCCATTCCCCAATGAAGGCAATCACATCAAAACTACTGACAAACGTTATAAATGACACCAACCTGGTGGGCGGGAATAGATACCTGCAGGACATCGAAAACGATGTAGCCTGCAATAAATGGTAAACAAAAATAAAGCTCTCCTAGAATTAGACATGAAGCTAATTAGTATACTTCTTCTTTGTATGGCCCTACAGTTCGGGATGTACCTGGGCCTCAACCAACAAGGCTCTCCAAACAGCGCGATCTCTGGTTAGCTGTATCCAGTTTCGCACGTCAAGTTGTTCCTTTTCCACTTGGATGCGTTACCATAGACGCGGGCGTTCTCTGTTGCCTTGTCCCACAGATTCGCAGTCGAACACTCTTCGGGCCGGAGCTGAGTTGTCCATACGCTCTAGATCGTTATGAGTTATGGGACCACGGATTGTGGACAAAATGAACCAGTCTGGCTGACCACCGATGGTGCAACCATCTTGAAGCAGATGAATGTCCTTCATCCAGCCGCCAAGATGTTGGTTGAGCTCTCCCGTGCACAAGATATTGAAGCTGGAGTTGGAACCATTTCGGTTGTGGTGATTGCTGGTGCCCTCTTGGAAGCTTGGGAAATGCTCCTGCACAAGAGAATCCATCCAACAGCGATTTCCGATTCGTTCCAACGCTGCGCCAACAAGGCCATTGAGATTCTCAACGAAATGTCGAAACACATTGAGATCAGCGACCGTAAGGCTCTCATCAAGAGTGCCGCGACCTCGTTGAAGTTGTTTCTCAGCAAAGCAGTCTGCTTGCTCCCCTCGCCGTGGATGATGTTCTTAAAGTGACAGAACCTGGAAAGAAAGGCGCCGGCAATCTGAAGAACATCAAGGTTATCCGTAGCTTGGATGGCACCATCGAAGATACCGAGTTGATTGATGGCTTGGTGGTCACTATGCTTTCGGCTGGTACCAATGGCGCCAAGCGCGTTGAGCAGGCAAAGATTGGTCTCATCCAATTCTGCATTTTGCCCCCAAAGACAGACATGGATCACAGTGTTATTGTTTCGGATTACGTCGCCATGGACCGCGTGATGAAGGAGGAACGTTCGTACATCTTGAACATAGTGAAGCAGATCAAGAAAGCTGGCTGCAACGTTTTGTTGGTTTCCGACCTCGCTCAGCATTTCCTTGACAAAATCAAGTGCCTTGTCGTTAAGGACGTCGAACGCGAGGACATTGAATTCGACATTTCGGCACACTCAACTGTCGCCCCATTGCCTCGCTTGATCACTTTGTCGCCGAGAACCTCGTGAATGCTGATCTCTGCGAAGAGATGCCAAATGGAACCAGCAAGTTTGTTAAAATGACTGTAATCCAAAACCCAGGTCGCACCGTGTCCATCATCTGCCGTGGCTCCAACAAACTGGTTCTCGAGGAGGCAGCACGTTCCCTGCACGATGCTCTCTGCGTTGTTCGCTGTTTGGTCAAGAAACGTTCACAAATCTGTGGAGGGGCAGCACCCGAAATCGAGATGGCCCTGCAATTAGCCGCGCACTCTCAAACAGTCGAGGGTGTCGTTGCTTACTGTTTCCGGGCATATTTCGAAGCCCTTGAAGTCATTCCCTCTACTTTGGCTGAGAACGCTGGCCTCAATCCACTCGCTACAGTGACTGAGTTGAGGACCCGTCATGCTCTAGGCGAAAAGAATGCCGGTACCCCCCTCATCATCGCACGACGCGGTTGGTTGATAAAGCCTTGAAGCCTCAACTATACGCGCTCGGAATGAAACTGTTTTCAGCGTCATTATGCCCATTATGTTCTCTCATTCACTCAATATTGTTTACTTTCTTTGCATTCAAATTTTAAAAGGAACAAAACATATTTTCTAAGAAAATAAAAAAAAAGCAAATGGCCCAACCACATTAGGCATTGGATCCGTAGACGCCTGGCTATGCTAATGGCCGTACAGTTCATGGCTGAATCTTCTCCTCCGAATACCGTCAATGCAAACAGGACCAAAGATCGCACGCAGAACTTTTATCGTAAAGAGACAGATGGTTTGTTCATCCGCTTTGGAGAATGTTCGTTCCTTCTCCCAGTTGATCAGCTTACTTTATAAAATCAGCTTGGTTCTTCGGGAGACGGCTCTATTACTCAAATCCTTCTTGAGCCGCTAGAAACAGCGGCAGGCTGTTAATCGTACTGAATTTTTATTTATTTACTTATTTATTCTTCACCTCCATGTTATAGCTGCCTATTCTGGCCTTCTGTCCAAGACGTCGATGTTGTGTGCCCTTTCTTGAGGACGGCATTTACTTACCCCGTTTTGCCTTCATTCATCAAAAATCGAACACTGTGCAGTAATTTTCAAATCGAGTGAAATATACGGTCAACGACTTCTCAGCCAAACAGCAGCAACTTTGCTTAATCAATTTGAATTAAAATAGATAAGTAGTATCACGATGCAACAAGTCTCATTTATTTCAAAATCATTGGTGAATCCTTTAATGATGGAGGATTGTAAGTGGGGCAGCATGGACTGAGTGAACCAATGGAGCGGCGTGCAGGACATGGGCGCTGTGGAGAGCTGGAACTGAGTGGACGGAGCTGAGGACTGGCAAGGCTTGATGAACATGCGACAGGACTGGAGCGGCATGGACTACAGGGGCGGCGTGAAGGACGGGAGCGGCAACATATGACTTGACAACGGGAGCAAGAACTGGTGTCAATACAGCCTTGTTGTGGTACCGAGTCTGGCTCTGGTGGGAGATGGCAGTCGGTGCAGAGTGGACGGTGGCTCCAACAACGACTGGCTCGACAACTGAGTGGGTGCTCAATAATCCTGGCTTGGCAGCGGCCACAGCGACAACGGCGAGAAGGACGATCTGCGAAAGAAGAGGACGGACAAAAATTAATAAGGACTTTACATTACCAGCATCTCTATTAACTTACGAATTTGAACATTTTGAAGTGTGTTTTGGGTTTGGTTTGACTGCTGCGAGACAAGTATCAAATGACTGATGCTGGTTTCGATTGCGCTTGGCACTTTTATAGTTAAGTAATTTATTTTGCGTGTTTGGTTTATCTTTCTCTTCCGTTTTATGTCCGCAACCGAACACGTTACTTACTCTCTTTACACTCTTGTTGGACATAACACACACGATCGGCAATATGGCGGTCATTAAAATCGGCTTTGTTGCTTGACATTGATAACCTTGAAATACACGAATACGCCTCAAACTTACAAGACCTAAAATGTGTTCAGTTGAAGGCAGACAGATAATGTATATACTTGAGAAGAGGAATTATGTGTGTATCTTAGGTCGTATCGTGAAGCTTATGCAATACAACACATTGAGTACATCAGCCGGTATTCATTTTGGTGATCCATTGTAAGGGAGGTGCGCACATGGTGTCAAATTTCGAGTGCATATTGAAAATGATGCCATTTGGTACAAGTTAAATTATTTGTTTGTTTCCACGTTGTGAACAATAAGCGAAGATTGTGTCCTTTGTGTTACAGATTTTGACAAATGCATTTGTTTGGAAATTAATGCAATCAATGATTGTGTCCCCAAGAGAGTATAAATGATACAGGGAACTATGAAACATCGATAACACAACTTTCGCACTGTAGTATGCTCGACGTGCATTTATGTATATGCGTAAGATTGCACTGCAACAGAATCAGGAGACACCCCATCCCCCACTGAAATCAAATCAGAACAACTGACTGTGTACGCAGAACTTTTATCTTGAAGAGACCGATGATTTGGTCATCTGCTTTGGAGAATGTTCGTGCTGCTTCCGTCTATGCTAGTAAGCGCCTTATTGACAGCTCGCTGATTTCTGCTATTCACGTCATTGTCATCGGCGCACAGTGTGTTATTTTGCGAATCTAGCGGAACGTAATTCAAAAATCAAAGTCGCCCGAATGACAAAAGCTTGGTATCAAACTACAGGTATAACTCCAGGTATTACCGCTCCGCAAAATTTCATGGAAACGGTATTTACCGTTGTGTGACATCGCAAACAGCAAACATTTTGAGCAAGAGAAATGTAAAATTCATTGTGTTCGTGTGAAGTAACGTGTGAAAGACGCTATCCTTCTCTTGCCTGTTGTTTAAGGAATCTTTTTGATGAGTTTGAACCTTGTACCACCTCAGCAAATGGTAGTAACTACTGATCTTCTTGAAGGCCTTAGAATTATCCGTTTCTATTTTTATATTGTAACTTTTGTGCAGAGTTTTCAAAATGTATCCGCATGTAGCCACCTCGAGGTGTTTTTATTACCTTCTACGGACTATATAGTTCCAGAATCCGTTGAGACATTTTGGGCTCAGCTGCGCACTCCATACAATTTTTTATGACTTAACATCTATGTACCAATACAACTCGGCTGCTCTAAAGAAGAAAAATGTACAATTTTGGATTCCTCCTTGCATTCTTGGATTCGATCATTTGAATGTCTATTAGACATTTCTTCCAAGTTAGACATTAAGAAATTACAAGCAAGATCACAGGAAGAAAAAAGTTTAGTTGCGAACAAGAAAAGCCACATTCAAAAACGATTTCGGGATGAAATGGGACTGCTACTTGACATGCCAAAGCAAGTAGAAGGCAATACGAAGGATGGTAACACAGCGCGAACATTTTTTGGAAACGTTGAGATGAACGCGGATATAACAGGCATCAGCATTGATTTGATCTACCATTTCTGAATGTTACTCGAAGCAATATCGAATGAATATGAACTTGATGCAGACAAGTTTGCAAGCTATGCCAGTGAAACAAAAAACATATATCTAGCGCACTACGCATGGTATCACATGCCTGCATGCATACATAAACTTCTGATACACTCAAAAGAGATAGCTCAAGCCTGCATACTGCCACTTGGTCAATTGTCCGAGGAAGTCCAAGAAGCGAGCAATAAGGAATACAAACGATTCCGAGAGCATTTTAGCCGTAAATCCTTCAGAAAAATACGAATAGAGATGTATTAAACAGGTTTTTAATATAATCAGATCCATATCTTTCGAGTCGTAGTACAGCGCCCCATAACTCAAGAACATATTGCCCTGTTAAAGGCTCCTGAAGTACGAGTAGCACCACCTGGTAGTTGTTCCCATGAAGACGATGATGAGAGCTAACTTCAAGTCAAGAAAAAAACATAAATTAAATCAACAAATAAACAATTATAAAAATTATGGATGATGGACGTATAATGTGTTAGTTTCATCAAAATATCTGAATCGGTCCAGTGGTCTTTTAGTTAGAGACGTTTCCATCCATGAATTTTATGGAGGATGTATGGCGTGGGCTATACGCCCTCTATTGCCCTATTGGTGACTACATATGGCTATAGGTTTTAAAAACTTGATAGAATTACATTTTTTCCTCACCGAATAGATAAATCCATAGTTTAGCTATACCAAACGCAACGGGAATAAAGTTCCGTTCGAAGTGGAAAATAACACACTGTGCGGCGTATGCTATCAGTTGTACGAACTTCTGGAAGGTCGTGCCTCCTGTGTTGGCGTGTGAGATTTGCACGATCTCTCTACAGGATGATATTGGCTTCGCCTTGTCTGCATCATTTTTTCGTTGGATTAGTTTATGTGGGCAATACATGAAAGGTTGCGATTTGTTTTACATCCTAGACTGAGAACACTATCTGCATTTGCGTATCAGAAAGGAAGATAGGAGATAACAAATCTGTATCATAGGATGTCTTTCGAAATGTGGGCTGATCGGATTCATAGAAGCAATTCCCCGCTATTGTAGAAATCGACGGATGAACCACATTGTCGGTCCGCAAAACCTCTTTACCGATCCATTAGTAATCAGCTGTCTACTGTCAATTCTTAATTTTCATGTTTCAATTGTTCTGAAGAATTGTTATTGAAAGTGCGAAATTTGTACATCATTAAGTATATTATGGATGCAATTATGGATTTAGAAGGAGAAGAAAATGATTATTATATATTAGTGCTGATGTTGCCTATGCACTGCTTAACATAACACTGTGATTGATGAAGACTTAGAAATACCGGAGGAAATAAATTGAGTTGAAGGGAGTTTTTCGGAATCTCCGCATTTCTACTTATCAGAAGTGTCAGGATATTTTTCTGTTTTGTGCAGATCGTAAAATAACATACCATTGATTTCTGTTCGTTCACAAGACGTAATAGATTTATTTCAGGATAAAACTTGACACCAGAAATAAGAGAGCAAGGAGATATCCAACTTCTACCTCCCTTGCCCTTTGATTTCATCTGACAGCGTTTCTTATACGCTTTTTATCCCGTGTCTATGAATACGTGTGACCTCTTGCGAGCAGCTGACGAACAGCTGATACCCTTCCCCAACCATAGTAGTGGGGTGAATTAGAGTTCTTATTTAAAAATTCGCTCGTTACTTGAACTTTTTTCAAATTTTGGTGTTAAATTTTCAACACAGAAAGGAGGGGTAAACAAGCGAACAAAGCGTATATTCACGAAGCAGATTTATTAATATAATGAATATATACCTAATAACCTATAAAATGCATTCACGTAAAACTTGTGTACAAGTACTAATAATAATAATATTGAAAAATTAGCATGAATCATTTAAAAAAAATAGCTCTTTTTGGTCATTTTACTTTTTAAAGAAATGTGATGGAAGTTAACTCCAAATTTTGACAACCATTTTCATGAGTTAGTTGTAGTTGCATTATTTAGACTTTTTCCTGAACAATTATGAAATTTACATTCATGAATGATATACAACTCTAAAACTAACCGCCTGTATATTACTTTGAGGAATTAAATTGATTCAAAATACTCCTGTAAATAGATCGTAGCATTACATTTTTATTCACCCAAGCATTATATGTGCTCTTAAAAATATGAGTCAACTTTTGAACACCCTCCGAACAATAGTACATGATAGTGGACAAATCCACGAATCTGCCGACATTTTCCCACAAAATCCACGAATCGGCCGTCACATTGTGGTGGATCCATGGTTTTTGTAAGAGTATGTGTGATATACAAGGGAGTTCCACTACTCTCACATTTCTCTCCGGTTTGGACTAGGGGTAATTCTCGCCGAAGTTGGATATCTCCTTGCTCTCTTATTTCTAATTGACACTGTTGTTGATTGATGAAGTTGGTTGCCCCATTCAGGCTTCTGTTCAGTAGATGACAGAAGCGAATCAAATCCTAAAAGGAGTGCTACAAAATTTCGTTATATTGCTTCAATAATGTTTTATAAGTAACACAAAACATAAAGCCTCCATGGATTGCTATCCATTGATACTTTCAGTGCCAAGTATTCTTGGTAATTTTTAAATAACCGTGTTGTTTGTTTTCCAAAAATAATGGTATGTCCTTTTTTTACATTTCAAATTTAGAACTTAATTTCTGTTGCACCAACTCAATTTCATTTTCAATAATAAGAAATCAAACGGATGCGAAAATATTTCCCCCGCTGTCAATCCGCCGGTTTCCTATTCGGCATGAATAAATGGCTTGAGTCTTGAATGTGAGCAGAGTATATCCGTTATTAAGAGACCATTTAAATATCGTAGCGAGATCGATTCAGCACAGATCTTGAGGTGAATCGAGGGGGAGAGATAAACTTGCACATCGTCAGCATAGAGGTGATATTACACACGAATGGTATGAATAATGATAGAAGACCAATCACCATTCACCAACAACAACTCGTTGCTTTTCAGCTATCAGGAAATGATAAAGGCTCACCAGTAATTTTGAATATGCGTTAATCGACTAATAATGTGATATTGTGATGAAAAAAATACGGTACTCGCGGGCGTCTTTAAATTTAACTCAGTTTCAATCGGATCCATAGACTATCGGAATAGTGTAAGCAGAATGCATTACTTGCTTGCTTCTCAGGTCTGCAACCCATGGACGCTCCTGGGCACGCTGCTTCTGGTCATCAATACCAAGCTCTCTTCCATCTTACTACAAAAAAACCTTCATTAAAACAAAATTATATAAACCCAATACACTAGGGATGACAGAAGGGGAGGCGATGACCGACTTTTCAATTTCAATTGATTTCCATCACAATTGCAAATCTGCTATGACTTGGTCTTTAAACCGAAGATCGGTCTTCCTCTCCTTCTCGAATGAGGAAACTCAGATTTAAAGATCCTCTTAACTGAATCATTGGTGGGCATCAGCTCAATATAGCCAAGTCAGTACATCCACATCTTGGTACAGCTCGTAAAGTTCGCGGTTATGTTTTTTTCCTCCATTTGCCTTCCTCGCATACAGGATTTTATATCCGACCCCGAATATCCGATGATATTTCTGCTGTTTTACTTATGTTTTAGCTATCTACTCATTACATCAAGACCAGCAATATAAGTGTTTTGTGGAGCATGATTTTGGACCTTCGAGTTATGAGTTTTAATCCCAGTTGTTTTGACAAACGGAAGTAGCACCGGCTGCCAAGGGCGATTCTACCTCGGATCTTTACTAGGCTGTCGTTTGTGGAGATCACGTTTGCCTCGAGATTGATAAACTCCTTTAATAATAATCTTGCAATACTGATTTGATAGAGAAAGAAAAAGGAACAAAATATAATGAAAAAAAGGGTTTGCTGGTAGGTAGTCAGTCGATGAATAACCAAGCTAGTGAGAGGTTGTGTAAAAATAAAATAATAACATAAATAAAAGAAGACAAATTATTATCGACTACAGTAATATGGACGGCGATACACCCCGTAGAGGGCCAGGCCATAGCTTCTAAAATAACAAAGTGGAAGACAAATGCCTTTACTGCCTCAAGATTGCAGCTGTCTATCATAATGTTTTGTGTGACGGACCGATTCTTGCTCGACAGCATATATTTTGGTTTTGTCCTCAATCACATTATGACGACTCGCTTCGGCTGTCCTTCAATCGCTGTGAAGCGCTCATAGAATCCGTTGCGAAACCACAAAAATGGTAGCTGCCGGATGGCAAAGAGGTGCCCAATGAATAGGTACGTTGCATCCGAAATCCATCCAAATCCACTACGACATCAGAATAAAATGATTTATGTGGTAAAACAACTTTCATAGTATGAAAAAGTTAAAAGTTGACCAACTTCCTCCGTCGTGATGCATTACACTGGACCTCATTTGCCTCTCTCCCTCTCAGCTTATGAGTTGTACACTTTTTTAACACAACGCAATGCACGCAAAATCAATTAGGATTCTATTGGTTTGTGCCTAGTGCAATAGAGCTGATTAAATAATACGTACAAATTGTACAGCACAAAGGCTGTTCAATCATAATCACGACTAAAAAGCCAATGGGTCTTAGGTTAGATTAGGTAGTTGGGCTGCCAGCGAAATCGCCAGCACACTTAGACCATGTTGGTCCATTGTGATACCCATAGTCAGGCTACTACCACCGATTGACAACTCCAGTGATATTGCCGTTAATTTGATCCCAACGGCAAATGGTGACTGGACCAGATTTGAAAACCCGATAAAAGCGTTTTAACTTTGCTTTCACTGGGATTCGAACCGGGGAATCCTTTAACCAGGGGCAGGCACTCAACCAACGGCGCCATCCAGCTGTTCATGGGTTTTTAATGGGTTAATGGGTCTTAGAAAGGTTCCAGATATAGTTACTGTCCTGATCATTCACACACACCACAAATGACATCTCAGTCTCTGGCAACCGGTGGTACTTCGGTTTGTCCAAACAACTGGACTCACAACTCCTGAATTTTAGGTCCGAATATGAAAACCCTCTTACCTGGAGTCGACCTACTTTACCGTCCGGAATCACCTACATTTTGAGACAGTACGTAGAGTTCTCGGTTGTATCTTCTCTATCATTCACTTATTTTTTGTGTGAAGCAAGATTTTTGTTTCTGATTTGGTAGTAATGAATGCAAATATTCACGGTAAGTAGTATCCAAAGAATCGAACACTGTGCAGTAAATTCCAAATCGAGTAAAATATGCGGTCAACGACTTCTTAGCCAAACAGCATGGAGAAATTTGCTTAATCAATTTGAATTAAAATAGAAAAGTAGTATTATGGTGCAACAAGTCTTATTTATTTCAAAATCATTCGCGAATCCTTTAATGATGGAGGATTGTGAGTGGGGCAGCATGGGCTGAGTGAACCAATGGAGCGGCATGCAGGACATGGGCGCTATGCAGAGCTGGAACTGCGTGGACGGAGCTGAGGACTGGCAAGGCTTGATGAACATGCGACAGGACTGGAGCGGCATGGACTACAGGGGCGGCGTGAAGGACGGGAGCGGCAACATATGACTTGACAACGGGAGCAAGAACTGGTGTCAATACAGCCTTGTTGTGGTACCGAGTCTGGCTCTGGTGGGAGATGGCAGTTGGTGCAGAGTGGACGGTGGCTCCAACAACGACTGGCTCGACAACTGAGTGGGTGCTCAATAATCCTGGCTTGGCAGCAGCCACAGCGACAACGGCGAGAAGAACGATCTGCGAAGGAAGAGGACGGGCACAAATTATTAAGGACTTTACATCACCAGCATCTCTATTAACTTACGAATTTGAACATTTTGAAGTGTGTTTTGGGTTTGGTTTGACTGCTACGAGACAAGTATCAAATGACTGATGCTGGTTTCGATTGCGCTTGGCACTTTTATAGTTAAGTAATTTATTTTGCGTGTTTGGTTTATCTTTCTCTTCCGTTTTATGTCCGCAACCGAACACGTTACTTACTCTCTTTACACTCTTGTTGGACATAACACACACGATCGGCAATATGGCGGTCATTAAAATCGGCTTTGTTGCTTGACATTGATAACCTTGAAATGCACGAATACGTCTCAAACATATCAAAGGAATTATGTGTGTACCTTAGGTCGAATCGTGAAGCAATACAATACATGGACTACATCAGCCGATATTCATTTTGGTGATCCATTGGTAGTGAGGTGCGTACTAGGTATTGGCTTATACTTTAGTACTTGGTCAAATTGCTTGTACATATTGAAAATGATGTCCTATGGTGTAAATTAACTTGTTTGTTTGTTTTCCAGGCCGAATGTTGTATCATTGGTGTTACAGATTTTAACAAATGCAGTTCATTGGCAATGAATGCAGTCAATGATCGTGAATATAAATGATACAGGGAAACTACGGAACTATCAAACATCTATAACACAGCTTGCGCATTGTAGTACGTTCGACGTGCATTTATGTACATAATATCGGTGTCCATTTAGTCAGCAACTCAACTGTGCTGTCTTCCAGTGCAGCACCAAATTTGGTAGCCTAAGCATTAGAATGTTGCTTCTTTTTCATAGTGGCTTTATACTTGGGGTGTGTTAAATCAAACGGATTTGGCTAAGGTATGAACTATGTTCCAATTCGAGCGTTAAGAAAAAAGCATGTTGTCTTTGACTCCAATCCTGTGGAACATGGGCAACAGAACTGGACGCCTGCGTCTGAGGTGCCACACACGAGTGGAGAATGAATGTGTCTTCAGTTCAGTCAGAGATCGCACTAGTTGGAGAGGGTTGTTAGCTAAATCCCATATCCATCCCGGACTGTAGCGCCAAATAAAGAAATAAGATCATTTGTCCAAGAATCTCTTCCTCTTCTCTCTTCCATTTTTCTTCTCTGTTCGAGCATAGCCACAAAATAAGATCTCTGAATTCGTTTATTTTCATGTTTTAAAGTTGCTGTCCTCCTCTAGGCTACATTGCATTCGCGTGGCAGTCGTCTGCAACTTTTGATTTGTTTGACTTCATTCCCCAATCGACAAACTTTGATTTTCGAGCATCTGTTCTACAACCAAAACGGGCGCTCCTGTTATTGGTGTTTTCGAAAGACAAATTCTACGTCGAATTTATGGTCCTCTCTGCGAGGAAGGAAGACGGCAAACTCTGCTCTACGATATAGTCCGACTACATCGGATGCATTTCAACCAATGCTCCAGCAAAGAGAGGCTACGAATCCGAGCCTCCTGAATAGAGAAGGGAGAGGAAGTTCGAATCTCCTGTCGGGGACATAGGTCAGCTTGATCTTAAGATGGAAGATGGAAGACGGAAGACAGCTATTGCTCCGGCTGGAAGGCCTTTCATGGGTTCAGTTCCAGTTCGTCGATGCTGAATTGATTAAAATTTTTGATTTCGTGATTTTTTCCTGGAGATGATATTTCACACCAAGATTAGATTAGAATAGGTCAGTGGGTAGAGCCTCAAGTCACTTCTCACTTAGGTCCTGTTGGACCCATTGTGATGCTCAAAGGGGGACAAATTTCATCTTCATACCTTCCTCGTACCATGTCTGGATGGCGCAGTTGTTTGAGTGCCTGCCCTTGATTAGATCGGTTCGAATCTCAGTGAAAGCAAAGTTAATACGCTATATCCGGTTTTCAAATCTGGTCCAGTAACCATTTGCCGTTGGGATCAAGATAACGGCACTACACTACACTACACATAAGATGTCTGCACGTTGTCCAGTCATTTTGTTTTCATGGTACTTCAGATGATTATGGCCAGTTAACATTCCAACTACCATCCGTAGCAACTTTTTGTCGCAATGAAGGGGTTTGTTGGTTTTTGCACTATAGAACTTGAGCCATATCATCCGAATGGTTTCGCAGGTGGTTAGAGGGTTCCACATTTAATTTGCTTTTGTCACCCACATTCTTCTTGACATCTACAAGATGTGGTTGAGTACATAGGATCGCTTGGTAAGTGTCGATTTAGCCTGGTAAGTTCATTCGCTGCCTCATTGCCGAGTATGTCTCTAAGACCTTGGACTCAGCATTGAGTAATCGAGTGCTGTGTACTGAGAACTTTGTGCTCTTCGCGGCAGCACGCGGTCAACTGGGACTTGATTTCCATTGCTGAAATTGCTTTACTAACAACTTGACTGACAATTAGGATATTACTGGCTGCTTCCTTGACTGCCAGGACCGTAATCAGGGATTCTGATGTAGCAGTGTAAGTTCAACAATTCGGAGAAAACGCTAGCGCATTTACCTTCATATTCGATCCATCCATGTAAAAGTGGATAGTCGAGTTGTTGATGGGTTAATTTGTGTTCCACTCCTCCCTTGTCGGGAAATAACACCGAAATCGTATTACGAATTCGAGAAATGGGAGAGAGTAATCGCATTCAACAGGGTGATGGTTGTACCTTCAATTGATAGTAATTTAAAGTCTGTTTTTTGTGGGTTAAACCGTAGACCGCAAGATTTTGCTGATCTGGCGAGGGTTTCTATTGCGCTTTCAACTAGCTCACTAAGATTTGGAGAAATTTACCATGTCACTACGTTATCGGTGTGTACGATTGCCATGGTTCACGAATATCTGAGCTCGTCCACACCCACAGATGGTGAGATATGACTCCACCAAGTGGAGGCTACAGCTTTAATAGATGAATCAGAGTTGCATTAAAGATTCTTTTGCTGAGCAAACTCACAGTAACAGTAGTAAGGAATTACTCGACTTTGGCCCCTTCAAGCGCAAGTTTAATTACCTCGGTTCTTAAGTGATTGATGACGTGATTTATTAAATAACGCTTTTCTGTTCACTGTATTTAAAGGATGTTTTGAAATTCACAAAAAATGAGTACAGTTTCTTGTTTAGATTGACGAAGTACCTGGTATGCTAGTCAACACAACAGTGTGGACAATATACCGACGAATAATGTTTACTTTCAGACCGTTGATACCGTATTTGTGGAATTGAGTAGGTTTATAATATCATTTACCGGCCATCTAAACCGTCTATTCGGATCTCTGGCTTCGAACATTCGAAACTAAGTCCACTTTATATTTTAAATGTTTATCAAACATATTATTGCCGCTACATCGACATGTCACATTCAATACCATACCTGCTTCCATTCAATTCGTTTTTATTAAATTCCAGAACTCCAGTGAACAAGAAGATTTCGTCATTTCATCACCATCATTCTTTAAATTCTTAGACAGAATTCGACGCAATACAAGCAACTTCAGTTCGTGTAAAGAATGAGACAACGGATATTAATACATCGTCCATTTATCTTCCTCCGCGTTGTAAACTTACAAGCAGCGAGGTTGTAGATCTCTTCGACTCACTTGGAACGAATTTTATCATTGGCGGCGATTTTAATGCTAAACATAAATTCTGGGACTTGAGAAAAATCTCTACGAAAGGTAGACTATTGTACAAAGTCGGTATGGACTTCTGAGTGGATTTCCCTTTTACTTTTTCGCTACAAAATACCTACAAAAGACCTCTGCTCTGACCACGCACCAATAGTTTCGACAATAAGCGATAGACTAATGAAAGTAGAAGGACCACCTAAACTAAAAAATACAAAATACAACCTGGGATGGTTTCAGAAATTATTGCGAAACTAACATTATGATAAATGTCTCACTGAAAACACCACTTGAATTAGAAGTAGAACCCGAACAAACTACCCGCCGGAATTAAAAGAACTCATTCGCGAAAAAATGAGAGCGCGCAGGGTATGGCAACAACCTCAATACCCCACCATAAAGCATACCTTATTTACCAAATTACTCACTTTGGAAAGCAGTGAAAAATATAAAAAAGCCTCAACTGCATTCGGCACCAATCCGGAAAAACAATGGAAAATGGGCAAAGAGTGACAAAGAAAAGGCAGACCTCTTTGCCGAACATCTAGAACAAAAGTTTAAGCCATTTGATGGACAAATATTGACAGACGATCCAACCGATATGCCTCCGACATCCGATAATTTTGGGATAAATCTTGTATCGTTAACTGAACTCTACCAGGCAATTCAAAATTTGAAAAATTACAATACATAAAATTATGCGTGGAAAGTCGCAGATGTAATAATGGTCCCTAAACCGGGTAAACCCCCAAACGACAAAAAATCATATAGACCGATATCACTTTTACCAATAACATCAAAACTATTCGTGAAACTGTTACTGAAACGAATCCAACCAGTTATAGCAGAAAGACGCCTTATACCTGATCATCAATTTGGATTCAGAAGGAATCATTCCACAATTGAACAAATATTAAGAAAAACCAACGAAATCGTAATAGCACTATTTTCCTTCCGAAAAATCTATATAGCATTTTATAATCCTACCTAAAAAATAGGGCATTTAGAATCAAGCACGGAACGGAATACTCGGAATTCCGGAGGACATTGCCACCGGGGTCCCGCAAGGAAGTGTCGTTGGTCCCACTCTGTTCTTGTCATATACCCAGGATGTACCGCAATCTGAGCGTATAATAATACTTACTCTCGCAGACGATACTGCTATTCTGGCTATGGAAAGTACAATCGATTCCGCTAGTGAAAAACTGCAATACGCTTTAAATCAAATTTGTGATTGGACTAAACTTTGAAGGCTCTCAATGAAACCAAATCCACGCATACATAGACAATATATCCGTTTTCATTAACTCGGTACAGATACCGTACGCAAACGAAGCCAAATATCTCGGGATGACGTTAGATGCTAAGCTCAAGTGGAAGGCGATGAGAATCGATAGAGAGAAATGTACTGGTTATTCGGGCGACACTCCAAGTTAAGCACACTTAATAAACTGCTTATATATAAGCAAGTGATAAAGCCTGTATGGACTTACGGTATACAACTCTGGGGTTGCACTAAAGCAAGTAAAAGAGAATTCATACAATCATTTGAAAACAAAGTCATAAGGGCTATAGTGAATGCTCCCTGGAATCTCCGAAATAATGATATACAAAGGGATTTAGAGTTCGCAACAGTAGACGAAGAAATAAGAAACTTTGCTAGTAAGTAAGCTAGGACATGAGAATCCTCGTGCGCCGACTTCAACAAACGAAACCATTCGTCTTAGCGCAATGAGTAAAACCCGCAATTGACGGTTCCAGCTGGTGATTTTACCGAAAGTCGACCACACTCAAGCGAAAACATTTTGAAATTAAAACTACTGGATAGGAAAACCTAGTTGTAGCAAAGAACAAACATTCCAAAGGGAAAGGACACTACTTTGAGTGCACGGGTATGTACATTATTGAAGATTCACACCAAACAATGTGAACAAAAAATTTGATCACCACTTGGTCATCGTTCCGCACAGTGTGACGAATCGCTGACTTAGCGGGATTTAATTAAAAAAATGACATGCATAAAAGTCAACAAAAATGAATTTCTCTCATAGCATAAGCCTCCTACGTAATAACTGTGCACTTTTTTTCTTAGAACATAGTGCAACAACAACAAAAAATTATCGCAAAGTTCAAATTGTATGTAATTCTTTGTCAGTCTAAAGAGCACGCGTTTATCGCGTGGATTCTATTGATCGTAATGGGTTCTTGGTTGATATGCCAACTAAAGATGGAAACACGGCTTGAAGATTATTTAGAGATGATGAAAAAACTGCCCAAATTACAGGAATAGATAAAGAAATCATCAAAAAGTTGCATATCATCCTAGAAGCTCTTGTGCCTGGGTTCCCAATAGATACAGATGCTTTTGAGTGTTATACACAATAATTTCTTCTTGTATATAATTCCAATCGGACAACTTTCGGAAGAAGACCAAGAAGCAAGATAGGAAATTGTTGCGTGTAAATACGAACACTGACCTTCTAAATCGGTTATTAACAACCTCGGATCCATTTTTAGCAAGTTTAAGATGCTCTTCGAAAAGAAAAAGAAGTAATATTGAACAGGAAGTTTTGAAACTTTTATAATAATAATATAATGTGTGTGGCGCTACAGCCCGTAGAGGGCCAGGGCCTAGCTTCTCAGCAACCACTCGTGCTGTGCGTGCTATTGTTCTATCACGAGTGGATCTGGATATGTTTAAATAATTAATTTATAATATTCTATTCTATTTTCATCGTTTTCCACATCAGCTATAAAGCATTTCAACTGTGAACTAAACAGTGTTTAGAATTTTCTTTTCATATAGCGATATAAAATAAAAAATATTTTGTTTGGATTTTCTAGCTTTAGGCGACTTCCATCATAAGAGCCGTTCGCAGCTGGTTTTCTGAAACGCACCAATGGTCATAGTTGATAAACCGTAACTCATCTAGAATTACATACAAAATGAGTTTGAATGTGCCGGGCAGAAGAAGCTAGACACGTGTACATTAACCGTGACTATTGACAGTCATTTTAACTTTCTCTCAAGGTTCTGCTTGCCTATAATAGCGGTCGACAGTTTCCCATACTTGATTGGTCTCATATTACCCCTTGTCTGTCGTATGAACCTGAAATAGTGAATTTATGGATTCGCCTGAGATTTGGTTGAACAAAGAAGTAGGATTAAATTGTGATTGCGAAATTAAATTTCTGCTGCAGAAACGTTGAGAATGTTGCCTTAGGCATTAGGTGGTTGCGCAATGTCACGAAAAAATTATTACAAGTTGTTCGGACTATTCAATGCAGGCAGAGCAAAATGTCCATGGACAGTTTGGGGTCTTGGAATCAACCAGCTCACAGCATCAACGACCGGATGCACTCGAACCCTTCGCTCGAGCCTCAAGGAAAGGGTATCCCAGTCGGGTGTTGTGTGCACGTGGAATGTAAGACTACAATAAGGCAGTGCAGGCACCACATCTTATAAAGGACGCCGGTGGCTTTTTTCACTTGTCACACGACACCACAAAAAGATAAACCCCTGGTTTGACAACGAGTGCGGACAGACACTGTAAGGAACAACGAGCGCTCCGTGAGATATTAAGGTAAGATAAGATAACAGCTGGATGGCGCCGTTGGTTGAGTGCCGGCCCCTGGTTCGAGTCCCAGTGAAACAAAATTAATACGTTTTATCCGGTTTTCAAATCTGATCCAGTCACCATTTGCTGTTAGGATCAAATTAACGGCACTATCACTGGAGTTGTCGATCGATTGTGGTAGTCTGACTATGGGTATCACAATGGACCAACATCAAAGTTCAAAGGTTGGCATGCCTTTGTATTACAAGGGCCCTGAGAACTTGCCCAACTGCCGTGCAACTAAAACAATCATATGAATGTCAAAAGAAGAGATAGGGAAAGACAGGTGCATTACATCGAGACAATTCGATGTACTAGTCAAAAAGCTACCACTCCTACCCATTCCGAAGGATGACGTGATTAGAAAATTGAATCTTGCAAAAGGAGTTTACAATTACGCTCAGCGCCAAAAATGGCTGGAGCAATGAATCCGTAATCCACAGACTGAGCAGCAATACGGTAAAATGGGATACGGATGAATGAAGAACTGATGAAGCAATCGGAGCAGGAGTATTAGGACCCTGGACAAAGTCTTTCTAAAAAAATCTTTCAAGCTGAAGTCTATGCTAGAGACAGATGCGCGCAGATTAATCTTGAGAGGAACAACACGAACTGTGACATAGCAATAATGTCGGACAGTCATGCCGCTATCCTGGCACTTGACTCCTATATCATCAAACTCAGGTTCGTGTGGGAATGTCTACAGAAGCTTAAGAAGCTGCGTATTAGTAACAGAGTAAAACCCTGTTGTATAACTGGCCATACAGGGAGAGAAGGCAATGAAATGGACGACTCCTTCGATAGGAAAGGCATCGTAACATGTAGACCCCGAACCATTCAGCGCTGTAGGAGATCACGTCCTCAGGGAAGAGTTCAGGGAACTAGAAAGAACGAACCGGGCAGATACATGGAACAATGCTCATTGTATGAAGCTGGCGAAGAGACTCTTAGGTCAACATTACCGCATATATTAGAATCAGTAAACAAGCTTCCTAAGAAAACACTGTAAACTTATGGAGCATCTAAGGAAACTAGGAGTATCAGAAGAAGATCTCTGCAGATTCTGCCGAGAATCTAATGAAATTCTGGAACATATACTGGGATCGTGTGAGGCACTAGCCCACAAAAGACAAAGATATCTGCGCAAAAACCAGAGGAAGAATGGAAGTCACTAGAACCAGCTCTCATTCTCAGATTCCTAAAGGAAACTCGCTTAGAGAGAATACTATAGGATAAATCTCTTCCACCTTCGCGCAATAGGAGCAATTAACCCTCAATACAACTCTGAAAAGAGCTGCATGGGAGGGGAGCTCTTAATAAAGCAAAGGTATGAATAAGGGGCACAATAGATCTATAGGTAGCGGCGGAATTTACCCTGAACAATAATGCTTATAATGGACCAACATTGTGTAAGTGTGTTGGCAGCCCAACTACCTAACCTCAGGGAAGATACCTGAGCTCATACCACGAGCGTTGTTAATGAACTTTACTTTTTTGTACAGAGTTAGCACAATCAGCCATGCAACCCAATTGGATTCACACGTTCGGACCAGCGGATGCAAGCCGTAAAGTATCAGAGAGCGGCTAGCATAGCTTGCATTTTCGGCCATCGAACGTGAGAATCGGTTACCCTTGATTAACCAGGGCGAGCTTAGGTTTAAGTAAGAAAATATTTCTAAAGTCAGTTTGACGGAAGCGCGACTCCAAGAAAGAAGCAATAAACGATGGAAATAAATTAACATTTTTATAACGTTGATCAGAGTCTTCTTATTTGAACGCGTGGATCGCGGACTGATCCGTCCGGTTGTAATTTGTTTGCTACCGAAAATGTATTTGTTGAATAACAGAGATCTGATACAAGAAATAAATAAATATTTGGTCTTGAAAAATTTGCATTAACCCTTTTGTCAACACCCACATAACCGGTGTGTGTTTTTCATTTCCAAATTGATATATTTTGAGTTCTACGAGGGGCGTTCAATATATTTTTCAATATAAACGCGAATTAATAATCACATTTATATGAAATCTTACATGAATGCACTAAAATAATAGTATTACTTGATAAATAAGTCAATTTATATATACAACCACAGCTTCACCCCGATACCGAGAATATATTGAACGGCCCTCGTAGGTGCCGTATCGAGTTGGGATTTTCAATAGGCCGGGTGTGTTGGGTGTATGTCTATGTATAGTTTTTTGGGTGTTGACACAAGGGTTAATTTGTTTGTACGAAATTATGGTCGAGAATTGTCGTGGTCGGTAAGAAAAAGTGCGAGACAGTAAGTGTTAGCGAAGGCCATGCGTTGACATAGACAAACAGATTTGAAATGATCATCCCAACCTCACTTCTCAACAATGGATTGGCTAAAACACGTCCGTGGCATTAAATTCATACTCGTAAGACGGACTGAGAAACCTGTATGTTCGCAAAATTTCCCAATAGGAAACATAGCTGATTTTGAATTTACTAGATGAACCAATTCTTATAAGAACCAGTCAATAAACAAGATATTCATTACGTCAGTCGTAGTGTACAACGCAGAGGCGCTAAAAATGAACAACGAATGGAGAAGTGCCATCTTTGGTCTCATTTATTCGAACACTGTTGCGGGCGATAATTCGGATAGACACTGACCGACGTGATAGATTATTCAGCACACAATGTCGCGTAGAGCAGGAAGACAAACAGTCTCCGTCTCATCCTACGACGACCATCGTTCAAACGGTGAACACTATTTGAAGGGACGTTCAACCAATTCGTTGTGAAACAGGGAAGTAGTTAGAGCAGCCGGAAGCCCTTGATCACCTGACACGACAGATCTAGTAAAGCCGCTGCTCAATCGTTACTCGTAAAAAAACCAGCACATTTCCCGTGAGACTCACAATGCGTTCCATAATGCACTGAAAGCAAGAAGAAAAAAACACGCACATTCACAACAAATTAAATAATAATCATAATTTATTCTATTCAACTTCCTCACTCACAGGCCCGGCCGATACACTGGCCCATACAGCGGGGCAGCGTAATTCTCGCCAATAGGATTCGTCCGAAAGTCTCTGACGGCCGGTATAACTGCAGGCGCATTGTACGAGCGTCCCAGCCCTCTAGACGGAGTCACCACCACCTTCCCGTTCAGCTTTGAGGAGCTCTGATTGTAGACAACAGACGGCGCGGTGTCAATGATCACGCCACTTTTCGCTGTCGACGGTTCAATGATCTTCAGGTTTCCCAAATAACTGGATTGTGCACCAACTACCACCAGCAATGCCATCGAGCATAACTACAATAGAAATTCGATAACTTGCATTGCACACACTTTGAGATCATATGGAAACACACTGCGGTGCCGCCGCGCCGATCGCACACTTACCGCACTGATCAGCATGGTCGTTCGATTTGGGTCAACTTAGTCATACGCCTGTGGTTCAATTCATCTATGGAAACTGGAGAAACTGGAGAAAAACTCTGCTATTGCAGTTGATTTTATTCAAAATCTGAAGAGCACACGAACGAGTCACGCTTCACAATCTAGACTGGCGACCACTGTGCCGCTGGTACTTCCACGAAGGTGGTAACTTTCGAGTGATTGTGCGCCGCACCGATATGAAGGACGGTGGGGTTTGCTTGCTTGCTACTTGTGCTCACTTACATAAAGAAAATAAATACGAAAAAAGAAAGACCGATCAATGAGTCATTTACAAAACAGGTAACAGGATACAATGAGCGCCAACAATCGAATATTATTACTAAAGAGCTTACGTGTTTTCAGGCAAGTCACTCCCAGATGATGGTGGGCTCTCTACAGATTTTCAGTTGGGTGGGCGAACCCAAATCACACGCACACCACTGTGGAGGCTGGGCGCTGCCGATGAATGAATTCTGCTTATGAAACGAATTTGCAGTGCCTTTTCGTTTGTTGTTCACCGAACGAAAGAAGATATTAAACAAATCAAAACGATTGTTGTTCGTGATTATTCGAAGATTTGATGTAAGGAATTTTCATTGTTCAGTTAAGGCGAATAGGATTTGAAAACTGATGAACAAGTGAATACATCTTGATACAAGAAGGTGGAGAATGCTCTGCAGACTTCGAAAAAAATTAATCGGCTAATATTCAATTATGTCATAATGCACACTGCGAGAATTGCTGAGTTCGAAATCATTGCACTAGCGCAGTGATGCAACATCATGTATTCTTTATCACAATCACGTAATGATGCTGATGTGTACATTTCTCGTTTTTTAAGCACTTGTAGACTATAACGGATTTCTAATCGATCTTAGGTAGAGTCACGGTTTAATTGGACGAACTTGTCCGATCCTTTATGCCTTTTTTTATTCATAAAACCACCCAGTCACATACACGAATCCCAGGAAGTTGATCAGTTCAACATTATGTCATCCAGCTGTATAAAGTAGATTTCCCAGGTATTTCCGCCGTTTCTTAGCTAGGGCTGACCAGATTCGAAAAGTAGATGTCGGACTGCTTATATTCGTTTTTAAGACCGCTGACTGATTTAAGAGCACTTGGTGAACAGATTTCACTTCTTTCTCATGCCTGCAGCTTCTGCAGAAGTCGCAATGCGTGTGTACCAATGACACAGTGTCCCGTAAGAGGAACATTGATGACGACCGATAGACTCCTCACTATTGATCCGATGTCCAGACTAAGCTGATTGCCTTATAACAGCTAAAAGGTGGAATTGGTTGTGTCCCTGCCCTTGGTTAAAGGGGTTCCCGGTTCGAATCCCAGTGAAAGCAAAGTTAATATCTCTCTCCGCTCTATCCGGTTTTCAAATTTGGTCCAGTCACCATTTGCCGTTGGGATCAAATTAACGGCACCATCACTGGAGTTGTCTATCAGTGGTGGTGATTTCGCTGGCAGCCCACTTACCTAACTTAATCTAAGCTGATTGGTTTTCTTGCTCTGTCCAGTGCTTCATCTTCAAATGCATACACAAGCGATTGCTAAAGATTCCCCCAGTTGAGATCCTCAAAAGCCGGAGAATGTTAATTTCCTTGGATGCCAGTATGCCCCGCCCCACCAGCCACGCTTGCCAAGGACTGAGGCATTGTCTCGATAAGCTTACAAATTTCGTCGTTAGAATGTCCGATGCTACGGATCAGGTTGGAGCTTGGTTATCGGAAAACATGCTGATTGATTTGCCGGTTACGTTGAGGTCTCTCATGGCTTTTGCTACGTGCAGCCACTTCGACTTGAAAAAATGCTATATCAGTGAAGTCATAGAAGAACCTTGCACCTGTTTTAGAGCTCGTTTTCGACCCCTCAGTATTAGAGGAGATCTCCCCTTCGACTGATACCACTTGTACCTGCCATTGTTTGTACAGTCTGTTGTATTGTGCTGTTCCACAACCTACTTGTGCCGACCTGGTTTTTCAATCCAAAAGCAGGGAGGCCGATACCAATCAGGACCGATACGAGTCTGGAACGTAGACCAAACAAATAGAGTAACGTGTTGCAATTTACACAATCGCAATGTCCATTTTCGTCATGTTTTCGAACCGAGCCTTTGCCTTTATTATAGGAAATATTATTCATATCGGCATTGGAAAGAGTAGGCTGTTGTTTCTCTTTTGTATTTTTGTTTTATTATAAATTTATTTCTATGCATGCCAGACAAGATGTACAGTGGTGGTCCAGAACATTAGGTGTATTCTTTAAATCGAAAAAATAGTAGTATCGAGTGAATTTTACTTACACGAAACGTTAAATAAATGGGCAAATATCGTTGATATTCTTTACTTTACGTTACTTTTTTCCTGCACACTTCCTATTGCGAATATTTTGGAATGTTCAATGATGTTCTCTTCGGCCTATACAATGCACTTGTTAAATTGAATGCCCACTCGCATCGGTATGCTTTACTTTCTGAACAGAGTTTGAGTCTATTTCTACCATCTCCTCAGCTACCATCTTTTCTAAGGCCTTTGACAAAATTAACCACAAAATACTCTGCTGGAAGTTAAAAAATCTTTTTTTCATTTAGTGACAGTGCAGTGAATATAATAAGTAGTTTTCTGTCGAATAGATTTCAAAGAGTAGTCAACTGTGATTCCCTTTCAGCACTTCTACAAGTTAAACAGGGCGTTCCGTAAGGATGTATTCTTGGACCCATTCTTTTTTCCTTGTTTATAAATGATTTGCCGTCAGTGTGTAAGCACTCAACTGTCCATTTATATGCAGATGATGTGCAAATGTATACGACTAAGCACAACAATAACATAGTTGATCTAGTTAATGCTAGCAATTGCGATTTGGATGGAATCTATAATTGGTCTGTCTATAATGGCTTACACTTGAATCCTAAAAAATCGCAGGTGATTCCTATCTCCAAAACAAATATAAATGTTAGCGCTTTGTCATGTGTGTCCATATCGGGAGATAAACTTGACATGGTTGAATTGTCGACTAGTCTTGGGTTTGTTATTAACTCTAAATTGACTGGGTACGACCATGCAAACAGTGTAATAAGACGGATATATGGATGTTTCCGCAAGCTCTGGCTGAGTCATAGTTTTATCCCGACTGATACGAGAAGAAAACTTGTTTCTTCTCTTAATTTACCACTTATTACCCATGCTGAAGTTGTTTACAGTAAACTCGACTCCTTTTCCCAACGAAAGCTAGAGGTAGCTCTTAATGATGCCGTCAGATACATCTACGGGTTGCCGTCATGATCATATAAACTTCTCTTAGAAACCACCTAGACGCCATAACATTACAATGAATAAGACTCCAATGTACCTGTATAACAAGCTCAATTTTGCTCATTCTCTAACGACACGTGCTCTAATATCTTCACGCTATCGCCTTCATAATTCATCACGCTTTTTCTACATTTATGCTGTACAACTGTGGAACTCTTTACCAATTAACATTAGAATAATTTTTAACACCAAACGCTTCAAATGTGCCATTTTTCAATACTTTTCTTCCCTTCCCTAATTTCATCAGTTCTCTGCCATTCTCTTTCTACTTTCACTTCCTTCCTTTTCCACTTTTTTTCTTTTCTACATATTTATTTAATTTAAATCCCTATTTCTTTTCTTTTTTCTCTCTTATCTACATATTCTTTATCCTTCATTATTATTAATTGTTGTATCATCATCATCATCATCATCATCATCATCTTCTGGACAACATTGCTCAAGCCCGAAGAGTCTTCGACTCCGAATCAGTAGGACAACGCAATAGGGGACGCCCAGGGAACCGATGGGCTTTACACAGATGGATAAATTATGCCAAGAAGCATAGGCGCGGATCTTTTCTCCGAATTGTTAAACATTCACTGTTCCATCAGAATCCTTGACAAGGACAATGTTTTTTAAGCGACGGTTCTGTTCAGGCCAGGATGATATCAATGATGTAAACACCTCCGGCTGATGTTTCCATCTAAGTTGACAGTCAAGCGGCCAGTGCAAGCCGAAGAGCTTATAGTTCTTAGCACGCAGTACTCGATTACTCTCTACTGGGTCCGAGGCAGCGGATAAACTTGCCAGGAACGGTGCAATGAAACCGACCTGTCTCAGGCAATCCTATGTAAATATCAACTCACCTCAAAACGCAAAATGGATGACGCAATGACAGAGTTAACAAATAGAAACTGGCACTATGTAACCACCTGAGAAGCTATGGCTATGGCCTGAAATGAATAGCGCCAAAACCCCTTCAGTGTAATAAAAAATTGCTTGTGATGATAGTTGAGCAGTCTCATTTTCATTTCGTGGTACTTCAGCACTGTCAACGATTTCATCCTCACAAACGAGTGTGTCTGCCAATTTAGACATAGAACACTAGGACAACAGTCCTTCCAAAACCTGCAGGATATAACAAAAATCCCACTAAAATCTCTTAGCAGATTCATAAGCATTTCAGGATGGCTGCGCAACACATCGTCATGACGGGTACGAGGAAGGTGTAAAGAGGAGACATTACGCTAACGGGCATCACAGTCAAACTTTTCTGAGGTGTCACAAGCGTTTGATTTCTTATAGTCAAGAACAACGCAAAAAAGATTACACAATTTGTGTAACATAAAACATAAACCAATACTTACCATTTACTTTATAAAGGTTTAATATTTCATGTAAAAAATTACCACGACTACGTCCGAGAGAGTCCAATTTTCAGTCACTTTTTCGAGCATATTGTCATCAAAGGCTGCAATTGACGTAAATGATTGATTTGACGAAATAGTCTCTATGCGTCCAATTGTACAATCTCAACGCAAATTCTTCGGGTGAAAACGAGAGATTGATTGCTCACCGAACTCATTTCTCGTACTAATTTCTCGTGCTGTGTGACACGTAGCCAGATAGCAGGCGTCATCTTCTACGAAGTCGAATAACACAACCTCGGTTAGGTACATACGTCAAGCTTCTATCAAAAAACCATCTTCAATCAATCAAGGATAGTAAACATGATCAATTTGTCGTGATTTTATTGAGAACAACCAGGGCTTTGGTGGTAAATGAGTGCAAGACAATACATAAACAGCCACAAGAACGCATAAAGAGCGAACATTCACAAGACTTCCACACCGTCGGCCTTCAAATGACTCTTATGCACTATCTATTCTGACAGCATTGCATAAAACCTTCACTTTAGCTTTACAACAGAAAAGCATGCACTCTGCCGATATCAGATTAGGAAGCCTTTGGCCGCCGACTCAAGAGAAAAGATCTACTGGCTGTGTTCGAGTGGACGGCGATTGAAATTGAAAGTTCAGCTGCGTGTGAATGGAAAGAAGTACTGGCCTGAGGTGAAAACTCTCGCTATGAATATTTATCATTTCTTGGCCGGTATTTGGATCTATGTAGACCACGTAAGTGACTGCCAGCGCACAATGCCGCTGCGACCAGAGTGGCCACACCATTTCGCTGGTCTTGTTCGACGCATTCCGATTCTGCAGAATCAAATAGAAGACACTAGACACAGAAGTTGGTTTAAATTGCATTTAATATCTTAAGAAGTTAGTTTGTGAATTTATCAACTGATCCCTTGACGATCGATGGGATCAAACCGATCTTGTTTCTTGTCGATATAATCGATCCGCGAAACAGATCGGCCAGGCCCGAAAATGGTTTCCTGAATCGACGTCTTTGGGTGTCATCCTCCTCCGAACTAGTCACGGCAACAATCGGTGGATATTTTCTAATCGGTCCGTCACTGTATACAGTCTGTTCAGATGCTGCATTTGACTGAATGACGGATACCGTCGTCGGTGCTGGTGGCGCCCGTGGTTGCTCGGTGGTTGTAGTAGTAGCAGCGGCCGCAAGTGTTAATGTCGGTGGCGTCAAACGAATGGGCTGGTAGTCATCTGGTATCGGAGCATAGTACACTGGGACAGGCACACGATATTCATGGTAGCGAGTGGTAAACGCACCGTAACCAAAGTTCGGTTGGTAAGGTTCCCTTTGAGCGTAGTTTATGTTGTAACGTCTGACTGGTTGCAGAACTGGTGGTGGTGGAGGCGCGGCGTACTGAAGGTCTTCGTAGTCGTCATAGATGCCGGCTGCAGCTGCAACCTGGGATCGTGGCGGTGGTGGGCCATAGACGGGCGCGTAGGGAAACTGCTTGCGAATATCGTTGAATGCAGGTGCCTGCACGTATGTGGGTCGCTGAACATTTGCTCCTTCGGATATATCCTGAGGATAGGCTCGCCGAGGAGCGGGCCGCCCTTGATCCGGGGGACCGTATGTGGAATGTGGACTGTAATCCACATTGTCATATGAAGCTGGTCTTTGATAGAGGTCTTGAACGTCCCGCGCCGAAACCGCACTTTGGCGAGGCTCACAATCTTTGGTGTCTCCCTGCTGAGCGCCAGTGACTCCGATGGTCACCAATACGACCAAAATCTGAAATGTACGACAAATTAAACTGCTCCAAAATTATAATCCAATTTGCTCTGCTCACCAAGATGTTCATACTGCGTTTGATGTTACTACAACTGATGATGTGACGAATGCTGCCTAGCCCCTTTTATACCCCAGCATATATGTCTTCTTTAGTTTTTGAAAACAAAAACAACACTTAGCCGGCAACCGGGCACCGTTCTTGACCCCGCGACGCGAGTTCAAGCTCAGAGCAGCCTCAGTCTCAAACGAGATGATTTCCCAATGAGACGCGAAAAAAGGTGAAATGCGTATTCATGGACCCTGGGAACGAAATGTAGAGCGTAAATAAGTATCGGTTAAAAGTCTCATAAAACCAAACGAAAATCCAAATGCTCAGAGCACTGGTGATTTCAGTGCTAGGGTGTCGTTAAGTGCTTGGTTAACGCACTTTTGATGTCTCAACGTTCCTGGCTTTACTGCTGATTCAGGCTCTTCCAAGTAATGCTAGAACCAACTATTTGTGGTATTTCAAAGACACTAGGACTTAAGAATCAGGTGTATGGTTTACCTGGAATGCTGGTTAATCGGCGATGGTGAAATAAGAAATAAGTGTATTTCAGGTAAAACAAAGACGTTTTTATTACTCGTACGGCCTTGAAGTGAAAGTCAGACTGAATAGTTGGACGATGACCAAGTTTTTTTCTGAAGCGATGAAACTGAGGGAGAAGGAGCATCGTCAACGCTCCTCCCCCTGACAAGACAATTATGATGTCGACAAAATAGAAGACACGAACGATAACTGACTTAAAGTGGTTCTTAGCTTGTTGATGCTCCTTCGTAAACCATTCTAGGTTGATGCCCTTTTAATTCACTCATAAACACCGGACCATGCTGCCTCGTAGTTTTTCGATTCGGTATAACCCAGAGCACTTTATCCGCCACTTACGGCAACACAGTCATGCGTTGGCGTTCCATTACGTCTTTTTTCTTTTTCTTTCTATTACTATGGGAATGTTGAGTGATTTTAACTTCGAATTTGTGTACTTCCTCTTCCTGTTCAAGTGCGCTGCCTGACATATCGACATTTCTTACCAATACCCGGATGATCAAATAAAATTCATCAAATACATGGTAACTGGGCAGACGCGTAAGACACGTCTCACTTTGGTCCTGATGTCCGTAGGGGGAAATGTATCCTCGTAACCGTCATTACAGTGTGTTGCACAGCCACCTGGAAATCCTAATAAAACTGGAAATAGAGGTAAGAGGGATATTGGTTAGATACTAGAGATCTTGAAAGAAATGTATATGAAAATATTCCCTTTTTCCTCTTCGTAGCCGCGGCTTCTGCATATGAAGTAGTTGGGTAGTCCCATTTTCATTTCGTTTCGGCACCTTTCCTGTTGATTTTATCCTCCGCCTCAGTGCCGGCTTGTCCAGCATAGAGTAATCGCGTACGGAATTTTAAGAACGACCAGCTTGGACTTGATTTCTATTGTCGATATATCCTTTGAAGGCCACTTGACTGTGACAACTTAGACGGTAATATCATGGTATTCCAACATTGATATCATTTTCGCTGCTTCCTTGATTGCTTAAAAATTACTATCAGAATCAGAGATTTTGATGGACCATGGGAGGAAATGACCGCGGTGTCTCTTTTAACATCTTCTATCCATCTGTGTATGAGTGGATGAGAGGTTGAATTGTTGATGCGGTCATTTATGTTTCACTCCTCCCTAGTTGGTAAATAACACGGGAATTGTATTTCAAACTGAAGGAACGGGGGAGTATAGTCGCTTTCGACTCGATCTATTTGTAATATATCCAGTATACTTGCATGACCAGCACTTTTTTGGCTGTTTCTAATGCCTAAAACACACTTAAGCGTTTCTGCTGGCGCTATAAAGGGTGGTTAAATTTTAAGGGCCGATGTTGATTTTGAATAGAACACTAATTATTTAGGAAATTATTGTCACAAGATATCGGCCAAATGGGCGTCGCGATCTCGACGGCACACCTCCATCCGATGGTCCATATTTTCGATGACGCTGAAGCATAATTGAGGTTCTATGTCGTTAATGTGCCGAATTATCTCATTCTTTAGCTCTTGAATTGTTGCTGGCTTATCGACGTACACCATTTTTCTCAAACAACAACAAAAAAAATCAAACGGTGTCAAATCACATGATCTTGGCGGCCAATTGACATTGCCACCACGTGAGATAACACGGCCATTGAATTTGTCGCGCAAAAGAGCGTTAGCTGTGTGGCAAGTGGCACCGTCCTGTTGAAACCTCATATCGTCCACATTCATATCTTCCAATTCGGGCCATAAAAAGTTATCATTTCACGATAGCGAACACATTCACAGTAACTGCCTGACCGGCCTCATTTTGGAGAAAATACGGCCCGATGATGCCGCCAGCCCATAAACCGCACCAAACAGTCACTCTTTGTGGGTGCATTGGTTTTTCGACAATCACTCTTGGATTATCATTCGCTCAAATGCTTCAATTCTGCTTATTGACGAATCCACTGAGTTGAAAATGTGCCTCAAAAAGTGCACGATATACATTTTGATTTGAACGCCCATTTTCATAATAAGCCTGAATAACTTTATGTTGTGTTTGTGTTTTTTTGTTTATGTTTCAAATTGAGTTGTGAAATGCAGAAAAAAACTTGAGGTTTAGGTGTGGTTCACATTCAACATCGGCCCTTAAAGTGTAACCACCCCATATATAGAAATTAGAGCATAGTAATAAACGAAAGATAAACGCACTCAATTTTCAACATGTTCGATATTTTTTAAGATGCAGTTGCGTTCAACTGTGACTTCTCTTACAAATTGAGAGATTTTCAAATGGACAGTATTTTGTGTCAACTGATATTTGAGAAAAGAAAATAGCCAATTAAAATTAATTCCACGACAAGTCATTTGAAATCAGTGGAAAACAGCTCATAAAGCCTGATTCAACGACGTCAGTAGAGCGCTCATTTTGTGCATTGGATAAAATCGTACCGCGGAAGTACACAGTCAAGAAAGATTGAGGAATTGGGTTCTTATGTCAAAAAAACATTTGAAAGAGCTGAAGGAAAGTGACGATTTTTACAATCGAGTCATAGACAATTTTGTGACCGTTGATCGACGTGGTTTTTGTTTTATGTTACACTTCCTCAGAACTCGTAGCTAACTCAATGCTTGAGGCCAGGAATCGCCACTGGGTTAGGTCCTCATTTATTCCCTTTACTCAAGAATAGGACACAGGCCGCTTTCTTGTCTCTTTTTGTGTTTTCAATTATTTTTTTGTCTTGGATGATACTAAGATATTTCGCGCTAACCGTTAGGGTGAGGGTTGTACCCTTAATTATTATATCATATCCTTGCTCATGGCTGCGAAAATGTCCTACATTGTGTTACATCTTGCAATACATGGTGGGCCAAATACAAGTTTCTTTTTAAAAATGCAATAAACTGAACAAAATTAAATTTATTCAAGCTTTATTAGGAAAAACAAACATTCCCATTAATTATGGAACACAACGTCGATCAAATTGCTGCCTCGGCTGACTTCGCAGTAGCGAACTCTATCTGCTCCCGAATTCGCTCACGGATTGCTTGGACGATATTGGCCTTACATCGGTCCTTCAAGGTTCCTCACAAAAAAACCAAAGGCGTCAAATCACACCTCCGAGGTGGCCAATTGACATCGCCAAGACAGCTGATAACGCGATTTGGGAATTTGGTGCGCAAAAGGTCTATTGTGGCATGGGCTGTGTGGTACGGCGCGCCATCCTGCAGAAACCAGAGGTCGTCTAAATCAAGGTCTTTATTTTCAGTGAAAAAAAAAGTCGATTAACCGTTGTTTCCAGCCTAAATTTCGAAGAAGGCCACAGCGGCCACATTCCATCTGTGCGCACCGTACGACGACGTTGTCCATTAGTGTTGTCCACTAGCATACCATTCTCACACACTTCTTGCACAAAATTGAGCACAGCAGTCGCGGTGGGTGCTTCATTTCTGCCAAACTTTGGAAAAAAGTTTGCAATATTTAACGACGTTGTTCAAGCTTAAAGCGTGTCATTTCGTTCCGCCGAGGTATGATACTGACTTTTAGTCAAGATTTCGAGCAGGAAACAGTTGGCAGTGTCAAAATGACGTATGATTTAAAAAAAACACTAGGTGGTTCACCTTGTATTTATGAACTCAGAAAATATAATCATTTTAAGCAAAACTTAGACTGCAAAGAATGTTTTGCACGAAGCTGAGTTAATATGTTAGTTTGGATGTAAATTGCAGCAAGTGGTGGATGAAAACCAATGTTCATTGAAGGAAATAGGAACTCAATAGTGTATACCGATTTATTGCTGAATAATTTAGTGTGGAGTACTTAAGAACTAGGCCTTTAAAATACATTTGCCTTGCGAGTGAAACGGCAAAAAACATTGCTTTATTCGGTGGTCAGAAGACTGCACGCCATTATTAATGCAAAGGAGTACACTATCAAGGTCATCTTACGTTTAAAAAGGAGTGGTCTTTGGTACAACTCGCACTGGAGTTTCGATGACCTTGCGCACCGCATTTCTTTTGACCACAGACTCATGGATATGCTTCTGACGCAAGGACACTCCATGAAGGGTCTGGCGCTGGCGCTTTCGTAGAGAGCGACAACATTAGACTGCACACCTCGTTAGGTAAATTTGCGTCTGTCTTCCAAGCGGCAACCTATGCGATCCTAATGGCCACGAACTATATTCTGAAGAACAGGTGAAAGGGGCGAAGTATTTATGTCTGTATCGACAGCCAAGCTGTGCTTAAGGTCCTACTCAACCCTTTAACTACTTCCAGGATCTGGTCGAAGAATGCATGTCTTCTCTAAATTGGATCGGCAGGTTCAATTCGCTAAGACTTGGCTGGGTCCCGGGCCAACACGACTGCAAATGACTTACCGGTGTACTGCCGGGCCACTACACCTTCGCCAAACACCTAAATGTGCTTGGCTTAAACGACGAAACCCTCAGACGACGAAACTGCAGACCACTTCCTCTTTCTTCCACTGTCCCGCCTTTGCTCGGATCAGGTGACAGTTATTTGGAGGTGATGAGGTGATAGCTGATGATGTAGGCTACTCATCTGCTGGTATTTCTTTGGAATACCATGAAAGTTCATTAAATGTAGGTTGCTAACTGGTAGTACAATGGACCAGTTTTCGAGTCTAAGTGCTCCAGCGTAGCGTTCACAAACCTCCGACAAAAAAAAATGATGTTTCATACGAATTCATGTTTAGTTCAATGTGTTAGTTAAAAGTATTTTTATTTGATTTTTTATTTATATGTTTTGATCCACCGTGTATCCGTACATGATATTAGCAAAAGCGTGGCTAAATTTGATCTTGCTAAAGATTTGCACTAATCGTCAGTGTATACTGATTACGTATCGGCCGTCAAAATGCCTTCCTAGATTTGTCTACAGACCGAAGCTAAGTTATTTTCTTCATAAGACTGACCTGCCGCTGTGCATCTTGAATAGTAGAAATAAGCCAACCACCTGAAGAAGATTTTAGAAAAAAAGCAATCGCAAAGCTCTGCTGCTTCACACCTCCTTTTTGTCAAACAAAAAAGAAATTCAAAAATTATATTAAAAACTGGAACTAATTTATTAATTTATGCGATTATAAGACGGTCTTAAACGATAGAATGAAACGAACGAAATTAAAAGTAAGAACATACGACATTTTCATACAACGGGATCGAGGTCTGGTCAATGCGGCTGCTGCTGCGGCTGTCAGTTGATGGAAGTTGCTTGTAAATCCTCGGGCTAATCATTCTGATCCATATCAATGCTGAAGGAATTTGATAACCGGTGCATGTGCAGCATATACCAACGGAGTGTGATAGGCCCGCACCACTTGTGAGGTGATTGTCCGAACAGCTGGAGCAACAATTGGCGTAACGACTTCGGCATGCTTATGGACCACGGTCTGACTCTGATGTGACACAGCCGTAGGAATTTTTTGTACCAGCTCTCCCACCTTGGCGACGGTCGGCTCATGGATGCGAATTGTTTCCGGTGCCAGAATAGTCCTCAGGCCAGGACTGGTGGTTATGCTGATTGGCAGTGAAATTGTCTCTGGCGGCAGTATTTGATGCTGAATTGAGACCGATCCGAGCGATGACGTGGTCAAAGTGCTGGCGGGTAGCTCAGCGGCTTGCAATGCAGCTGAAGTGTTGGGCTCCGGTGTAGTGGTTGCCTCGGTGGGTACTGGCGCCGATTGTGTTGGGGATGAGGTCTCTCGGGTGTCCGATGTACGCTCGACTGACTCCTCGGATGACGAGGTAATATCGCTCGGAATCTGCTGTTGCTGCAACAATGCCGACAGCGATATGGATTCCTCGGAGGGCAGCGATGCCAACAACAACTGCGATGGGTAAGCTGTCGCCACTATAAGCATTGATGATACAATAATCTGCGAATAGAAGGAGGTGCTTCGATTTATCGCACTTTGTCTATAGTATCCAACCACCTTACCAATTTGAACATGTTTGCACGGGTATTCTCAGTCTTTCCTGAAGTTGAGGACCTCCTCTACGCAATCGAAATCCACGCAAAATACAAAACACGGTGTTCTGGAAAAAAAATTTGAAAATGATGCGCCACAATGTACCGATGCTAAATGCAATGCGTTACTGATGCCCAACTCCTATCAATATCTTGTTTTTATACGATCGCATCAAGCATGCAAAATCTAGATCTAGACGGCAAAATCATCCAAATGCAAAGTCAACCTGACTGCATCGCAGCAGCACGAAGATCGGCGATTAATCCAGTTGTGAAACTGATTTCTCATATTTCCATCCATCGGCATCGGGAATAGCAGCATCAATGCCAAGTGGGTACGCAAATAATTTTGCTTGCATTGCTTATGCGCCGCAAAGGTTACGTTCTCGTCAGCCTTACGGCTCGAATCGCATGCAATTACTGAAATCGGATAGGGGTTGCTGGCGTCCACATTGAGGGCATTGGGCTATTACAGTTTCTCTTGAGTCAGTTGTTTAAGTGCAGACTGAACAAGCGGAGACTAAGCCAGACAAGAAGTTTTAGCGGAACCACTCCTTTCGGCAGCTGAGCGGTGATTGCAACAAAAAATGCGATACGCCGTGAACGTAATGACAATATAGAGGGCAACTCAGTTCAACTTTGCTTTCAACAACGCCCGCAAATATTTACTTTCAAAAATATATTTTTTTGCTATATATTTTGCGATATATTTTTGACAACCCACGCACATGCTCATTTCGTCACGGAATGGCAGGTCTAATTTTCGGGTGAGTCTTAGGAAGCTGCAGGAAAATACGCTTTTTACGGACAAATCACATCTAGCCACGAAGTTCATTTCTGGTTGAATGGGTGAGTTAATAAGCAAAACTGGCACATTTGGTCCCGAGGGCAGCTTCAGACAATACAAGAGCAACCAATACAATTTGTGTGGTCCGGTGGAATCATTGACCAGTATTTTTTCGACGATGACAATGAAAACAACTTTACCAATGACGCATGCTGTCGTCCACGCCTGTTTGTCGTGTACTTCCAGCATAAATGATGCTACATGCCTCACATTACGCGAACCGATGGATTAGCTGAGAAATGAGTTGGGTGAGCAATATACTTATTCCTCGTTTCTTGGTTGGGTGGAATGGCTGACAAAATCGTGCGATTTAAAGCCCTTAGACTATTTTGTATGGGGACATGTCAAATCACTCGTCTGTGCCGATTCCCCAGAGGCCAATTGTAGTTTTGGAAGGCAACATTTGACGCCTGGGAAGTCACATTTTCTAGTTGGCTTAGCTCGCCTAGTTTATTGAAGAAGTCTGGCCGCCTTCAGGAGGAGACGGCATTGCAATTGCAGAGAGGGTGCGCTATAATGTCGTCCTCTTCTTCGACTTCAAACTCTTCTAACGGCGTGAGTTCCAATGGTGCAGTGCCCAATGATGACACCGATAAGTGTTCTGACATTCGCCCGGCTCATTCTGATCAGATTGTGTGATTGTTTTGAATTGGGATTAGGATATAGTTTCAAACGTTTCTGGTTTCAGTAGATATTCTGCAGCAAATCTCCAACCGGAAAAGCACTGGACTAGTGTCACTTCTGCGTCCACTTTGCAATTTTCTGAAAGGTCACAGTGTGTCAGCACCCCCATCAAATGGATGAATAATCTGCCATCTCGCTAAGAGATCAGTTTAGGCAATTCATGAAGTTGTCGAGTTAAATGTGACGGCATCCAAAGGCTGCCGCCTTGCTATCTATACAAATGACAATATCTGTCTCTGATAGCACATTGCTATGTAGCCAATACAAAGCTTCCTTGAGCGCTGTAATTTGTAGGTGAAAAGCGGTACAATGGTTTCACTTTCAACAACTTTGTAAAGAAATTGTGTCCGCCTTTAAATTTCTGTTTCTATACAAAAAATGTCAGCGATGACGTCAAGCATCTCCCCGACAAAGCTGTCCATCACACCTTGTTTTCCTTACACCATTCGTCTGTATCATCTGTCATCACAATGACAAGACTATTCCGTAAAGTGATTACTTCTCTTGGCTAATCAAGCAAGTCGAATCGAGAACACAATTGATCCATGACTAGTACAGTCCAGCGTTACCTCCTGTAGTACAATTGTACTTTTTGAGTACATTTTTATGGGCTGAGTACGGCAGTACGAGAAGGTCGCGCAAAGTACGTTTTTAAAAATAAAAAATTATTTTTCATTTTCTACTGTAGTTGTCTTCTTATTCATTTGGCAGTTTCCACAGCAAGTGCATTTTTACCGGATGACATGGAGAACAATTTAAAAAAGCACATGCTCATTTTGCTTACAGTAATTAGTAAGCGCTTGGTAGAATTTCGTGATCTGCAAGAATTTTTGACGTCGACAAGCACAAGACAAGACAATGTATTGGTTGTCATTCGAAAATGTAATCGAGGGATATTCGGAGCAATGAACTCCACTAAATTATTGTTTTAACAAGTATTGCTACATCGGGCCGTATTTTTTTCCAAAATGAGGCCGGTCAGGCAGTTACTGTGAATGGTGTTCGCTATCGTGAAATGATAACGAACTTTTTATGGCCCAAATTGGAAGATATGAATGTGGACGATATGTGGTTTCAACAGGACGGTGCCACTTGCCACACAGCTAACGAAACAATGGTTTTAGCAGTCCCCTTTAGATTCAACCAAATTCACAGCGCAACGTTGATATTTCTTACTGACGGAGAGGTTAATGGTTGAGCCTTATCTGCTGAACGTTTTCTGTTTTCTTTGCATCAAGACAACTAATAGGTTAAAAAGGCAGTTTTCAGTGATGGCACCCATCAAAGTGATAATGATCAGCGGATATAAGGAAAGGCCATTAGGGCAAATGAACCATGTGACTGAAGAAGCTTGCCTATAAGGTGGTTACCCTCATAATTGGAGTACCTGAATTAAGTAAGTACCTGAATTAAGTAAGTATGTATACGCAATTGAAAATGTTGCGATAGCTGAAGAGGCTTGTTTATTGAGCCTCAGGTTAGTGCCGGGCTTTTGCGCCACACGAAGAAGAGTCACATGTGTGTAAGCATCGCATCAAGAATGATTCCAAGTATTTGACTTTGTCAGAGAACTTGCAGAGCTGCAGCTCTTAATTATTGATGGTCGATGAAGGGAATTTTATGTTTCAATAGAACAACCATTGTCTTTTGATAGATCCCAAAAGATTACCATTACCGGGGAAAAAAGTCTCACAAATGTCGCACATAAGGACTTGTCAGCCATTCTGAAATCAGACGATTATATATGACATTTCGGGCTAGAGGAAGTCTAACATCGACCAAATCTGGACACTACGGCAGATCCTAAGAAAATACCCAAGAAATGCTGATCGACACTTACCATATGCATATGACAGCGCACATAGAGATGAGCTATACACCTCCATGTCTTCTACTGACATTCCTGGCAAATTCTTCAGGTTGTGCAGGATGAAGGTGGAGAGTTCTCGCTGCTACATTTAGCTCTGTATCGAACTTACCGAGACCTTCAAAGAAGGAATTTTGCATCGCTACGGGCTGTCATGTGACATATTGAACATCGTTCTGAAGAAGGTCGTACAAAATTCACTCGCCAACAGAAGAAAATTTCTGTCGCGAAATATTCTGTAATTTAGTCTTGGGTTTGAAGTTAAAAACAAAACTCCCGAACCAGGAAGCGGATGTGGTGCAGTGCTGATCATCGTAAAGACGTAACCAAAGATACATACAAAAAAGAGTAAGCTACACAGGGGGTGTCAGTCACGGTCTGGGATATTTCTCTTTCAAATTGAGTCTAAAATGTCTGGAGTGGATGCTGAAGTCAACACTATGAAAGAACATGAACGTGTTGTTCATTAGCTTTTTCTGCTTAAAAAATGTCTTTGTTTTGCAAGTTGTAGACCAAAGCACCCAAGCAGAGCAGGTAATGTGCATTTTTTTTTTCTTAAATTAATGTAGATGTATTGGAATGGCCACTCCAGTCTCCAGACCTAAGTCTGATTGAACGCCTTTGAACGATGTTGGACAATCGAGATAAGTTGTTCATGTACTCTACATTGACATCTACTGATATTTGGTCTTTAATGCCTTGCTATATTTATGTCCTGTAAACCCCATGGATGTCATCATTTTCCTCTAATCGGGATCGACACAAACATAATCTGAACAGGATCTGATCACACACAGGACCCCTCTCAAAAAACCAAGGATGTCATTATTAAAAACGTTAGAAATTACCAAAGTAGCAATTGTTGTTATCGTCCTTTGGATTAGGAAATTAAATGCAGCAAAAATTAAATCGAAGAAGCTCATAGTAAAGTCACTGTAAACGAAAAATGTCCATACACTTGGTTTTCCCAAGCATAACTGAAAGAACATACAAATTAAATGCCATCATCACAAGCGACTTTTAGAGGCCACTGGGTAAAGCTGCGTGGCGTGTGTTTATTATCGCATATTCGTGTGTCATGTACCATCGACAGTAAAAAGATGACATCCCTGTAAACATAAACTTAGATTTGTCACTCATCAAGAACACTTGCCCACATGAACAGCGACGGAACCTTGGGGTCAAAATTTCTCGACCTATGTGAAACTGACTCCAATCCGTCTCGATGGTAGTAGCAATGAGACTGTAATCAACAACGATTCATTAACTACAAACTACACTCCAAACTACAATCTCCAAACAGTCTGGGGCCCAGTCTGGAAAACTGCGAATATTTTTATTCAGCATCGACCTTAGGTAGTACTGATTTCTCAATAATTGCTCGCACTTATATTTATTTTGCACAATCCGTCACATGTGAGCTTGAGGTAAGTTCGTTCATGAACTTCAATCCCATTGCGTATATTTGCTTATAAATAGACTGGGTCAAGGGAGGAATAAAACTCCAGCCGGGTTACAAATTCTGCCATCATTTACAATCGAAATTGATAATTTTGTTAAATGTTTACATTGTTCGTACTCTTTCCTCGACCTTCAGTGTAACGTCGGATCCAGTAATCGGCTTAACTTCTGACACTAAACTATGACACAACGTCTCAGGTTTGGTGCACCTGACACATTCGCGTTGTCATGATTCACAGTACCATCATGCAGAGTATTGACACTGGCGGGTGTATATTAAATTGTGTAGTTGAATCTAATTTCGGCGCGTTAGAAATCGGACCATTTCAGAGAGCTTATCAGGCACATATTGTCCCAAAATATTTGGGCAAAATTTATTCGAAACGTTGTTGAAACTCTTGGTAACAGTTCTGGCTTACAAAGTTGCTTGCGCAGTAAATACTGAATTTATTCTCAAAAACAAGAATGCTTTAATGTGCACTCACATTCGGTTTTTGACCGATCTTTCTTAAAAAGAATGACTCCTTTAAGCGAGGAAAGTCACTGTCAATGCTCAAAGAGTAGAGTCTAGGAATAGCTTCTCAAACAGTTTGTTGCGGAAAAAGTTGAGAAGTTACAAAACAGATGTCACGGAGCAAGAAAAAACAATTGACATAGAAAGAATGCAATTGTCGAGATGTTTTACCCTCAACTTGGCGGTTTTCCAAAAATTCGATTGAATTGACTTCTCTTATTTTAGATCCATTTCAGTAAGGCATGTAGTTTCAGATGCAGGAATATTTATGCTTGCGGATGTACACGCTCCGCATTATTTAACTTGTTCATATACGTCTGATACTTTTGTCTTAAGGAATGCTGCATACCAGTGGCGTGACGTGGAAAATTGTAAAAGGTAAGCCGGAAGAAGTCGGACCTTCCCAAGGGTGCGTCTTGTCACCTCTACTTTTCATTATATATATACGGACTGGATGTTGCAGCACAGCCAAGGCGAGAAATGTTTGTTGTTTTTTCAGGAGAGTATTTTTTGGAAGATGACTTCCAGCGCGCACTCGATAGGTTTGTTGCCGTATGTGCAGACATTTCCGAAACGGCTGTTCAATGCACTATACATGTTAGTGGAGTCCCATTCAAGTAAGTGGAAAAGTTCACTTATCTCGGGATCTCTTTCTCGAGTGATGTTAGGAGTATTGCTGAGCTTTCTTGTAGGATTGGCGAAGCTAGCTTAATTTTGAAACAGGATGAAAAATACGGCAGTACACGGGGTACGGAAAGGGCTATGCTTCGACGGTTTGGTGACGTGGCACGAATGTCCTCACCATCACGACTTTCGAGGCGTGCCTTGAATGCGATTCCATCTAGTAGGCGACCGCTTGCAGACCCAGGGCGATGTGGTTGCCCAAGCACAACCAACTCCCCTGGTTGTGCTTGGGCACAGCTCCTGATGAGTTAGAGTCGAGTGGCCTGCAGATCTCTCCGTGCATTACACCCGCGACCCCTGTAGTGGATCATGCGGGTCAGAAGATGATGATGAAGTCGGAAGAAATATGTACCTGTAAACGCTTTCTGAAATTTTGTTGCATTGCAAAGCAATTGAAGCTAAATTTTTATACTTCTATTCACTAAAAGTAAAATTTACACTGAACCTAAAATTACACTCCAAATAAATTTAAGTTACGCAATTTTTCAAACAGAAATAATCTAAAAGTATGTATAGATACATACAAAATTCCCCAAGTAAGCCGACGAAAAGCGGGTTATTCTTTTTGCATAAGAAAGCGTGTGTTAGACAGAGAGGAGTCAGACACAGTGAACGATAAAGGGAAAACAAGGAAAGACACCTAACCAGCCACTTGTTTTATAACCCGACATTTTTCTGGTTGAAATATCATCGACGGTTTTGATAGTATGAAAACATCGATAGTATCTATAGTACGTACCCTATTGGACATACACATAACTTCCGCAATCGGTACTAACGTTACATCTTTTAAATATATCTTCTTATTTCCTTGGCAAATTTATTTTTTTCTAAATGCTTTTTGTGATGGAATGCCGCTGTAAATTGTTCCTTTGGCTCGAAAGTTATTGTTGACGTACATTACAGAATGCTCGCTTTGTTTCCGGATCCTGGCAAATGGGAATCTCATTTCACCATTATTTTAAATACTATCGTCCTACATTTAGATTTGGCTTTTCATCAGATGATTGTGATTCGGATTTTGAATCTAAAGTCGATTCCGAGTTTATTTCGTGAAAAAGTTGTTTCATGTAAAATAGTACTCAAAAGTCACAAGAAAAATATAAAAAGTGTAAAATAGGAGGTTTTCTTCAAAATGTCGTGTCATGGTCTCTAGGCGTCACACTAAAGTCGCATAGCGGCAGCCCTGTAATCTCAAATATACCACTCGGAGTCGACATAAAACTTTAGGTTCCTTTCACTTGTGAGAGAACAAAAGCACACACGACATGAATGGTTGTTGTAGAGGATCGATTATTGACGGTGATCCCAAATGATGATGATGATCGACGACTAGTGTTGAATACGCAAAACAGGTCCACGATTGCCTTCCCTAGTCGACCTTTTCTCACTTCATCCTCTTTTGTCTTCCATCGTCAACTATACCGCTGAATCTAATTAATAACGTGTCTAATTACAATTATTAAAATAGTTTGTCTTCCTTTAGCTGCACTCACAAATATATACAAAGAATTTTGGCTGCGCTCACAAATATATACAAAGAATCATCTCCCAACTAGCAGAACAATGAATCATCGGTAGCATTTAAGTTTAAGTGCCTACAAGTGGATAATCAACTCAACCTCAACTGGATGTAGAGAATTGGAAAAATAGTATTGCAAAGGGACTACAATCGATAAGATCACCACAAATTGCGAGGTTAATGGGTGGCCCTTATCTGCTGGACGTTTTCTATACATCAAGACAACTTCTGCAGATGTATTAATAGGTGAAAAGCGGTTTGCAGTGATGGCACCCATTATCACACTGATTAGCGGATACAAGGAAAGGCCATGTGGAGCAAATGAACCATACGACTGAAGAAGCTTGACTTTAAAGTTACCCTCATAATTTGAGAAGTACCTGAATCAAGTAAGTATGTATAGCATTGTGATAGCTGAAGAGGCTTGTTTATTGAGCCTCAGGTTAGTGCCGGGCTTTTGCGCCACACGAAGAAGAGCCACATGTGTGTAAGCATCGCATCAAGAATGAGTCCAAGTATTTGACTTGTTAGAGAGCTTGCAGAGCTGGAGCTCGTAATTGTTGACGGTCGATGAAGGACATTTTATGTTTTAATAGAACAATCCCTGTCTTTTAATAGAAGACCCCAAAAGATTGCAACTACCGAAAAAAAAAGTCTTACAAATGTCGCATATAAGCCATTCTGAAACCAACCGTGAATTATCTTATAGATGCATATATGTGACATTTCTGGCTAGAGGAAGTCTAACATCGACCAAATCTGGACACGGCAGACTCTGGAAAAATACCCATGATATGCTGATCGACACTTACTATATGCATATGACAGCGCACATAGAGATGAGCTATACAGCTCCATGTCTGGTACTGACATTCCTGGCAAAATCTTCAGGTTGTTCAGGATGAAGGTGGAGAGTTCTCGCTGCTATCGAACTCACAAAGACCTTCAAAAAAGAAATTATACATAGCTACGAGCTGTCATGTGACATATTGAACATCGTTCTGAAGAAGGTCGGGCAAAATTCACTCGCCAGCAGAAGCGGACTATCGGTCATCTAGAAGTCCATACAATTGCTAGCATACGCGGACGACATTGAAGCGATTTACCAAACACAGCGAGTCGTCAATAAGGCGTTTGCTGGCATCGAATCGGAAGCAATGGGGTTAGTGATGAATGAAGGCAATCAGAGTATACAATTGTTGTATTTAAGGAAGAACGCACGACAATCGACGATTTCGGGGTAGTTAAAGACTTCAGACTTCAGAATAACACACAGTACCAAGTTTAATGGCAGCTCTTGCTAATCGCTGTTTCTCTTTCCCGAAGGACCTGGTTTTATATAACACCTCGATCATCTATGTCCTGCTCTATTGCGTGGAGACATAGACAATCTCAAGAGCAGATCAAAAGGATCTCTTTTCAAGAGAGAGGTTCTGCGTTTAATCTTGAGCCCTGTGTGTGTTGATGGTGTTTCGAGACATGAGTCTAGCTAGGCGTCCGGTGCACAAAGTATTTGGAACATGTGGAGCGTTTAGACAAAGAAGCTTCGGCCGAAGAGCAATCGACTATGCGCCAGTAGGACAAAGCAATAGAAAGACACTTACGAAAACGATGACGCTCCACTCGTGTGCGCCATCTAGAATCAAGAACTCTCTTGGCGTACGTATTTGGAGGCACCTGGAGGAAGATCGTGCCAGCTTGACAGACTTGTTCATTCCCAGGCCGAGAGCCATCCCGGACTGTGACGTCATCAGAAAAAGCGGAAGAATTCCAACACCTTTGCTCTCGAAACGAACTTGATACCAAATATGAAATATTAATTATTTGAAGTACTTTCTTTAAGTACTGCCAATGTGGGAGCAATACTGTTAAATGGGGCCCGAACTTGAAAGATTACCACTATAATGGCTGCAAAGCTACTGACTCATCCTTAACAGAGGTCTATTTACCATTGAGAGCGTGACGTGGGACGTCTTTTGCAGCACAACAAGGCAATCAATTAAATGCCAAACGTTATTTCTTTCACTTCATCTTTTTACTAAGGATTACTTTAAACAGCTGAAGACTATGAACCAGCTTGGTTAACATTTTTCAAATACAATTACAATTACACCCCGATTAAACACTGATTAAGGATTGCATTATACATGCATATGTGCCCCAAATATACGTTTGTTTCTTTTGACGAGTCGCACAACCAGTTCAAGTCTGGTTACAACAGCGAGTACGAGAAATCAAGCATCTCCACTCGCTCCACACACACAAACATCAGACTCACTCTTGAGTAACTAATCCAATTTTTGATTTCAGCATGACATCCACTTCCGGTTGTCGCAACCGAACAAGTTAAATTTCTTAGACACCCACCGAATACTGTACATTTGAGATCTAATCAAAAACTTATTCATTTCCAAATCGATTGCTAAGCCACAAACGAGTTTTCATTCATTGAACTTGAACCTGGTGATTAATGCCAATGGCTATTGAATCAACGCCGTGGACACAATGTACCGTGACCAATTCGCAATCGAACGCCTTGATAAAGTCTATTTTGTGTTTGGGAAGCTAACACTCTCGGCTACAAATCCAAGGCATGGCCAGCGGAATATGCTTTGAATTCGTCTTTGATTTGACGTGCTACCGTTAAATTCATTAATCAATTTGAGATCTGATAATAACTGTCGCCACAATGAACATACCAAACAATTTTTTTCTCTCAAAAAAAAATGTAGTTGTCCTCGAGTACTGGAGTCTGAAGTAATCCACAGCCAAGGAGGCAAGTTGGGCTGGAGTCACAATAGTATAAATAGATAGTGTCACCAAAGTGACAGCATCAGAAACGGTTTACTTACCAGTCCTAAAATGTTCCATCAAGTAAGTCGTCTGCACATTTACCCAAGCTTAGCTTCAATCGATTTATTTAATTTGTTTTCCATTAGCTCACCTTTATCGCCCTCTTCGCCTTTGCCACTGTGCAAGCCGGTATCATTGGAACCGTGGTGGAGCCCGCTTTGGCAAAAGTTGGAGATGTTGTAAGCAACTATCCCACCGCTGTCTCCCATCAGAGCTACACAAGGATTCACAATACCGCCGCCATTGCCAGCGTTGTCGCCCCAGTCGTGAGTCCTCTGGTCGAACAAGTGGAAGCTGTTCCATCGGTTGAGCCCGTTTCGGTTGCCCCAGTTGCCGACGTTTCGGATACCGAAGAAGTTGTCTCCGCTGTGAAATCAGCTGAAGCCGAAGTTAAGACTGCCGATGATTCTGTTGTTGTCACTGCTCCAGAAGCTGTACCTGTTGCTGAAGAAGTTGCCAAAACTGAAGTTGCCACCCAGTCCGTTGAGAGTGCACCAGTCGTTGAGCAGACCGCATCGCTTGTTAATACTGTTCCAATTGCATCAGTTGCTGCCGCACCAGTCTTCACTCAATTCTATCACACTGCTCCCGTGCTGAAGACCATCGCATCACCGGTCATTATTAGTCACTCCGCTCCGGTGGTTTACTCCTCCCCAATTGGCTCACCCCTGATCTACACCATCCAGCATTAATCGGTTTCCAAATAAAACAAAAAAGCATTGTACACTACAGAATATTTATTGCTTTGTTCCAGAATATTAACTATTCTCTGCTGAGGGGCTTTTCTTTAACAGCCATCGGGCTCGAACGACTCTTCTTTGGGTGGCGCTACAACAAGCCAGATACCATGATCTACACACACCATATTTCTTGCGGTCCTTCTACACACCACCTTACACCCTAGACGTACATATGTAAATGAAATGGAGTAATCCAAAGAAAAAATCCAGCAGCATTCACACTCAGGCCAGTGTAGACCCATTGCGTTACCAAGCGAATATAGTAGATCCTATTCCCCACTAGGCTCTAGGTGACTTTTCCTTCGGTAGGAGAGGGGACTGCGACTGCAAAGAAGTTGGAGAATAGTTTCCTCCTCCTTGACGTCTTTGAAGTAAATGTAGAAGTCATTGTAGGGCAGACCCAATCTTGAACCGTGACAGTGCCAGGTAATGACGACGTTAAGTGCCCTGAAACCGGGCTAACTCCTCCTCTTCTTCCATTGGTGCTACAGTCCGAGGTGGACTGTCACCAAGCCTCTCCAGCTGGCACGATCATTAGCCACCCCACACCAAGTTGTCTGATGTCCTTCTTTATGGGCGTCCTCTATTGCGTTGTCCGATTGTCGTGGAATCGAAGACTCTAAATGGTATAGCCATCTTAGACGTTAAGTCCGTAGACGCCTGGCTAGACTTATTTCTCCGTACAGCCCAAACAGTTCGTGGTGGAATCTTCTCCTCCAGATGCAATCAACCCAAACAGGACCAAGGAAGTCATCGTATTTGTGGAGACATGTGAAGATATTTTCTTTTCCAACAAATATTCGTGTTCAATAGCAAAATGATGTATCAACGGTTCAATTTTCAAGGCAATTGTTGACGACTGAAATTGGTGCAATGACAACTGATGAAACTGGATTGATAACGTTGCCAAAAATATAGCCAAGAATAATGATGTTAATGAATTGAATTGAATCTAAATTATCTAGTGCATTGATTTCATATACGTCTCTTGATTCTGTCGTCAATGTAATTAACCACATTATAAAGGGTGGTTAAATTATAAAGGGCCGATGTTGAATGTGAATCACACCTAAACGTCAAGTTTTTTTCTGCATTTCATTTGACATTTCTCAATTTCAGACTAACTCAATTTGAACCATGGAAAGATACACAATCGAGCAACGCGTTAAAGTTATTCAGGCTTATTATGAAAATGGGCGTTCAAATCAAAATGCATATCGTGCACTTCGTGATTTTTTCGGTCAATTTAATCGTCCAAATGTGCGTAAATCAAAAATTTGAGCAAACTGGGTCTGTAGGAGATGTGAAAACACCAGTACATGCTCGTACAGCTCGTACTGCAGAAAATATTGCTGCTGTTCGCGATAGTGTGGCTGAAGAGCCGTTCACCTCAACTCGTCGGCGTGCCCAACAATTGCACCTCTCACACTCGTCTTTGATGAACATTATGCATAAAGACTTGCATTTACACACTTACAAGGTGCAATTGACTCAAGAACTAAAGCCTCTTGACCATGTCAAGCGTCGTCAATGGTCAGAATGGTGGCAAGAAATGGCAACAGTGGATGAAGAAAATCATCTTCAGTGATGAGGCACATTTTCCTTCAGTGGATTCGTCAATAAGCAGAATTGCCGCATTTGGGCGAATGATAATCCAAGAGTGATTGTCGAAAAACCAATGCATCCACAAAGAGTGACTGTTTGATGCGATTTATGGGCTGGCGGCATCATCGGGCCGTATTTTTGTCCGAAAATGAGGCCGGTCAGGCAGTTACTGTGAATGGTGTTCGCTATCGTGAAATGATAACGAACTTTTTATGGCCCGAATTGGAAGATATGAATGTGGACGATATGTGGTTTCAACAGGACGGTGCCACTTGCCACACAACTAACGAAACAATGGGTCTTTTGCGCGACAAATTCAATGGCCGTGTTATGTTACGTGGTGGCGATGTCAATTGGCCGTCAAGATCATGTGATTTGACACCGTTGGATTTTTTTTGTTGTTGTTTGAGAAAAAGGGTGTACGTCGATAAGCCAGCAACAATTCAAGAGCTAAAGGATGAGATAATTCAGCACATTAACGACATAGAACCTCAATTATGCTTCAGCGTCATCGAAAATTTGGACCATCGGATGGAGGTGTGTCGCCGAGGTCGCGGCGGCCATTTGGCCGATATTTTGTTCCATACATAATTGAACCATACCAATATTATCATAATAAAAAGAAATGACAATAGTTTCCTAAATAATTTGTGTTTTATTCAAAATCAACATAGGCCCTTAAAATTTAACCACCCTTTATTAAGCATATACTTAACAAGAATTTAAAAAGTAAATAAATGAAGGCTTAATAATTGAATTTTAAAATGCATTCTGGTATCAGATAAATCAAGATTCTCTCACTTCTCTCAAGTGAGTACTAGTTCAAAACCCTAATTACTCTTGTAAGTGGTTCATTCCATCCGTCATTCAGTGTTATGAACATTTTCAAATCGTAAATGTCGAGTGCGAGGCTTAGTGGGCAAATAGAATTGAAGTAGCGGCAAAAGATATGGACATTTTATATGATTGATTAAAATATCCCTAACAATGAACCATATGAAGTAATGTTCATAAACAGTACGTCTAGTTTTTAGGGATTTTATGCCAAGTAATTGACACCTCTCCATATAATTGGGATGAAGATTCCATTGCATTTTGAAATGAATTTTGTAAATCTTTTTTTGACTTTATCAACGCGTTCAGTGTATGAGAGAAAATTAGGATTCCATACAACTACCTCATTCTCAAGAAGGGGCCTAACGAAAGAGACACAGAGACAATAAAGCGAATGGATATTTCTCATAACCTTCGCGACGGTATCAAAACAATGGAACTTCAGTTCATCAGCTTTGATTAGTAGGAAATCAACGCACATTCGATCATTCCCTTTGATAACAATTGGCGATGCAGCAGATGATGTGCTGCAGCAAATAATCTTGCAGGTACGTAACTACTCCCATCACCTTTTATGGTATGACGAACCCCACCCGACAGACACCGGACTCGATAATGAGTCTCTTATCGTTGTGGCACAGAATTTCTCGTCCAGCAGAATCTGGTTTGGCAGATCATCTGAAACAACAAAAAGGTCGGAAGTAATTGCATGGGTAACGATATTCAAGGGGATGCTTGTGTAGCTTTTCAGAGCATTCTGCAACGAATCGACGGGAATGGAAGAGTATGGGATTAAAGAGCGCCCGCTTCCAGAATCAACTAAAGCCGGTTTCACCAATCCGTGCATTATTCGTAATTGCACTCTGCAGATTCTCGTTACTTTCGGTGATACGAAGAGTATTCGATAATGAGCATGTTTCTGTGGCATCACCAGATCGATTCCGGGTGGAACACAGAACCAGAACGCTGGGGTTACGGACAGTCAATTGGTTTGTAACCACGGTCTCAGCAGTTGTAATACACCAGTACACGAGGAGTTCAGTGATTCTAGGCGTCGGTTGATCGCTGCTCTCAGCTTTCATTCGTCCTTGGTCGGGTGTTTGCAATAACCTTCTAGTGGAGTCTAGCTAATCATTTAGAGTCTTGACTGGCGATGGGGTTTTGAGTTTGTTTGTGTCATACGTCATAGCTACATCGCCCTTCTGTCTGTTGGCACACATACAATAGAAGAAGTTAACGATCGTTTCATTTGTGCCTCGTCCGTCTCGCATCATCTTCATCGGGCACATCGACTTCTGACACCAGACCCTTCGACCGAGAGTTGTAGGATAAGCTGAATGGGGCGATCATATCTGATGGAGTCATCGAAAAAACGAACAGCCTGCAGGACAACACGTCCACGTAAGTTGGCTTGGCAAACCTCTGGTCAATCAATCGCAAACTAGTTTGATCAAATCGCGTCCGAACCTTCAGAGGAGAAAAATCCATAATTTCCTTCTCGTGGCCTATGTAAGCCACGTGATGTGATGTGACAGGAATGATGTCCGAAAGTTGTACGAACGTGGCAATGTCACAGTCAATACTGAGAATTTGAAGGAATTGCTTTTGCAGACTGTTAAACGGCGAGGATGACGCAACAAAGTAAATTAAGAAAGGACATATGTACATCATCGGCGGCGTGAACAGAAGGTTACAGAGGAACTTCGTCTACATCGGGTGTGTTGTGAATAGTACACACTGCGTGTTAACTTTCGTCCTGTTTGCGTTGATGGCATCTGGTGAAAAAGATTCAACCACGAACTATACGGACTGTACAGCGACGAGTTTAGCCAGGAGTCAATTCTGGTATTCAAGGCGGTTGGGATATATTGAGCGTATATACAAGGGAGCTCCGGCCTGATTAGCCTTCGAATCCTCAACCAACTGCACCAACTGGAAGCTTACAGGCAGACATTGCGCTTGCTGGAGTAACTTGTTGGTATGTTTGTCTCAGCAGTCAAAGCTTTTGTCTGTCCAGTAAGTTCACTATCTTCTTCTTCTTTGTTTGGCGCTACAGTCCGGGTGGACCTGGGCCTCGACCAAACAAGCCTCTCCAGCCAGCACGATCTTTCGCCAGCTGCCTCCAGTTGTGCACACCAAGTTGGTTGAGGTCCTTCTCCACTTGTGTGCGCCATCTCGTTCTAGGACGCCCTCTGTTGCGTTGTCCCAATGGCTCGGAAAGGAAGTTCATTATGCGCCTGCAAAACTAGTTAAAGTTGATACAACATTTGAAAAAGAGCAGTCCTTTTCTAAACTTGCAGACGATTGAGGAATCAAATCCAGGATATTGGATTGAGTTCTGGTTTGGTGTCCGCTCATCTATGTATATCTGAACCTTATTAACAGTTCGACTTTGCTTGTAGTTGTACGAAGATCGAGTATGAATTTACATTAATATCGCAAATAAGTCATGGACATTGAGTGCAAGTTATTCCCGCGCGTGTGTCGGCTATCACAGCCATTAGTTAGATACACATCCCGCCTTCGTTGACCTACGTATTCCACAATGTCCCAGACTGCCTCACCAACTATATGTCACTTTTATCAAATATCAAATATCAACAGTACACGAGGTGCTTTAGTCACGTAGCACAAATGTTCCCCTCAAAACGACTTTCGAGACACACCCTGAATGTTACTCCATCATGTAGGCAGACCCAAGACGAGGTGGATAGACGAAGTCCAAAAACTGCAGCTCAAATAATTAATCAAATAATCAAACTATTAATCTTGACTAGATCGATATACCAGACCATCTGAGACACGTGGAAGGTGAACTTATTGTACTCTCGGAGAAGCAAAAATTACAATTGAAGATAACTTTTTGTTAGAACACAATGAAAATTGTTCATAAAATAGCGTAAAGGAATCAGAAGGCCACCGCGTCCTAGCCGTTCTTTCTGAGCAGTGCTACGACTCAGGCTTTCCTTTTAAAAACCGAGGGATATTTAAGAGTGGATTTTTAATCAAGCGATTTTTTGCAGGAAATTTTGCCACGGGATATTTTAAGCGATTGCCTAAATTCGAAATAGGGTTTTTTATGCTACGGGGGATTTTGTAACGAGAAATTTCCTAGCGATCCCGTTTGCGCTTAGGTATAACTTCCTGCGACCCCCTGTGGACCACTGAAGATTAGATGAGATGAGATCAGATATCGAGAAGGTACATACACGCTCATTAAAGGAAAGGAAAGCTATTTAAGAAAACTAAAGAACAAATGCAAATTTCCACGAAATCTATTTTTATTGATCATCAAAAACATATTGAAATCACACTTGAAATGAAAACACCCTGTGCGGTGTCATGCTCTCATGTCATCCAGCGATTGGCTTCCAATTTAGAAGGTCCTAATGTATGGCGATGCTGCATAAGTGAACGGAGCCGAATAAAAGAACGGTGTTCCATGAGAGTAGGCATATCCATAGGCAGTCAAACCGGCGTCCAAACTCCGCAAGTACGGGGCGTGAATAATTGCGTTCGACGATGGTGCAACGTATGTCGCCTTTAGCAGCGGAGCACTCTCAACAATCGGAGCTGCATAGGTCTTCACAATGGGCGCCGAATAGCTGCGAATAGCCGGAGCAACTATTGGAGTAACCCTGTTGGCCCTGCTGTGAACTATTGTCGAACTCTGATGAGACACAGCGGTCGGAATACTTTCCACAACGTCACCAACTTTGGCAAGTGTTGATTCGTGCACTTCAATGTGACCAGGTTCATGGACAAGAGCGGTCTTTAAGATTGGAGTAGAAATGGTCTCCACAACAGCACTGGGCTTGGCAGAAGCAAGAGCAACTAAAGTAGACAAAACCACCTGAAAGTAAAAGGTTAGTACATCCCTCCTCCTTTCCACGTGTATTTTCGAGGAATCCTTACCAACTTGAACATTTTAATGTTGTTTTGAAAATTCACTAAGAGGTCTGTGCTGAATACTGATTGAGGCTCCACGTCTGACTGATGCTCTTCACCGGCCCAGCATTGATTCTTATATACTCCAGTTCGGTACCTTTGTCTCCGGGGAAGGAGTCAGCATCATACATCCCTCTTCCACTCGCCACTTGCTTTGCACGTCTTCCAAATTCCCTTCATAGGCGCAATCAACGAGATTCTCGCCATCGTCAACGCAAAATAAATGAGGGAAAAAAAGAATGACCATGAACATGGTTTGACTTTCGTAAATATTCCACAGACCGTGTCTTCCTTGTTCCCTGGCTTGCCTCACCTCAGCTCAGCGTGCATAGTGCAGTGTCGTCCCATATTTCCACAAATAGAAGTTGAGCGCGTAGTTCTAGTCTAAATGAGGCGGCATTCCGGTTTAACGATGTTCCGCAATGGGACATGCTGCGTCTCTGAATGCGTGGCTCTGATTAGATCTCCTCGAGCAGGCGTGCGTCAACAACAATGTGACAATTAATGTTGCCGTAGGCTCGCACTCGGGATCCCTCTGATAGGCAAATCCAAAGGTGCTGGATGCTATCTGCGCGGCGACGTGTTCGATTCATGGCACAAAAGTGTCTTTTATTGTTATTCCAGGTGTGGGAGATCGCTTCGACATCACATGCTGATATGTGCGCGCAATTGAACATTAGGTGTGGTTGGTGCCGCGGACAGGCCACGATGGTGTGTTGGCGGGCAAAAGGATTGCGCTTGAAGTGAACGAACATGTTCCACGCCGAACTTAAATTTACGGCATAGACGTGAAGGGCCACAGATACATGTGTGGCTAACGCAGTCTACTTAATGTCGTTGCCGTGCAATTTAATTGAATTTGCAGTTTGCCCTCACATTCAGACAAGCGTGAGTGTGCGGTAACCTTGCGTGCTGATGCTAATGAGGAATCCTTTTCAACTTTCAAGTTGTTTTCGCAGAGGGATCAAAGGGAAACGAAATCGAATTTTAGCTCAGGTAAGTTATGAGCAAAGAAATATGATATTTGAAGTATTTTGCCAATCATGCCAGGGGTCCTTAGTCTTTTTAATTGCAATACACTGCTATTGACTGTAAAATATGTACGTCAAGAGCATTGAGAAATTGTACAACACCAAGGTGGTTGTATAAATAAAACTAATGAACTGAATGAAGAAACACACAATGAGGTGAAGGAGTCGAGTAAAACTATACTTGCAGAGCGTTATTTGTCTTGATCACTAGCAGCTCATTATTCATAGTGAGAGCAGGCGGTTCATTAATCACCCATCAAGCCAAACTCATCCTCTTGCAATTGTCACCAGTCTCGTCTCTTATGATATTAATTATTTGAACTTTCAATTTGAACTTGTTGTTTGACTCCCTTTCATATTGTTGTTGTGCCTGTGCAGGCAAAACAATCAAGAGAATGGCAAATGACGGGATAGGAAAAGCCATCGAACCAATTCGATGCACCAGTTAAAAGTCGACCACTCTTGGCTAACAGCTGGATGGCGCTTGGTTGGGTGCCATGCCTCCTGGTTAGAGGGGTCCCGGTTTGAATCCCGGTGAAAGCAAAGTTATTACGCTTTTATCTGGTCCAGTCACCATTTGCCGTTTGGATCAAATTAACGAAACTATCACTGCAGTTGTCGATCAGTGGTAGTAGTCTGGCTACGGCCAATCCATTCCTTTTCTGATGACAGTACCCTCAGCTTTTCATATTCATTCCAAGACCCACGATCCACATTCCGATCTTGACAGCTTTAATTAACTGGGGTAACAACAACAGTGTGGATTTCAATGCTTCAAAAACTCAATGTTGTCTGCTGTCACTCAAGCGAACCCTTGACAATCAGCCATTATCCATGAATGGCTCCTGTGTCGATAAAACCGGAAAGCTTTCCATCCTTGGTATGTGTATCAACACAACACTTAGTTGGAATTATCACATATTTGAGGTCGCCAAAATTCCTGTGAAATGTTTAGGTTTCCTTAATCGATGCAAGAAATATTTCACCCCGTCTGATTTGGCTTTCATTTATAAGGCGTATATCCGCCCCAAGCTTGAGTACAACGCTCATATCTGGTCTGGTGCCCCATAGACCACCTTGCACCTACTAGATAGAATCCAAAAGCGAGTAATTAAACTTATAGGAGACAACAATGACGCAAAGTCATTAGACTCGCTCGAACATCGACGTACCGTTTCTTCTTTGTCCGTATTTTATCGCTATTTCAACAAACCATGCTCAAGTGAACTAGCCAACTGCATTCCTCCTCTCCATGAATTCACCCGCAATACTCGTCTCGCTAGGAATGCTCATCAGTTTACCCTTAAACCCACTTTCGGACGCACTGTTCAATTTAGAGTCTCGTTCTTCAGCCGGACTACGCGAATTTGGAATGCTCTTCCCAGCCCTATATTTCCCACAGACCACAACCCGCAGATATTTAAGACCAATGTGCACGGGTACCTCCACTCCCTTTCTCCCTCTATACCCTCGACCGCGCTGTGTCTTGACATCGGACACATAAGGGTTAGAGCAATCCCTTGAGCGCGCGCAATTATAAAAAATAAAAAATAAAAAACATTGAGCTCAGTACGAAAAAGGACTGGAGCAATGAATCCATAGTACACAGACTGAACAGAAATACGGTAAAATGGTATACAGATGGATCAAGAACTGATGAAGGGTACTGCAAGGGTATTTGGTTCACGGACATAATACTTCGAATCCATGGGCAAACGCACAGCATCTTTCAAACTGAAATATATGCCAAAGACCGATGCGTTCAAATCTATCTTGACAGAAAATCCAATTGCAACATAGCAATAAAGTCTGAGAGTGGTGCCGCTATCTTCATCAAATCTACATCAATTTATCTAAATTTGTGTGGGAATACCTACAGAAGCTTAAAGAGCTGAGTAAGAAAAACAGAGTAAAAATCTACTAGATACATGTCCATAAAGGTATAGAAGGCAATAAAAGGCCGACTCCCTAACTACGAAAGGAGCATCGGAACCCTTCACATGACCTGAACCATTCTGTGCTGTAGGAGACCAAGTCCTAAGAGAAGAATTCAGAGAACTAGAAAGGAGGAACCGGACAGAAACCTGGAACGACGCTCATGGCATGAAGCAAGCCAAAAAACGTTGGGTCAATATAACCGGAAAATATTTGAGGCAAGAACAACCTCCGTGTCCTAAAAGGCTTCCTAACAGGTCACTGCAAACTCAAGGAGAGTCTAAGGAAACTGGAGGTATCAGAAGAAGGTCTATGCACATTCAGTGGAGAATCTAATGAAATTGCAGAACATGTACTCGGATTTTGTGCAACTTAAGCCCACAGAGTGCAACGAATGGCATATGTGTGTATCACTCGGACAGTAAGGGCAATAACTTCCGCAGCTGAACATACTCCTAAATTAGATTCAATCGGCAGACAGATAGCGGACAGTACGGCCATATGAAGTTAACTCCGTTCTGGATCTCTTCGAGAAGGATTTCTCAACCAGCATCCCCTTCAGATCATACCGGAAGTCTGAACACCAGCCGGTCTCTATGCGAATCTTCACAGATCGATCGAAGATAGGTGAGCCGTGGGCACGGGTGTCTACTCTTTCTGACAGCTAAGTGGCGATTAAACCTCTGGATGCAGTCGCATTCAACTCAAAGACTTTCCTGATTCATGAGCACTGGTTTCGAGCTCTTTCCGACCATCCATGCCAATCGGTACTAATATCTACTGATGATTGAAAAGATTGCTCATAGAATATATTAGTATTCCTCATCACGAACGACGTCAGCCTGATCCGCATGAGTAGGCCGTATCTCAGAACTCTCATCGGCTTTATAACCGGGCACTCACGCCTCTAGATTTTGCCTTCCCTACAATGACGTCTGTTTGTTCGAGGAGGAGGAACAAACATAGGCACTCGAAACTAACCTAACCTATGAAGACCATGTAATTCACAGGTATGAAATACCATATTTAACAAGGGGAGCAGCTGAATTGGATTACTGTCTCCATATCTAATAATATTTTTCGCGATAAATGGACTGTCTGGAAGAGATTATTTAGGAGAAAAAAAATGAAATAAATGCAAAAAGTATACTAGAATGGATAACAAAGTTTAGAAGAGCATAAGTAAATTAATTTGTCTTATTGCCTTAGTCGGCGAATAGAATGAGCTGTTCTCGAGAGAGTTAACTTGGGCGTTTTGGCCTAGAATAACTACTTATATATGTACGTACCACAAAAAGTTCCTCGGGATGGTGGTTGGACCATTATCGCCGCTACAATCGTCTGAAGAAGGGGGGTCATTTGATAAGTTAGTGGCTTTTTATTTGCTGCGCAGTATATATATATTTAAGCATTATTTTTGCTTAAAAAAGTTATTCATCGCACAGATCAAGGAATAACTTGATTTCTACTACGGGGAATTGGAACTTAACTTTCAATAGTTAAGAAGTGGTTTACTGAGTTCCGTTGTGGTCGTCCCAGCAAACTAATATATCCGGCCAAAGAATATACCGAATATACTGTATCCGGTATTTGGTCAAATCACTATTTGTTACATCTCTAGTTCAGGTCAGAGACGTCACTCCAGAAAGCGTCGATGAAATCCATATGGGATTGGACTATCGAAAAATTAAAGCGCGTGATCGCAACGATTGTAAACGAACTAAACGAATAAAAGAAATAGAAATAACTGAGCGTTAAGAACGAAGGGAATAAACGCCCGTGGCGTTGTGGGTATATGCGTCGTCTCCTACGCACTTGGACCTACCTGTCTAGGTTTGATGCCTGGTACGACAAGAAATACTTTTCACTGCCCCACCTCTTTCGAGTCACTGACTCAAAGAGTATATCTGTCTAGAAAAAGCTTCTCAAACATGGCCGTTCGGAGTTGGCATAAAACTGTAGGTCCCTTCCACTCGTGATAGAACAATAGCACGCACAACACGAGTGGTTGCTGAGAAGCTAGGCCCTGGAACTCTACGGGCTGTAGCGCCACCCATATTATTATTATTATATTAAACAAAAAAAACACTGAGCTAGATGTATGGAAATAGAAAGAAGCTATGTACATATGTATGTATGTTGAGTAAAACGCTTATTTGCCGAACAAAATATTTTTTTGTTCAGAAAGTCACTGACTTACACTGAACCTGTCACAGCGGCTGTGTGTCGGTGAGTAGGCTTCAGAAATATGGCTTTAGTATCGAAACAATTGCCTCAGAGAGTAAGTTAATTTCTGGTTGTACGTATTTGGTTCGATGAGAAACCTCAGGTAATACCAGAGAAATGGACTGCTAATCGTGCGACGGAATCGTTGACCCGTATTTTTTTTCAAATACTTATGACCGTGTGTGTTGTTCTTGTCAATGACGCCCGGTATCGTTCAACGATTTTAAACTTCTTTTGCGTAAAATGCACGAGCTGCACATGAATGCACGAATCGATGGTCCAATTGAGAAATGTATCTCTAATTTTGAACCGGTGATTCGCCAGATCGTGCGTATGACGTATTTTTTTTTAATTTTTTGTACATAAATACATAGGATAGGATAGGCGGATGCACGTCTCACTTAGGTCCATGTGAACCCATTGTGTTGCCCAGAGGGGAAAATGTTCCTCCTTGTACCCTTATTTCACTCATCGAGACGTTGTATTCGTTGTTTGTGTTGACCTCTCTTCGTCCAGCCAGCCCGACATCGTAATGAACCTGAAAAAGTTAGATAGTCGGATGTTATGGATTTCTTGCAGGTCATGGAAGAAGAATTCTCCCATGGTCCTGTATATCAGGTGGCTGAGGCTTGTGCAGTAGCAGAGATAGTGAGGAGTATCCTCTCTTTCTTCCACATCCCATTTTTTTATTTATTTATGTCCCGTTAAGCTCCGACCACCATCCTCAGTAGGCTTCTGCCACACTGAAGGAATTTGTCGGTTTTAGTTCTATTTATAGCGGGCCATAGCATCCTAGTAGTCTTACAGGTGGTTATATTAAACCACCCTTTTCTTGCTAGTTCTAGAATTTGATCATCCAACATCTTCCTGACATCTGCCAGTGGTGGTTGAATCCATTCGATTGCCTGGGATGGGTCGATTACGGCCGTCTGTTGTCTCATTGCCGGCTATGTCCCTGTGTCCTAGGACCCAGCATAGAGTTATCGTGTGTTGCACGCTTAGAGTTTTGAGCTCCTCGCGGCAGCTCGCGACCAGCTTGGACTTGATTTCTTTCGCCGAATGGACGCTTTAATGGCCGCTTGACTGTCAATTAGAATGGTAATATCAACCGGTGGTATTTCAGAATTTGTTATCATTCTGGCCGCTTCTTGAAAGCTTGAATTTCAGGGATCCTGATAGAGCAGTGCATGTTTAACAATTCGGTGAAAATGCCCGCACCTGTGCCTGTTTGCATCTTCGATCCATCAGTATATACTTGGATGCTCGAATTATTGATGGGTTCTCTTGTGATCCACTCCTCCCTCATCAGGAATCCGAAGGGTATTTCAAAATCGAGGAAAAGGAGTGTGTAGTCACTTTCGGACTGTTATATTTGTAAAACATAAATACATACTTGGTTGCTTACATATCTGCCTACGACCGCCAAGGCAATACCTGTCTTCCATCGCTAAAGGTCCTAGGCACTCTGCTTCCAATAATCAAGACCAAGATGTCTTGCGTCCGCGATGACTTGGCCTTTGTAACAGTGGTCCGGTCTCATCTTATTTCTCGAACCATAGTGCTTATACGCTCGATGTGGCCGAGTCAGTTTGTCTACGGATTTTTCATTGCCAGACTAAATTGACATCTTAAAACAACACGTAGTTTTTTGTATTCCTTCCTCACATGCGGACATACATATACATGTTCGACGAAGAATTGTTATTTTTTTCTGTCGAAGAATCAGCTCTGCTGTTTTGCCTTTGGTCCATCAAGTCAGAGTTTTGAGCCGAGTTGTTTCGACAAACCGAAGTAGTAGCGTTTATGGAGTTCACGTTTGTCGCATCGAATATTTCCTTATGATGAGTGCTATCTTATGCGGCTTTAAAATTGAAACGCGCTTACCTTCTCCAGGAATTGCCTTAGTGTGAATATTTGGTCTATAATCACTTTTCACCTTCGTTGTGTAGCTTACGTCAAAGCACTCGGCTTAGCCTCGATAAGCCACGCTTATATATTCCTTTCATCCATTAAGGGCTGTAAACCCTTTGAAAAGAATATGACATCGAAGCTGAGTCAGAAAAAAGTCTTAAACCTGAAGAAGAGTGCGAAAGTCATGGGGATTGTTTTTTTTTCGATTTTTCATTACAACTATGTACATGTTTTTGTACCTTTCTATCATATACTGACACATGACATAAAAAGAATATCCAAAATGAATGAAAAAAATGTCTGTTCAAGATTGCAGGAGCAGACTCAAATTTAAATGATTGAATGATAGCCTCTATGTCCTATTAAGGAACTGCGTTATTCATGTTCATTAATGCATATATACGATCATACTAACTTAGGTGAAATGCAGTACTTACAGGCAGTTTGGGTCGATTGGAAGAAAAATATTTTCTACTTAAGGAAGCCTGCAGACATGCACCGTGTGTTCAAAAACACATGAGAAAAGAAATTGCTAGTGTACATGCGCAGATTTCCGACGTTTACGAAAACACCCTTGTCCATGCAATCTGCATGGCCCAGTTGTCTTAGGAGTTGGATCCGTAAACGCATACCTCCCCATTCGCCGTTGAAATTGTGCGTATATCTGGTGCTTAATGGACGAAATTCTGGACCTAAAGCAATTGGCAATGGTATCGCTGAGAAATAGCTTGGACATGTATCAGTTTTCGCCATCGGCAGAATGCCGAGGATGATAACAACGAAGGTGGAAAAGGTAAAGTCAAAAAAGCTGTAGAACAATCACAAAAAAGTGTAGCGACACAGTGCACGACGTCAGCTTAGATAAACGGAAAGGGAAAAGTGTCCAACATCTAGAACATCTTCCACAAGACTCTAACTTCCAGAGTATTTACAAAATTAACACGAACGCGGCCTTGTCGATTCGAGATAAAATATGATATCGGTGTGTGTATGGAACATACCGTTTTGCTGTATGTTCCATACACACGCGTTGACTGTTTTTTTTTGTGTTTAAGGCCACGCTACACGCTAGCGCCGTCTCATAGCTTCGGTTTTCCTCTTAACGATAGCAAAAGATAGACAACAAAATATGTCAGAATATGTTTATTTAAAATTATGCAGCATCTTGGACAGCTTTTGGCTTTTTTGATTTGACTTTCTTCTTTTCAATGACCTTTTGTATAAGCTTAGATTGTTTCTCCTTAATTTTGTTGTCCAATTTAGTTTTGATGGCCTTGCTTCCAGCTTTTCTCTGTTTTTCTGTAAATAAAAAAAAGAGTGTAAGGAAAAACGATCTTATAATCGACATGTGATCGAATTCCATACCTGCTAAAATTTTAGCTGTTTCTAAGACATCTTTCGCCTCGAATATGTCATCGTATTCAACACCGTCATAGGCGTTCATGGGCTGTGTTGCTTCATGATGCACCTTCTGCTCCACTCTGTTCACATATTTGTCACTTGCGGCCTTCTTCAGTACTTGTCTCTGTTTCGAGGGGCTGACATAGTTTGAATTTTCCCAAATAGCCGTGCCAGTAAAAGACCCATCAAATATCTTCACAGGATTCATCACAAAACGAGGACCAACTTCGGCCAAACCTCCGTCTTCGGAAAGAATTTGGAAATTCCTAAACCAAATTCTATTATCCAAAAAGGTGAACGTGAACACATGATCAACGAAGGGCTGACTCTTCGGATGATAGTTGGGTACACCGAATGTTTGAATGAAAAGCTCCTTGAGCAGGGATAAATGTGGAATTTCATCGAATTTCTGATCAAATGACAAAAGAGGCCTGGCTCCACGCAAGCAATTGCCGGTCATCTTAAGTTCGCCCATTGTGTGAATATTCTCTACCAAGAATTTCGCTGACGGTCCTTTGGGCACGTTTGATATCCACATGTATAAATCTCGCTTGCGCCTGCCTTCGAATAAAACCGCCCTATTGCAATGCTTCATTTCGCACATTTCATTTACCAATGAAAGAGTTTTGGATCGCTCCATTTTTGATTCGGGTCTATGGTGCGGCATTAATGTTTTTATGTCGCGCATCAGGTGACGATCTCTGTGATTGATTCCGCGCGCAGCGAATACCAAAACACGCTGTTTGTTTGTCCATTTCTCCTGAAAATTTGAACATAATTTTATTCATGTTTAAATCTAGACTTATGCATGAGAACGTACCTTTTTGGGGATTGAATCGTCAGATAATCTTACAGCCGGTAGAGGCGGATTTTCATCTTTAGGTATTTCTGGTACTACTACCTTCTTTTTGTTTTTTTGTTGTCTTTTACCCATATTTTATGTTAAAATTGATTCCTTAACAAACGCACGTGTTTGAATGACTTGAAATTGAAACAATTCTGCTCAAAACTCAAATGACAACCGCCGCTGGTTGTCTTTTTGACAGTTCTCAGAAAATCGATGTGCGCGAGATGTGGATGTGATTTGAGAGGGAAATATGTATGTTTTAAGGTAACAATTCAAAATATGTTAAAAAAAATGCTCGGAAACTGGCCCTCTATGGGCTGTTGCGCCATCCATATTATATACATATATTAAGAATATTCAGAAAGGCAGAAGAGTATTGCTGGAACCGTTAACACAATCGCAATATTCTCTACATACTGGAGATATATTTGTTCTGGATAATTTGGCAATAATCGTCTCGAATACTATTGGGTGTTGTTTGGCAATGCGATTTTTCAAAAACACTGGAATTCGATTTTGGCCTTAAACGAAAGCTAAGATTGTTTGCAACAGTTGCTCACTGGTTACTTATTAAGCTTTAAATTTGCAAATAAATCATGACTCATGATTTCCGCAATGCAATCAAAGCTACATTTAATTTATTATGACGCTACGCTCATTGATTTCTGTTCGCCACTATACCCATTACCCAGTACATGTGATCCGAGACGAATTTGTTCAAGTACTATATACTATATACCCAGTGATACCGGCTCGCAATCGAAATCAATTTTCGGACTTCCTGAAGAATGTGAAGCCCAAGTCGCATCCTATTGCCATTATGAGTTATGAACAGTGTTCAATGCGTACACCAGTATCAAAAGCAAATCAGATTTCAAATCACGTCTTTCGTAATTCAAGAACAGGTTAAATAAGGACTATAGCCAGTGCTTGTATCCCGGCTATTGGATCTTCCAACTGCAATTCGTCTCAACACGATAGCCGGCGTCATGAAATCAAAGAAATGTGGCCCGATGACTCATCCAGTAGAGGACAGTATTTATTTAAATTTTAAATGAACGATTATTTTAGGCAAACATATGCGGGTACTCTTTGAGTGTAAACAATTTTCAAAGTACGCAGCAGTACATCTATTGTTAATCTTTTTTGAAAAAAAAAAACAACACAATCTCTAGACAGCCCTTCGTCACAACAGGAGCTATACACATAGTCTCCGTAACCCACTAACACCATTCTGCTTATTTTTGATTTTCTTAAAACTAATAGTAATAACAGTAACGAAAGAGTAATAAAAACAACAAAGAGAAATAAATAACTTAACAAAATCAATATTTGGTCGGGCTTCCTTTGTTCCGTATAACATCCATCAACCTATTCTTCATCGAATGCACCAGTTTGGAAGTCGTGGCTGGAGAAATCTTGTTCCACTCATCAATCAAGATGGTCTTCAAGTGAGTCTTACTTGAAATTGAGCGTTCTCAGATCTTTCTTTCTAAGTGGTCCCACAGCTGCTGAATTGGGTTTAAGTCTCCGAGCGGGTTTGTTGATCTGTATTTTAACATTGTATAGCAACCATTCTTTTATATGAATATGAAGGTATTGCCGAGACCCAGTTTTTCAGCACTTGAATGTAGATTTTCTTTAAGAATATTCAAGTATCCATATTTGTTCATAGTTGATTCAATAAAAACTAGATTTCCAACGCCGGAAGAGGTCATACATCCCCACACGATTACATTGCTTCCGCCATGCTTTACTGTAGGGGTTAAGTTTTTTGGATTAAGAGCAGTGTCTGATTTCCTCCACACCATCCGTCGTCCATCTAAACCAAATACGTTGAATTTGCTCTCATCAGTATATATCACTTGATCCCAGAAAGAATTATCTTTTTCTAAATGTTCACTACCATACTGCAGCCTCGCCTTCATACTGGCTTTCCGTATGTATGGCTTCTTCCGGCTCACTCGACCATTACGACCTTACCGTCTGGGGAGTCACATCTATTCCATCATTGATTTTCAATTTACCGGCAATTAAAGGGCTCTTTGCCGAGGATTTTCTTCGAAGCTTCGTACGACTATCTATTTTTCTTGGACGGCCAGATCTTGGTTTGCTGGCAATGGCTTTTGTTTCTTAAAATTTTTCTAAGACGTACTGAATAGAAGAACGGGGTCTCTTCATAATTTTTGAAATTATCTCAGCGACTTTCCTTCATTTCTCAGGTCAAATATAATTTTCTTGTTGACCAAAGGGATTTGCTTATTTCTGCACCCCATTTCTGAAAATACAATTCAAAATGTTTAAACTTACCAAAAAAACCAAATAATCCTGGATCACGCACTTTACATTGCCAAATGAAACACAAGAATGACATCTGTACGGAAACTTTTTTGTCTCAACTAACTGATCGCAGAGAAGGATTCTTGTCAAAAAGTTACACATAGGCGACGCTAATTTTTGGAATTTGATTCAATTTGGAAGGGAGTGAATCTATCTTCCCTTTCTTTAAGAATTTTTATTAATTCCTACCAAAATAAGCTAATTTTTTGACCAAAAATATACAATTAATCCGCTGTACAGAGACTTTTTTGACAATGTGTATGTAGCTGCTTAGAATCTTATAGCTCTTGAAAAATATGACCATTGGTTACAGGTGAGTGAAAATTTAACAAAAACTTTTGAAGTAAAATGTACACACAAGGGACTACTTTCCTCCAACGATCACCTTACTTGCCAAATGCTGTCTGAATTAATATCCTGGTACTTACTTGCCAAATGCAGTCTGAATTAATCTCCTGGTAATGAACATAAAAACTAATCTCAGCCCTTCACTTACTTCGTTCCATTTTAATTGGAACCAGCTGGAGACCCTTTGAACTGCGCCAACTACAGAGGCATCAGTCTCCTAAGTATCGCATACAAAATCTTATCTGCCGTACTGTGTGAACGCCTAAAGCCATTCGTTAACAACCTGGTCGGTCCATATCAGTGTGGCTTTAGGCCAGGAAAATCCACCATCGACCAAATATTCATACTGCGGCAGATTTTGAAGAAAACCCAGGAGCAACAAATCGATACCCACCACCTTATCATCGATTTTAAGGCCGCGTATGATAGCATCTATAGAGACGAGCTATAGAGCAATGTCTAGTTTTGGCATCCCTACCAAACTCGTCCGTTTGTGTAGGATGACGATGGTGAATGCACGCTGCTCCATCAAGGTCGGTAAAGACCTAACCGAGATCTTTGATGTCAAAAAAGGATTCAGACAAGACGACGCGCTGTCATGCGACTTTTTCAACATCGTTCTTGAAAGAATTGTTCAAAACTCGAACGCCAACACCAGAGGAACAATCTTTCAGAAGTCCGTCCAACTACTCGCATATGCCGACGATATTGACATTATCGGAAGAACGCAGCGTGATGTCAATGGCGCTTTTGTGGGTATTGCAACGGATGCGGCGAAGATGGGTTTTAGCAGTAAACGAGGGTAAGACCAAGTATATGCTGTCAACGAAGAAAGGACACCCAACACCGACGTCTCGGTCAGAACGTCACAGCAGACAGATATAACTTTGAGGTAGTCAAAAACTTTGTCTACCTAGGCACCGCTATCAATTCAGACAATGACACCAGCGCTGAAATCAAACGAAGAATAACAATCGCTGCTTCTTTGGGCTAAGAAAGCAATTGGTAAACAAAGCCCTCTCTCGAACAACCAAGGTAAGGTAACGCCTTACAAGACCTTAATCGTCCCAGTCCTGCTATATGGCGCGGAGGCATGGACCTTGTCAAAAGCGGATGAAGCTGCTCTTGGTTGCTTCGAGAGGAAAATTCTTCGTGTGATTTTCGGTCCTGTCTGCATAGATGGAGGACATACAATGACGAACTATACTGACTGTTTAGCGACATCGACTTAGCCAGAAGAGTGAAAATCCAACGATTGAGATGGCTAGGTCATGTAGAGCGGATGGAAACCAATGCTCCGGCCCGAAAAGTCTTCGAATCCACCTCCGAGGGAAGGCGCAGTAGAGGAAGACCGCGACTCAGGTGGCGCACGCAAGTGGAAAGGAATCTCAACCAACTATGCGTGCGAAACTGAAGACAGCTAGCTAAAGATCGAGCTGGCTGGAGACGCTTGTTGGTTGAGGCCCAGGTCCACCTCGGACTGTAGCGCCACCTTAAGTAGGCTGGAGGATATACATCCACACTTAACGAAAGCGTTGACTAGTAACATCTTCTCCCTAATTTAAGTTTCATATGCATACTCTACTTTCGGTTGTTTGCTTGGGCATTTCAGATCTTCACTCACGAACAGTCCAGACGAATTGGTACACCATTTAAACAACCAAACAAACAGTGTAATTTAACAGTTTATTTAGAGATAAATGTTCAGTATAGTATTATATCTTAAATAAAATTGTACATCATGCATAGCATAGAAATCTTTTCAAGAAGTTAAGGCAAATTAAAACACAGTACATACTTTTTTTTTTGTTTCGATTTTCTTTCTTTTTTTTTTTGTTTTCTTTTTGATTTTCATTTGTTTTAGAAATTTCTTGGTTACACGGTAGTTAATCTATTATAATTTAAAAATATTTCATATGCTTAGTTACGCTTACGAAATACATTCACTATTATTTAGTCCTGCCTTCTATATCTAATTCTATGTGTTTCTTTTTATTTTATTTTTTTTTTTTCATCTCATTACGTTCCCGTCTTCATTCAGTTTAATGAACATGTTCATCGTCAGCTTGTTTTGTTAAAGTGTGTCGTGTTTTTGAAGCAGATACATTTGACTAATAACCTGTATTAGTAGTCCTGCTCGAGTATATGTTGTTTGTGAGAGAGAATGGGTATTTTGTCTGTATAGTAAAACATTGTTGTTACCCACGGATAAAATAATAAAATCACAAAAGCACTTTCCCATCATTTATCATGGAATTGCCGTCTCTGAATAAAAATATTGGTTTGTTTTGTTTGTTTGTTTCTTCTAAAAAATTGAAATAATGAAAAAATATACCTATAATACAAATGAAAACAATAATTATTTTCCATTCTGTGGACATATCGCAGTACAAAACCTCTGTTGTATGGGTAATTTAAGCAGCACAATTATCCGCAACAGGGAGTACTCTGGCTAGTTGTCATTGTCGCGGTTGCATACTGGGCGGTTGTTCACGATACGCTTTCAGTTTTGTTTCCATGGCCTGCAAGGAAAATAAATGATACAACATCTTAAGGATTATTGACTAGGCATTTTGTATGGCATATGAGAGATACATCATCTAATCAGTTGTCGTTTGTTTTACTCGTACTCGTAACGTAACGCATGCGTTATCTTCAGTTCAATGGTTAGTTATTAGAAGCCACTACAGGTATGCATATGCATTGGAATGTTTCAAGAAAATAACCGAAAGTTAAATAGATGGGGAAAAAAAAAACTAATTGATGGACGGTATTGGTTAGAAATGTTGAGAAGAGAGAGAGAGAGAGAGACACAGGAGGAAATATATAGGAAATAAAAGTCGTTACATTTTTTGCATCATCAGCAGTTGCAGACAAGGACGATAGCGTGGACGATTGATTCCCGGTCACACGCTGGGCAAATCGTTTAAATATATTCGATCCGAAAGACTGGTTGGCTGAATCAAAAGTCATACTCGTTCTACTCGTGCTACTGCTTGTGTTATTTAAATTATTGCTATTTCGTAGAATTGCACGTTGATCGCAAATGCAACGAAATTTTTCACAACGCGAACAAATCAGTGATTTATCCAACTAAAAGGAAACATTTAATATTTTGGGAAAGAAAACAAAATAAAAAAAAAAAAAATAAAGAAGAATGGAAATCGTGCAAGTCATATAAAAATATAAACAAAAAATTAGTCATTTAAACAGGGTATATGTACATTTAGATAACAAAATCGTCCTCAAAGCGCTACATCAAGATAAAGTTAATAGATTTGTTTTCGTTTTTTTCTTTGCATGTCAATTTAACCAGTTGATTGTACTCACGTTTAACTTTCTTAACATATCAGCAACAATATTTAGCGCTGTTGTACGGGAACTCGCAGTCATGGCATTTCCATTCAGCAAACTGTCTGGATCTGAAAGAAATGTCTCAACATCAATTGTTTATTGCACAAAGGAGCCTTTAAATGAGCCGCTAGAAAACGTTCACATGACACTTAAGTTAAAAGATGATTATTAACTCCTAGGGAAATTTGTGTATTTGTTGCTTTTTATTTTTGCTATATGCGAGTATTTTTTTTTTTTTTTCGTTCTCTTGTATGGAGCATGAATATGTATGAATAATTTACATGAGTACAATGAATATGCATAATATGAAATACATAGTATTTAAAGAAAAAAAAAATATAAAAGAATTTTATATACACATTTTAAAAAAAGGGAAAAAATTCAATCAAATCACATGCGACATGACTTTGAGATCTTTAAGGCTCGTTTGGTTTGTTTTAGTGATGAGAGTATCTTACTTTTTAGAGAATTTTGATTATATTCATTCAGCGATGATTGGCTATTTGCTATGGTCGCACTGACTGGGTTCGCTATGTTCTCTGAATGGACTGAGTTTTCAGCGATGCCATTAGTTGTTGGGTATCGTGTTTTCACATTAAGTTCTTGTTTTAAATCTGTGAGAGGAAAAGAGAATAATGAAGAAATTCAAGTGAGTATGGAGGAAATGATTCGACTGTTTTTTATTTATTTAGTACATAAAATCTAAAAATGTATGTGGATTGTGTAGCAATCGCAACGGGAGTGAGGACCTGTGGCATACTCCTCGCATCAGCGAGCATCCTATATGAATTCAAGCGCTGAACAAAGACATCTTAGAACTGGGAAAACACGGTTGAGTATAGTCCACTTGTAGGAGCTTGTGTCACAATAAAGGCAACATTTTCGAGCTTAGAGGTTAGGAGAGAGAAATAATTTCGACAATAGACCACAATGTGTACGGAGTAAGGAAAGGACATGTCCAACGATCACCTAAGCGTATGAGTTATCAAATTCAAGGGTGGTCTGTGAACTGCACCGGTCTAGCTTCTTTAGTTATATGTGGTGCTGCAGTGCCAAGGTGGATCTGGCCCAGCTTCAGCAGCAAACATTCGTGTTGTGTGTTTTTGATCTCTTATTAGTGAGGGGTAAGGTTTTATGCCGACTCCGAGAGGCAACATTTTTTTCTAGGAAGGTACACATATACTCACTGAACATTGTCAATGACTCGGAAAGCATGAATCACGAATCTCGGATGGTTTTGGCAATTAAACCTGGAAACACAGCTAAAAATCAATCAAATATCATTTGGACAGTGGAAGAGTCGACGCACATACCAACTACGCCACGGCAGTCGGCTTTTTAGTTTATTTTGCGTTAATTCCTTGATTTATATATCAAATCACGATTAGAGGGAAAAATATGTGTCTTCACACTGACATCACACACAACACTGCGCAGCACACTTTAATTGAACGCTTTTGATGACGTTGCTCGCAATAAAGTACACACATATCAAAATTCACAAACAACCAAAACTAAAAGAAGGATGAGACACCTCCTTGATCCAAAAAGAGTTGCCGATTGTAAATAAATTCCTTTACATATGTAAATTCTTCCGTCTTTGATTTTTCATATATTTTTTTTCCAATTAGACAGAAAGTAAAACTTTCTCTTAGTGAGAAGGATTCGAATTTAATTTATGATTACGTAAGAAATCGATTGGTTCTGTTGTTGTTTTACTTAAATTACTCTCACCTCTCGTTTCATCCATCAGCCTTTGAAGTTTTTCTTGCAGCATTTCTTTCTCATCTACCTCCATTTCGAGTAGGGCATTTTTTTCGTATGCCTTGTCAAGCATAGCTTCGAAATCGGCTATACTCTCGTTTAGTATACGATGAGCTCGCTCGAGATCGTCGTTTTTCTGTTCCAACTGACGTAGATACTGCTTCATTGAATCTCTTTCCATTTTGACGGTATCCAATTGTTTTTCGACATTCGCAAATTCAATTATATGCGAATCGAGTTTCATCTATGTACACATACAAGAAAAAAAAGATAAACAATCACAAATTTACAAAGATTCCCTTTTTGGATTTCTACACACTCACTCTAAGCGATTCGTTTTCGTTTTCCAAATTTGTTACTTTCAATCTGAGATCTTTGATGGCATTCTGTTTGTGTTCAAGTGTTGCATCCATTTCTGCTTCCATTTGTCGCGACTGTTCAACATATTCATCATATTCTTGTTTTACATCTGTCCATCTGCAAGCACAAACAATAAGTTAGAAAAAAAAACACTAATCGAATTGTGCGGAGAACTTGTATACTTACTCCTTGTGATAAAGTTTTGCTCTTTCCTTCCAATATCTGCATTCATCCTCGACACTATTGAACATCGGCGGAGAGTCCATTTGTAAAAGAAAATTTGGAACCTGATGATTATCGGATGGTTAATCCAATTCGTAGATGCACTGTTTCAATACGGTTTGTTAAATAAAAATATCTATATTAACAGGTGACTACTATTCAGGGAAATTGAAAATATATATGTATGTATGTAATTTTTCTTTTCTTTTTGTTTTAACTGACAGTGAAAATCAAGGAGAAATGAAATCATCGTATATTTGAGTAGTAAATGCGTACTTAACGACGTAAAAATTACGTATCGATTGGCTTTTGATTTATACCTTGTAGCGACTCACCAAATGAATTAAATAAATATATAAATTAATTGACTTTATTCGAGTTTTCAACACGTAACTTAAAATCAAAAAGAAAATCTTTACAAAATCGTGTATGTTGTTTGGGAAAAAATGCCATGGAAATGTTGTTGCCAGATCTGCTGATGTTTGACTTTTTTTTTGTTGAATGAATGCGTCCAGCCGAGCATGTACATTTGACATTTGCTATTTGTAGAGCACACTTGCGACGCTTTGTGCTTGACAGTGATATTTTATTCCTTGAACATGTGTAAATTGTTATAACATTTGTGTGGTAGGTGTTTTCGACAAATTGCTTTTTGCTGCGTCAACTGGATTCATTTTGACAAAGTGAGGGACATTTGACACATGGCCTTACGATGTATTTATTTTACAAGTGTTACTAATTACTACAGATAAGATCATTTTTGACACTTATTGCTTGAAGAAGCATCCAATGTAAACTCATATATTTCTGAAAGTAATCCTGCGGTTTACATTTAGACCGACTTTAAAAGCCATTGACAGTCGATATGATTTAAAATATTCACTTTGAGCTCGATTAGCTGGGAGTAAGATGTAAGCAAATCACATTTAACGTACAAATATTTTTAGATGCACATCTGTCCCCCCATCACCTTGTTATATCAAGAACTTTCCAGAATGCATTTAACATAAAAGAATGCATAAAAAATGCAAACGTACCCTTATGACAGTATAATCTTGTAATCCAATTCATAGATGTCTCTTGTAGCGTTCCTTGACATTTGTTTACTTCGTTTTATTCGTGTTGTTAGTGCTTTTCGTTTTTTCTTCCATTTCGCAAGTAATTTGATGTTAAAAGGTGATTTTGACTATTTTCCCTGCAACCAATATCCACCCGATTATCGTTCGCATTAAAATAACTGAATGCATTGCATTGTTGTTACTATTTTTATATTTCTAAAGCCTCATCATTGTTCGCACAAAGATTGCAAGCAAACGAAGAATAAAACTACATTCCAATCTCTGCATCGACGAAGGGAGGATATACTACACAAAGAAAAATAGAAGAAAAAAAAAAAAAGAAAATATCAAAATCCATTCGCCATTGTTACTGCATGAAAATCATCGACTTGTGCAGTTTTGAACAGTTTTATCGAATTGGAAACATTTAATATTGAAAAGCTGAATAATTTGGGAATTGACTAGACGACATAATGGCCGATGCGGAAAAGCAATCATTACTCCCTAAGCAGTATGAATCTGGTGAAATGTATACGACCGGCGAAGGGACGACATCAGCGGCAGAAAATCCAAATGCAGGTGCGTAGTCAATGTAGTTTTCTTTTCTCCACTCCTTTACACATCATTCTTGTTGAAGTTATCAACTAGTTAACTATTATTTCAACTGGTTATTGACATTATTGCCAATGAAGCCCTTTAAGTGCAGTCGCCCAGCAAGATTTGCCTACTAGAGGTGAACGAATTTTCTGATATTCTTAAGATATATCAGCGTCAAGTAATGGAGTGGCGTGCAGCACATATAGTATATGCATGTGCGATTATTTATGTTTGTATTAATAAACAAAAGCATCTGTTCCCAGTATTAATCGTATTGATATCAGTATCATGTTTTGCCTCACATACTGCCACCCATGACTCATCGGTAATAATCATTTGATTGAGTCAGTGCAATGGTATAGCCTATGCAGTATAAACGCCGCATATCTGGCAATGAATACAATAGGACGTTGATAGGATTGTTCGGTGGAGAAGATTAGTTTTTTTTTTATGTGAACTTCACTGATAACAGCGGTGACGTTTTCAGCATATTATGTGGGTTATACTAATCATATTACAAACAATAGACAGTTCTGTGAGGGATTCTTGACTCGATTTGTATTGCATTGACACCAATAGTTCGCAATTTTATATGATATGTATGGGCTGGGATTGTTTGCAAATAAATGCCTTAACATGTCTGAATATAGACTAGCATTTATTTTTAATCCATCAGTGACTTAGAATGAATCTATATTACAAAAAAGGTACATTTTTCCCCCAGTGAAAGTGATTTGGATATACATACGTATGTGTGTACGTATTCTGTGGGGAGGCAGTAAGATAAAATTCAGTTTTTCTTGTGTTTATTTAGATAATACTTTGAGTAATTAAAAGCTATAAGACTTGATTGTAGAAACTGGGGTTAATACAGTGGAAAATGGTTATTTTCGACATTAGGCTTAGATGTGTATCATTTTAAGTCACATAGCCGTGCCTAAAACAAATTTTGCATAAGTTTGCCTACCAAATTATTAATGCATTACACTTGTTACTATGTACTTTCATCTACAGTTACCAAGTTTTGAGTCCAAGTTGACTGCAAAACTGCATGTTCGCAGGTAGTGAACAGAATTGTATTTAGCAAGTTGACATCGAATGTCAGTTGATTTTTGGCAGATTGACAACGAACAGTGTGTAACTTCTGTTTTTATACGTTGCTGTGAAATTACATTTTCGTTGGTGTAAGGAATATAAAGTGTGCTGGACAGTTTTGAGACTCTGTTTGATGTCATCGGGGGAATTTGCATGTCAACAGAAACTTAAAGGCGGAAACAAACACATTTTTACACACTAAAAAAACAAAAAAAGGGTTGCTTTTCAACGTTTCAACTAATCAGTACGGTTTTTGCATCCCTTTAAAGCACATTGTTGCATTTTTTAATGAAGTAAATCCATTCATTTGCAATTCAATTCCTGTTTTTCATTCTTAATTTTGTAATATACGATATTTAAATTGTGATGCAAGCTTAAACAATAATATGTCCAGTGTCAAAAACGGACCCTGAGTGACGTCACAAAACAAAAAGATGGCGGTTTTGACAAGCTGTCCAGTACATCCAGATATCAACTAATAAAGATATTCAACTTTCCAGCTAAAAATTCCATGACCTACCGCAAAACACGCATACTTCTTTATTTGGAAGCTATGTTTTACGCATACTTTCACAAGTGGTGTCTTTTGAACAGCTGTTTACCCCTCCAAATCATATTTTGGCCGTAGGAGTGTTAAATGCATTTCCAATGTGTTGAGCTTGCCCACGGCCTGGAAACATTCCATGAGTGATGTTCGTCAAGTTTAGCAAATTAAATAGTATTATAACATGCGAAAAAGAAGTTTCTTTCACAAGTTGCATTTTAAACTTAAAGCAAATCTTTACGAACTGAGTATAATGGATATGTAGGACAAATTTTCAAATCTTGCTGCATAATTTATATGTGGTACGAGTCCAAAACTAAAATGCTTCCAGTAATGACTTCTGTTGCGATACTATTAATTCGAATTAATTAGCAAAATGAAGTGTTTGAGCACTCTATAGATATACAATGTTAAAGTGACAATACGAAATAATATAAGGAATTAAGTTGTTTTCTGTAAATTTGTGTACTTATAAAAACCAAAGAACAGACATGCGAGGGGCGTTCAATATATTCTCGGTATCGGGGTGAAGCTGTCGTTGTATATATAAATTGACTTCTTTATCAAGTAATACTATTATTTTAGTGCATTCATGTAAAATTTCATATAAATGTGATTATTAATTCGCGTTTTGTCTCTAGTTAAACAGAATACCCATTTATTGGCGACTTGAGTTCTTCCTCATCCGAAAATCATTTTCCACGAAGACATTTTTTCAAATCCGGAAACAGGAAATAATCACTAGGGGCAAGGTCTGGACTATAGGGTGGGTGTTGGATTTCTTCGAAACCACAATCGCGCGCAGCAGCCTTTTAAACTCGCGCCGAGCGTTGTCAACTCGAACAGGAGCGTTGTCATGAAGAAGCAACGCAACCGCTGCGAGTTTACCCCGTCTTTTCTTTTTAATTTCCTGCCGCAAATTATGCAAAGTGGAAGCGTAGGATGTGACGTTGATGGTTTTACCTTTTTCTTTGTACTCAATGAGCAAGATTCCCTTTGAGTCCCAAAAAACTGTGGTCATGAGCTTCTCGGCAGACGGAGTGACTTTGAACTTCTTCGGGGGGGTCTGTTCCTCTTTTATGCCACTGCATGGACTCTTGTTTGCTTTCAGGGTCATAGTGGTGGGCCCATGATTCGTCACCAGTAACAATTCGATCCGCGTTCTCACTACACATCTCCAAAAGCTCTCTACAGCACCCACCTTCCACTGTCCTTTGAAAGGTTAAGATGGTCATGAAGAATGGTGTGAATGGTACCAATTGAAAGCTTGGTGATCTCTGCCATCATTTTCACCTTTATTCGGGCATCCTCAAAAACAAGTTTTTCGACTTCTTTGATGCCTTCTCCCGTACAAGCCTCTCTTGAACTCACTTGACCACTTTTGCACAGTTGATAATAAAGGTGCGGAACCCTGGTAAACAGCCACATTCATGAATAGTTTTTTGACTTTTTCCTTGCTTAATTACAGCGCGATGCTCAATTTTCACCATCATCGTCTCAGTTGCCATTATAATTCTGTTTAACTAGAGATAAAACGCGAATTAATAATCACATTTATATGAAATTTTACGTGAATGCACTAAAATAATAGTATTACTTGATAAATAAGTCAATTTATATATACAACCACAGCTTCACCCCGATACCGAGAATATATTGAACGCCCCTCGTAGATGTGTGAATATGCAGAATTTCTATTTCATCATCACTGCATTATTATAAATTGTGAATGATTATTTAAAAATTGAATTCAATCACAAAATCATATTAAAACCCTTTTACTTTACCTATTTTCTAATATTTCAAAAGCAAAAATATTTGAATTCAAATGTAACGTGTCAATGATCAGCGCATTCCAATATACTTCCAGGTATATGAATGTACCTTCTGAACACGATCTGTGTTTTAAGCTCCTCCTCCTTTTTGGGGTGAAGCATATGGATTTGAAATAACGCTCAAAAAACGAGCGCATTTTAAAAAAATATGCTCTGCTTCAAATCACAAATCACTCCACTCCTGACAATTTGCTCAACTTATTATTTCGAAGGGGAAGACTTTCAGCTGTTCGAAACGCCTCTCACGTATTCACAGATGGTACAAATACAACAAGCTGTCAAACAAATTTCAGGGGCAAGAGACGAGGAAGTTGGATATTTCCATTAGTTGATTTCTGAGTACACCTTATATTTCATACACCATGGTTGGTTATTGTTTGTTAGAAAAAAAAATTAAATGTCGATTCAAATGTCCTTACAAACTGTATCCTCTGCCTCATAAGACATCTTGGTCAGAAAGGACATAAATTCGTAACACCTGCTATTAGTAATCATATTATTCGGTCACTATGTTATGCCGCCGAACGAACGGAGAAGTTTGACAAGCTAGACAGGAATACTCTTTGAACAATGTCTGTGACGACTAGAATCTTTTACTCAATTCTTCATGTTTGCTTGCTACAATGGGAGCCTCAAAGAAACTCACATAACTTGTTGCTTTATCAAGAAGAAATAAAGACTAATATATTCAGAACATACATATAATGTTATCATTTTCCGTAAACATTACACCCTAGAGGTATGTATCTAAACCTATCTGAACACTAAGTTCGTACATAAACGCATGCGTGATTAATTGACATATTTTACTACAAGTGGACTGTCTTCAGATTGTCGCTTTCTACATAGATTTAGGTGCGTATGCTATATAGAAGGTGCTGTCAAAAATGCAGCTGGATGGGCACACTCTAGTTGCGTTGAGCTGTTGACTGTTTAAATTCTCTGACTGATGCCGCAGCGCACTGCTTTACGCATAAAATACTGTCCGCATGACCTGCAAATTGCGATCACGATTTATCAGAAATGTCAAATTTTTAGGAAATAGCGACTCGTCAAACCAAAAGACCAAAGAACACGAAGTGGCAGACAATGTCCACATGACCACGACAAAAAAAATTGGGATCTCTTTCCACGAATATTGAAGCGTGGGCGTTTCCTTCGGTAGAATAATCACGGCTACATGCGACTAACGAATATTCCATACGAATGTATGCCGAATTCAATGGCGAGTAGTTTTCGAGAAATGTAATAGCTCCAAACCATAGAGTTCTTTGCGTTTCATTTGGATCCACGACGCAATGATGCGTTCTAAAGGGACGAAGCTGTAAAGGTTCATCCACCCGTGGTATCAACAAGATCTAGAGATCATGTTGGCCGTCGTGCAATGTGCGGATTTCTCTTATCAAATTCGGACCTCATTAGAGATTAATTTTTTGTACTGAGACTGGTGTTTTATTACTGTGAACGCAAGCTCTAAGACGAGCTATTGAAATGAACGTGCTGCTACGAAACGGTCCCCTTTGTAAGAGGACCTCGAGTTATATTCAGAAGAGGAATATACGTGTTTATTAAAATACTTTTCTAGCCAGATCCTCGCGTTTCCAACTCTACGTCGGTCTCTATACGCGCTTCTCATTAACGGAAGTTTCGCTAAATCTTTTTGATATTCGCGGGGACATATGGTACGCTGAATCTCAAGAGTGTTACGATCCCCGACGATCTTAGTTAGGTCCTTATCTATACGCAATTAGATCATTGGGCACGCTATAGTGTGATGAAAATATCCTCTTAGATCCTATAAAATCCGCTGACTAAATATTGAAGTTTACCGATGCCTTACGTCATGGCCCTGCCACCTTAGGCGGTAAGTCCGACACCGGTGATGTGCTGAAGTATGTTGTCTCTGGTTCCGAAGGTCCATAGTTCGGACATGGAAAACCATAATGTTTACAGTCAAGGCATTTTTCTCCTATTACTGGGCGGAAGAGGCACAAAGGAAATCTCTATGCGACTGTCCTTCGAAAACCACCCAAAAATATGTATGTTTTGTAATTTTGTTTTCTTTTTTCTCATAACAGGTGGCTTTGCTCAAGCAGTTGTTTCATCAATTGGACCGGATGAATTACCGCCACCATACCAACAGGCAGCAAGTGGTGGTGTGCCGATGGTTACATGTCGTGTTTGCCAAAATATGATCGACATAACCACCAAAAGAGAACAGCATGTTGTCAAATGCGGACAGTGTAATGAAGCAACTGTATGTATATCCTTTTAACAGTATTCCCAGCCCCAAAAAATAACACATATATTCATGCACTGGTATCTATTTCTCTTGCAGCCAATTCGTAATGCTCCACCTGGAAAGAAGTATGTACGTTGTCCATGCAATTGTTTGTTAATTTGTAAAAGTTCATCGCAACGGATTGCATGCCCGAGACCAAATTGCAAAAGAATCATCAACTTGGCACCTAGTCCAGTTACACCTCCAGTACCTGCAATGCCGGGCATGTGTCGTGTTACATGTGGTCATTGCTCAGATACATTTTTGGTAAGAAATCCACTTTAAATGAAATGCTTTGCTAACATTTGTTCATTTGTTTACTTGTACAGTTTAACACTTTTACCAATGCGTTGGCACGTTGCCCCCATTGCCGAAAAGTGTCATCGGTTGGATCAAAGTTTGCCCGTGGCCGTGGTGTGATCTTCTCCGTTTTGGGTTTGCTCTTCCTGATCGCTGGGATTGGCGTCACAGTCGGAACCTTCAAATATGTCAAAGTCAGTCATATATATAAGCATAGATGTGTGATCTAATGTTTACGTAATATTTGTAATTTGTTTTTCAGGATCACGGTGGTATATTTGTTGCCTACATTGGCGCTTTCTTAATCGCTTCGTTTCTCTTCGCTCGAGCGGTCTACTATTTCCGCCTTAAAGTTAGTGCCATTGACGGCCCGATGTAAAGGACACAACCCATTTTTATCATTCCTTTTTGATATTACATCAACATCAAAATTCGAGAAAAAAAAATAATAACCAAAACAATAAGCAGCAACTGTTGTAGTAACACGTACATATAAAAAAAATTATTTTTTCAAAAAAAAAAAAAACAAGATTTTTTTTACGATGATTGCTGTTCGAAGTGGTCAAGCATGATTATGATTATTCAAAGGGAAGCAAAAAATATACACACAAAACAAAAAGAGAAAGAAAGAGCAATACAACTGAACGCAAACCAATTCTTCGAAACAGAACATGTAACCCATGATTTGATCGTGTTTTTAGTTGATTTAAAGTTTGTGTTGCTGTAATAGTAATATTTGTTTGAAGTTTGAAGCTGCGATACGATGGAGTGAAAGAGACTTGGACTTTGTTTTTATCCGACCCCGTAGTAGGTTTGTGCGATTTCAATTGTCGAATTTATTTAAAGCCTTTAATTATTATTTTCATTATTCGTGATGATGTTTGGACATGAACGAACTGAGAGAGGATCTATCTATCTATCACTGTAACGAATGTTGTGCTTTAAGACAAATTAATCTTATAATTTATTGTTACTGTTTTTTTTTCTTTTCCTCTCCCAAAACAAATCTTGAGTATTCCATTTGCTTCGATAAACCCATGTGTTACACAAAATTAATTATCTCAGAAACTCAATTCGATATAAGAAACAAGAACAACAAGAAAATATTTTCAATAGAACATACATACATACACGAGAACACGTCTAGTGCCGGTTAGAAAAAGTTTAATAAACGCGTACGCTAGTGCAACAGTCTTCGCTAGTGTATGCGTATTTAATACGGAAAATATAAGTAAATCAAGTAAATATATGTTATATTATTGAACTTATACACACCCATATAATATGAATAATGTAAATAAATTGAATAAAATAACGAGCATTATTTGTTTTTATAAGTATATGAGTTTTGTTGTTTTTTTTTCTTTTATATAAATCACTTCTATGCTAGCTAAAATCGGGGAAACGAAATGTTAAACCTTGAGCTTTGCTATGGAAGACAGAGACAATGACCATTGCAATCCCGCAAGTCCGCTCTTGAAAAAGCCAAAGTGGAGCAATCACTTACTACAGTGATAGTAAGTCTGCTCAGCAAGAGAATCATTAATGCTACCTTAGGAGACTCCACAATTAAAGTTGCAGCTGCAAGAGGAACTCCTCAAGGAGGGGTTATATCCCCTCTCCTATGGGTACTAGTAATTAATGAAGTACTAGAAGAGCTCAGACTAACGGAAACCAGAGCAGTTGCCTATGCTGATGACGTGGTGATTATCGCTAGCGGTAAATTTCTCCTGACTCTTAGCGAGCAATGAGAACCCTCCTAATATGGGCGAAATCCTGTGGTCTAGGCATCAAAAAACTGAGTTGGTACTATTCACCAACAAAAGGGTCATTCCACGCTTTAACTCCCCAACAATTGAAGGCACGACCTTCAATCTGGCGGATAGCGCGAAATACCTAGGGATCATCCTAGACAAGAAACTAACCTGGAAACTCAACCTAATGGAAAGAGTCAAGAAGGCAGCTTGTGCCCTATACCTGAGCAACAGGATATTCGGCAAAAAGTGTGGTCCGAACCCCAAGACAATTCTGTGGATGTACACAGCGATTGTAAGGCCAATCTTGACTTACGGCAGCGTGGTATGGTGGCAGCCCACACTGAAATCCACCAACCTCAGGCTGCTTACTAGAATACAGAGACTAGCATGTCTTGGAGTTACAGGCGCTATCTCCAATACCCCAACCGCGGGCCTGGAGGTACTACTAATCCTTCTCCCACTTGACCTTTACATGCAAGCTATAGCTGCTTAAAGTGCCATTAGAAGCATTCAATCAAAATGCTGGCTGTCAAGCATGCTAGTATACTGAAAAGACTACAAATAGAACAGTCCGAAAGTGACTATACACTCCCTTTCCTCGACTTTGAAATACCCTTCAGATGCTATTTCCCGACGAGGGAAGAGTGGCCCACAAAAGAACTCATCAATAATTCGAGTATCCAAGTATACACCGATGGATCGAAGATGGAAACAGGCACAGGTGCGGGCATTTTCTCCGAATTGTTAAACATACACTGCTCTATCAGGATCCCTGATTATGGCAGCGTCTTTCAAGCGGAGGTCCTGGCAGTCAAAGAAGGGAAGAGTGGCCCACAAAAGAACTCATCAATAATTCGACTATCCAAGTATACACCGATGGATCGAAGATGGAAACAGGCACAGGTGCGGGCATTTTCTCCGAATTGTTAAACATGCACTGCTCTATCAGGATCCCTGATTATGGCAGCGTCTTTCAATCGGAGGTCCTGGCAGTCAAAGAAGCGGCCAGAATGATAACAATGTTGGAAATACCACCGGCTGATATTACCATTCTAATTGACAGTCAAGCGGCCATCAAAGCAATTTCGGCGAAAGAAATCAAGTCCAAGCTGGTCGCGAGCTGCCGCGAGGAGCTCAAAACTCTAAGCGTGCAACACACGATAACTCTATGCTGGGTCCCAGGACACAGGGACATATCCGGCAACGACGCAGCTAATGAACTTGCCAGAAACGCGGCCGAAAAAGACCCATCCCAGGCAATCGAATTGATTCAACCACCACTGGCAGATGTCAGGAAGAATGTGGATGATAAAATTCTAGAAATAGCAAGAAATAGGCGGTTCAACCTTACCACCTGTAAGACTACTAAGATGCTATGGCCCGATATTAATAGAACTAAAACCGACAAACTCCTCCAGTATGGCAAAAGCCTACTGAGGATGGTAGTCGGAGCTCTAACGGGACATAACCATCTGAAATACCATGAAACAAAAATGGGACTATCCCATGACTACATATGCAGAGGATGCGGCGATGCGGAAGAAAGAGAGGACACTCCTCACTATCTCTGCTACTGCCCAAGCCTCAGCCAACTGCGATACAGGACCATGGGAGAATTCTTCTTCCATGACCTGCAAGAAATCCATAACATCCGACTATCTAACTTTTTCAGGTTCATTAGGATGTCGGGCTGGCTCGACGACGAGAGGTCAACAATAAATACAACGTCTCGATGAGTGCGATAAGGGTACAAGGAGGAACATTTCCCCTATGTGCAACACAATGGGTTCACACGGACCTAAGTGAGACGTGCTACCCACATTCCTATCCTATCCTATGGAAGATAGAGACAAACAAGTTGTGGAGAGAACTTTGCATAGAACGCATGTCCTTTGAACTAGAGACAACACGCGTTGTGCGTCGATACAGTAACTACATCAACATTTGACGCTGCATTAGAAGTAATTAACGGAGGTATAGTAATGACCACAATGTGTTATGAAGGTGTTATCCTCGTAGTTGTACGTTTTTTTGGTACACGCATTTATTCAAAAGGAAGGGAGATATCCTATCACAATGAAGGATATAGAAGGACATGAACTGTTTGACACGCGCGACAAATTGGGCAAACGTGGAAGGATTACATCGAAGAGAAGTACTGGAACCCTACAACGGACCAGAGGGTGCGATCATTCTAAGAGAAGAAGTCGCGAAGGCACTTTTAGAAGCTAAATACAGGAAAGCTGCAGGCCCAGACGGTATACCGCACGAACTGCTCAAACTAATCAAGGAAGGAAATTAGTTAACCTATTCAATGCCATCTACAAATATGACAAAACTTCCAAGCTATTGGCTAAAATCAACCTTCACAACACTTCCAAAGGAAGCCAAACCGAAGGAATGTTCTGACTATAGAACGATAAGTTTAATGAGTCACACATTAAAGATATTTCAGGCGTATATATAATAATTTAGAAGAAGACATTAGCCTACACAATTTGGTTTCAGAAATGGTACTCGCGAAGCACTCTTTGCTCTCAACGTATTATGTAGTTTAAAGGAGCCTTGGAATAAACAGAAAAATCTTTGCTTGCTTCGTTGACTATGAAAAGGCATTTGACAAAGTACACCACACAAAAATGATCCAAATACTAAGAAATAAAAACATATACATATGTACATATGCAGATAGAAATAATCGAAGAACAATCGAGAATTTATACTGGGGCAAAGGGCTAAAAGCACTATTGAAGGAAAGGAATCTGATGAGATAGAAATTCATAAGGGTGTAAGACAGGCTGCATCCTATCTCCGTTGCTGTTCAATATGTACGCTGAGCAGATATTTAAAGACGCAATATTAGAAAAATGATAAAAAAAATCAGTTTTTAATTATTCCTTATTTTATAAAAAAATTATTGTATCATATCCGCTACATCGTGCAGTGGTAGAATTCGTATTTTATTCGGTGTGGAATTTTACAAAGCAGTTATTTGACAGGCGACGCGCTGTCATGTGACTTCTTTAACATCATCCTGGAGAACATCGTGCGAAACTCAAACGGCAACACTAGAGGCACGATCTTCCAGAAGTCCGTACAATTGCTAGCATAAGCGGACGACATTGACGTGATTGATCGAACACAGCGAGCCGTCAATGAAGCGTTTGCTAGTATTGAACCGGAGGCTGCAAAAATGGGTTTAACAGTGAATGAGGGCAAAACGAAGTACATGCTGTCATCGAGAAAGGACGCAAAACATCGACGTCTCGGCCAGAACGTCACCATAGGCAGCTTTTACTTCGAGGTAGTTAAGGACTTCGTCTACCTCGGCTCCCAGGTAAACAGTACAAACAACATCAGTACCGAGATTAAACGCGGAATAACTCTTGTCAACCACTGTTTCTTTGGGCTCAAGAGGCAATTGAGTAGTAGAGCACTCTCTCAAAGGACCAAGCTAACAGTATATAAGACCCTCATCATCGCTGTCCTGCTCTATGGAGCAGAAGCCTGGACTGTCTCAAGAGCAGATGAAGAAGTCCTTGGTCTTTTCGAGAGAAAAGTTCTGCGTTCCATCTTTGGTCCTGTTTGCTTTGATGGTTTCTAGAGAAGAATATACAACCATGAACTGTACAGCGACATGAGCCTAGTCAGGCGTCTACGGATTCAGCGCCTAAGATGGTTAGGCCATGTAGAGCGCATGGACAACACTGCTCCAGTCCGAAGAGTCTTCGACTCCGAACCAGTGGGACAACGCAATAGAGGACGCCCGCGAAACCGATGGCGCCAACAAGTGTGCGTAATTGGAGACAGCTGGGTAAAGATCAGCTGAAGAAGCTTGTTGACTGAGGCCCAGGTCCACCCCGGGCTGTAGTGCCACTAGAAGAAGAAGAAGTTATTATTTTTATTAAGACAGAAGTCTAAGCCGCATTTTGAGCATTTTATAAAAGAAAATGATTTGCAGTTCGGCATTTTACATCGTTGCCTTATATCCTCGTAAATAGGACAATGGCTACATGAGTCCTGGCGCACGTCCTTTGGTGGTATGTAAGCTGTCGTTGCGGAGCGTTTCTTTTTTGCTTGGATGTTTTTTTTCCAGATAACTTGGCCTTCCTCGTTTGCTTGCAGATTGAATGCCTTGCTTGCACAAGCAATATGCAACCTCAGCTCGAAATTTTGCTAGAGGTAAATAGCTTTCTCCCCTTTTACTACTTCATTTTCTGTAGAGCAACCACGAATTTATCATTGTCATATTAAGCAAGTGGCAAGATAGTCGTAGGTACGACTTTTTGGTGCGAATTTGTATCTTATAGTGCCCAATTAACCCATCCAGGAGATCCACTCCTCCCATGTGTCTGTTATACTCCCTTACGAAATTAGGGCAAGGGATTTCAACAGCCCTTTGTCGAAGCGTTTTACATTTGAAAACGGTAACTCTCCAGTTGATATGAGGGTAACTATTATATTGTCTTTCCAAACCACAGCTGCTATCTCTACTCCATCCATATCAGCCACAAATTCTTGAGACGTTCCACTTTTTTCTTTGGCCAAATCCTTGTCGCCGGGAAGCTTGCAATTGGGAATGCTTTGTCTTCTTACTGTTCCAAGACAATGTATTCCACATCTTTTCTCCACAAAATGTGGCTGTATTTTTCTTTCAGTTCTTTGGCTTCTTTCTTAGAGTCCGCGATATGTCTTCCTCCCCAACTTATTGGTCTTCTTCTTTAATATTATCATTAGCCTCATTATTTTCTTCATCTGCAACCATTCCAGCCATTCTATCTTCCAATTCAATGGACATGGCTAGCATATCAGCAGCACTACAGTTTTCGTCCTGATTCATCACCAGATGCCTCTCCATCAAAGTCATCCTAACTCTCTGAAAGATGTGCCAATATCTCGTCCAAATCTCGATCAGTGAATCTTTTTCTATCCCTGAAATCCTATGATAACTGCAACAAAATTCACCCGTTAAACACAACGTATCAGAAATGATACAACTCACAAAAGGACAATTTGTTCAATCAAGCACATTGAATTCTGAAATTTTATACTTGAATTATCTTTTACTTTTAATTAGTTCTTTCTGTTAATACCTTTATTCTTAAAAAGTTGTGTACCCGCTTATATCTGCACTAGTCGAATAACCAAAATGTCAAAGTCTACCGTTAGTCTACATAAATCAGAGCCTACTTATGCACTTCAAAATAGATGTAGCAGATCATCTACAAACCGTAACAGAGTAGAATTTTAATTCCATAGTGTAAAAGGGTAGTTTGAATTGAGTTGTATCATATCGTCTATACTGCGCAGTTTAGGGTTAAATTAAAGAATTAAACACTAAGATGAACAAGCTTAACTCAATAAGCAATGAATTTAGTATAAAATTCAACACCAATAAAACAGATTTCATAGTGTTTGACAGAAAGCCGCTAAATCAAAATCATAAGCTAGAAATGAAAATCAATGATCTAGTAATAGAAAAAGTTGATAGCACTAAATATTTGGGCACCATGATAAACAGCACAGCCAACCCAAGCAAAGAAATTCAGTGCAGAATAGAACAAGCCAGGGCAGCTTTCTGTAAAATGAAAAGGACTCACCAGTAGTGAAATTAACCTAGTACTGGAATTAAGATTAGCAAAATGTTACGTTTGGTCTGTGCTCTTGTATGGAACAGAAACCTGGACCCTACACAAAAGAGAAGTTAGAAGGCTGGAGGCCTTCGAAATTAGCATCTGTAGAAGAATCCTCCGTACTTCTTGGAGCGACAGAGTAACAAACGAAGAAGTACTGAGGCGCATAAACCTAAAGAAAGATCTTATGATTACCATTAAAAGAAGAAAATTGGAATATTTGGGTCAGATTTTAAGGAATGTATATACAACTTACTTCAAGTTATCCTGCAGGGTAGAATAGAAGGAAGAAGAGGTAGAGGAAGACAAATACTATCCTGGATATCTAACCTACGAGAGTGGCTCAATCTTTCGGTAACAGAAATATATAGAGGTGTAAAATACATGATGATTGCCAACCTCCGCAACGGAAAGGAACTCTAAGAAGAAGAAGAATGCTTACATCGACTATAAAAGCCAAAGGTAGGCAGTTTTATTGCTTCTCCGTCGTCATTCAAATGGACCAACAAATCTGTTGACCCAACGAGCGGTGAAATGTTCACAAACACCGAAGAAATCAGAGATATCACCCCCTCCGGCAACGCAAAAAAATCGCCTGGTAATGACCAGATTTCCAACTTCTTACTAAGGAGTTGCCGAATTTGGCGCTATTACTGCTGACAATTATCTTTAACAACTGCCTGAACAACAGCTATTTCCCAGATAATTGGAAAATATCTAAAGTGGTTCCGATACCTAAAAAGTTGTACCGTACACATGTGGAAGGTTATACCTTGCTTAGTTGTTTGAGTAAGGCCATGCAGTCGATAATGCTCAAAAGAACTACCACATTTAGCGAAGTGCGCCGCATTCTACCATCCTACTAGTTTGGTTTCAGGCCTAAGCATGGTACAATCCACCCATTGCTTATGCTGCATAGTTAAATTACGCGAGGTGTGAACAAAAAGTCTGTTGGACATCGAGAAGGCCTTTGATACCGTTTGGATCAAAGGACTCATATTTAAACTGCTCAACTTTGGATTCCCCACGTATCTGGTGAGACTCATACATAGTTTTCTGACTAAGAGAATTTTCTTTGTCCAGGTAAGCACTGCTAGATCGACGGTGAAGAGTATCAACGCTGGAGTACCACACGGATCGAAGATGGGACCATCCCTATTCAATCTTTACACCGCTGACCAGCCAACCAACCCAAGTGGAAGTAATACACTACTGTATGCCGATGACTCCATAGCGTACGCTAGCTCCCTATCACCGGAGATAGCCTTAAGGAGAGTGGGATAGAACAACAACCAAATGCGGACTACAAATCAACAGCGACAAATCTATAGTCATGTGCTTCCGAACACTAGTAGCAGACAACGAGGATCAAGGGGTAGCACGTTGGTCAGAAGATGCAAAAATCTTAAATTAACGTTTCCAGACAACACGACAGTCACTCCAACGAAAGACGCCAAATATCTGGGAATATTGTTCAACGAAAGGTCCAGTTTTAAGAACCACGTGGATACATATCATTACTACGAGCAGCTTTTGCCCTGCACTTGGTACATCCACTACTCCGAAGAAAGACTGGTCTTAGTCAGAGGACTAAACTGCTTCTTTATAAGCAACTTATTAGACCAGTCATAACGTACGGATGCCCGATCTGGTACACAATAAACCCCACAGCAATAGAGAGAATCTGTCTGTTTGAACGGAAGATTTTAAGAATGTGCGCCGGTCTCCACAGAGACCCTTCAACACTGAAATTCATCCCTACAAAAAGAATTTACGAAGAAACGAAGATCTTGCCAATTGATAAATACATCCTTCAACTATCCAGTAAGCTGTTAAATAATATTAACATCCACCCCAATCCGGACATACGGGAACTGCAACGACTTCCACTCGACTTCACATAAAATTCACAAAAATCTAAATCTTTTATTACCTCTGAGTCATCAGAGCTAGGCTACCACCGTGGTATGTTGGCTATTGTAAGCAGAAAAAACATGCTACTGACGAGCCGTACCCAAAGGCAGCGCAAAAGAAGTATCGGACAAGAAGACTTGAGGGAAAAAAGTTTCTACGCATTATAAATTCATTTCATGCTCTAGGAAATGCCCTCAAGCCCTTCGTGAGGATAATCTTGTTACGGATCCGCATGGAAGAGTGAATGTATTTAAGCAGCACTACCAACAGCTACTTAAAGGGCACGATCAGGAGAGAGTGATAGGGAACCAAGAAACGAAAACTGCAGTCGATGAAGCAGTCAGTCCTCTCTCATAGCTTTGAAGATGTCGACATGACCATCAACAACAAGATGATTGGTTTGCCCATCCGTCGGAGAACCTCGTTCTGGTAGTTATCGTGCATCAGATCATCTGCAGAATTTGGGAAGACGAAAGCATGCCTCTCAACTGGAATATCAGCTCCATAGCGGTCAGCGGTCGGCTTAACGTCGCCTATAATGGATAGGATCTATCCACCGTGTGAACGTCTAGAATCTAAGGTTTTTTTAACCTGTGCTGTCATGAAAATCGACAAATTTTCGCACTCAGATAAATCCTAGAAATGTCTAACGGGTGTGAATACTTCCACCTGTGGAGCAGAAAGTGCGGGCGGCGACTAACACAGAAGGCATTTTTTCCAAATCAATTACGCAAATGACGTCCACAAGCGAAACGAGCTGGTTTTGGAGGCCAATTAATGTACAACAAAATATATGTATGCTGTCGAACAAGAATTGTTCCATCACACACCACTAAGCCAAGAACAAAACATCACGATCGACAGCTAGAATTAAGCAAGCGTGTCATGACTAATGCTAGTTAGCAAGTGGACGTCAACTTCGGATACGAATATGAGAATAAAAACCAAGTGAAAACAAATCTGCGGCTCTTCACGAGGAAACAAAGCAATCCAATGTTTATTCGCTCGATTAACAAAAGGATTGTCCTTAAACTCTCGAGGACAGCCATATACCTTTTCACTGAAATAAACGAACTTTGGATCGAAGATTGCATTAAAAAATATCAACGTTCGTTGACGTCTGAGCCGCAAAGGAAGGGCGGATATACTTGGCAAGGAAATGTTCAGGTGGACCTGAAGAGATATCTAGCACTATCATACACAAGCACACCGCTAAGCTTTCTAAGGGATAACTTAGAAGATGAGGCCTTGGAAACAGCAACAAAACAAAGGTCAATCTGAACATTACGTCAACGGCGTGAGGTCTGGTGCCTAACAAAAGGTGATAAGTTTCTTTGATAGCTATAATTCGCAAAGATGTGCACACTACAGCGCGAGTTCCTATCGTACATTGTGCCATAGATACACAGGAACCGCGCGACTTTAGATGTCGAAGCAGTAGGCTGTGACTTGCGATTGCCACACCTCTTTGGTGTGATCTGGATAAGGTTGAGCTGAAATGGCTTCTTCAACTCATACTTACACTTGAGTGGTTTTAAAACCCGGTAAGTAAAATCCAAGAGAATACATAGAAAAATATTTTTGTTTTTATTTTAACTAATCTAGTATGTATTCCGTGCCTTCTTCGGGCGTCCAATCTTCGGACATGCTTCCATGGCAATCTGCTGAAGCGGCTCTGTCAGTAGTATTTCGATTTTCTGCTTGATATGTCCCTTAACTGGTTCCTGGAGCGCCTCAAGTTTGGGTAGCATTTTCATCAAGAATAAGAGATCCGAGGAGAGATTAATTTCAGTTGTCTTCTGTGCAGCAGGTTCGGGAATACTGCTCAATGTTTCCACACGTTGTATTTGAAGGGGCATATCATCACCCTTCTCATCTACTTCAGTCTGTTGTGGTTGCTCATCCTCAGTGTTAACCAGATCAATTGAGACTTTTTGATTTCTCTGTTCGTTTTCGCTTTGGATCCTTTGTATGAGCTGTGGCAGAAGTTGTTCAATTCTTTCTGCAGTTTGTTCATCAGACTTGTCAGCGATAAGTGTTATCTTTTGGTGTCGTTTCGTCTCATCATTGTCATCGCCGTTCTCCAAAATTAAAAACATCTTACTCTTCTGTCCCGGCACACCGCCTTCAGTCTTGTTCTCACCGCTTTGAGTGATAACAAAAAGCTTACGATTCCCACCGTTAATGTCACCTATGGAAAGCTTCTCTGCTGACTTTGTGGAATCATTGCTGCGCTTCGATCTGGATTCAGAATCTGACGTGTAGTCACTGTGAGTGGACGATGCAATTGAACTGTGTCTGGAACGCTACAAGATACAAAAACAAAAAACAAATTATTTCAATCATCCCATGAAGCATAGACAATGCACATACCTTTGTCCCCTTCGAGGACTGTGTTGAGCTGACACTGTCGACGGACGGATGCCGGATTAGTTTGCCATTAATCATTGTGACTTTCTCCTTGAAATGTTTCATGCACACTCTTAAATTGACCAGGCTGCTTTCTCTGATGTGCTTCTCGCTCACTTGAAAGAAATCAATCCAATCTTGGCACCTGTTTAAAAGAGAACGACAGAACAAAAAATACTGCGTGATTACCAGAGGTTGTCTGATTGATTAAGCAAGAAGCGTTATCAGTATCAATGTGATGGTCGGAACTTTTCAAAAAGCATTTTACATTCGAGAGAAACTTTAGAACTTTCCGAATAGCTTTAATTATGTTTTGTTCGCTAATTTTGTTTTGCTCGTGTTTCTGTACTTTACTCGTCGTGATGGGGTTACAATTCGGTTGCTCAGGTTGTGTACGACGTAGTACATATGTAAATACACACATGTACATAGAAGAAGTTTTCTGGATCAAAATCACTCATATCTCACCGTCATGGGCAAATTGACGGAGAGGTTGGAAGGTGGTAAAGCTGTTGTAGTCACTTACTCTGAATAGGTAAAAAAGAGACTTCTCGACGTGGTAAGCATTTCGAATCAAAGCACATGTGTACATGCGTCAGTTTTTACTCAAAATTACTATGTGACTACAATGGTGTTCAGAATTTAGTGACAGCTTCATGTGAATGCTAAATAGAAACAATAATTAAACACTGAGCTTCATACCTCGTACATAAATTACAATCGCTATTCACTTGCCACTACCCACACATAACTAGGTGGAACTGATTTTGGAGAATGCAAGAAAGTTTGATTGATGAAAAGTTCCTCGCTTGGATGTGGTCACCACAGTCTTTTTGGAATGACTACATATTTTAGACCTTGGGGCGACGAAAATGAACGTGTATTTTAGAGAAGAAATACACAGCTTTTGTGCGAATGCTTTCAGGGTGAAATGTTCCTAAACTTACAGAAAGGAGAGGGAACTAACTCATGGAAGAATAAATACACTTGGGGTAATAATAATCATAGGAGCACCCGGTAAAAATTACGTGAAGTCCAGTGGCGTAATGGCGCATAATTCTTTGTTCGGTTGTTGTAAAGTTGTAAAAAAGTACGCAGACTAACACAGACTATTTGAATAAAGATAAGAAAGAAATACACATAGAAAAGAGCACAGAACGGTGGAGCTAAAATCGTGGTTCGGGGATGCTTCTCTTATCGTGGAGTGGGGCCAATCTTAAGACAACGACCCAAAACACAGTAGTAAGGGCGCATTAAATTAGTTTCGGGATACAGGAATTAAGGTTCAGAAGTGGCCACACCAGTTCTTTTGACCTGAATCCTACAGAATTGAAGGAAACCAAGTCGACAAATAGTCAGCAAATATGGTGCCATGCAGGAAGCCTGACAAAAAATAACACCCGCTTGGTGCAGCGACGGTATTTGGCGGTGTTAAAAAATAAAGGCTTTACAACGCCAATTTTTCAATTAAGCTGGATAATTACAAAAAATATCATTTTCTCAACCGGAAGGATATCGCTCCTGTTGCCATGAACACAGCTGTAGGTGTAAATACATATTTCCACTGCCCAAAGGGATGTGTCAATCAGTTTTGGGTAGCTGATTGAATTATGTTGAGTAGTGTTCCGGGTCAGGTTGATGACAACCGCATTATGATCAAATTATATTGCCTTGGCCGGAATATGTTTACTCCCGAATCCCAGTATAAAATTGTACTTAATTTTTTCTGGAAATACGCTAATTCCCTCACAAGTGAATGACAGAGATGCTGGGTGAAGGGACACATGTGTAACGACATTCATGTACATGTTTAAAATTGTTCATGTATGCAGGGCAAGGCAACAGCTGGGACGCCCACACGAATGCATGTATGTATGTTTGTGTATATTAGCGTCTGTGAATAAAAAGGCCATCAACGAAAATTGGTGGCATTTATCAAGATATGACACTGCACGAGACTTGTGCACGTACAATGTATTGGAACGCAAAATGGCAAAAACGGTGGAGAATTGAGATCGAAACTACGAGGGAAGTGACGCACATTTTAAGCTTATACCCACAAGCTGATACAGGAGATAAAGAACAATAGGACTGCCTCACAAAATTGATTAGTTATAGAAAACATAGCTTTCTGAAGCGTTCATGCATACATTCTTGTCATTGCTCAGCAAATATTAATTTCAAGGTTAGCACACACACACATGCGAGAATAGTAAAAATGGAGATTATTGATTTTTATTGGGGAATAACTTGGCGAACAAATGATGTTAACTAGACATGAACACTTTATAAAGCAGTTCTGGCATTTTGATACGATGTGTGTGATATACTTGGGTTAATTAGATTTTTAAAGTTCCGTCTTCAAACTGAGATCTTTATTATTACGGTCTGTCCGTCTTGTCTGACTCAATTTGACAGCTCTTACAGTTGTGTTCAAGATAATAGTAGTGCGCCTAGTTACATATATTGGTTATTTCAGTTTTTATTCTTAATTATAGATATAAACGGTGTATTTTTAACAAAATAATTCAGTCTTAATTGACAACATTTATAGCTCGGAAATTAAAAATATAAAGCAACAAAAAACTACAAACAAAATTTCCCTGTTCAAAATAATAGTAGTGTTGACTGAAACTAAAAAAAAAAAAAATTAGAAGACATCAAGCAAAAAAATGTTAAGACCAAAGATAGCCTTAATACTTGGTTGTAAACCCCTTATTCTCTAGGACTGATTTGCACCGACGTGGCATGGAGTCCACCAAATCCTTGCATCTCTTGGTTGTAATATTCTGCCACGCGCTTTGCACTACTTGCCAAAGTTCTCTATTATTGGTTGGCTTTGTGTTCGCCACTGCTTTCTTTAAGTCACATGACAAGTTTTCTGTGGGGTTAAAGTCTGGTGACTGTGCGGGCCACACCATAACATTAACCCCATTGACCCGAAACCATTCCTTGGCTTTTTTGCTGGTATGTTTCGGGTCATTATCTTGCTGAAAGACATTTCATATTCCGCGTAAGGCAACATCACCCTTGCAAGAATATCAACACAGTCTGGTCCATGATCGCAAAAATAAGATGGATAGGCCCAACACCTTGGTAGGAAAAACAGCCCCAAAGTCTTTAAAGTGTATTGAGGGCGATATCCCGTGTTTGGAGGACGGCGAACATATTGACGGGATCCACATGCATCAAAAAGAACAATTTTGCTCTCATCAGTCCATAATATATTTCGTCATTTTTCCACAGGCCAGGTGATGTGTTCTTTGGCAAAAGCTATCCGAGCTGCTATGTGCTTTTTAGAGAGTAATGGTACCTTGCGGGGACTCCGAGCGTATAGCCCTTCATTTAACAGCCGCCTACGGACTGTGACAGCACTAATACTTAGCCCCAACTCCTTTTGGATGACATTTGAAGGTGCAGAGGGGTGCCTCTTGCTATATTTTACAATTCGCCTGTCATCCAATGCTGATGTTTTTTTTCGTCCACGGGATTCGGGCTCAGGATGGTGCTTTATTGCGTTAGCAATCATTGGGGCTGTGCATCCTATGATTTCTTGAATTTCTTTATAAGTTTTTCCATCTGCTCTTAATTTGAAAATTAATTTTCTCTCCTGCTCTGTGCAATGCTTATTGCGGCCCACTGTTTAATTAAAAGTTCAAGACTTTACTATAATCTAAATTAAAAATATTTATTTGTTCTTACTTTTATGTTTCTACATTTAAATTTAATTTTGTATCAAATTTTAAGTCAGTTAATTAGAACACTACTATTTTTTGAACAGCTGTATAAGCACTTCGTCAAACCTTTAACGAATGACTGCTACTATTTACAATCGACATGCAGTGGAAAATATGATCAGTATTTGTTTTGTCAATTACCGTTATACGTTTTTGCAGGCTGCATTCAGGGAAAATATAAGAAAATTTGCTTGCAATTGCTCGGCATATGAAGGAAGAATATAAAAAATTGGCATGGAATTGCTTGGGATATGCAAATTAAAAGTGCACTACTATTATTTTGAACACAGCTGTACATTTATAAAAAGAATTACATACAATTTTGGAAAAATAAACTTTATGTCTTTAGATATCAATTCGTATGCAATCATGTTTGAAAAAAGTTGGGTGCCCCCCATATAATTTAGGAAGAATTTAAATGTTGGTGTAACCCACTGAAAGATGGGTATATCTAAAGAAACTTTTTGCATCAAGATCTCCAGTTCGGAAGTGCCTACGTATCTCAATGGGTAAAAGTTGCCTCCCTCCACCAAATCATGAGAAACCATTTATTGTGCCAAAAGTGCATTGAAGTAAAACTATTTTCAGCATTCTAGCCGACAACTTTTTTGAGATATTGGGCCAAAAACCGTAAATCATCGACTTGATTTGAATTTCGAAAACCTAGACCCAAGTTTACGATTCGCGCAACTCCTCGATTCGCAACAACAAAATTGTCATACGTCTATATAAGTGCAACTTTTCAAAACAGTTACCTCGATTAATGCAACTTCTTGTGTTTATTCATCTGTTTTTCAATTGCATCTTCTCCATTTTGTTCGTAATTTCTGCTGTTATTTTACAGTTGGATTTCTTCGGTCCGGACAGATTTGTTTGTCAACGCACACACTACTTAAGTACCTTTCTTCAATTGTGTCTTCGTTAGTTCAGAAAATCTCGAATTAAGAAATCAATGATTGGCTTAACGAAAATTTTGAGGTCTCTGCAAATTGTGAGGACCCCACAGAAATTTGAGAGCAAGGGTGATGCTGAAGCTGTTCTGTTTTTCCACAAAATTTTCCGCTGAAAACGACACATCCACAAAAGTCTTGTAGCTTCTACACAAGACGTCTACTACTATGCTGGTGCGAGGTTGGAACTTTACGAAATTTTATAATACACGGCTGCCCCTCTTTCCAGTCAAAGAGTGAAGCTTCTCACACTTCGGCCGTTCGGAGTCGGCATAAAACTATCATCCAATCGTGGGAAAACAATAGCAATCAAAAATTGCTGTAGAAACTAGGTCCAGGTACAACTCGGATCGTCGCGCCGTCCGTACTATTATTAGATGAAATGAAAAAGCTCTCCAGTCTCCTTTGTTTTCGCCATTTTGTAACACAGTCGCCAGTTATAACATTTCTTCATCATTTTATGCACACATTATACCTTGAAATTGTGTTCTCAGAAGGTTTTAATCAACAAATTTTACACTCTGTGTAGCAGATGTTTTAGATTCTACGACCTCCAACAATTGTGATAAAGTCCAAACACTGCTTCCAATACTCTAAACTGAGGACCAATTCGAGGCAAAAACAAAGAGAATACGTAAAAAATCGCAAACAAATCGCGAGTCAACAAATTGCCAATGGATCACGCCTTAGTTATCGCATAAGGGGTTTTCCAATAAAGACTTGACAACTTTGAATTTAATTTGTGAACGCACTCTTTCACTAATCATCAAACTGTCACTGTCAATTTATTGAGTAAACTCAACATTTTCATCATGGTAAAGTACACGAACGAGCAACGTCTACAAACTATAAAAATTTTCTATCGAAATTAGGAGTCGGTGATCACAACTTTAAGAGTGCTAACACTTTACTTTTTTACTTTTACTCATTTTTGGCTCAATTGGTTTGTGAATAAGCTAAATATGTTATATTGGTCAGGTGAAAATCCACACGTGCTTCGTGAATCACCACTGCATCTACAAAAAATAACTGTTTGGTGAGGCGTTATTGGGCCATATGTTTTCGTCGACGATAACGATCGTTACTGTGAATGGTCAGCGTTGTCGCACCATGATTATCGATTATTTTTGGCCCGAATTGGAAGATATGGACTCGGGCGACATGTGGTTTCAACTGGATGATGCCACAAGCCACACAGCACACGTTTCAATGGATTTATTGAGGAGTAAGTATGGTGAGCGTGTTATCCCAAGAAATGGGACAGCCGATTGGCCGCCTCGTTGACTATTTTCATTGGATTATGCCAACAAGCCGACGACGTTGGAAGAGCTCAGAGCCAACATTGAACGCGAAATAGCTGCCGTTTCGGCCGAAATGTGTGGCTGAGTCGTTGAACATTGGGTCCAACGAATCGACCGCCGCAAACGTGCCCGCGGTGGCCATTTGAACGAAGTCGAGTTCCATTCATAAATGTTTTGAATGTACTGTAGCCTATAATAAAAATTTTGAAATATCTTAAATGGTTTGCGTTTTATTTAAAATAAAAGTTGCCAAGTCCTTATTGGAAAACCCTTTAGGTGTCGACCTCCCCTAATCTCGAAACAACAACTCATAATTCACAAACAGTGGTCATTTTTTGTAGAACAGCAGTTGCGATATTAATTGAAATAAGCTTAATTTATGCATTTAAATGAGTTAAGAGCGCACTACGTCGTCCTTATGAAATAAATAGGCATTCGGTACATCACACAATAGAGGTCTCAAATTACTACACAAATATAATCTTTTATGTATCTCACAAATGTACATGCCAGGTTAATCAATATTGTAAAAGATAAAAATTATGCATTGTCTAAGGTTTTGAAGTTTTGTCTAAGAAAAAATTGCTCGCGCGTTTGAAAAAAGCAAGTATCTAAAGAGTTGTTCGACACTAAAATTAAAGAGCATTTTCAGTCTCCTGACAAAATGTGTTGCTATCAAATACCACCCATATAATGCAGCCGGCGGACGTACATACATACATAAGTGTTTTCCCATTGGTAGTCGAAACAAGCACTGGCGAAAAGCATAGCTTGCCTTCCGAACAAAGCTATAAAACAAGAATATGGCGGTAATGTGATGTTTTTAAGATGGCTGCAGAACTGATAGATGCATTATCAGAAGGAAGGATCAAAACTGATCAACAATGCAGCAAATCCACCTTTAGACGTAACAGTCGATGCTGTACTGGGAAAGGGGATCCCACGGGGGATTAGACGATTTAAGTGTTGATAAAGATGGAGCATTAGAGAAAGAAACCCAAGAAATCTCTGACACGAACAGAAAAAAACATTGAATACGACGTTGAACTAAATTTCACGAGCTTGCTCCAGCCAACTTCAAAATTCGCTTCTCACTAAAAACTAATAATATTTCCTTCAAATATTGACGAGGACTCATTAAATTGTGTGATTGTTAGATTATCAAAAAATGTCTAGACTTTGAAAACACTGTAACAGTCTACGGAAGCTTTCAGAGTAAGAAAATTAGTTCAAGTCAAAGTAAGAAACATTTATCTACGCATATAAGTTTAAATTAAAAAATCGTACGCTCTTCTCTTTAAAAATTAAAAAGTTGGAAAAATACCACACACAAAATTAATTCATATCAATAACAGGTACCACCGGTCAAAGAAGTAAACAAAAACATCAAACAAACAGCAGCCGAAGGTCAAAGTCACACACTGCCACCAAGCACTTCAAATCAAAAGTATATAGTTTTCATCCCTCAAAATGTAATCCGAACGATTCCATTGCAATCAGATGAAAAACTTAAATATTCATGTACATACCATCAACAAAAAAAAAAAACTAACCAACAAACAAACAAAACACTTGATACTGATGCTAACTCCGAAAAGCAACGAATGTCGCAACAAAGGAATCTCGAGCGTCTAAAAATACTCCTCTGCGATGCCCTTGCAAGGAAGACATGAAAACGCAAAATACAAGCATACAGCAGCAACAGAAGTTGAAAATAAAGCACAGACTATGCTCACGCCCGGTGCAATAGCTTTTCTACCAACCAACATAAACACAAGTCGCCCCTGGCCCTCAGATCCAGATCCCCCTATATGTTCCCTGATAGAACATGACTCAACCGCCATCGCTTATGCATCCGAACTTACCAAACAGCATGTGTACTCGGCAATCAAAAACAAAAACAAAACACTCACAAACTCACGCAGTACATGGATAGCTTCCATACAATTCGTGCCTCTCACTCCCTGACCGTCATCACTCATGCAACAAAAAACTTCCTGTTTAACAAAAAACTAACTGCGTAGGAATTAAAAAATCACAAGCGAAGCACACAGTGTGAAAGTTCAATTACCCCGACTGAACGTGGAGAAGATAACCACGACGCCGAGGATAGATGGACAACACAGCTGAAACGCAACAGCTGAGAGTATGCGAATGAGGCTATGAGGGCCACCAAGCACATAGAAGAACATCAAACGAAAGCTCCACCAAGCATTCGAAGCAATCGCTTCCCCTTCAAGAAGAGCACACCTACAGACTCCATTCCCCAGACCCGCCCACTCCGCAGCATAACTGCGTCCACGTGAATTCATGCAACAACAAAAAAAATAAAACCCAAACAACATACCTTTTGGGGTCATGGACGGGGAAGCGGCAAAGCGTCGACGATCCATCCGTGCACCCGAACATGCATCGCCTGTTTGTTTTCCTACTCGTGCTGCCAACTGACTCAGAGCTTTTCCTTCGACTTGTATCCGTTGCGGGGCCACCGCTATCGCTGTTGCTATTCATTATGTTGATGATGTTTCTTCTAGCAGCGTATGGAAAAGCACTCCGCCAGCGAAAAGCTATTTTCCAAGCTGAGCTTTCACGTCACGTCTGTCTCTGTGTTATTGCCGAAAGCTCCTATATACGTTGAACTTTCTTAGAAACTTTCAGAACAATTCACCGAAAAAAACAAACCAAGAAATAATTCTGAAACAATTTAATTTCACGAATTACAACAACCGCGATTAACTGGACAACTCACTGCCCAGAGGTTAATGACGCACAACACGTGGTTCACTGTTTTTGTTCTTCAATTAATTCCGACACGGACTCCTTGTTGGCGGAGGAGTATCGCGAGCAAGTCGTCACCACCGTTGGATCAATACGCCGAACTAAAAGCTGCAAACGAAGGCATCTGCACAGAGGCTAACCCAAAGAACTTCCTGGATGTCAAAGCTTTACTTAAGAAAAAGCGCTAAAAAGTTATATACCATGTGATGTGGCTTTTCTTATATACTGCTGATACATACGTACATACATATGTACTTATGTGTGATCCACTTTAGGCCAGAAGAGAAGTGCGCGTGCATGGCGGGTTAGAAGTAAAAGCTCCTCAGATTCGAAGAAGGAATAACTGAGAATTGGCAAATGCGACGTGTTCGATCGTTATCCGCAAATACTGAGACGGGCAGGACTTTAACCGGTTGCCTGGTACTGATGGTGGTGGCGGCCAGTTTGTACACGATCACTTTTCAGTTATTTTTTTTTATATTAAGACGTCAGCAAAAAGGATTAAAAGCTCATTTATTTTTACACCAAATAAGCTTTTGAAATTGCCAAATTTCGTAGTGTCATCTAAAATTGGTTTTCTCTGCGAATTAAGAACTACAAGTTGATGTTGATCAGGTTTTGTTTGTTTTTTCTTAGCTAAAGGAAGCTTTAAAAGAACTTTCAAATTAATTATTTTTTAAATGGTAATCCGAAGTTCTGAACTAAAATTGAGTAACAGCCATATCTCCTGAAAGATGTTTAGTCATCAACAATTCTCCACGAAAAAGGCGTACACACTGCACACTATTTCGATGGATGGTACAACAGCTGCACTGTCTGTCCTTCGAAAGGTTTCACAGTTGCTGCTGTAAAATTCAACCGTGTGTGAGTGTCTTTATTCGAACTCTTCTTATGTTATTTTCCAGCTTTGGTCACATATTAAATGTATCACTGTCGCTTTACCAACACAAATCAGTAAGAAAAGTCCAAAAAATATGCTTTCAAGAGCTTTCTTGGTCTATATTAAATTTTTCACAATAGTTTTCAGTTGGATTACTGATTACATACGGTGTTTATTTTTGTTTTTCTATTTACTTACATAAGTCATCTGTACCAGGGCTCAACTCTATTTACGGATTGTGACGGAGGAGTTGATCAGTTGATTGACAACGGCGGCATCCAGGACGGACGGAAACCTTTTAAAGCCAGTCCGACACATTCGGAGCTCAACAAAATGCTCGACTAATGTGAGGTGAGAAGTGACAGGAGAGAGTCTCAGAGAGGTTACCGTCACTAGGAGCAATCGGTATCTCTGCCTGAGGTTAAAATTAAGGTGTAATGTGTGTGTGTGTGTAGGTGTATACTTCAACTACGACAAAAAGCCTTACATGAGGACGTGTGTATAATTTAAATACGATTGCAAGCGTCCTCACATGAGGACGAACATACTGTTAACGACCCCAGCAAACGTGGAAATCGTGGTCCCTTAGCAGATCACGAGCGACCGAAGAACTCGAAAATGCCCTGGGGTGCTATAAAGTGAGCTGTTATGGGAGGTGCTGCCGATGCCCTGGATAGCTATCTACTAATATACCGGAAGAGCGGTCGGATGGGATGAGCAGAAAAACTGCGACATATACGGTGACTGCCACAGAGAGAGGCGCTTAATTTGGTGGGGATTTGTTATTCGACGCAGACTCAGACAAAGTCTAGCCTTTTTGTAATAATTCGCACTGAAGCCCGGTCAGAGGGGAAGGTTAACAACAACTAGAATGCCTTTAATGATAGCCTAGAAAGGACAAACGATCAATGCTGCAGCTTTGACACTAAGCTCGTTCTACGAGACTTGAATGCTAAGCTAGGCAAGGTCCGAAAACGGACTCATGCTGATGGACGTCACAAAGCGGAACCTCAACATTCACGAAGAGACCTCACGGTCTTCTGATCAATCGATCGCCAACCACATTGTCACATTGCGATCGACGGCAGATATTCATTCAGTATTCGACATCGACTAGGATCATTTTCTTGCTGTAATCAAAGTAAGATCTCGGATATCGAAAGAACAACGGAATCGAGGAAGAACACGACGGGAAGATTGGCGCTCCAGTCTCTTTGAAGCTCTCAGAGATTCAATCGACGAACAATGAAAACATTTGCGAAATCAGAAAACCAACTAGCTGGGTGCTAGTTTTAAAATGCCACCCAGAAAAAACCGATAGTTTGACAACGAGTGCAAGCAGGAACTTTCAGTAAATAAAGCTATCCTGCATGGAAGGACGAAATCGATTCGTGGACTCTATGAACTTAAACAAACAGAAGAGGCCCGGATTCTCAGGACGAAAAAGAAAGAGCTTGAGAAGCGCGCGACCGAGGAAATGGAGAGACATTAATGCCGCTGTCAGGCCGAATGCCCCAACCCACACAATGGACCACGATAGAAGAGTATTCCGAATCGAAACTAACGTTGAATAAAGCTGCAGGTGCAGGCGGACTGTCTGCAGAACTCTCAAAAGCAGCTGGAGATAGGCTGGTAAGGGCCATGTATTAATTCATAGATTCATAAGATTCTTCAAGATATGGTCGAAGGATAGTACCCCATGCGGGGAATCTCCGTATTGTTTGTCAGATCAACAAAAAAGAAGACTGTACATCTCCTATATGATCTTGTCTTCCGTTTTGTGTGCTCGCCTGGAAACATTCGTGAATAATCTTATAGGTCCTTGTTAGTGGGGCGTCAGGGAAGTCCATAATAGATCAGCTATTCACACTACGATCCTGTAAACAGTACAAGAAATGCAGATCGACACTCACCACCTATTTTTCGACTTCAAGGCCGCATATGACAGCGTGCTTAGAGACGAGGTGTTTTTTTTTTGTCTAGTTTTGACATTCATGTCAAACTCGTCTGGCTTTGCGGGATAACAATGTAGAACTCTCGCTGCTCCACCAAGATCGGTAACGAACTCCGCGAGGCTTTCAATGTCTAATAAGGACTTAGAAGTCGACGCGATGACATGTGACTTCTTCAACATAACTCTGGAGAAGATCGTGCAAAACTCACACGTCAACGCAAGATACGCGATCTTCCAGAAGTTCCTATAACTAATGACATTGACGTGATTGGCAGAATGCAACGAATCGTCAAAGAGGCGTTTGCTGGCATTGAGACGCAATTTATTCAAACGCAGGCTAACTCTTGCCAACCTCGAATGCAATAGACCCGTCTCTCTAAGGGTCAAGATGGCTTAGAACCATTCCAGTCAATCTGTACGGCAGAGATACGCAGATAATCTCGAAAGCAAATGAAGATGTCTTTGGTATCTTCAAGAGAAAAGTTCTTCGTTGGCGCTGTTTGCGTTGACGGCTTCTGGACGAGAAGGCTCAATCACGAACCTGGCTAGACTTACGTCGCTGTATAGCGACGTAAGTCTAGCCAGGTGTCTATGGATCTTGGGTCCATTTAGATTACATAGGGAACTTAATTCTGTTTCGAAGAGTCTTTCGTTCCGTGGAACAACGCAATAGAGGCTACTAAAGTTCGTGATTGGAGGCAGTTGATTACGGGTTGTCGGCAACTAAAGAGATTTGTTGGTTGCGGCCCAGGTCTAGATGACTGTAGGGTCAATTGAAGAGGAATATGAAGAAGCAGAACGAATGAATGAATATGAAAGCTCACAGCTCTGAGAATTTGGAAAAATCATTTTTCATTCAGATCGGTAAACGGCTCCAAAGCCCAACTGCTGTCATTCAGAACGTTTTACTCAATGTAGTTGATGATCGATTGAAATATTCATACATTTACATATTTATAAATGCAATTTAAGCCCCAAAAGTTCCCAGAATCTTGGAAAAGTTCTAGCAAATGCAGATCGCCACTCAGCACTTATTGATCGAATTCAAAGTCACATATGACGGCGTTCTAGATCGAGGGTCTTGTATATCGCGGCCCATGTCACTTCCGGCCTGTAGTGCCACACGAATATGAGAAAGAGTATGACAGCTTGTATTGGGAACTAAGACCCGCCAGTTTGACATTCATGTCAAGATGTATAGGATGACGGCTGAGAGCTTCTTCATCAAGGTCGGCTTTACCGAAGTCGTCAAGAAATTTTTACGGCCAAACGCCCTGTCATGTGACTTGTTCAACATCATGTTTGAGAGTTAGCATAAAGAGCGCGTTAGCGTATGCGGACGACATTAATATAATACGACAAGGACAGTGATCCATCAACGCAGCTGCCTTCAAGTAGGATGCCTAGATCGTCACAAAACCAGACCAACTTCTTTATTCGAATATTGTTGTTGGTGAAATGAGCAATCAAATATCGGACGAAGTATTTGAATTTAGATCTTTCAGTCTGAATGATTCTGACATGATAATGGTAGGATGACAGCGACAAGGATCTGGCGAGGCGTCTACGGATCCAGCGCATGTCGAGCGCATGAGTCACTTGGCTCGAGCTTGCATAGTCATCGAATTCGAGCGGGCTTACAGGGTTCAGGAAAGACCTCAGCCCACTTGATGTCTAAAACTGGGGACAGGTTCGCCGTATAGGTTTGTTGATTGAGCTCCAGATCTATTCGGACTTAAGCACCGTAGAACTTATGCACCATCCATTTGACTCTGATTGATAAAATTAATCGCAACCAAACAAAAGATACTGCGGGTGACAGGAAATACATATGTACAGGCTCCGGCGGAATACTTTTTACGTACGTCAGCGTCAGAGACACGTTGACAGATACATACAAAACTTTTTTAGGAGGTAACATATAGCCCAACGCTGACGCTGCCCCGACGCATGTAGTTGCTTAACTTTTAAACAAAAATAAATGAGTAAAGGTTCCGTCACATAGAATATTTTTATTTAAAATTCGGATTCTCAATGTCTCAATGTGTTGACTAGCAACGCTGAAGGAGAGAGAAAAGTTAAATGTTGATCAACTACATCCGTCGCGTCGACTTTAGCGTTGGGCTATGTGTCACCTCCCATAAGAACGAATGTATTTTATGTATCTGTCAAAGTATCGCTGACGCTGACACATGCAAAGTATTCTATGTGCCGGAGCCTTAAAGATATTCAATTTTGGACATTTTTACCCCTAGTCCAAAACGGAGAAAAATGTGAGATTCCCATGCATTTCACACATACTTTTACAATACTCGTCAATTCACCCCAATATGGCGGCAGATTCGTGAATTTTGTGGGAAAATGGCGTCAGATTATGAATTTTATGGGAGATTCGTGAATTTGCCCATGAACATGTACTATTGTACATATTTTTAAGAGCGCATATATTTGTAATAGGGTTTGCGTGAATAAAAATGCAATGCTACGAAATATGTACAGAAATTCTTTACAACAATTAAATTCTTCAGAGTAATATATAGCTGATTTATATGTCTTGACTGGCAAATTAACTTAGTTTTATAGCCTTCATTCATGAATTGTGATAACTTATGTATTTAAATTACGTAATTTGTTAAGAACAATAGCTAGATATTGCAGCTACACCTAAATCACACTAATGGTGGTCAAAGTAAAATGAGCTAAGACGCTGTTTAGTTTAAGCGATTCGAGCTAATGTTTCAATTATATTGTTATTATTAGTTACATATACACATATTTCGTGTGAATGCATTTTTTGCGGTAATTTGCATATACAAAAATACATACATGAAGTAGCGTATTCATTAATAATTGATGCATCAATAATTAATGTAAGTAATGGAGTTTCCAATGAAACTTCCAGGGGAACGTCTTAAGTCCTTTGCTGTTTATTGTTGTCCTTGATTATCAGCTTTGCTGACGATGGCGCCATCATAAGTGATGATCAAACTTCCCTGCAGGAAGCACTTAATGTGTGGGTGGATGCTCTGGAGGGGAACGGGTACCACATTAGCCAGAAAAAACCGAGTATCTGTGTTGTCCATTTTTCGATCCACTCAGGCATATTCCAGACATTTATTTTAATGGAAAAGTGCTTACCAAGTGCGAAAAGTTCAAATATTTGGGATCTATGATCAATAGCGAAGGTGGATGAAGTGGCGAGAAAACTCAGCCAACTTCTGTGACCCAAAAATGCCCTCTAAGCTGTAAGGAAGCCTCTACACCGCAGCTGTACGTCCGGCGCTCACATACTGTTCACAATGTTGGACAGCGTACAAAAAGTATGAGGGCAAATTAACGGCAATTAAGATGAAGATGCTTTGCATTACAGCAGGAGTAACGAAGCTCGATAGAGTAAGAAGTTCAAAAATCCGAGGAAGTCGTCACGTCAAAGAATCCACTAAGAAAGTTGAGCACGACCGGCTCAGTTGGTATTGTCATGTTCAAAGGAGAGATCTTTCGAACCCCGTTAAAAGGGCAAACGCAAGCGCGAAAGAGAGGCTAGAGCACACACTAGCTCATGTTCGCTCATGCGCATTTACATTTTACTCATTTATTTCAGCTTTCTACTTTTCTCTCTCCTTCAGCATTGACTTGACAGTTATCACATTGTGACATTACAATAGAATTCAAAATTTAAATCAGCCTAAAAGCTGCTTCTCGTCGATGCAAATTTTAACCAAAACAACATGAATTTTCAGTTGTAAATGTCATATGAAATCAGCTGAGCATTGACGTTTTATTGTCTCATCCCTTGCGTCGGGTTCTCCACCATCAACAGATGCTACGCATGTAAAGTTTTACTTGCCGGAGCCTTAAAATATAAGCACACACATTTAAATGCGAAGCTTTGGAGAGTTTTCCTTGGCGACTGATACGGATGAGGATAAGCCCATTTACGCGTACATACAGACGTAAAACCAGTGTGCGCCAATCCATGGGAACGAAAATCGTATGCAAGTCTGCTTCTACACTTGGTAAATTAACAGCGAGACATTGGTATCGTGATGGCAAGAGAGTTGAGCAGTGCTAGGGGTAGACAGAGTGTTGTGTGCTTGAGATTTCACGTATTCTCTTTTATCGCTCTTCGTTTTATCTTCGAATCGCTTTATTCTTGTGTTCTCACTTTAGGGTGGGTGCTGAAAGCATTCGACACATATGTGAGAAAGAGATGGCTGATGTGTGAGCCACAGTCGAAATTGGATGAAAGGGATTTTTTAAAGTCCCTGGGGAAAATAATCGCATGTATAGAAGCCGTCTAAAATTCCAAACAAGAGCTTACTTACATGCATACATGTGTACGTAAGGAATCAAAGAATTTGACATGAAGAATCATTATCATCAAAAGCATTGTGCTATTATTTATTTATTCACAATGTCGGCTTGTATTCATTAAAACGTACGAAGCTTTAGCCTAAAAAGATGTCATTATCACTTCTACAATTCTACTCAGCAGCATTTTGGTCTGAAAGCTTTCCAGATAGCTTTATCCTTCATCTACGCGCGGTTATCAAAAGCTTCGAAAGTTCTACGAAAACTAGTGAATATTTACTGTATTAACTTGCGGGATCTGCAATAAATAGAATTTTATTTTCTGAAAGAAGCTCTTCCACTGAAGTTTATTCGACATGGAGGTAACGTTCTCCGTAGCCTCGGTGGCGCAGTAGGCAGCGCGTAAGTCTCATAATCTTAAGGTCGTGAGTTCGAGCCTCACCCGGGGCATTTACTTTTTTTGAACATAAACATTAGGTCCTCTTGGTACGTTTTCCTCGTATGTACATTCTCAGATTTCAGGAATTTAAGGAGTTGGGAAACGCAAATCGGTTGATGATGGATGATGAATATTTGTTTGAGTTTCGAAAGTTTTGTTGTAACATATACATTTTCTGTTGATGTTTTATATATTCTTGCAAATCCTACGGACTATTACACGTGTCATGTTCATAGACAGAGGAGAGTTAAGAATCCGTTGCCGTTAAGGCACCACTGTTGTTTAAAGTGTGGTAGATTCCGAAGAAAAAGAGTGGTAGACTTCGTGGTAGATCCTTCGCTTAAATGAAATGAAACAGCTACCCACATTTTTGTGTTTACATTGCAACCTAAAATTAAGAAGCAAGGAGATATCTAACTTCTACCATCCTTGCCCCTTGATTTCATCAGACAGCGTTTTTAATACGCTTTTTCGTCCCGTGTCTGTGAATACGTGTGAGCTCTTGTGAAATGCTGATGCCCTTCCCCAACCGTAGTTGTGGGGTGAATTAGAGTTCTTCAACGTTTTTTTCAAATGTCGATGTTAAATTTAAAAACAACACAGTAACGCGGGGTAAACAAACGAAAAAAGCTAATTTTTATGAAGTAGATTCGTTAAGCCTCCATTTGTGCTAGTTACAAATTTAATTAATACACTACTTAAGGAATGTATTTTTGTGTATGAATAATACCTATAAAATGCGTTCACAGTTCACACGAAACATGTGTACAGGCCGCTAATAATTACAACATTATTGAAGCATTCCCATGAATCACTTAACACACACAGGTTCTTTGCTCGTTTTACTATTTTGCACAAATAGTAATGGAAGCTAATTGCAAATTTTTACGACCATTTGTATGAGTAAGTTATAGTTGCAATATCTAGTCATTGTTCTTAACAAATTATGTAATTTAAATTCCTGAGTTTTCACAATTCATGAATGATGGCTATAAAACTGAGTTAAGTTCCCAGGTATGGCATATTAATTGGCTATACATTACTCTAAAGAATTAAATTGATGCAAGGTATTCCTTTAAATAGAGCATTACATTTTTATTCACGCAAGCCCCTATTACAATATATGTGCTCCTAAAAACTGAGTAAATCATGGAACACCCTTCGAAAAATAATAAATTATCGTGGGCAAATTCACGAATCAACCCTCATTTTCACACAAAATGTATGAATCTGGGTACCGTGGGTAGATGTGGTTCATTTGACTATTTGTGTATGGTTCCAACACTGCAAAACCACACTCTCCAGGGCATAAGGGTACCATCGCAATGAAATAAAAGATACTACATATGTATTAGGTACTACAGATGAAACGTCAGTTTCGTTCCAAGATCTCCCGAAAGGAACGAAGGTAGAATATTGGGCACGTTTGCTGCTATATAATTAAAACGCTGGAGTCACGCATTGTCCCAGGTTAAAGAAATCAAATAAACAATTCTTAGAAAAAAAAACTGCAATTGCATCTAACCCAAATAAATATACCACTTTATCTTAATAAAAATCAGATTTCTACTAAAGATGTTTACTCGACAGCTTATCGCGAACCACATTTGATGCGGCACGACCTAACACAACAAAATCCAAACTGATAACCGGTTTCTATTTTTTAATTTCCATATCGATATACGAATGTAAACATACATCAAGCGACACTACAGCACAATACACTTGTTTATTAAGAGAACTTACCAATTATATGTAAAATCCCTGCTACGGTGTCTTTCTAGTTCCTTGGCCTTTGCACAAACATTTTAAGTATGCGTATCTTTTATTTAAATTGTACACGCTCTGTTTATATCAGTAATCAAATACATATGTACGTTGAGTTATTCATCTTTCCAGTGGAAAACCCCTTGCCTATCGCATTTCACCTCACATTTTGATGTGTGTACTCTTAAGCCACGCATACTACTTTATTTTCACGCACACTTCGTGAGGCTTAAGAGCAGCGCCATGTTGCCACAAGAGCGTTAAGAATTAGCGAGATTGCCCATTATATTGTCAGAAATCCTTAAGGCTCAACTATAATGCGCATGCGCGAGCATGAGCTAGTGTCAAGTTTTGACGAACTGTTTCGACTGACGATATGTTAGCTGAAAAAACATGAATAACTGAATAACTATAATAAACACATGCGCACATAGCCCCCTGTCATTCTGTCAAATTCTGCCGTTGCTTGCTTTATTTTTCTATTTAATTTTGATTTATTATGAATTCCTCATGTTTCCAATTCGATTATATGTGTATGTATGCACGAATACCAATAAAATAACAGCTGATTTGCTCATTTTTCAAATTTGCGCGGTGCGATTCATTTCGCACTTAGTGAAATATCAAAACAAAGTATGTCAGTTTTGTTATAAGTGCATTTCAAGTTCTCTGGAGTGATAGTTTACTTGGAATCGCGTAATGAAAAATATAAAAGAATAACAGAATATCTATGAATGTACGAATTTTCAGCTGCATTTCACTTCACTGAATTTGTTTTAATTAATTTGTTAACAAACTATCAATATAAATATTGTTCATCATTCAAATAATTTTTTTTTTTTTGAAGAATCACAAACAACAACAATTTCGTGTAAAACTGGTGGTTTATTGCATTTTTTAAAACAGTCTGTCACAAGTAAATGCTTGTCAATCACGTAATACTCGGCATTCAACCATTATCTGGAATTAAAAATATTAATTTCTGGAATTAAATACTTAATTTCACGTTTTTAAATCACCATCACATTTCGAAATTTCTATTCAAATTCCTTCCCGCCAGCGAACTGTCAGAATTCGATGTAATTCATCTAGTACCATACATTTTCGCCAGAGGGGTCAGTCACCCATGCGCGTATGGCACTAGCTCATGGTCGTTCATGCACGTCATAGTTGGGCCTTTATAATTGGAAGTGTTCCAAGGACACTGTTCGTTAAGCCACAACTCTTTAAAGAACTATTATTGTTGTTTTTTTGATAAGACATCGCTAAAAATCGCCTACTGTATGTAAATCATTTTAATAAAATTATTCTTATAAACATATTTATTGACATGCATTACGGTCAGAATATGTGTGGAAGCAAAATACTAAACTTTAATATCATATACTGATGGACCTACTGTACTAAAGTCTAATGTCATTACAATTATATTTTTTTGGATTAAGAGTAGGGGTGCATGTTATGTAATGCAAGACAGAATTGCATTGCTGCTTGTTATACATAATATTATACATTCACCCCTATTTTCAGACGTTGTGACAAATTTTCAGTCACCTCACATCAAAATGTGTATTCTTAAATACAAGTGAGGTGAAAATAAAACTATCCAAATTCTTACCCCAAAAAACTAGTTGGCAACACATGCTGGTTGTTCTGTCAAGTAATTGATAAATTGTTTGAATTTATTATTGTAGATTTATTCGTTATTTCGTGGGAACACAAAGTTGTTTTGGGAGTTAAAAGAGATTAAAGAAATTTAATACGAGTATAATAAATAGTGTACCACTATTTTATGAATGAGAATGCGATCGATGAATTATTCGCGATCCTTTCAATTTTTAGAATCGATTTCTGATTATCGGAGGATGTATTCGTTTATTTTAATTTTTAATTTCATTTTTCTCCATCGATTTCAACCTTTTGCAGTAACTAAATTCCATCATTAAGGAGAGTTGTTATCTCGTTGTTGTTTTAACCTCAAACCTGAACCTACATAGAACAAATTTAGATGCTAAGTAACATATTTATTCTGCGTCATTCTGTGTCACCCACAAAAATGCAAGTGACAAAATTTCCCCCATTTGTCAAAACCGCCATCTTTTTGTTTTGTGACGATTGTTTGAATGACAATTTACATTCAATTGAATGTGAAATTGATTTTTTAAGTATGGCATTACACCTTGTGGCACGCGTAGGATGTTTCTAGTCTTTAAACAAAATAGTAGTACGGTCGTGAATGGAAGAGTACGGCAGTACGGTTGTGTCGATAGTAGTTCAATACTCCTATAAGAGTATCTACTTTCGGCAACGCTGCACAAGATCGTCGGGAGGATGACAAATGGTACATAAAGTGACTAACAGAATACAAATTTGTTACAGTGATATATGTACATATGTATCTATTTTTGGATGAGACGACTATTCCTAATATGATTGTTGATTTACAAATCGAAAGTGGAAGAACAATAGACAAAATAATCTGTCGAGTAATAATTGATTCACCTATCAGCGATCGATAAATAGGGACTAACCATCATGGAGAAGGAAAAAATGCCCTTCGGAAACTGGTGGTTCAGAGCTTGGTTAAGTATTGTATGTTGTGGTGTAACGTGGATCTCAGTCAACACTCAGACTATGGGAGAGTTTCCCAAGCGAACGTCCTGGCCGTCAAAGACGCGGACAGACATTTTGGAAATACCGTCTGCTGATCGTACCTTTCCTTTGTAGTTGTGGTCAATGTCATGACCACATAAAAGCATTTGCGGCAGAAGAAATCCAGTTCAAAGTGGACGCATGATGCGGCGATGAATTCAAGGTTCTTTGACCCCAGTTAGACCGGACAGAAACCAACAGAATCTTTGCGACAATATGTTTCTAGGCAAGAGGCGCTGACAACTGTGAAGCAAAACATACAAAATCGCACCACCAAAAATGCTATGTTTTCTTTTTTGTTTATGGCTCCTCCCACTACTCATCATCGTTAAGCGGTAAAGGAGAGAATATTAGGCATATTATGCCTTGCACAGATCATGTTTTTTAAGAAGCAAATAAGAAGGAAATTAGGTCCCTGGTAGTGCGCCCATTGATAGTGAAAGATGAGAGATTAGCGGGGATGATAATGACCACCTCAGCTGAGCGATGGACTAGGTCAACGACACCGACGGTGATTCATGTTGCAGCTGTTAATGAACCTGGACAATCTGCAAGATTTTTGAGATCAGACGCTGTTCAAGGCCATGCTATCAACCATGCGCTCAACATCAAGTGTAACACAGAAAACCATTTTTGCTGCTTTTGCTGACGGGAAGTTGGTCGTTTCTTATTTGTGTGCTACTTTTGTTACATAGAACACTGTTCTAGATCTCTTCGTGCCAACATCGTCGATTTCTTAAGGTTCGCTAGATTCTACGCGAAACAGCGGTCAATTGAAGAAAGCGTGATTTGATGTGAGATGACCCAGTCGGTATGTTTCTCCTTCACAATTTCAAGCGTTGCGTGGTTCGAATGATATGTAGTGCCATCTTGGTGGATCCACAGCTCGGATATATCGACCGCAGAAAGTCGCTTAACATCCCGTAATAGGGCTTTCTACCTCATTTCGAACGAAATAAGGTCCAATAACGCATTTCAGAAGAATCTACGTTCAAGTTGAAGGCAGCATATCAACTGAGCGAAGCACCAAAGCGGGAGTTGCACAAGGGCCGAAGCTGGGACCGATGGTTTTGAACATCATCACGGCAGATTAACCACATCCAGAACTGCAGATCACTCGCTAACTTATGCCAGCTTGATGTCACTACAGATCGTCACGCTAAGAGTTGAAATCCAGACAGCGAACAAATTTTATTACTACACCAAATGCGGTATTCGTACCAATGCTTGAAAATCGATACTTACATATGTGCTTAAGGAGACCATCCCCAGGTTGATGCAGACCATCAGCCAAATGTCGAAGCATAAAGATAGTGCTTCCTAAAGGTGTGGAAATATCAACAGACTTCTAACTACTTCTACTTCTAACTTCCTTTTTAACTGATCCTTAAGAATGTCCACCTAGGCTTACATCGCATATATACCTTGATGCGCAAGCAAAATAGATTAAGCCAAAGGGCAAAACTGTTGCTATACAAGAAGGTAATATGGGCTATCTAAACGTACGGCTTCCCAATATGGTACACCATTTCTAAGACCATTGTTCAGAAAACAGCTTCTAGACATCAAAAACCATCCCAACGAGGCAAGCGGGAACTTGAGAAACAGAATCCCCGGACAACACTACCTTAACGCGATAAATCCCAACGAGATCTAACAACGAGCTGCATGGCTTCTACCAGAGCAGCGAAAGCAGTCGTTATCGGGGACAATTCCTCTCCCAGCTAAATCTTTTACGAATGTAGGCCCAAAACCTACATTCCTTGGCGATGTCCAATTCAGCCAAATCGACATTTTTCGTTACTATCCGCGACGGGTTTCTTCAATCTCTGGCGGGTTGGCGGTTGAAGGTACAAAAGAGTGTACTCACGCTCAAGCGTTCCCGCTGTGCGACAAATTGTATGCACACTGAAGCCATGATGACGACCGATCGTACGGCAATAGATCACATTGCCTATATAAAACCGAGCCGGAATTTCATTTTAAAATAATTTCTGCACGTTCTCAAGCTGGATGCAAGTTTACTTGCTGGATGTCAATGGTAAATCTGGCAGCTGCAGTAGGACATAGGATGATGGTACTAGTAGTCAGGCCCTTAAGTTTTTTGTATGTTCATTTGGTCCTTAAAAATCTAACTTTTGAATAGAGAAATTATCTGAATAGTTGATATATGTAGATTATAAATTTCAGTCTTTATTTAGTTAAGTTCATACGTAAAATTAACGTAAAATGAACAAAATGTGATTCTGGAGCAGTCAGCGGCTTCAGACCCAGTTGTCAGCCACTTGAGTATCCAGTAGTCAGCCTCCATTAGGGGTCAGTTACAGCTATCATTACAATGCATCAGAGAAATAAGAATTAGAATTAAGTGAGTAAAAAAAAAAATCAAAAAATCATTTCCTTCATTTCGATACCAAATAAACTCAATATTCTAGCTTAATCTTCTTAAAATTTAAAATCAAAATAATTTGAATGATAGCTATGTATATCATGTCTTCTTATCATTCCCATGATGAAACCTTATATATATGTTCTTCCAACCTTTAGGCGCCAAAACAATCCCTGTTTTAGGAGATAGGCAGAAGGAAGTCTCGTCGCCATTGACTCTTTCGAGTCACTGACAATGCTCAAAGAGTATAACTGTCTAGAAAAATCTTCTCAAACTTGGCCGTTCGGAGTCGGCATAAAACTGTAGGTCCCTTCCACTCGTGATAGAACAATAACACGCACAACACGAGTGGTTGCTGAGAAGCTAGGCCCTAGCCCTCTACGGGCTGTAGCGCCACCCATATTATTATTATACCCTCAGATTCCGCAACCACTTCCTGACTGACCTTTGATAATCCCTCTGGTGTTCTGAGGGACAATTTATTGTGACGTTTTAAAAAGCCGTTGTACCACCACCCTCCGAGAAGCTCATCTTTAACCCTTGTGTCAACACCCGAAAAATTATACCCTTTTGTATGTCCACGGGCGTCGGAGGGTTGTTAGCTAGTGTCACACATTCAAATTATGTACATAAAACTGATCTATGGAAAACTTACTCACATCCGATGTTTCGTGCTTCAATGGGTCTCAGATGTTTTGGGGCTATCAGTCGTTTTATCAGATTTAATAATGGAAATACGCGCCAGCAACGTAAACGTTTGTTGACAAAGCAGCAGCCATATCGGACATTTTCCTTATGTTGAACAGCAACCTTCAGGATAACTATAAAGCAGGAGCCAACGTCACTGTTGATGAACGACCTTATCCTTATCGTGGTGGCACCGGATTCACTCAATATAACCGGCCAAATATGGAATTAAAATTTGGTGGGTATGTGACGCTATAACTTCTTCTCCAGTCAAAGGACAAATTTATACTGGTATGGCACCTTCTGGGGAAAGAGAAAAAATCAAGGTGAACGTGATGTCAAAGATTTGTGTTGCAATCTGTTCTGTGGAGGTGCTCGAAACATCGTATGTGACAACTTTTTTACGATCTATAATTTGGCTTCTACTTTGATGTTAGACTACAGTTTGTCGATATTGGGAATTGTAAACAAAAGACGTAAATTTGTACCAGCCGAATTTTCCAATCCAAAAGGAAGAGCTGTGGAATCATCAATCTTTATTTTCAGCAACAACCTAAGTATGTGTTCATACATATATACCAAAAATATATACCAAAAAAGAACAAATTGGTTGTGGTTCTTTCGACTTCCCACTATAGCATCGAAATTGAAGGTCCTAAAAGAAAGCCAAAATGATACTCGATTACAACAGTAGCAAAGGAGGTGTTGACAATATGAACACTACGAAGAGAAGAACGAACAGATGGCTTAGCTTAAGCTTTTTTTTTATAAACTGTGGATGTGGCTGCATTTGTGATATACATGGAAAATAATCCACACTTGAAGACATTAATAAACCTTAGAAAGTTGTTCCTACAACAGTTGAGTGAACAATTAGCTATGGCAGGAATCCGGGATTGTTCGCAAAATGCCCAAATCATGCGAAATTTTCCATCACGCAATGGAATTGAAAGTATGTTGGGCCACCGACTTCTGGCTCAAGGAGAACGTGACAATTCTGGCAGAATAAAACAGAAAGGAAATTGTTACCTCTGTCCCAGAAGAAGACCAACACGAAAAGTCTGCAAAGAATGCAAGAAGACAGTTTGTGCTGAAATTTCAGTGGATATAACCCAGTGTGATAGATGTCCATCATAAAATAACAACCTTTTTTTATAAAATGTAATATTTTTCCTTTTTTCCAAACAAAATAAAAATAATGTCCAAGAACAATTTTTTAGGAGGCTATTGAAAATCTCAAGTCGATACAACACCTAGAACCAGAAATAAGGGAGTATAGAGATAGCCGACTTCACAGCTGATTTCCCCCTGCTCTATCGACGAATTTGACGCATATTCACCTAATTTTTGACGGTTATTCACGAATTTTTGACAGTTATTTACAATTCATCGAACATTGTCTCATATTCACGCACACTTTTTTTGCAAAAATCCCTACCCCACGAAAATAGCGGCTGATTTGTGAATTTCTGCCCTCAACAAAGTCAAAATTCATGAATTGCCCATAGAATTCGTGAATTTGACATTCATCAACAATTATACATATATTTGGGGGTGTTCGTGAATTATAATTACAAATCCAAATTCTAGATTTTATTAAAAGTTATATCTGAAAATATAAAATTTTACCAGACATTTTGTATTAAATTAAATATCAACGATAAGATTGTATATTTGCATATATTGTATCAGGCCAACTGTATATGTTTACGGTTTATGTTATTAATTGGTATTCTACAGAAAATAAAAGACTATTTCTTAATGTTTACCTACAATTAGACAACAGTAAAATATTTTGTAAATAGCCAGTTTTATTAATGAATATAACGAAAGAAATAATATATAAATAAAATGTAGATTTATGCGTTTGTTGCGTTTAAGTTCATATGATTCGGCAATGATTCGACGCCCAGAAAATAAACATGTAAAAACAAGTCCTTACTGCAACCATGGGTCAGCACAGTCTACATGAGTTGATTACGCCATGTGTGTATATTGTTGGATTTACATTTTGAAATGGGGTAAATACATATTAATAGACGTAAATAAGTACTTTTAGAAAGAGCAGAGCTTTAAAATTGTTCAATTGGTCTGGCTTTTTTTTAGTCATTGTATCTCTTAAAACAAATTGCTTCTTGTAGTACACAACAGTTACACTCGAAGCAACGCGTCAGGCCTAATTTTTAATTTACCCATAATTTGATTTATTAGTAGAAATCAAATAATATTAGAGTAACATAATGTGTTACATTTATTTTCTTTCATGCCGATGTATTAGCCCCTAATCGAAGAATATTGCTTAAAATTGCAATTCGTGAACGCCGCCCAAAGCTAAATTCCTTGTGTAGTTTCTCCTACTTTTCGCGGTAAGAAAAATTTGAAATCTGATTTGAATCTTAGAATTATAATTGAGGTATATTATATTTAGCTTAAGCATTTCACGATATTATGGTTGCCGTGACGACCGCTAAATAATTCACCTCGGTAGCTTGGACGGGAAGGTAATCAGCTGTTCGGAAAGCTCACACGTATTCTCCTGCCCCGTGTCGGTGAAAACGTTATAAAAAACGCTGTCGAAAAAATTTTAGGGGAAAGGGAGGTAGAAGTCGGCTGTACTTCTATACTACTTCATTTCTGCCTAACTCTCAAGATATATCAATTTGAAAATGAAAAACAAACCCGGGTGTGTGGGTATTGACATTAGGGTTAAAGGGGTTCTGGCGTTTGTCGTCTCGAATTATTTTATGTACTGTGTTTAAGAGGTCTGTGGGTTTCTGTGGAAAACCACATTTTACCAGATTTGTAAGCCAGTTTTCAAGAGTCTGTTCCGCCGCGGCATCGAGAATTGTTTAAGGTCCCATTCTTTTGGGTTTCTCGATGACTCTACAATGAATTCGGACCTGCAATGTGCCTCTAGGAGTCCCGAATACCCGGCTAGCCTTTCTTACAGCCAACTTTTCTTCACGCATTTTTTTTAAAGTCTCCGACAATGCATCCGGTGGCTGCTGACCTTATGAGAATTAGAAAAATGTTGGTTAACAATATTTTATAATTATTTTTTCTTACAATACAAGAATTACCTGTAATTAGCCTATAGATAATCATACAATGGACATAACTTCAATATTTTTGTAACTATAGCTTTTTTTCCAAAATGCTTCCCCTGATTTATTTTTAACTGCAAAGTCATACAAAGGATACTTACGAACACCTGACCCAGACTGACATTTTTAACAACATATTCAGCAGCTGCATCGAAACATAATTTTACATCCAGACAGCTGGCGGGGCTGACTTTACATGCCATCACCTTAATCTACCTTTTCCCCAAATTTATCTGAGTTTAACTTCAACTCGGAAACAGTGGGTCTGCGATAATCCGCAACACTTTCTTGGCTCTCGACTTCAAACACCACCGTCCCAGACATTCTAGCTTCCTCTAACTGTCTGCAATTAGGCCCTAAACAGGCTAGACAACCTGCATGTCCGTGCTGTAATCTTGTTCGTGTCACGTATTTGTCTCCTTCGCAGGCATACCTCGTATTTCAAGTCGGCCATCGTTTGCTTTAATTAATGCCCGCGCGTATCTGATACTAATTGCAGCAAAACATGCTCTTAACAAATTAATTGCTTTCCCAAGTGAGCTTTAAAATCACGTGTACGTCGGATCAAGCTCAAAAGTGGTCCCCAATTAAACGACAAACAAAAAAAGAGACTGAGATTAATTGTCGGCCGCATTTGAGTCAATTGATGCTTTGGAATGAAAATGAGAGTTACACTCGCCAATCGGACACGTGATCGAGTGTCTCGTCGAAGATTTGTCATCATTCGGCGGCCACCACCTCCCCGGGAGTGTCAAATATGCAAATTGCAACTTGCAGCGGACACATGACTGACAAACTGCCAGAAAATACTTAACCAGCATTTCGTATGTATTCTGTTTCTGTTGGCTGTCTATCACTTGGATAGAATCATTTGCTCAAGCAGTTGAGGCGACGGCTGCCGACGGCAGCAGCAATGTGAACAGAAAAAAAAAATGGGAACAGGCAATTAGCTTTGTGGCTGGCGGCCCCCGCCGGAGTGGGTGGGCCGAAACGTCCACTGCACATATTAATCGCCGCATGCGGTGCCGATGTAAGAGTCTTGCAAAAACAGCACTTTGTCACGTTACAATGTGTTTTATTAAGCAAATGTCGTTCTGTTGTAAAACAAAAAACCAAACAGAAAAAGAAAAACGAGAAAGGGTTCGCTTAATTTACGGCCGCCCGTCGAGTCCGACCCCAATGGGGTGTTTCTTATTTGAGTTTGATGGCAAATTGCTGCTGTCTCGGTCTCATGGGATCGTCCTTGGCGATGCTTTCGGTTTATGACTCTAAACTTTTATTGATAGCTAAGGACATTAATTATTTTTAATTACCACGTGTAGACTGAAGGCTGTACATCATTCTGACACTTTCTAAACGTGGCCCATGTGCAGCATTAATTGAATTCAATTTTCGTAATTCACGTGGCAGGGAGTCCAATTCATTAGGCGATAAAAATTCTGTTGCTCATTAGCATAGATTTCACACAATCATGAGCGATGATCGTAAAGATCTTCGTAGTCTCATGCTACATAGAAGGTGGGGGTGGAGGGTGGGGCGTGAAAGCCGCCTCCTCTTTCCTACTCCTTTTCGTGTCCGGGTATTGAATGAGACGATTTGACCTCAGGTGTACGTTTTTCATCTTAGCCATCCAGAAATCTTGATGAACCTGCAAAGAGATGTTAGTGGGACTTCCGTAAGTGCTTGAAGATCTTGGAAGAAAAATTCGCCCAGTGTTCTGTGCCTCAATAGGCAGAGGCTGCGGCATTGACAAAGGAAGTAAGTGGTGTCCTCTAGTTCTTCTTCCTCCCCTCAGCCTCTGCATGTGGTATTCTGGGTAAGTTCCATTTTGTTTTCGTGGTACCTCAAATGGTTATGACCGGTTAGCGCGCCGACTACCATGCACAGAGTTTCTCTGCTGCTTAAGTGGAGTTTGTCACTTCTTGCGCTGTTGAACCTTGGCCAAAGCATTCGGGTAGTCTCGCAAGTGGATAACGAGTTCCACCTTTAATTTGCTAGCTCCATGATTTTATCGTCCACTTTCTTCTTGACATCTGCCAGAGGTGGATCGATGTATGGGATTGCTTGGGATGGGTCGATCTCAGCCCCTTTCTTGGCAAGCTCATCTGCTTCCTCATTGCCGGTTATGTCCCTGTGGACCCAGCATAGAGTAATCGAGTGCCGCATGCCGAGAAGCTTGGACTTGATTTCTATAGCCGAAATTGCTTTAATGGCCGCTGCTTTGACCGCCAGGACTTTCGCTTGGAAAACACGGCCGTAATCACGTAGTCTGATAGAGCAGTGCATGTTTAGTTCTTCGGAGAAAATACCCGCGCCTGTGCCTTTTTCCATCTTCGATCCATCCGTGTAGACTTGGATGGACGTCGAACTGTTGATGGGGTCTTTATTGTTCCATTCCTCCCTTGTTGGAAAGAGGTAATTAAACGGTCTTTCGAAATCTAAGGAGGGAAGGGTATAGTCGCTTTCTGTTTGTTCAATTTGTAGTCTTTTAAGTATGTATGCGTGGCCTTGGGGGCTGAAGCGCCAACCTTTGGATTGAATGATGCAAGTGGCACTCATAGCAGCGGTTCTCTGCAGATAGAGGTCAAGTGGGAGTAGATCCAGAAGAACCTCTAGGCATGCCGTGGGGGTGATGGAGATTGCTCCTATGACACCAAGGCATGCGCGTCTTTGCACACTGGTTAGCAGTTTTTTACACTGCCGTATGTCAGTATTGGCCTGACAATCGCTGTGTACATCCACAGGATTGTTTTGGGGCTTGGGTTCGATTTTTTGCCGAATATCCTGCTGCACATGCCGCCTTTTTCATTCTTTCATTTACATTCAGTTTCCACTTGAGTTTCCTGTCTAGGATTATGCCAAGGTATCGCTCTCTTTCAGAGTGAGGGTAATACCCTCACTAACTGGAGGGTCGCACTGCGAAATGGCCCTTCTGTTATTTCCTCCTTACTCGTGGGAATTAATATTAATAACGAAGCACCAAATAACTCTTCAAGAAACTCTAACGTTAATAAGTCTGGCATCGGAGGGCTCCAAAAAACCGACTTGGAGACCACTCTAGAGAAGGATGCGGAGAAAATCCTCTTACAATCCCCGCCCTTAGTTAGGAAGACTTCGCATGCAGCTGGTGACGAATCAATGAATGTCAGTTGCCTCGATGAATTTTGCTCGGTTGCCAGCTCATACAGTATTTTACAATCGTCCGTCAACTACCTACGCAGCAAGATAAACAACTGCAAACGGACGATACGTAGGCTAAGTGGAAAAAAGGAGCTTAGGAAGCATGAAAAGTAGAGGCTTCAAAAAGCACTTAACTTCCAAGAAGAGACATCCAAGGGTGTGGATCGGCCACTTGCCGACTGCTCAAAGGTCTACTTCTACAAAGCGATGACCTAACTCAACAAAGTCCAGAGATCGGCGGGAGTCGGAACTTCCGGGGCGATGAGATCATGCCCCACCGAAGCACTGAACGTGCTCCTATACCTAATCACACTGGATCTTCAGTATGTAGTCATGTGCAGCGCCATCAGACTCAGAGAAGCGGGAGGTTGATCAACGAGACCGTATGACCGTATAACTACTACGGACTACATCACATCCACCATAGACTACAATATCGCGGCACAGTGCCGATTTCCACCCAGAGAGGACTGGAAAACCCAATCACTCGTCTCTGAATACCAATTTTTGATCTACACAGACGGATCTAAGCTAGACTACGGTGTAGGCTCAGCGGACTTCAATGTTTCGAGCTTTTGCCGCCTCCCAGATCACTCGAGTACCTTCCTGGCTGAAGAACTAGCGATCAGAGAAGCGTAAAAACTCCTCAGTAGTAGCTGCCCTCATGGTAGAGCTGCGGCAATCTGCATCAACAGCCAAGCTGCCATAAGGGCCATCTCCTCAGTATACACTTCCTCCACATTGGTGCAACAGTGTAAGGAGGAGCTCGAACAGGCCAGTAGCGGGTGTAAAATTACTCTCCTCTGGCAACATAGAAGGTAATGAGATTGCCGACGAACTGGCCAACAAGGAGCTTCCGGCAACACCCCCACTGACTTGGTAGGCCCTCCAATCAACCACCTAAAACACGTCATCTATCAACACTTCCTGTCCTTAGCTAGTAGAAGGTGGACTAGGTCATCCAAGTACATAGTCTCTAGGAAACCCTGGCACTCCTACACTAAAAGAAGGACTGATGACCTCCTCAAAAGAAATCGCTAGAGTCGTGATTGTAAACACGCAACACAGTCCTATAGGCATCCACGCTGATGGACTCGAATTACCGTTCAACCCACAATATCGCAGTTGCCTTGACACCCACTCAGAGAAAAGTCTGCCTCACTTTATCTATGACTTTCCGGCACTAGTCAAGCAAAGATATATCGCGTTCGGTAATCTCTTCCTCAGTGCCATCTCCGAGATCGCTAACCAAAACATATCTAACATAATCAATTTTCTTAACTGCACAGGCTGGATTTAGCTAACCAAACAACCACGGTCTACGAGCGTGCTCTGGTTGGGGCGAGAAGGAAAATCTGGTTCTTGTAAAGCTGCTAGTAATCCCGCAATTTCCTCATCAACTTCAGACTACGTCACCTGAGGAAGCGAACCTGTCACTGGAAAGTGTTAAAACGGTAGTGAGTACCAACACACAATCCAGGGCTAAGTGCTCATATGTAGACGGAAAAACCTCGACTCTAGCTCCTTAACGGAGAGAGATAAGGGGATGCTCGCAAGGGCAGAAGCTACTATAATGGCTACACCAGCTGCAAGAGCAAGGATCACCTCCAGACACCAGCTGCTGCCGTTACAAGGAAATACGGCCACTGCTCTTCCGCCTTGAGCTCGGCCAAAGCCGTAAGTAGTATACATAAGTGATTTGACTACAACCGATCTAAAACAAAAGATCTCCTTTAGCGAACTAGTCATAATATCGCTAGATTGGTGGCAGTCTGTTTGGCCCATTTGGCGATAGGAGATCGACAAACATTACCGCCGTTGCAACGACACAGCTGAGAGGGAGACCTTAACACATTTCATTTGTCCCTGCCCGGCCCTTGCCAGAACCAAACAGCAAGCGCTTTCGCAGACTCTCGATCAACTCACTTGGGATCTCTGCGAAGCCACAGAGATGTGGCATTAAAACGCCAAAAATTGTGCCAATTTCCTTCTTACCGAACCACCACTTCTACTTACCTATCTACCGACCTTCCTGAACCCGGTACTCTTAAAAGGGGTGGTACTGCTCAGGCAGTCGATGGTATCTAGACAGTTCGAACTGCCTTACAAAAGCACTCAGAACTGGTGAGCCCAAGCTGCACTTAGCTGCCTTGATTTCATTGATTTTAGCTAGGTGGTAATAAAACAAAAAAACAAGAGCCCTCTCCCACCACCCATTTCGAAATCCAAATATCACAATCAACCACAATATTTCACTCGGAGAACTCCAGCTCAAGCATCATCAATCATTGAACAAAGGCCAAGGCCCCAAACGACATGCCCGAAGATGGAGCGGAGAGTCGAAAGAAACAATTAAACTCCACTGGACTAAGCTGATTAAGTCGAATTTGATACAATTCTGGATTGTAGTCACTTAGCCCCGTTTTCGCGTCATTATAGTTGGCGCTGTGTGCATTCAATGCCAACTTGTGCCCCACACAAGTCGTCTATCTGTCGCAAAAGTTTTCGCTCTCACAAGCCGCCGTGAGTTGATTAATCAATTAATCTCATCCCGCTACCTACTCACATCCTGGCAGTGGGGTGAATTTATCGCATAAAACCAAAACCGATTAGTTACGGTACCGCATCTGAAACTTACGCTGCCGCGCCGCCCCATATCGTCCCGCCAGCCATTAGACTCGGTTCAAATAAGTTCATCTCGAGACTTTACGTTTCTTCGTTTGTTTCCCCGCTCAACTAGATATGAATCAGAGCCGTTGCGCCTGACACTGACGACTTTAGCTTTTTTTGCGTGCCTCGTTTGTTCTTTGATTAGTTGTTTTGCTCTTTTTTTGTGTGTTCAAAAAGCTGTTGAACTTTACGAAGGCCACGTCCATTTGTTCTTCTTTCATTTGTTTTTATTTCTTTGAGTTTTCTTTGTGCTTTTTGGTTTCATTGAAAGCGCAAGGTGAGTGAGTGAATTTGTGGTTAGAGTTCCTCGGAGGAAGGGGCACGCTTTTGTTGTGAGCTCTTTCAGCGACAAGGGGAAATAATTTTGAGATGACAGAAATGACCACTTGAATTGGTGACACTGTGGACATGAGGAAGATGCATAAATATGGAGGCTTTTGTCAGTAACTAAGTGGAGCCATTAGGTGAATGTGGAAAATCATATAAATGCAGATTTGTAGTCACAACGCTGGTCGTCAACGTAGCCAGAGCTTGAGAACGTCTTTAGCGTTTTTTTGAATGCTTAAATCAAGTGCTTTTGGAGGATTAAACAGTGCTCGCATTAAAGCAAGACCATCCGATGAATAATCGGAGAAGTCTTCCGTCAACTCGGTTGGGTTTTATTTTATTGTCTAGTGTAATCTAATTTGTGGGGTATGAGGCACAAGGGGCACTAAGCGCCAGCTTCCATTTATGTACATGGCTGCACTTTTCTTGAGGATGGGACTCATGACGTAGTGGGTAGGTGTGTCCATTTCCACGTGGATGTTTAAGTTCGATTTTCGATACAAAAAACCACCTCTTTCGAGTGAGTGACGATACCCACAGAGCACAGCTATCTAGAAAAAAGCTTACCAAACTTTGCCGCTCGGAGTCCGCATGACACTGTAAGTCCCTCCATTTTTGAGAGAACAAAACACGAGAGGTTGTTGTTTTTCTCTCGAGTCAATGACAATAAATGCAGTGCATAGAGTTAGATCGATACTGGCTCACGGAAAATCTTAAGAAGATGCTCTAGAGACAAAATTACATTTTTGTTCGACAGTCAGAAACAGGAAATGCAACCGTTGTAGGAAATCATAGGTAGGTAAGAAGTGGCAATGTACTTAGGCCAGAGTAGGCCCAGTGGTGGGTGTTCAGATAGGGAGAAGGAGATGAAGGGGGTTTATGGCAGCCAGTTGGTTTTCTCAGCAAATTTGACTAGCGCTTTGACTGGTATTTTGCTAAGGTCGTTTAGACTGTCGAAGAAATAGGAGGCTATGGTCCAAGAGCAGGACAGCTGCAAAGGAGGTGGTGTATGTTTTCCTCCTCCTCTTCGTCTAGGCAGCTTCTACAGAAGTCGTTGGAAAATAGACCTAGTCGTTTTGCGTGCCGGCCTAGGAGGCAGTGTCCAGTGATTATACCCATTGCAGTGCTAATTTTGGATCTCTTTAAGGAAATAAGATCACTTGATCTTTTAGAATCAAGATTGGGCAAGATTTGTCTGAAAACAATCCCTTATAGATCCACGCTGCTTATCTCCATAAGGAAAAATATAGAAGACGAAGCCATGGACAGAGACAGAACTCTATGACTTCTTTTGGAAATTGCAACAGCAATGTCACTGTGGCCGACGCTGAACAAAAAGGGATCAACATCACTGAAAAACCTGATCAGTCGTAAGGAAGTGCGAACGGTATTAGGAGTCGTTAGTCATAAGGACGCATGCATCGCGACTGAACATACCGCATAACGACTATTGCAGGAACTGTAGAAATGAGAAAGAGAATCTATCCAACATCTGCTTTGCGAATCCTCAGCCCTGGCTAAGCAAAGAAAAGAAAGCACTTCCTGGGAAAGCATGTCTTTGCAGAGCTGGATGACTTGAGCGGTGTCCGGTAACGAATCCGAATGGTTTAAAATACATAACATCATCTTAAGGGCACAATGGACTCAATATGTTGGTCTAAGTTAGCCACGGCCGTAAGGCCCTAAGGCACCCAGGTTTACCCACCTACAGCTTCTACAGGGAATCACAGCCTGACTGCTATTTATCGGCTTTAAGTCGATAACCTTATACTTATTTATCACTCAATCTCCCATCCGGTACTGCATGAGGGCATTTTCCAATTGATGAGCTGCTCCAGAACTATACGTTCGGATTTCTGGCATATCGCTGCCATGTCGTCGCTGTAGGTCCGTCCATTGATCCGAGGCAGTTAGTTATTCCATAACAATTGAAATAGGGGCTATAAGCTGCTCATAAAATAGTAGAGGCTATTCAGAGGGGAATCTGTATGTTAACTTGGCTTATTATTTTCAGACTCAGATTTCAGCTATCGCAGGTGTCATCTCACCAGGTTGGGAGCTTTGTTGGCTCTGATCTGCAGATTCTTACTACAGCAGTCAACCGAACAAAAATATTTCAGATGCATCACAATAAAGACTGTTGCCGTTTCAAGCCTGTGTAGGAAACGGGCTATGTTTTGTTATGTTTGATTGCTATCATTGATCTCCAGGATCAGCTGGTTTTATAACAGTGCGACGAAGTCAAAGAAGTCAATTCGCAGGAGACTTAAGCATCACCTAACTGAGGCGCTTTTTGTGCCTATTCACTCTGCAACCTGACCCAAATTGACGTCCATATGAAAAACATGCCACTGTCAAGGCTGTCATCACTTTATTTCGTCGTATAAAACGGTATTTCAAAATACTGCCACTTCATCGGTCTCAATCTGTCAAATTTGTACTTAATGCACCGCTTCCCAAAGACCGCCCGCTGATACTCCATGCATTCGACAGAAGGAAACGCCAGCTTAAAGCACTGACTCCTTGCGCCAAAGTACGCCCGGCCAATCGTGTTCGACACAAAGTCATTCGATAACTGTAGACAATTCAGGAACTGCTGCTCGCAATCGCAGCTCAGCCTGAGACACAGATCGTTTAAGAATGATGCACAGAATTGGTCCACACAACTTACCTTGGGAAAACGTCGGGATTGTTGAGTGTGTGCAAGCTAGTGCCTGGTTCGATGACTTCCGGGCAGTTGTCGTGCGCTCGACAGCACCGATCGGTGGTGCTGAAATACCCCAGGTCATTGTAGCTGGTCGATATGTTGCCCGGACCACACCACTTGGTGCCGGGAACGATTGTTGCTGTGTAGGGGATCGGTGGCAGGGCCTTATTGTAAATGTCCTCCTCCTCGAAAATTGCGTACTCTTCAAACGCCAGAGCGAATGGCACCACGACTAGTAGGAGAACACTCAAGATCGACTTCATCGTACGACGCGATTGATTCAACTGAACACGTCGATACGGGAGCAATGATAAGCTCTTGCATTGCCAATTGGAATGTATTTAAGGGCGTCTGAATGACCTGGTTATGCCGCGTAGCGCTGATAAGACGCTTTTTGATAAGCTTTCAAGATCAAAAGCGTGTTCGCGTTGTCGCACTGCGGGGAGAGTGATTTATTTTATTATTAGCGTTGTTTCTTAATAAATGGCAATAAATAAGTTTGTGATTGGAGGTGTAGGTGTCTACCTTGGGTAAGGTAAGGCACAGAGTCTTCTGATGGAAATTAAAGAAGAGGTATTTTGTTGAGCAGACAGCCAGTACGCAATAAGGTGCTGCATCGATCTGAAGTGCTCCTCTTCGACAATAACCGATGGAATATACTTCAAATGCTGATCGATGAGGATTTGTTGCTTGTCCTGTTTGCAATTGATCTGCAAGATGAAGTCTGAACTGCATGTGTTAATGAAGTAGAATAGCTAGCAGTGCATCAAGCAATTTTTGATGATTCAGTCCAGAATGTGCGGCGTTATCCGGGCAATAGCGTTTCGAACGTTGGCCTCGAACTCGTCCAAAGTGCGTCATCATCTGAATTCTGATCACAAAAACTTGGACATAACCACTCTATATCTGATTATATTGACGATAGCGGTCTTCTTTCTCATTTCGAAGGAAATAAGGTCCAACGATGGTAGCATGCAATATAGCGCGGCAAACAGTTGTGGATGATTTGGTGATTGGTCAAACACTTGCGGCCACCATTTTGTGTCAGCACAAACTTATACGAATGTAGCTCCGATTTTCTTTCGAATGACAAGCGCATTACGTCGATACAATTCGATGCACTAGTAAAAAAACGGCCACTCCTGGCCATTCCGAAGGATGCCGTGATTAGGGAATTCAATTTTCAAAAGAGGCTCACCGTTAAGCTCGGCACCAAAAAGGACTAGACCAATATGATTATAAAAATGTTCACCTCGAAAATTCTCATAGGGTAGGGGTAATGATTTTTAGATCTTTTCTTGTTCATCTTCCAACTGCCACAGCGGTCCAACAAGACGTACCTACTACCTACGACTTCTGTACGAATTGCTACATAGCAATAATATCGGACAGTCGAGCTCCTATCATGCCACATCATCAAATCTGATCTTGTGTTGGAATGCCTACAGAAGCTCAAGGAATTTAGTAGGGAATCAAAGTAAAACTCAGCTGGGTACCTAGGGAAGACGAAAACATGCCCGACTACTGGAATATCAGCCCCATACGCCCCATCCACGAAAAGGCGATCTTACCTCTCGCAACAACTATAGAGGTATAGAGGTCCCTGTTCAACGTCGCCTACAAGATCCTGTCCAGCGTACTGTGTGAACGGCTAAAGCCGTTTTGCACCGCACTAATCGGCACGTACCAATGCTGCTTCCGTCCCGGCAAATCGACTATAGACCAAATCTTCACACTAAGACAAATCCTGGAGAAGACCACTGAGTTTCAAATCGATACGCACCACCTTTTCATCGATTCCAAAGCCGCATACGACAGCATTCATAGCAAGGAGCTATTCGATGCAATGGCCGAATTTGGGATCCCGGAAAAACTGATCCGGTTGTGTCGCACCACGCTAACACATACGCGATGCACCGTACAGTTCGAATCGTGCACTGGATTTCGGCAAGGAAATGGGTTGTCGTGTGATTTCTTCAATCTGGTACTGGGGAAGATAGTGCGGAGGGCAGCTGTAAACACGGAAGGCACTATCTACTACAAGTCGGTCCAACTGTTGGGGTACGCAGATGACATCGACATCGTCGCGCGTTCTCAACGTGCCGTAGTGGAGGCTTTTACGGCGATTGAAAAACAGGCGAAACGATCTGGTCTCAAGGTCAATGGGGACAAAACGAAATATATGCTGTCGACCAAAAAAAATTCCGTTACACACCATCTTGGACAAAATTTCACGATCGACAGCTACAATTTCGAGGTAGTGAAGGAGTTTGTCTACCTAGGGGCAAACGTGAACTCCACAAACGACATCACAGTGGAAATCCGTCGTAGAATCGCCCTTGGCAACCGGTGCTACTTCGGTTTGTCAAAACAACTGGGCTCAAAACTCCTGACTCGAAGGACCAATATCATGCTCTACAAAACTCTTATTTTGCCAGTCCTGCTCTATGGAGACGAAAGCCGGACGCTAAGCGAAACTGCGGAGTTGATTCTTGGTACCTTTGAAAGAAAAATTCTACGTCGGATATGTAGTACCGTCTGCGAGGAAGGCGATTGGAAGAAAGACAAACTCCACGAGCTGTACCAGGATGTGGATGTAGTCCGAAAGGCAAAAATCTGTCTACTGCACTGGCTCGGCCACATCGAGCGCGTGGACAACAATGCTCCAGCAAAGAGGGTCTTTGAGTCCGAGCCTACTGGTTTGAGAAGGAGAGGAAGATCTCCGGTATAAAGAACAAATAATCGCGAATGCAGGACAGCTTGATCATGATGACTGGAAGCAGCGTGCCCAGGACCGTCAACGATGGAAGACAGGCTCAGGCTCGGACCCTCCATGGATCGCCGGCCTGATAAGTAAATGGTAGAAAGAAGCGAATAGAAATCTGGAACAAAGGTCATGGCATGAAGCACTCCTAGAAACTCTTAGGCCAGTATAACCGAAAGAGGTTTGAGGCATGTTTCAAAATGAGCAAAAACAACCTTCGTAACGTAATAAGCTTTCTAACAGGTCATCCCAGTCACAAGAAGCAATTAAGAGAACTAGGGGTAACTGAAGAAAGTCTTAGATTCTCCACAGAATCTGCAATGAAATTCCAGAACACTTGCTGGAATTTAGGGAGGCACAAGCCTAAGGCTCTGCGTGCAATTCCACAACATCTGTGCAAGCATCTACTATCAGAGGAAGAAATTAGCTGTCACTAGAAAAATCTCTCAACTGGAAACTGGCTTACAGAGTAAACTCTAGAACAAATCTCATCCACCTTAGCACAACAGGACTCCATAACCTGTGAAGGGAATCCAGAAGGGAGTAAGGGTATCAAAAGGTGAGCCGTCAATGAGGCGTTTGCTTCTGTTTTCGTTGGCGGTATTTGGAGGCGAAGATTAAGACACCGTGCATGTCCTTGCGTATTAACAACTGAGCCGGTGTTTCGATAACTCTTTTAATAATTTCCCACAATTGAAAATCGTGAAACAATGCGTGATGATCTATCTATGTGGTCAGCCTTTATGCCTCCAAACAAGATCATACCACTCTGATCAAAGTTGAGCAAAATTCAACCCTCCGTATTAAATACACTTCAGATCCACCTCATACCCAATCTAGTTGTGTCGCTAAAGTGTATCTGGGCTTCGAATAAATTACCTTTCCAGTTTCCCCGATCTTCTGCTAGATGCCTCCAACTAAGCTCACCATTTTGGTTGGGATAATTTTTCACTTCGGTGCTCATCAACCTTAAAGATGGGCTTCGTCTGTTGTGTTGTCTCTCAAGCAGTCGGATTGGATTGGATGTGCATCTATAACTACGAGTTAGTGCCTGGCTTCATCGCCTGCTACGAAGTTATAGTTGCCAGATTTAATAATAACTGCACTTAGGTACAATTCGAATGAAAACCTCTCATTGAATCATCAGCTTTGCCCAAATCTGATCAAATATAGCAAAACATAAGCCCGTCCCTCGCTGAGATAAATCCGAAGGTTTCTAGTGTGTAAACACAATATCTAAAGTGCATGATCGCATCGCATTCGCTCAGCAATTATCCGGTGTGAGAGCATTTTCCTTCCACACCCATTCGCCTCAAGGCAAACACAAGTCTACAATCAATTATTTGTCCAGACCGAGACAATCGAACCAACAAATCCGTCGTCATCGCCTGCGTTGAGTTGTATAATCGTCGCTGTCTCAGCGAATTCAGGTCACAGCCATCGATCACCACAGCCCTGGAGTTACACGATCCGCACTGAATCCGAACTCCATGTGTCATGTTGCGGCGTGCGCGCTTGTCATAAATGCATGTTTCTAGCGCTGTCTTCGTCTTGACGTTTATTAGTCGACAGACGTCTCCGATGACAGCCGACATACTGGCTGGCGACGAGGCTCTGCGTGCAGTTCCTCGGGTTGAATGTTTGTCTTCATTTACAAAGCCATTAGCGGTCCTTCTTGCCCACAAACTCCTACTCTCAGCAGTCGCAGTCTGGCCATTTTAATTCCAACGCGTTTTTGTCCCAGATCCGCTGATCACTGGCTAGAGATCGTGCTGCTATGCCAGCGCGCCATAAATGCTCGCGGTGGTCCGCTAGCATTGTAATTGATGCAACGCGCTCGCTGACCTACAGCACCATTCGCATGAACGGCCGCTGGCAATAGCGCGCTGACTGGCGGCGAACTCAACCTCGATCATGCATCTTCGCGATGGCATCTGCACTGCGAAAAGCGAAAGATCGCAATCTTAAGTGCTTAACACTGTTTTCAATTGATGCGACGCGGGCAGCCTGGCTTCTACTGATGCATGAGCACGCCAACAATTGACACTGTCACACTTACCGACACTGCAGACGAACTAACTGTGTAGCGTTTGCAAAAGGAATTGATTTACGGGCGTGCAGATCAAGGCGGTCCAATTGGAACAATAGCAAAGCGAGTGGGTTTATGAAGTGTCACTTGATGCAGACGAGCTGTCAGCGCCTAGTGCTGGAACGCGCAGCGCACGCACGGCCACTTAAATACCGGCTTGTTATCCGCCCAACTGTCATTCATTCACGCCGCCGTTTCCAATTAGTCAACAAATTAGTGGTGATTAGGGTGCACAAATCCAGTTCGCGGCAATCGTTCAGATAACGTTGTGCTGCCAGCTGGGCGACGTTGTTCGATCAATTCCGGAATCCGCTGGGGCCGTGGGTAAATCTGAATGCATAAGCCGATGGGCTGGTTGGGCAACAAAAGAATCGAACAAATCACTGCCGACACTTCATGGCTTCTGCGGTCGTTTGCGAACACGTTTGAAGTTGGACAAATGGTCGTTGATAAGGCAATATGTGTTTCGTTATGACCAGTAGGTAGGCACGGCGAGATAAGGTCGATTAAGGGATTAGCGTTAATGCTGAAGATTACTGAGATTTGAGAAGAAGATAGCTCTTGTGAAGACGGCAGAACATTATCTATTGTGTCGGAGATAGAGGTCGACTATATGAAGTCGTGAGAGAATTTCCCGATTTGTTGATTGCTTCAAGATACTTACTTCTTTAGTCTCTTCTCCCGAATAGACCGGGACACTGGACTGTTTAACAGCAAAATAGTGTTAACTCCAATTCACCGCATCAGAATTCCAAGGCGAACGACTAGGAAGGAAAGTTTACGTGCCTAAACTGACTGAGACAATCGCGTTGGGTCCATTGTGCCCTTGGTGACTTGACAAATGTTCCATCATGAGACCCTTTTCCAGCTCGTGGAGGATTCTGCATCTTGGGGGTAGAACGGGAGCCTCGCAGAAGAGATTCCAAAGAGATTATATTTATCCTTCGTTTTGAGCATCCTCTACAAAAGTCGCTGTGGGAGTCATAAGTGTGTTCCCAAAGTTCTCTGAATATCCACTCTTCCATCTGCAAGGATACCATCATGTTCCTGCAGAGGATCACCGCAGTTGACAAGGATCGTTCAGTGAAATTCAATCAACATAAGCTGACTAGATGCTAAGACAGTATAGCCGACGCCTGTGATTAGTGAGATGATGGATGGACGGTTTGAGTAAACTAAGTACTTGGGCTACAAAATGCGGCCTAGCTTCAAGATAAGCAGATGAACAAAAAACTGCCGTTCTTGGTGATTGGAAGAATGTAATCTTTTCGAACAGATATTCAGGCTGCCCAGTTCGTATTAACTTGTTTAGAAAGCAAAGCGTTCTGATTTTTAATAAGTTTTCGAAGGATTATCCAGTAATTTGTATTGAAAATCTTGAAACATGGTCTATTTGTCTTAAATTGAAGATGAACCTAGGGATACTATTGCAAACTACAACTCTTATAATCAGGCTTGCAGAATATCTCACAGTCATATAACAATACCGGTAGAAGTAGAGATTTTGCTAACAACAACTTTAACTTCATTGGCAGAAAATGCAGCGTGACCCAGAGCCTACGAAGTCCACCGTAAGCTTTGGCAATAGTTGTATTAATATGATTGTCCCAAGATAGTGTACGATTGAAGATTATTCCACGATTTTTTGCAGTAGTAGCCCACTCAATGGGGATACCATTGGTAAGAACACGTGGTAAACAAGTGAAGTCGAAAGCCTTTTAATATATAACAATTACCTTCGACTTTTTCGGATTAAGACCCAGGTCTACTTTTAATGACCTATCATAAATTCGAGATAAATCATCGTTCATAAAGGGTGATTTTTTAGCTATTATCTTTTTGGCAACACTGGTTTAAACTGCTGACGCACGTTTCCTGTTTTGTTTTACTGTCAAACATTTTCAGTAATCAATATATGCGTGCTCTGTTAAGAAATTTCATCGCGCGCTTCTTCCATTTTATGGTCAGCTCATTTTTGGCTCAATGGGTAAGTAAATAAACAGAATTGTCGATTTTAGAGTGAATATCAGACAGAAGCATTGCAAGAGCTACCAATGCATCCAGAAAAAGTCACAGTTTGGTGCGGTTTATGGGCTGGTGGCATCATTGGACCGTACTTCTTCAAAGATGATGCGAATCGTAACGTAACTGTGAATGGTGAGCGCTATCGTGAGATGATATCCAACTTATTTTTGCCCAAAATGCAAGAGCTTGACTTGCATGACATGTGGTTTCAACAAGACGGTGCCACATGCCACACAGCACGCGCAGCAATGGACTTATTGAACTTATTGAGGGGCGAGTTCGGTAAACATTTTATTTCACGTTCGGGACCGGTCAATTGGCCGCCTATATCGTGCGATTTAACGCCTTTAGACTATTTTTTGTGGGGCTATGTTAAAGCTCATGTCCATACAGACAAGCCCGCTTCAATTGACGCATTGGAAGACAACATTGAAGCATTTATTCGTGAGATACCGACCGAAATGTTGGAAAGAGTATGCCAAAATTGGACTAAGCGGATGGACCATTTGAGGCGCAGTCAAGGTCAACATTTGCATGAAATAATCTTCAAACATTAAATTATATGGACCGTACTATTGATTCAAATAAAGATTTCATGCATTTTTCTGAATTTTATGTGTTTTTTTTTTGAAAAACTTTCCTGTAGCTTTTACAAAATCACCCTTTATAATTAATTGCACTATCCATTTCCTTAAGCGGTCGAATTAGAAAAAGTTGAACGTCGTCGGCATACATGTTGTATAATTTTGCAGTACTTAATAATTTCAGGCAAGTCATTTACATATAGTGAAAATAACGTGGGACCAAGAATAGACACTTGCGGAACTCCACTTACCACGTTAATACAACTTGAAGATCTATCACCAGCGATTACGCATTGTTGCCTTCCACTAAGATACCATGAGATGAGTTTAATAGATGAAAAAGAAAACATAAAGTTATCTTCCAACTTTCTGCACAGAATAGAATGGTTGACTGTGTCTTAGAGAAGTCAAGGAGTGTTAGAAATGTGGCCTTATTGTGATCCAAAGCCTGTCGGATTTATTCAACCACTAATAAAAGAGCAGTATTACAGCTGCTTCTAGATCGAAAAACAGACTGATCATTACTAAGAAGGTTATTACTAATTAGGTAATGACGCATTTGAAGCAATACTAACTTCTCAAAAGCTTTTGATAAGAAGGGACGAATAGCGATAGGTCTAAATTCGGTGGCATTTCTCGACTTATTTTTTTGGAATGGGGATAATCTTGACTTTGTTCCACTCTGATGGAAAGGTTGAAGTAGTTAAACAACAATTAAAGATATGCGTAATATATTTTAGCGTGAATGGCAGTAAAAGTTTAATAAATTTTGGGTTTAGATTATCGAGACCAGTGGCATTAAATTTAATAGATAGAATGGCTTCAACAACATCTTCTGGATATACTCTACGGAAGCGAAAACCTTCCCCGTCTTAGCGATCAACCTCTTTTCTCTTTCTTCAAGCGCTAAGTACCTAGCCATCACTCTAGTTCCCAAAGTTCCAGCAGTAGAACATTCAGTAAAAATTGTTGTCTCCAGCAGAGATGAAGTATTGTATTAACAGGTGGACATGATTGGTCATGGTCGTCTCCAACCAAAGTTGATCCTATGCATGTATACGGCGGTGTTTTGACCGATATCTAACATATCACTAGTATGATGGTCGGCCATTAGGAAAAAATAAAAGGTACAAAGAACAGCGTGCATAGCTGCTCTATGGTCGACTCTACCCTTGGCGATATGCAGAATACAGAGATTAGTATACACTCATATCAACTAGAAATGTTACTGCATCTTGTCCCCATGGATATTTACTGGAAGCTTACGGCAACGCATGCAAGATTAAGATAATGCAAGCGCTAGGGTAAAACTCACAATAAAGCTCACATGGAGGTACTGAAAAATTCGATGTGATGCCTTTCCTGGACTTCAAAATAGATCACACTACAAAGTGCAAAGTCCGTGACCCGACTGCAATGGAAATTTACACAGACGGATCCAAATCGGATGAAGGCACAGGTTTAGTTATATACGCCAGAAATCTCTGTGGCCTGTCTATGGTCCTCCGTCTACCGAAACACTGCATGCCCCGGCTATGAATGACCCGATGGATACAAGATCTATTGTTATATACATAGAAAGCCAGGCGGCCCCAGAAATACCATCAATCAATTCGAGGATGGTAAAACTCTTTCCTCTATCTCTAAAGGAGATAGCGGACAGATGCAACCTAACCCTGTGCTGACTCCCTGGACACAAGGGTATTCCGGGCAAAGAAAGAGCCGATGAATTAGCAAGTTCTGACACTGGCACAGAATCAGGAGACACCTCATTCCCGCACTGAATGCAATAAAATCGCTGCTAAGGACGAGCGCCATAACAGACACCAACCGTATATGGGTGGACTTATGTAGATACCTGGAGATCATCGAAACAGATGTGGCCTGCACAAAATCAAAACATAACTAAAGCTCTCTTAGAGTTAGAGGGAAGGATATTAATAAACTAGCAGGCGTAATAACTGGACACTGCCTGATATGTAGGCAAGCCAGAGGACTTGGAGTGCCATACAATATCGGAGCTGCAGTGAAAAGGAGGAAGAGGAAACAGTAGTGCACTACTGCGGAACGTTCCCCGCTTTGCAGAAACTAGAAGATGAATACTAGGTAGTCATTGCTTTAACACCTCGAGGATTTGACTAACACAAATATATAATAAAAAAATATCTCATAGCCACCAAACGGGTATGAAATGATCAAAACGGAAACCTTAGAATTACCAAACGTTCCATAACAGGGAAATGGTCAATAAGGGAAACAGAAAAGCCGGAAGTGTGACAGCACAATGTACCTTAAATGTCTAAGTGGGACATGGAGTCACCCTACTTGTGTACCTTATGAAGTTGACCAAAAAATCACTAACTGCGATTGACTGTGATCTAAACTGCGACAGCGACAATCATTTGAAATCATTCATATGCCTTAGTTGCTATTTTTTTAATCATATTCGCATTTTGGTTCACACAAGCGATTTCATTCTTAACGTCATGAGGTACAGTAGATGGAAATGAAATCCTTGGGAGTTTTGATGGGATGTTGCCCTTTTATTCATTAAATATTATGTTACCAACCTTCAGGAGAACCCCGATCGCCTGCTGGATACGACAATAGTGGTCAAAGTTTGAACATCATACATGTGATTGAGGTATGTCTGTAAAGCTGAACGTCGCAGGGTAGCTAACAACGAAAAATGAGTAGTCGGAGTAGTGGATTTACTGAGAATTCATAGACTGTACAGTCTCCTTAAGTCGAATTTTCGCGGGATGTCAAAATTATTTCGAGTTAGAGCGAGTTTGACTTAGAGGAAGGCTTTTTTGTATGGAAAATTGAGGAGGATGCCAAAATATGGCGAACAAAAAAATCAAGTTAGAGAGAAATTCGAGGGAGTGTACACTGTATATTCATACAATTCAGTCACTTAAAAGGGTGATATTTGGTGTGAGTTTTCAGACAGGGGGAATTACACAACAATGTATAAAAAGTGTGTATTCACAACTAAAAGTCGTAGTTTAAAATCACTGTGATTAGAAAATCGCAATTGCAGTTGTACCTGTGAATATAAAAATGCAACTTAGCCCAACTCTATTACCATCTACCCTTGGACTTACATTGAAAACACTACAGCATAAAGCGCTATCATGTCCAGAGAGTGGAGTGCTGGACATCAAAACTCTATGGTCAGAATCGTCCTTGGTAGCCTCGTCCTTGATCGTATCCCGAGAGATCTGATCCTTGAAAGAGCGGAATAGTATAGCGGGCAGATGTGCAGAGATTCCGACTAAGCAGTCTACACGGATGGTTCTAACATCGACAGCCTACAGACTGCCGGACAACTCCAATGTGTTCCAGGCGGAGCGATTTCCAATTCGGGAAGTATGTCGCCTAGTCAAAATATAAATATCTTGTCAAGGCAGACGGTTGCCATATGCGGTGATAGCCAAGCAGCCCCTACTGCTTCATATTCAAAAGTAGTGCAGAATGCCGGGCTGAGCTAGAGTCGTTAGATGGCCAGCTCAAAACTTTTCTTATCTATTAGCCAGGTGACATACCAGGATATGAGAATGGCGATGAAGGGGCAGGACAGGGATCTGCTCTTCAGTGCTCGCTTGCAGAGAAGGTGCACATCCCCCTAGAAGCAGTCAAGTTTAAGATCTCTACGCACTTCCTTGAAATAGTGTAGAGATCTTAATCTCAGATGAAAATATGGCCTGCATACAACCGATTTAAAACTAAAGATCTCCTTCGATGAACACGTCATGATATCGCTAGATTAGTGGCGTTCTGTATAAAACACTGGCGGTTAGGGAATCAGCACACATTGCCGCCGTTGCAACAACACAGCTGTGATGGAGACCTCAAAACATTTCATTTGTGCTTGCCGGCCCTTGCTAGAACCAGAAAACTCACTTGACGAGATCTCTGTGAAAGACATTGTCTCTCTGAAATGCCTCTGGTTGGACTTGGGGATGTATCTAATTGGGTTCTCATAGATCCACAACTTCTGCCTCTACGCTTCAACGAATTGTCAAAGTGTATAGCAATCGATTGTTCGGTTAACGGCAGTGTAACATTAACACTATATGACTGGCGCTTTCGCCTGGAAAACGCTACAGTCGTCTCTTAGGCTTAGGCACTTTTCGAAAAGGTCACCCTTGTGCCTATACCAGTTCGCGTTTTTGAGCCCTAAGTTTACAAAGCCATCCCCCTTTCGATTGATACCATTTCTTCCTGTCATAATTTCTATCCTTTTACTGTCCGGATGTCTTAGATGGCAGGCCTTTTCCGGGGTTAGCGCTGGTGGTCTTTCTGTGTTGTGTTGTTCTCGCCACATTTTTGGAACCTAACCTAGCCTTAAGCTACCTTTGAAGATATTGCTAATTCAGGGAATTATTGGTTCAACTGTGTCTTGTAACACACTTGGACGAATATTGTTTAGACCCGGAGTCTTTTATGAGGAGAATGTTGCTTGGATCGCAGTTTCTGTGGCTAGGTTAATAACAACCGGGATTTTACAGCCGTCTACTCCCTACTGTTGTCTGCACCGTGCAACGCCACCTCGGGTCTGTCCAGTGTGGTTGAACCCAGGGAGCGCAAGGGTGGTCTTTCTTATATTCTGGGTATTGCTGAAAGCTGGGTTCTGATAAATTACATCTGGTTACCTCCTGGTAAAGAAGATCGCCCCCTGCAATTTTCACAGATGTCTTCAGATGCCATTGCAGAGGTCCAGACCTCTAAAATTCAGATAGGTCTAGAGCCACTCAAGCTTGCAGCAGATATACCAGTCGTAAAAGTAAAAATCAATAATTTAAGGAAACCCAGACATTCCACAGCATTTTTGGGAACCTCGAATAGGTGGTCATTCAGTCAAAGTGCTTTTTAACACGCATTCCTTTGTTGGGAATTGTTTTTTTTTTCTTTTCACTTTCATCGATAAAAGCGCCATTCATGGATAATGGCTCATTATTGCGGTTTCATTTTAATGACGGTGGATAGTATTGGGCTTAGGAAGCATTAAATTCCACTCGATTGTTTATGGCCCATATAAATACGCAGTCGAGGTAGGAATTGAATCTGCTTTACATAAGCTGTCGTTTCATTTCATTCAGTCGTGGAACGAATGAAGAAGCTGCTGGGCTAGGGCTGTTACTTAGAAGGGTGTGGATGGGACTAGAAGTAGTTGATAGGGAATTGTTATTCAAAATGATAAAGGGTCACGAAAGGGAATCTTGGGGAAAGCCAGCGATTATTTGATGAATATGTGACTTGCAGCCATCCAAAGCTACTTGGACGGAACAGGTGAGGAGAGACCCAGAGAAGCAAAGATTCATCGAGACCTCCAGTCGAGAAAAAATTAGAACGCACAATGCAGGAGTGCTAGTTCGGCTATACCACATTTATTATTATTGTTACAAGAAGCCGTTTTCGACAAAGAGATCAGATGTGAATCTCAGACGATTGGCACTTAATCCAAACAGTTCTGCTTTCATCTAAATTTATTTTTCTGTAAGTTTTATTATCAAGTCATAAGTGCCGGTTACAAGTGTTAGCGATTCAAGGGATTGCTCGGACTACTTATCAGCGCTTCCATAATCTTAGAAAGAATTTATAAGTCAGTAAAAGCCTAAAGATAAAGATCTGTAAAATGTGTAGACGCCGTGAATTCCTCGCTTCTAGTCCTTCTAGCACAAGATCTTCATCATTAATTTTTCCATTAAGGCATTTCGAGGATAATGAAATCATTGTTTTCTTGAGTAGACACACAAATGTGAATAACAAGGATATCGCCAGCGGATGACCATTATTCTCTCACGGCCTACGGCTGCGGTCACAGCCTCAGGCGACTGACTCCGGAGAGATCCAAATCCATGGCCCGAGAAAAAAGTGGCCTGGCTTCCCTACAGGACTAAGAACAGCTGCGTCATTACATAAAAATATGGTCCAGAGATAACCAACTCCCACACAACGAACGGACTGTCAGTCTTTCGAGTTAAAACAGTTAAAAGATCACGTGCAAGCAATGAATTCGCAGAGGCCATGGATTGCTTTAAAGAAGACATCACCGATTGCAGGAAGTGCGTTGGAATGGGCCGGGCAAAGAGGGTTAAAAATTGGAAATTGGGTGATTGGAACAATGAGAGGAGCCTATTTGCATGTGCATTAGTTGTTCGAAGCAAAAAGGCGTAACCCTTTTATTTTAGCTTTGTTTGCTTCGGCAACTTCGGGCTGAGATGCGCTCACATCCAACTTCTATGACTTCCTAAAAAGGACATTTGATCAATGCCCCAGCTCCAATACAAATATCGTTTCAGAAGATTTCAACGCTAAACTGGATGAGGGAGAGATCTTTGCAAGAATAAAACGGACTTAGGCTGGTTGACTTTGCTACGGCGCTTCCCACATCTAAGCATAAACAAGGGTACCTGGCGGTTCTGGCACGTCAATGTGCTAATGAAATGACTCAAATAATTTCCTTGTTGGAGCAACTCGAATATCGAGAGAATAACGGAGTCGAAGAGGAAAAACAAGACGTGAACACGGCCAGCTACAATCGAAACGAACTATCAGGATCTTTGCCAATCAAATCTCTCTGAAACTGTCTGAAAAGTCGACGCTCCCTGCACAAGAAGACTGGAGGCGTTTTCAAGAAAGAAGCTGCCACCAATGTAATGGGTTTTATGACGCCAGCAAGGAAAAAACTGCGTTTTGACAACTTGGAGCGAAGCTAGAAACATACAAGGGAAGTTGTTCATGAACTTTACGAACGGAAGCGAAGGGAAGAGCATAAGAAGCCCACGATCGAGGAGTTGGAGAGCGTTATACATAGTGGAAGGATACGGAAGATCGACGTCTTGTTGACTTTGCACGAGGCCTTGTCATCCCAGTCGTGCTCCAAGAAGCGAAGACGTGGATAATATCGAATATGGATGGTGACGTGCTTGGTCTTATGCAGAAAAGGGTTTGCGTTCAACCTTGCTCTGATGGCGATTGGTTGATATGCGGGGAACTGTACAGCGACATGTGTTTATCGAGGTCTACGAATACAACGTCTAAACGGGACACTTGACTTGGACAAGTGTCTTTGAGTATGGGTGCGTAAGGCAATGGGACAACGTAACAGAGGACGCCCCGGTTTAAGGTGACAAGCAAAAATGACAAAGGACCTCAGCCAACTTTGGTGCGCGAAACTGGAGTTAGGTGACAAGCAGCGCCGTTCCAAATGAGCGCCCTGTGCAAGCCTTACGTTTAGCGTTCCATTCTTCAGTCTTGGCAGTTCAATTTTGGAAGCTAGTCTGGCCTATGTTTTTGCAAATTTTGCGTTATATCCTTCAAAGTGCTCCAACCTTTCTGTAATTGTCTGTGCATTTGCACATCCTGCGCATATGGTGGGACCTTATCTGGTGACAAAAGATAAGGATGTGGATAAAAGAATACTCAATAAAAAGACTATTTTGAGATTTCCTAGTAATACAAGTTCAGTCGGTGAAGATTGGAGAAAAAAGAGAACGAGTCGATGGTTCAGTCAAACGTTGGAGTTCACTGTTAAGTCGTCAGCGGACTACAGTGATGCCCCATCTGGCCCTCCAAGGCTAACTAGAGAGGGTTGCTGGTTAAGGCCCACGGTCACCTCGTGCTGAAGGACCGCTTGAAGGTGAATATGGAGTTGGGCTACGACTAGAGTGCTTAGACCATAGGAAGGGTTCTTCCTTGGGGCAACAAACAAAAGTTGAGCTATCTGGAGGTAGGTTAGTTTCGCTACGGCTGAGCGTGTTTCTAGTCCAAGCTGCTAATGCTCGACGACTGTTTTTTCCCTGGAAAGTATTGTTGAAGGCCGGGCTGTATATCCATAAAGACAGGCGGTTAGGCGTCTTCGTTGACTGACAAAACATGTGTGACTCTGCAAGTTGGCATGGGTTCTTTTGATGGCTGGAAGTTCTTCGATGCTTTACAGAAGACCTTGTCAATTAGTTAAGAAGAAGAATAATGTTACTGGAACATTTTTGCATTGCGTCGTAAAAGAAACTCTGCGCAAAGCGACTATTAGCATTTCAACATTCCCTGTAACCCGGGGAAAGTATTTTGAAAGAAACCTTATGCAAGACTGATTATTGCCGTACACTGTGTAACTTCCAAGAATTGCTTAGACCCACTTTGCGTCTGTACAGGTGCGTCATAGGAGAATGCATTTGCGCAGTATCACCGTTGCGTGGCGCTGTCAATAAATACTTTAACTTTCATAGTTGCTCGCTAACAAACTGCCAACCCAATGTAAACACATGTCCATCTTCTTCCGCCAGTCGATATGGGCGTGAAGGCATGCCTCCCCCTCTCCCCACAACATCCTACATTATGTGTAACTCCCACACACAGAGGCAACCCCCCACACCCAGAGGCCCAGTGCATACACGCGAGAAAGCTTCACACACGAAAAGCTCACCGATTCATTAAAACAAAATAATGCGCTTCCAATCTCAAAGAGAAAACCCATGGAGACAGAAAAAAAAGGCCTCTCTGTTGCTTTACCCCCACAAACCAAAAAAGCAGAAAAAAAAGCGCCGGGTATTGTCAGGGAACTGCTTCTGGGGGCCAAGCAGCTGGTTTGAGCTCTCCGACGTTTCGGCGTGTTCAGTAAACATTGGAAATCGAAACGGTTCAGTTCGGTTCGGTTCGGTTTAGCTTAGGAGCGCGATCTATTCCATACGTTCGCGTTGTTTATCTCACCGATTGCATTCAACTGGTGTGGGCTTTGCGTTCTTTTCCAAAAATAAGTTCAAAACATAATCAATTTGGTGAAGTCGGTTGAATATTTTCATTCATAGATACAGTTTTGTGCGTCCGGTTGTGAGTGCCGTGTCCGTGTGGCTACGGGTTAATACGGGCGTCGCGCCGGTTGGGCCCAAAAAGGTGTTCAATATCACTAGCACAACAGCCCCCCAATGTGGGTGGATTGAAATAAAATCAAAAAAGAAGTGTGCACGTATGTTTATCCGACATTTTGTCAGTGTATCTGAAGGTTTTAGCTGTGCCTGCAGCGAGTGCAGCATATGCCCGGTGCGCGACAGTTTGTTGACAGTGTCATAAATCGAGAATGTCACTTCAGTGTTAATACGGCGGTTTCACAAGCCGGTCTGCTATATCAAATATCTCAGTTTCCCGTATCTCAGTGGTATCTAAAGTGGTCTTCGAGTGTGTGTGCAACACAGTGCGGTTACCGCTCCATCAATCATTTGTTCCCTCTTTTCTGAAACCCGGTGCGGATAGGAGTTTCGAAATAGTCCACTTGTGTCGCCGTGTGTGCCTGTGTCTCTCTAGCGACAAACGCAAACACAATTCCTAACCCTTCCCTTCAAAGTGAATTATTTTCTACGCGATCAGCTGTTGAAATTTCCGTCTACTATCCACACTGTCCACTGTCCGCAGCCAGCCATCAATCCGGTTCCGGTTGTGTGGCAAAATTCTTGAGGTATGTGAGCGGAATTGGAATTTTGATGTATTTCGTTTTTTTTTCTTGTTCTTTTCACAAGATTATCCAGACTCCAGTCGGATTCACTTGTGTGGAGATCTTACGAAATTTATCACACGCCCTCTTCGACTTGGACTGGCATAAAAGGCACAAAAGAAACCATTTGTTTTTGTATCTTTTTCTCTGTTCTCTGTTGTTTCGGTGTTTTTTTTCAGAGTTTCTCTTTGCAGTTTTATACGTACCGTTTTTGGAGTTTATTTCCTTGCCAGCGAATCCAGCGCAACGAACCGGTCGTCGCAAGTCGTCTTTGTTGCCGTCGTCGTGGTCGTCTTTGCCTTGTCTCTTGTTGAATTCGTGCCTGTTTTTTTGTTCGTTCTCTTGACTTCTGCTTCTGGTCGTTCTTGAGCGTCGTCGTCGTCGTGTGGCTGTGTATTCGATGGATCGACGATGGAAATGTATTCATCTCCGAGAGCGATCTTGTTGATTGATATTTTTTTAACTTTTTTGCGCTCTTTTGAGAGATCTTTTCTGTTTTTTTGTTTTCGGTTTATTTTTTCCTGTTCGGTGTGACTTCAATTAAAAAAAATTTAAGTATCGACTTTTATGACAGACGTTATGTGCGAGGTAGTCTTTTGGGTATCCAAAAAAAAAAAAAACAAAAAATAAAAGTCGTTAAATAAAGAGTTTTAACACGAAAATGCATTTCGCACTGAAAGCAGCCGGGTGACAGTGGCAGAGGGCCCAAATGAGAATTGCCCGCTCAGAGGTGCTAATAAATTATTCATTCTCCTATCTACCGCGTTTCAGGCGAAGATTTATCGTGGTAATGAAACGTTGAGATTGGTTTTTACGACGCCAGACGAATGGAGGCTAATAGTGGGCATGTTGTGGGCATCATCAACTGACCACATGGTGCTTGCGTTTGTTTATGAAATGAGATGCATTTGTCAATGCTGCTGCTCCCCCGAACAATGACAAGGCAGGGCTGGCATGTAACATGAGAGGATTAAAACCGTTTGAAATCAAATACCACAAAATCTTGTTAACCTGTCATTCAGAAATGCTGGGAATTTGACATTTAAAAATACCCAGATAAACATTCCCCTCGCATTTGTATACATTCGACTATTTTTATTTTCCCATTACTTCTTGATGTTTATGCAAAGATTTTACCGATGGGAGCGTCAAAATTTCGAACTGACACACTGGTTGAAGATCAACAACACAGTTTTATAACTGAGCTGTCTATGGCAGCCTACAAAGATGCTCGAATTTGTGGTCAGTTCGACAGACTTTTCCTCCGCTGAAAGATTCATGGCCAAGAAGATTTATTTCCTCGTGGAAAAATTTAAAGATGTGAGTCAAATTCTGTACACCACTTGTCAGCTTGATCAGATCAATGATCGGAAGTTGCGTGAAAATCCTAATCTGCCACGTCAAAGATTGTCGTTTTAATCAGATTCGTTGGTAGAGGATTTGAGACTTCTCCAACTTGTGGATTGAGACTTATTTCGATCTGATCTGTAGCATATTCTACAATACTTCTGACTAGCTACATATGGCGGTGACCCTGATCTTCTACCGCAACCACTCGTCTTGACACGAGTGGATGGAACATGTTTTTTTATGCTGCCTCAAAAATGACACTTATGCTCTATGGGCACTGTCAGTGATTCGAGATAGGTGGAATCGTGAACTGTGAATTTGGTTCGTGTCCGAAATTTAACTTGGCCACACAGCGTACTAGTCTAGAATAAACTCACTACTCCACGGCGTCACGTCCAATCCTCCCTACATCCATCTAATGTCGTCTGTTAGAGAGCTTATATGTTTGGTTGTTTATGGAGAATTTTAATTCTAAACATAAGTATGTGTCTTGATTGCCTGTGTGCTTGGGTACTAAGTTCCCTCTTCCCTGTTGCAACAAAAAGCTTCTGACGGACACAATGAAGGCAAAAAAAAGGACATTGTCAAATTGGAAAGAAAGTTGTGGTTTTTTTAAGTGGGTCCAATGATACATGGTAAAACTCCAACTGGCCATATTGTTCATGCACAAAAATATCCCCTAAAGTCAAGTTTTGGAGGTTTTCCTGTTTTCAAGGGCCCGTCCGAAGTCTAGAATAGAGGGCGTGATGAACATTGAACAGTACCAAATGCCGAACATTTGCCACAAATGCTGCTTCCAAACATTCGGAAGCAGTCCAAAATAAAAAGAACTTGCTCCATGTTACACACTTAAAATCTCAGAAATTAAGTTCTTTTCGAACCGTAAAATTGACATTTTGTATTGGCCTCAGAACTGCTCTGACCTCAATCCAATTGTTAAAGCAAGGATCAGGATAAAAGATTGCACCACAAGAACAAAACCTATTTCCTCAATAATTGATGTATGGTTTCATAATCCTAATGCACTTATTGGAATCGACCTGGGATTAGCAAATGATTTAGTAAGTTATTGATTCTCAAGAAGCATTGAGCGCACCCAATTGAATCTGACTGCTAATTTGACAAGTGACATTTGTTTAAAGTTTCCACGTCAAAAGTTTTATCCTAATTTGTTTGGATTCATGGAAGTTTAGCTTAGGTGCGTGAGTAGACGGGGGTAAGCCACGTCTCACCTAGGTCCTCCATCGCCTCTTACATCCTACTTCATGCTTGTCATATTGTTGTTGCGGTGCTGTTCAGCCATCCAGATATCCTTTTAAACCTGAAAAGAGGTTTTAGGGGGACATTTGTTAGATCCTGAAGGTCCTAGAAGAAGAAATGTTTTCTCAGTGTTCTATGCCTCCACTGGTAGAGACTGGAGCAGTGGCAAAGGTAGTGAGGAGTGTCCCCTTTTTCTTTCAGGTCAACGCAGCCAATTTTCATTCCATGCTACTTCAGATGATTATGGCCAGCAAGTGCTCCAATTACCATCGATAGCCACATTTTGTCTCATTGAACCGGTTTGTTGGTTTTTGCACTATTCGTCTTTGGACGTAGCATCCGAGTTATCTCACAGTTCCACCTTTTATATGCTTTCTCCATATCATCCACCTTTTCTTAATGTCCACAAGAGGTGGCTGGTTGAGAGGAGTCGATTGCGAACCCTTTCCCGGCAAGTTCGTCGCTGTTTCATTGCTAGTTACGTCCCTCTGGCCTCGTAATCGGCGTAGTGTAACCGAATGCTGCGTGTTGAGAACCTTGAGCTCTTTGCGGCAGCATGCGACCAGCTTGGACTTCATTTCTGTTGCCGAAATTGCTTTAATGGCCGCTCAGTTGTCAATTAGAATGGTAAAATCCGCTGGGGGTAATTTCAACATCGATATTATTCTCGCCCTTTCCTTGACTGCTAGGACCGCCGCTTGAAAAACACTGCAATAATCAAGGATTCTCATGGAGCAGAATATGTTTAAGAATTCGCAGAAAATGCCCTATTTGCATCTTCCACGATCCATCCGTGTATACATGAATGCTAGAATTGTGGATGGGTCCATTATCTAATAAGCCCTAAATATTGAATATTTGAATTACAAACTTATCAGAGCAATGAATGATTTTCGACCGTGTACAGCAACATTTTGCTAGTCCATTTGCTAGTCTTTCCAACGCTGATTGGTCCGAAAATGTGAAAATATGTTAAGGGCAAGAGATGTAGAAGTCGGCAATAATACCTATTTTCTCAGTCGTCCTGTGGAACGCTAGCCTGGAAAATACAGGGAAGCAGGCTATTGGAGAGATCCATTAAATTGTCCGGCTATGGGCTAGTATACCTAGCTAAGGTTTGTCAAGACAGATTCGAAGAGAAAAATAAAACACGTCCGTAATCATCGTAAACCAACTGGCTTTATTTCATTCAATCCGCAGAAATCTTCATGGATGTACATTTATGTTTTCTTTAGTTGGTTGTCCAGAGTTACAGGGATGTTGTCTGGTGACAGGTGGATAAAGATACACGTGCTCGAGGTGGACAAATTCGACATTGTCGCTTTCTAGTTACTATTCCGTCATCAAGGCATAATATCTGTTTCTGTACAAGAACATCTACCATTCAGTAAAGCGTGTTCCTGCCCTACGCTCATCTAGTATTCTCCATCCTTGTATTGCCCTACAGTCCGGGGTGGACTTGGGCCTCAACCAACAAGGCTCCCCAATTAGCGCGATTTGTGGCTAGCTGTCTCCAGTTCCGCGCCAACTAAGACGCGGGCGTCCTCGGTTGCCTTGTCGCACTAGTTCGGCGTCGAAGATTCTTCGGACCAACAGTTCGTGGTTGAATCTTCTCCTCCAGGCGCCATCAATGCAAACAGGACCACAGATCACACACAGACTTCATCTTCCTCCTCCATCCGCCTTTGAGAATATCCATTCAGTCTGGGCTGATCAGTGTTTTATATAAAATCAGCTTGATCCTTTGAGACACAGTTCTGTTACTCAATTACAACTTGAGCCCAAAGAAATAACGATTGTCAAGGGTTATGATGTTGTTCATACTGCGGAGTCGATGTAGACGAAGTCCTTAACTTGTTTGACCATCGTGACGCTTTGAACATGACGTCGATGTTGTGTGTCCTTTCTTGAGGACAGCATGTACTTCGCCAGACCGACTTTAGCCGCTTCCGTCTTGCAATGGCAGCAAATGCTTATTGACGGCTCACTGTGTTCTGCCAATCCCAGTCAATGCCATCCCCGTATGCTAACAGGTGAAGGAACTTCGTCTAGTATCAAGACTCTAAGTAAATTCGCTTTTACCTTGTCGCCGAATATGTACTGAAATTCACACGAATATTTACCAGAGAATGTAAAGCAAGTACTTCCACGCGAACTCGAACGTGGCGTTATTGGCCCAAGCTATGTTTTCAACAATCAAGTATCATTGCCTCAGTCTCTCAGTTATTGGACGAAATCTGTCATTTATCGTTAATTTATTGACCACCAGTTTCCATGCCATTCATGCCATCAACCTTCTTTGTTTACCGTCTTCCTCCACCGCCCAGAGCTTTTCTTTCTTGCAACGATCCAATTTAAAGGGATTATGTGTGAGCGAGAGCTTAATCTTTACTCCCTCTACTATCACACAAGCAACTGAAATCATATTTTGATTCTCTAATGTGATGATCAAAGGAGTTTACAGATCATTGCGTTAGCAAACCAGTGATATGCCAAAGTATGCGCTAGTCAAGGCTGGTCTTCGTCATATTATTTCCATGACGAGAATCGACCCGGGACCAACAAAGCAAAGTTCATTGAGGTCATTTTCGGACATCCCTTAGTAATTCATTGTCACTAACCTAATTCTGTAGTCTACTTAGACCCAGTTTTTAATTCTTTGTTTCGACTAACGTATGTTACATGAACATCACTGCCACTCTTGCCAATATTTGTACAAATGTTTGAAAGGATCTGGACGAGTACAACATTTATTCCTGTTCCATTAAAACGGCCGTCTTCATACATTGTAGCAAGGACAAGGTTAGTAACATCTCCGACAAATGCTTGCGTTTTATTTAACGGAAGCTTGGAAAACTGCCGTCTTTTAGTCAACTTAGTGTTTGATTCAGCTTGAACTATATACTTTTGGCAACAGCAAGTGCATACATATATAAATTAGCCGCCGTTTTTCGACCAAACCGGATCTTCAATTGGCAAAAGCTACTTAGAGCTACGTGTGCAGAGTTATAATTTGACTAAAAAAATCGTTGAGAGGTCACTCCTTGGCTTCAGTACATTGAATGGAACGGTGCCAGCAGATACACGATTTTGAGTTCATTTTACTTGCTGGGGACTCAATCACAGCTATAAAACAATAAAGGTCATCAGTTCTTGAAGAATGAAAAGGTTTGGTCAAGGAAGTACAGAGTGGGCCAAATACAAGTATCTTTTTTTCATGTATTATGGCTTTATTAGTAAGAACAAACATTCCCATTAGTTATGAAATGCAACGTCGTTCAAGTGGCGGCGTCGGCTGCATTCGCAGTAGCCCATTCTGTCACCCCAATTTTGCAAGACCTTGTTGATTGTTTCGGTCTGTAGCTCACGGAATGCTTAGGTGATATTGGCCTTATGTGCTTGAATTGTTTTATGGCGTAATATTGGTCCTTCATGGTTTCCCACAAAAAAAAAAAACTCCAAAGGGGTCAAATCGCAGCTGATAACACGATTGTGGCACGGACTGTGTGACTTGGCGCTCCATCCTGTATAAACCAAATCCATGTCTTTAATTTAAGTAAAAAAGAAAATGTGGGTTAACAGACAGCTCTGTAAGGCTCACCGTTCACCGAAACGTTTCCAGCCTCCAATGTGGCCACAGCAGCCACATTCTCATCTGTGCGCACAGTACGACGACGGGGATCATGACTGTTTTCAAACTTGCGTGGTGGCTGCTCCAGTTCGGCAAAAGATTCTTTTTAAAAAAAAACTGCAATGTTTGGGCTACACAGCACTCACTTTGGAAATAAGTTTTTAATATTTCCCAACGTTGTTCAAGCATAAAGCGACTCATTTCATTCCGCGGAGGTATGATACTGGCTTTTTGTGAACATTTCGAACAGGAAACAGCTGTCAGTGTCAAAATAACCTGTGATTTAAAAAAAACACCACTATATGCCCCTGCACAAATCACCGCGGATGTGTACTATTAGGCCGTCTGAACTATTAGGGAGAGTTTCCCTTTTAGGCAGATATCCTTTTTAGTACATACGAGTTCTGCGATTTCTGTCTGAGCAATTGAGCGGTCTGGTGACCGAACCCACACACTTGCTTTGTATGCCTTACATACTTACCCCGGGCAGGTTGCTTCCAGTCATCGAAACCAAGTTGATTTTTTTACCTTTCCTGTTGACCAAGAGGTTCGATTCGCCTATCATTCGCAAACTTGAAGACTTAGATTCAAAAACATTGGTGTTCATGCGCTCGGTGTGACCAAGCCAGCTTAGCCGACGGTTCTTTACCGCCCGGGCTGGATCTTTTCCTCAGTTTACCATTCTCACAGTCAGCTTAAAATTTCCGGCATTTTTACGCATATGAAGGAGTTCTCTGCTGAAACCTGGTCCTCTCCCAGAGTATATCCTTACTCAACAACATGGACACCATATCCCGTCAGTACCAAGATCCGATTGACAGAATCATCTGAAGTCCAGCAGACTTCGACTTGACAAGCAACAATATCGACTTGATCTGAATGCAAAGCGGGGCCATAAATCCAGCGTCTGGTCTAGCTCCAAAGTCCAGCATCCAAACACGTGGTGTAATTGCCAGTCACTCTGTTGATTGTCAAGAATTAAGCCCAAAACGGCCGCCCGCAAAGAACTGCGAGTATCTTTCAATTTCCCATTCCCATCAACAACTCCACATTTGGATAGTTGTTAATCGTATTCATCGCTTAATGCCGACATGATTTATCTTGTAGCCAGCTCCCAGAGCAGCCACCACGTCGTGTGTGAATTGTGTTAAATATTCCAGATTCCTCAGTCTCATGAAATGTCACTTCAACTGCCATCCGTCAATCAAGCCCACCGTCATTCAAGCGGCAAGCATACGGCCTCCTCCTTCTCCTCCATTCTCCTCGTCATGTCATCGTCATTCACGCTGAATCAGAGCAACTTTTCACATCTCACCATCGCCGGTCGTTTCGTTTTGTTTACGCCAATAATTGCCTTCAATTAAATTAATCTAGACGAATCCGAGAAAAACAATCCATGCCAGGGGCCGACGACGACGCAGAGCTACTTTCGAAAACAACCTGAGTGTGGCCGGTACTGAGACGCTTTTAATTGCTGAATCGGCTGAATGCGAATCGCTTAGCTCCTGGTGGGCTTTAACTGGGAGAAGAAAGACAAAAGGCGAACAAAAAGGAAAAAAAAACCACCATCCGATCGCTTGGGCTTCTGTTTCGTTTATCCCGCTTGTCAGGTTGGCGGAGGTGGTAATGAAAGTGAATACGCACATCCACGAGATACACAGCCGACGCCGCGCCGCCTCCCGCCACATGATGCCTGTGGAAGATCACTTGCCAATAATTTTTGAGTAAATAAACACACAGCACGGACCAGTGAGGGTCACGTAGGCGCTGCTAGCCGTGATCCTAGGTCAGACTATCCAGCCAGCCGCGCAAAACTTCGGAACAACACAAAGATCGACATTCATGCGCACCAACACCAGGATGTGCATCTCTGTGCGCTTGTGTTTGCCCGTGTTCTCTTTTATGTTAACCAAAGCAGCACATATCAGCGATCGAGTGTGAATTGTATACGCTTTTGTGTTCGTTCTAGTTTCTAGTCGACTGGCTTTTGGGGTATTTTTGGACGCTAAATAGTGCGCTGCTTGCGCTAATAAATTTTTGAGAAAAAAAAGCACACACACACATTTTTAAATTAAACAACAGAAACCAAGCGGAAGTGAGGAGCGGCAATCAACGGGGCAATACCGATTTGGATTTGAACTATAAAAAGTTGCAGTAGCAGTGGGCTTCTGAGAGAGAATTTATTGTGCGCCGTGTAGTGCGGATGGAGCTTTGATTCATTTATGACGTGTCTACGTAGCAGGTGATTGAGCCATAAAATCTAGTGGCATGCAGATCGGATGTGACGCCTCCGAACCGGTTGTCGATTCGGTTGGACGTGTTCTCTTCTGTCGAATGTGTAGTTTCTGTGTCCTTATAGGTTCAACCGGTAAGTCAACTTTTAGCTCAGAGAAGATGTGAATCAGTGGGCACAAGGTCGGAAGAAACACTCGGTCGGGGTCAGCATCCATTTTGTTGGATCCGAAAGTAAATTTCAATAAAAAACACATTTCTGATGGAAATTTCGGCCAAATATTGTATGTGGATCTACAAAGTAAGGAATACAAAGTCATTCAAATGTTGTCAACGGGAGTACTTGAAGAATTCGACAATTTAGTGATTTTTTGACACATATCGGGCAAAATCAGACGACTGTTCGTGTTCATGGAAATGACTTCAACGGCGGTAAATCATACGATTTTGGTGGCCAGTGCGCATCACAGTAACATGTCGAGAGGGGTGATGTGGCTTGAGAAGTTCCGCCCTCTTGTTGAAACCACATGTCTTCCACAATTCAGATTTTCGGTTTGAATCCAGAAAAGTTCTCTTAACATTCGCCTACAGTGACAGCGGCGGTGGCCCAATTTCAAAGAAGTTTGGACCAATGAGGCCACCAGACAAATTCGCACACCAACAGTGACATGTTGTGAATCCAATAGTCTGGATTTTCTTTCCCCATATGCGACAATTTTGTCTGATATCGTATCCAACGATGGAAAAAGCAGACTCATCGCTGTGATTTGGTGAAAATTAGTCATCCAAAAGCTAATGTTCAAGCTGTGTGGGATCTAGGCAGTCCGTGATCTTCTGTCTTCAATGATTGAGTGAGTTGAGATGGTAGAGTGGTAAGTAGATATAAATCCTAACGCAAAATACGACCGAAAATGCCGCCATGAAATCGACGGATTTCGATCTTCCTCAACAGCATTTGCAGTTCCTCCCCTCGTCCGATGAGATGACACAATTATCTCTTCAATGATCGCACTCAACTCGACTGGAAGTGTCACAAATGTCATTCCATCATTAACCATCTGTCAAGATCTCATTTGTCTTGATGAAAATCTCGCAAAGCATGTGACCTCTTAAGTAATGTCTCATTTATCCGAATTGTGCTCAACGCTTGTGTTCGTCGTCGTCGTTGTCGTGCCAAAGTCCGCATTGTTTTCGTCATTTTCCACCAAAATGCAGAGGAGACCGAGAGAGAGAGAGAGTACACTCATTCGAATGATGGATGTGTGCGCGGACGATGATGGATTTCGATTTAATTCGTCCAGTGCTTGTGCTTTTTTTTTCTGTATTTTTTCTTTCACTTCTTGACTGGCGGAGATGAGAGCGGTTGCTGTGTTCTTTTTTAAAACTTCGGTGGATGTAGCCAAACTGTTGTGTTGTGTCGAGGAATTTTTGAATGATTTTTGAGAGGAATGACGGGCGCTGAATGTACACATGGCATGCGGGTCAGTTGGGGAATTAGCTTTTCGTTTTTTGTTCTCTTTTTGTGCTGCATTCAAGGTAGAATATGAACTCAGATCACTTATGCTCAGACTGGTGAATACAGTAGTTGGGCAATACGCAATACGCGGGTTTAAACGCTCTCTTCGAAGCGGGGTACACTCCTAGAAGACAAACTTTGGACTATTTGCTTTCTTATGGGAATACTTTCATGAAGGAATCTAACTCGATTTGTCTTAAAACTCTGAAAACGTAATTTTTGTACAGAACCCGAAAACCGATTGGTAAGCTGTTTTTTGACCGCACAACGATTTAATGTGTAACGTGCCGACGAAATGAATGTGACTGCCCATGAACGACGGAATTGAACGCGGCACTCGCCTGCATTGAAAATAGACTGATAACCGTCAGCCTTGAATTAGCTGACTACGAATTTTGAGGCTATTTGAAAAAAAGAACTGAAGCAGGAAGTGATAGAAAATATAACGACCACGAGTTGAGTATTTAGTAGTCATTGACTAAATGTGGTGCGCATTAAATATGCGGACAAAACAAAACACACTCCTCACTCCCCGAATGGACCAGTTTTGTCATGCCTAGGGTTTGGGTGCTACCAGGATTTGAAGTAGTTGCAGTAGACGTGAACCACGTCTCACTTAGGTCCTCTTGGTCCCCTTGTGATGCTTGTTTGGGTAATTTGTTCTCTTAAAACCTTCCTCGATGTCAACGTTATCTGCATAACGAAACTGACTTGTACTGACTTGTAGAAAATAGTGCCTTCTGTGTTTACAACGTCCGACTTATCTTCTCCAGTACCAGATTGAAGAAATTACACGACAGCGCGCCTACTTCCCGAAATCCGGTGCAGGTTGCAGGTCAAATGACTTCGATGTTCTCGTACCAATGCGTGGTGCGACACAACCGTATCAACTTGTACGCGAACTGGTATTCGGCCATCGCATCGATTCGATCCTTGCGATGAATGCTCGATAAAAAGATGCTGCGTCTTGATTTGATAATCGCTAGTCTTCTTCAGAATTTGTGCGATTGTGAACATTTGGCTTATAGTCGATTTTCCCGACAGGAAGCCGAGCTGGTACATGCCAGACCAGATCATCAACGTCAGACTTGAAGAGCTTTGATTGTAAGCCAACTGAGCCTGCGGAGTGTTACATTCTGGGAGCCCACTCGTCGTTGTCCTTTTTCGCGCCGCGTCGTCCGAGGCAGCTTGCTCTCTCATTACGTGTGCCAACTTGACCTAAGCATTAACAGGGATCGTTATTGGTATCTCGTCACCTTGGAAGCAATCAACAACTTTGCCTTGCCTGCACCGGCCCTGCCCACCCCGGCTTCAAATATGACCTCACAGTAATTAACATCTTGTGTTGTAGGAAAAGGCTGTTGAAAGGCGAACGAGAAGCCAAGGATTATACGCTGGACTGAGAAACTGAGTTCTAAGTAGAGCATGGTGCCAATCCGTTCTAGTCACTCCTCCATCACGTACCCACCGCTGCCTATTCTTTTCTGTGTTCATCCTCGAATGCGGACTGTTTCCGGTCTTCGGCGACGCTTAACGTCACTTCACATGCGTTCGGTTACTTGCTTGAAATGGGATGTTCCAATTCACAAGACTGTCCTCGATTCGGCACAGATTGGCGCCTTCCCCATAAACAGACACCACACTCATTTCCCAACTTGCTCGCTCATATTGCCCAACAAAACGCGCCCATTCCATTCTAAACTGCCTGCCCAGCAGTTCCCATTTCAAAACCAATTGATGCTTTCCTCATTCGCCCAATTCTAAGGCAGCCTATTCAGCGAATGCCCACTAACCCATAGAATACGCTGTCGTACGCAAGCAAGTGCCTTCCTAACCCACATGCCACTGGACACTTTTAATCTGACACAGAGCACGAGTGCGAGTAAGCCCTTTCGACGCGAATGTAAACAAAGCGAATATATGACGCGTCGCATTACTGTGTCACCCAGTTTCGGCGACTCCACGTCGGCGAATGCACCGAATTCTGTTGTTCTGTCACGAGGTTTACATAATACACAAGAAATTCAAGCAGGCAGTCGAAAAAAAATTGAAACAAAATGACAGCCGCCCTTCTGGGTCGCGTCTCGGTCGTCGTGTAACAGATGTCAGCCATGTCCCTTGGAGTTACACAATGACGCGGCCGCGTCTTCCCGCCTGTCATGTCAGTGATGATTTATTTTCTCGTGAAAGTACGTATCGGGTAAAAACCAGAGACGAGGTCTGGGACTTTTGGTGGAAACCATTTATGGCAATACAAGTCGTACTTGACTCTGGCGACGACCGGCGATGGCAGAGATGGCAGCAGTGCGTCATATTCCGTTCGCACCCACGCTGTCACAAAAGCACTGCACGGCTACACACAGTCAGCGCTTGATAAAAGGCAATAACATTAAAAATAAATTAATGGCTGGCATCTTTGACCATATTTGAGGGCCGCTCGGAGACAGAGTCGAATCTTTTTTTTTTTTTTTTTTTAGCAGCAACTTCTCGGTTTGCTTTTCGTGAAATTTCACTTGAGTCGCTCGTCGTGATGAAGTGATGGCACGATGGTAGGTGGTGGGGGCGGGAGGCTCGTCCATATGACTAACCCCCCCCCCACCGACGTCGGTCGGTGTGAAAGTGTGATTCATTATGTGCCCCCTCTTGGAGACGGAGACGGCTGCGCGGAGACACTCGAACGGTTTCGCAAGCTCCCCTCACTTACATGACCTCAATGGATTTTTGTTTTGAGACATGCATGGCTACTTCAATCAGCCGATTGCAAGCCTGTTGCCAATTTGATTGTGGTCAAACAATGCCTCAGACGACGACGACGCTTCGCTTGGCCATCGGCGCCGCCGTTGATGTTGTTGATGATGATGATGATGATGATGATGATGATGATTGTGGTGGCGGCAGAGTGGTTGGCAGCGGTACCGTGGAAACGGTCGCATCAAAATGCAAATAAACACCTTTCGTGACCAATGTACGACGGCTCAATTGTTTCGGTTCGTGAGTAATTTCCCGCATGACATGCAGATCCGCTTTCGGAGTACATTAGAGGCTCTTCGGAGTGCCGGGCTGTGCGTGATTTGATTCACAAAGCACATATCGCGGCAGACAATGAAAAAGGGTAACGACTGGCGCATTGAGAGTTGATGGCCAAATTGATTTGTTTGACCATTCAACTAACCTCTGACTTGCATGACTTTCATGTCGTTGACATGGTTTCAAAGCGGCGGGATTGTCAACTTTTCAGCGTACGCGTGATTTGTTCACGAAATCGTGGCACTCGTGGGGTTTGAAGGCCTGTCAGCATTGGCATTTGCGTGGCTATCTCTTGATCAGGGGCGGTTGCGTTTTGGAGCCTATCTTCCCAGGAAAATCGATTTCTTCCACACTGTCTATGAATGACACATCTGGGATTCTAGAAGAGGAATTCATCAGAGCCGGGGCACGCAATTGTTTAGTGCAAACTTGCATTCCATGACTGGTTGATTGAATATTGCAATCGCCATTGTCGCATGCGTGCATGCACTAGGTCAACACACAGCGTTTGTTTTTAGAGACTTTCCAGGGAGGCCCATCGGCTGCTTCGATTCTGGAACAAAATAGTAAAAAAGACGGCTACACTTTTGAGGTAGGCAAGGAATTTGTCTGTCAAAACTTATCACTCGAACATGAGCCTTATTATGCCTTTCTGTCGTTCTACCAGATTTACTATATGGAACCGAAAGCTGGATATAAGGACGTGCTTGCAAGGATGGTGATACAACCACCATCTGTATGTGCGTGTAACAAAGTTACAGATATTGTCCAGACGGCAAAGATTGGTTGACTAAGTTGATTAGGCCACTTCGAGCGCATGCCAAGACCGATACTCAGATAAGAAGTCCAAGTGATGGCGGATGCAAGCCATCTTGATTTCGATCACTGGCAGTAGGTAGAGGCGACTGCATGAATATTAAACATCGTGCTCACTTAGAGCAGCTGGTCCATTGTGCTGACACGTTCGGCTTACTTACCTATTTACCCTTTTGACCGTGCCGTGTTCTTGTTTGGGGTTGATTGGTTGAGTGATATTACCACTGGCCTCTTTCATGGCCATTTGGTGGTTTTAGATCTATGTTCTTCAGATCCTCGAGGTAATTGAAGTAATACTTGCCTAGCAGTTTACTTCTGGTATCTGCAAGTGCAGCCCATGTTCCGACGTATTTAAATAAGGTTTACTTCGGATAGCTTGTGGCAACTTCAACCAACGTTTCAACACATGGTTTTGGCTTAGGTTAGGTTGGACTGACTGCCTGCAGATAGCTGTCACACTAGTAGGGTTAACGTAGATCCATTGTGATATCACGCCGATTCACTACTCCTATACCTGATGGTAAAGCATCTCCCAATAGGTGCTTCCGAATTTTGACAGTTGATAGCGGCCATTTTATTGAAGCTACGTCAGTCAAATTGGCTGTTATTCCGTCCGTTTTAGCAATTCACCATGCACGGACATAGCGTTCAACAACACGTGGGTATGATAAGACTGTTCTTCAAAATGGATATTCTGTTCCAGCAACGCTTCGATGGATGGGTGAAATGGGTACGTCATCAAACAAAATTGTCGAATTTGGGATGATACCAATCCACATGAGATCCAAGAGCGTCCAATGCATCCCGAAAATGTCACTGTTTGGTGTAGATTTCACGTGAAAGTCTTACATGCAACTGTTCACCAGTCCGTCAGTTCACATGACATAATATATTAATATGGGTGGCGCTACAGCCCGTAGAGGGCAAGAGCCTAGCTTCTCAGCAAACCACTCGTGTTGTGCTATTGTGGAAGCGACCTACAGTTTTAAGCCGACTCCGAACGGATAAGTTTGAGAAGCTTTTTCTAGACAGTTATACTCTTTGAGCATTGTTAGTGACTCGAAAGAGGTGGGGCCGTGAAAAGTATTTCTTGTCGTACCAGGAATCGAACCTAGACAGGTAGGTCCAAATGCGTAGGCGTCGACGCACATACCCACAACACCACGGGCCACCACAGTCCCCATGACACGAGTAGCAATACAAAACAAGATAACCAACGTAACGATGATAGAATTAAACCCGTTTGCCATTATCACCAGTCGATAGGACGATTGAAAATGAAGAGCGGGAAACCAAAATGTAGACCAACTAATATTACTCCACGACTTCCTATAGAGGAACTAATTGAACGTCACCATGAAGGTAGAAAACGAAGAAATGAAGCCAATATAAGGCCCGATGAAAAGAATCATCCATGGTTCAATTTAGATTATATGGCCACTCTCGACTCAAGTATAATTCATCAATAAACCATTCACCACACATCCTAGAATATACTTCGAAGACACAGGTAATGTTTTCACTTAATATCATCTAAATGGTGCCTAATAACGTACTACTACTTGGCCACTTAGAAGAGTAAATTAGTCGGACTATACGATATGATTCAACAAATAGAAGACGCGTGCCAGGCCGTGAATTCATCATTGGAATGCCGTAAAGTCTTTGTACTTCTTGCAAGACGTCTGACATACATTGAAGAAAAAAATAAACTCCTTTATGACAGAAGGGGAAGTGTCAAAAGTCACAATTTGAAATCATTGGTAAAATTACTAATCTATTCGGTATATTAGACCAAGATTACGCTAAAGAAATTGAGAAGCAAATCAAAAATAACGAATACAGTCAAAGTTTAATAAAAATCATCAAACATCAATTATTGATTTGGAAAAGGCATATGACCGAGTCCCTCGAGGTAAACTCTGGAGTGTCCTGCGGGAGTATGGGATTGATGGATGAAGAATAAGATCGCGAATGCAAGCTGCTGAGATGAGATTTCTTCGTGCTGTTGTGGGAAATTACTCGCCGGGATAGGGTGAGAAACACGGCAGTACGCGAGGAACTCAACATTGAGCAGCTGCTTCTTCGAACGGAAAGGGCTATGCTTCGGTGGTTTGGTCACGTGGCACGAATGTCCCCATCATCACGACTTCCGAGGCGGGCGTTGAATGCGATTCCATCAGGTAGGCGACCGCTTGGCAGACCCAGGACGAGGTGGTTGGACCAAGTCCAAAAACTCGCCGGGTTACGCTTGGACATTGCTCCTGATGAATTAAAGTCGATGGCGGAGGATCGAGTTGCCTGGAGATCTCTCGGGCGTAGTTTACCTCCACGTTACCAACCACGTTTGATACATACCACATTGATACTCACCGCACATTTATATATTGAAAAAAATCAAGAATCACTTTTAGAAATAGTGCTAAACACCCATACCAGCGCCAAGGGTGAGACTATCAACCATTGAGGGGCGGGAAAATGTGCAAGTTACGGGTAACATACAAAATGACTAATTTATATGAACATTCAACTGTTCCCACGTTCGTTGTCGCGAACAACGTATTTTGCATAAGCAAGTGTCAATTGTCAAGTATCTTTTTCCGTGACCAGCAAGATAGGTGTCATATAGCGACCGCATGTTCTCGTGTATCCAGAAAGATCTAATCACTTTTTACTGTATAAATAGAGTCAAAATGAATTAAATAAATCAGACTCAGAAAATAAGTTCCACTCTCAACCAGTGTCTTTTCTCTCTGAATAGCTATCCCCCACCTGTGGTAAGGCGGCTATTCACATCAACACTGGCCACCGAGATTTTATACCGTTAGAATGTTTCTTGTTGAGCGGACAAGCGGACGGATTGTGCAGCTGGAGATAATCTTGGCTGGGCGCTCAGCTCATTTGTAAGTTCGGTCCACAAGAAAGGATACCTATTTGACTATCGAGGGATCAGTCTCCTTAACATAGCGTACAAGATCCTCTCTGCCGTTTTGTGTGAACGCCTGAAACCATTCGTCAATAAGCTGATAGGGCCTTATCAATGCGGTTTCAGGCCGGGAAAGTCCACCATCGACCAAATCTTCACACCACGGCTGATCCTGGAAAAGACTCAAGTGATGCAGATCGACACCCACCACCTATTTGTCAATTTCAAGGCCGCATATGACAGCGTGCATAGAGACAGACGTCTAGTTTTGACATTCCTGCCAAACTCGTCTGAGAACTCTCGCTGCTCCACCAAGGTCGGTAACGAACTCGCCGAGAGCTTCAATGGCAACAAAGGTTGACATGTGATTTCTTCAACATCATACTTGAGAAGATCGTACGAAACTCAAACGTCAACACCAGAGGAACGATCTTCCAAAAGTCCGTTGAAATGCTCGCGTACGCGGACGACACAGAGAGCCGTCAATGTTTGCTGGTATCGGTGGAAGCGTCTAAAATGGGTCTGGCACTAAATCAGGGCAAGACAAAGTACATGGTGTCATCGCGGAAGGACGCACAACATCAACGTCTCGGACAGAGCATCATAATGGGCAGCAGACACTTTGAGGTAGTCAAGGACTTCGTCTACCTTGGCTCTGCAGTAAACAGGGACAATAACAGAGACAATCTCAGTACTGGATCAAGCGCAGAATTATTCTTGCCAATCGCTGTTTCTTTGGGCACAAGAGGCAATTGAGTAACAGAGCCATCTCTCGAACCACCAAGTTGACTTTATATAACACCGTGATCATCCCTGTCCTGCTCTATGGCTCAGAGACATGGACGCTATTGAAAGCGGGTGAAGAAGCTCTTGGTCGTTTTGAGAGAAAAGATCTTTGGTCCTGTTTGCGTTGATGGTGTCTGGAGGAGGGGATTCAACCACGAACTGTAGGGGTTGCACCTAGCGGCATGCACCTAGTTAAGCCTCTTCGGATCCAACGCTTAAGATGGCTAGGTCATGTAGAGCGTATGGACAGCACAGCTCCGGCCCTAAGAGTTTTCGATTCCGAGCCATTGGGACAACGCAACAGAGGACGAGATGGCGCACACAAGTGGAGAAGGACCTCAACCAATTGGCGGCAGCTGTCGAAAGATCGTACTGGCTGGAGAGGCTTGTTAGTTAAGGCCCAGGTCCAACCCGGACTGTAGCGTCAGACAAAGAAGAAGAAGAAGATTGTTACGAGACTTGTTTAGATGGTAGGCTAAAGCAAGGGGAACAAAATCATGCTGCGTATAGTTGTTCGTGGGAAAACTTATGGAGCTTTAGTCCAGCGACAACGATTGACCTTGTGATTGCAAAATTAACACGATTGCTAGCTGCTAGTATTGTTGTATGCATTTTATTAGGCGGCAGTCCTGATAAAGTATCCAAATTCGGTACCCAATTTTTTTCCAATTGTCTCATCCATTTCTAATTGTTGCTGGCGCCCTATACATCTTCACGAATTTTCAATCCCACCCTGTATCGGGGAGTGGAAAAAAGGAGAGTGCCGGGGGAGTGTCTGTCAAAAATTCATAAGGATGCGCCCAAGGGTTCTGAAGTTAATCGTACGCAAGCAATCAAGCAGAAAAACACTCATTCATGTTCGAGAGATTTAATGGTCCTAAGGTGTGTGCGTTGCAGTCAATGGCCTCATTGTGTGTCATCCACATCCTTTCAGTGCCAAGAGAAGAGCGCACCATGACTCATGCTGTATCAATTAACATATTCCTCGCTTGACTTTGACACAAAAAGCTACTCGCATGATGTGACAATCACTCACGCCAGAAGCCATCTGTCACGCCGTTCGATACTTTAAGTCCACCGAGGAGTGAAACATAAATTCAGTCACTCTTTCCATTCTTCCTTCACCCTTGGCCAGCACAGCCGCACAAGCTAAACGTAAACACGTAGCGTATGTGTCCAAGCGGATTACGCCGCCCGGTCCAAGCAGCTTTGAGGTTTCGAATTTCGTTCCAGTTGTTTTTCCTCGCTCGCATGTCGCCACCACAATTGGGAATACCTCACGCACACACGCAGCTGCTGGTGCTTTGTTGTCTGGCGTTAATCAGTGTGAATGCTTCTCGACAAAACCGCGTGCAATCACAGACTGGCCCTGTGACAGCGCGGCGAATTCGATACGGCTTACATTAGATCGGGTTTGCTAATCCTACTCGTTTCAGTTCGAGGATAAGAAAGTCCGTAGGCTCTTACGACGTCTGAGTATATCACGCGTAGCAGCCTTTCAAGGCTTGCCCACTTCGGCTGCGTCAAGGCGCACTTGCGCCACCGGCCGCACGGCACTTGTAAGCATCCATTTAGCGCTCAAGTATGCGAATATCGAATGGGTTAATAAAAACCGCGTTCAAGTGGATTTATGACCACTGACAGAAGCCAGGTGCCGAAATACGTTTATATCTCACACGCTGTCGGTGGAAAATGAGAAGTGAGATACAAATTCGATTCATGGCAAGTCAACGATCTCGCAGGCAAGTTGCGGGCACTCGTAGAACTGGCTCCCTGTGACAGGTCGCACTTAATTTCAGTCCATTTGACAGCTCTTCTAGTGTGCTTGCGCGTCGAGCTAATTTGCTCACTTCGCCAAGCGCCCGCTCACACAATTGCCGAGTTGACAGCCCAACTAGGTGCCGGGCGAGAAGTAGAATGTGTCGTAGGAAATGTTAAAAATAGATTCTCATGCGATGGAGCACGTGGAAGAAAGAAAACTATCAACCGTTTAATGGCATCTAGCGCTTAATGGTTGATGGGCCATTTAGCTTTTGCTTTGTTGTTCGACAACAAGGAAGCGACGACGCGACGCAACGGGCGTATACTTCCATCGATAGCAAGGGTAGGTGGATTTTTCAGAAATTTACGTCGCAGACACACTTGTTCATTGTGAAATGGCCCGACTGAGGGAAATCGAAGGTTTGACCAGCATCCGCTTGTGGAATTGGAAAGCTTAACGTGTGCGGCCCAAAGCGGTTGTAACATTTTTTTTTTATTGCACAATAAATTATGTCTTCTTTTAAGTACCGTGCTCGAATTATGAATTTTACTGCCCGCGAAGCAAGAGGGATTATGTTTCGTAAACGAGCCACAGTGTACGGGGGTTTTTCTTGCTTGTATTTCCTTTTGGGCCCATTTGAGGGATTAGGCCACCATCGTTAAATTGTGAATGTTTCAGTTGTTGGATCGTCCATGGTCGGCGCACGTATTTGGAAACGCCTTAAGTCCGACGAAGGAAGCGGCTTCTGGGAGAAGTAAAACCCCGAACCACCAAGTTTTATTGATTCTAAAGCCGCAGGTGGCATTGTTTGTCACCATGACTTAGAGAGGGTCATGTCGGAATTCAAGATACCCATTGTGTCACACCAAGATGCTCCATAACACATGCAATCTGGGATCGAGATCCACAAGCCAGAGCACCGTTGTGCACGCCGCACACTGCACCATTGGAACGAGCCGAGTCCACCGAATCTGCTTGCTCAGTCCGGCACCTGGGCAAAGGAAAGATTTTCTAGTGGCCTCTCTAAACTGGAGCTGGAACCGAAGCGAGGACATCTGACTAGCATTTAGCCAGTTCAAAGCCAAGACGGTAGTCTAATGGCTGAAGGCATCGTTTGGCAGCAAGATGCGGTCGAAACGCAGACTAAGTCCCCAAGGAAGCCTTTTTATATTAAGGTGGCCGTGGCTAACTCGTTCATTCCGTTAAATGGACGTCGCTTGTGTACAGGAAACTTGGTTTCGTCAGGATAAGATACAAGGGTTATCTATACATGCCTTGTACTGCCTTCATGTCTACGAACGATTTGTAGAGAAAAGTGTTCTGACTTCTCGTCCAATTCAGAAGTCACTCCTGCAAGACTGAATACAATAATAAGTGACAGGAGGTGAAAATACAGCCATTAATCGAATCGTGCGTGCTGTTTCTGTCTCCCGGTATAAGTAGGTCCTCTGAAGTTTAATGAGAACAGCAAAGATTGTAGTAGTGCCAAGAGTTATGAAAATTGTATTTGTCGGGAATTGATGTTAAGCAGGTATCGTTGTAGTCGACAGTACATACCCACTAAAGCATGGCTGCAGTGCAACGGCCGCTGAACCAAATATCCAACAAAAAAAAAGTCTGTCTACAAAACTGACAAAACTGTCCGAACAACAGTTTCATTGGATTAATCGTAGGACTAGGGATTGAGTCCATAACCAAGTCAAAATTATGACAATTCAACTAAATGGAAGATGCATTTTTACTCGACTGTAGCGACTCGTGGAAACGTGAAATAAATCGGCTGACCTAGCGAAATGGAATTTGCCTTAATTGCATCGGAGCGCCTGCACAGTGGGGCAGAATGACCAAAACGCGAAATCTATATAATCTACATTCCTATAAATTTTACTGTCTACACAACTGTGGAAATAATGCCATAAAAACAATAGTTCTCAGGCAGAAAATAGAAATTGCTAAAGTGGAACCTAATAACCCAGACATATTACAGTGGTGGTCCAGTATAACGAATGATATAATCTCCAGTATTCGTTAAATCGAAAATTTCAAATTTCCCTAGTACGAAACGTTAAACAAATGTACGAATATTGTTTATTAAAAGTTGAAGTATCTACCAGTTTTACAACAGACCCACAAACATGCCTACATCCACAGTCAACGGAATTGCTTTGTGTACCCTTCTTCTCAAAGGTAACAAAAACCTTCGTTATATCAAGTGTTAACTCTTTTTTTCGGACGTTATATAGAGACACGAATGCATTTGCAAAAAGTGTACGTTATATCGATCATTTGTTATGAAGGCATTCCTTATACTGGACCACCACTGTATACATACAAAAAATTGTGCATTTTTTGCGCACAATTCTGGTGCATTTTGCATTCCTTAATCGAATGAGACGCACTCCCAACTCGATAGGACTCATCGTTCTCGGCATCTCCTTGCCGCACTTTTACGTGCCGATTAGTGCGGTGCCCAAACGGCTCTAGACGTTCACACAGTACGCTGGAGAGGATCTTGTAAGCGACGTTGAGCAGGGAAGTGCTGCTTAAGCACATCCACTATTTCCTGCGGGTAAGTAACAAGGTTACCCTCACAACTTCGAAGAGCCTGAGTACCTTTCCTAAAGCCTGAAGCCAGGCTTTTGGCTTTCTTATAAAAGGCCTGTATTTTTTTCTGTCCCTAGACTCTTCAATGTCCTTGAGCTGAGAAGTTGCGAGAGACCTTTCCTTCAGGCGTAGAAGCCTCTTCTCCTACCGTCTTCTAATTCGGTACTCATCTTGCGCTGCTCTTGTTTTTCGTTACAGCGCTTTTTGGTATGCCTCGTCGGTTGCACGTTTCTTCTGCTCACACTCGCCATCATCATACCAACTTGTCTATGGTGGTAGGTAGCCTAAAGTGGTTTCCGCAACCTCTGTGATGAGCGGTGTGCTCAGGCGTTTAATGTCAAAACGCCTCGTTGTTGGCTGGTGCAGCTTTCTGACGTTGGACAGTCGGGCTCTGAATCGTGCTGCCACGAGGAAATTGTCAGAGTCGACATTTGCCCCTCTGCATGTTCACACATCCAGGATATTTGAAGGATTTTTTGTGTCAATGAGCACATGGTCGATTTGGTTGGCGGTTCGACCATCCGGAGATCGCCATCGATCGCCTGTGTGGATTTTTTTGCGAGGGCTACTTATGACCATATTACGTCCTGTCGCAGAGTCAGTGCGTCGGAATCCTGTGCTACTTATGACCATATTACAACAAAGTCAGTGAGCCGGAAGCCGTTATCTGTTGTCGTGTCGTGGAGGCTGTGCTTTTCGATAACCCCGGCAAAGACGTTTTCCTTACCGATTTAGGCATTGAAGTCTTTGAACACGATTTTGACATCGTACTCCGGACAGGCTCCGTAAGCACCGTCCAAGAGGTCGTAATAGACCTCTTTGACAGAGTCTTCAGCCTCATCGGTAGGGACGTGTGCACATATAAGGCGGATGTTGTATAATCTGCCTTGGATACGGATCACAGCCAGGCGATCACTTCGATGACCTTCGATCTTAACCGTTTTCCCACAACGAATCCCATCCAAATATGTGCAACCTTTTGTGACAGCTGTAATATATGCCGCACTCTTTCTTCTTCATTATCCCTTGTCCTATCCAGCGTATTTCTTGGATCGCAGTAATATCCGAATTGTTCTGGGTGAGGATCTTTTCCAGTTTATGAGCGGCCGTTTGAGTGTAGAGTTTCTTACAATTCCAAATTGTTACGCTCGCAAATCGTTGTCCTCTTTCGTGCCGTGTCGTCGTTGTTTTGATTGGCATCACTGTACCATTAAATTGCAAAAAATTCAAATTTTTTTTGATTTATGGGGCACCCTTTACATGCAGCATTCTTATAATAAAGGCAGTTGAATTGTGTTCTTTCTCTATGTCGCTCGTTTCTTTTAGTCCCAACCAAATGACTGGTCCGTCTGCTCGCGAGCTGCCCACACTCCATAGCAAACAAAAAACTGCCAAATACAAAGTTTTACGCAGTAGTCCTAAAACAAGGCATACCCCCATGGTTGCCTCAATTTTTATTTAAGATCGATGAATGTGCGCTGTCAGATCATCTTAGGCTGCTTTAAAGACAGTCCCTCACATCATCACCTTTTCAGTCAGCGCCAACAGAATTCCCATCTTTCATCGTTCAGATTGAACAGAGCACAAGATACTCGTAATTCAATTTTATTACAATACATCAGTATGAATATAACGAGATACAAGTACAAGTAAGTGATAAACGAGGTTCTAGACTACTGCAAGTACAACAATTTCCATAAAACATCACTTAAGAAACAGATTACACATTTCTAGTGATGCATTGCTATCATCATCATTATTTCCGTGGCCTTGCCATTTAGTAAGGTCACCCTTCATGTTGCTCACAGACTACAGTCCATTTGGATGTAGCTCCAGGCGACAGTTTGACTAAACGATATTACATAGATCTTTGGGAGGCACCTGTCATGGAGATGTTAATATCGATTAAAGTGACCAGAGAAGCGCTAGCTCTAGTGAAGTGAATTGAGGATTATGCTTACGATCTAATCCTCTTCATCATCCATGCATCGTTCGCAGAATATGTTGAAAGTTAAACCTAATCTGTAAGTTTAACTGACAACTGATCTACTACCCATAGTAGTGGGGAAATTACTCCGAATTGTATCAATTTACTTGTTTCTCTGGAGTCAGGGATACCAGTAGCGAACTTTCTGTAAACTCAGTGGGGCTATGTGGCTCTTTGATCCATCTTCGGAATCATAGAGGGCGTATCAATCGTAGTATGAAGTTTGATAATACGTGATCAATTCTAGTCTCGCCTTTCTAACAATACAGTCAGTCAGGCGGCTTTTTCTGTCACTTGCATCGTTTTTCGATCGAGCCTATTGAAAGTCATATCAGTGTTTAGCGGGTCCACTGTTGGCTTCAATAGAAGAAACAGAAGTCAGTAGCATATCCACCGATCGAGAGAAAGATTGCCATCTTTGACTGCCAGACAGGCTGCCAGGCAGGACACTGCCGGAATAAGGTTAAAGTGGCTGACTGCCAGCATGCAGCAGTCACACTAAGATCAACGTAGGCTCGTTGTGTTAGAGAAATGGTACTAGATCATCACACTTTTCGGGTGGAGATCTGTCATACATTTACTCTTGAAGTTGGAAACGATAGATCACTTCAATCGTAGATGGTCTGATGGCTCAGTGCAAAAATGATGCCATACTCTAAGTCCGAGACGATCACACAGGCTGGCAAGAATGAGCAGCTCGACTCTCAGGACTATTATCGACGTCATAACTGGGCACCACGGCATTGGACTTGACTACTTCAGAAGCTGCAGGGACGAGTAAGGAAACCAGTGTGCACCATCTCTGCACTTGCAGCATCGTCTCTCCCCAAAGTGACCTAGGGGCTAACTTCTTCGATAACCTTAGCGAAATAAGCAACATTAGTGTTAGATTTGTAAAAACGACATCAACTGGTTAGCAGACTAGGGTCGACCGCATGGTAACGCAATGGTCCTACGCGGGTTTAAGTGTGACTGCTCCATGCTGCTCAGCCACTTTAACCTAACGAAACCTCCACAGCACCGATAAGTTTTTGTGAGGGACTAATATCGAAGAATTACGTTAAGTTTAGAAAACATACTGGTTCCATAAGTTATATCCTACGTCGTCAATCGAGGAAGGGTATGACGGAAGCCCATTGTCTAGCTTTAACCAGTACAACAACTATGTACATCAGGGACTTCAATTGACCTGAGCTCTAGCCAGTGCACCAGCTAGGTCAGAGACTAGACAACTGAAGTGTGTCAAGGCAGAAAGTCTTATGGCAAATGCCCGGACTTGATGCGAAATCCTCTATCGGATATAGGCCTACCAATGAGGTGCGATCATTGTTGGTCCCCACTTCTTGACACTAAGCCTCACTGTTTAGTGGCTTGCTCTTCCAGCAATATCGCATGATCATGAGGCCGCAGCCAGAATGGTTGCAATTGCGTTGAAGATGGCCACCAGTTGGCCACATTTTCTGTGGCTTTGTTATCATGGCTCAAGCTTCTTGATACACACCTTTTGATCAAACCATCCAACTAGCTGTGAAAAATGGCTGATGTTAAGCCTAAACATATTAACGATGCCCGTGGAGTTCCATTCGATAATTTATGCAAACACCGCTTGTCAACCAACCGATTACGCTTTGTAATTGACGCATGCCCTCACGGAAAAGTGATGATATAAGGCGATTGGTTTGAAAAGACCTTGGCCGTCACCGAAAGGGCAAGAAACAAAAGAGAAACCATGGCCGACCGGAAGTGGTCTCTTTGAACACCGGCAATACTATTCTTTATTTCATTCACGAAGCCAACGTCTGCATTCACCAAGTCAATTAAATCTGAGTTAGAGGCCTCAACAGTGAAACACGAAACACCGTGAGACGAGATTTTCCCCTCCAGTTGGCCCCAATCATAAGAATGACATTTAAGCGAATATCCAATGTCAGCCGCGCACAAGTATAACGACCATGGATCGAGCACAGAAAAACGAAACCTTAAACCCTCTAATCACTTGATACCCAGCGGCAGCCCCAGAGCCTCGTTGCCACTTTTGTTTTGATTTATGTGCGCATGGCTCTTGTCAGATGTGACACACATCTGTGGGTAAACACGGTGTTTTTGCCCCTTCGGCGGCGCTCCAGCACTCCAATCCACCAACACGATTTCATCAATCTCCAGATCAGCCCACAACTGGAGTGCGACTGAAATTTATTTTCGTGCCCAACCATAAGCTAAGCGTTTAATTTTGTTTTTTAATTCTTTTCAGACAACCAGCGATAACCTTCTGCGCTCTGTGACCGCCAAATGTCGCCGCTGTGTCAATTAGAGGTTGAAGATTTTAATTGACCATAAATCATCATCCCCAAATGATCGCCAACGTCGGAGCGAGCGAGCGAGCGACACAAGACAGCACACCCCTGGGCAGGCAGAGAGCAACAACAACAGCGACAGCAACAGAATATGGGTCAGAGCCGCTAGCACACTCGCGACTCGGTGAATACGCCTTCTGACGCGTAACGTTGAATTTCAATCGGAAACCGAAAGACATTACACAAAAAGCCTGTTTTTGTTTTCCCTCGTGCTGCTGTTTTCTGACATAAATTACGTCCGATCCGGTGTCTGATTGCACGAAGCTTCGTGCCTTTGTTATCGTTGGCTATTTTTGAATTCTACTAAAGCCGACCAGGAGGAAGGGGGACAGTCCAACTGACAAGCCAGTCAAGCGCGTCATGCGCCAGTGCGCGCCGACAAAAAACTGCACGAGAAGAAATAGACTTTAGACGTCAGACGTCAGTGAGAAAAGCAGCACCAACAACCTCGGTTAAGAGAATTTATAGAGCTTTTGGCCAATTAAAAGAGAGAGAGAGAACAATTTGAAAATGAGCTCCCCACACGCACACCTTCATCATCACACACCAACGTCGGCGTCGTCGCACGGCGGTGACTCCTCGTCGGCGAATAAATATGCGCCTACGCGTAGACTAGCAGCACGGCACACACTCCGGCTGGCGATACCCAAGTACGACGGCACTTTCGCAACCCCCATCAATGGCAACTCCAACAGTGGCAGTGGACTGTCAGTGAACAACAGCAGCGGCCACAGATATCAGCCACATGTGTCACCGCCGCATCAGGTCCAGCACCCGCCGGCGAGCAGTTATTATCGCTCGAACGGAATTCATCATTCGAAGCCACCATCGGCTCCTGTCATAACGATGAACGGCGTCAAGACAACATCGCCCATTCGAGACACATCCCTCAGTTCAGCGTGCAGCTCGCTGAACAGCAAATTCTTGGGCGTCCGGAAGCCGAGCATCACGTTGAGCTCGGCCGATGTGACTAACAACAATGAGATGTTTGCGTTCGCCAAGGAATGCTCGCCGGTGGATCATTTAAGCGGTAAGTTGGATATATTTTGTTTACTGTTAATACATTTTAATGCTGGAACCCGTGTCCAAGGTCTTGAGCACAAAAGCGGTGACAACTTCCGAGAGAGTTTCAAGACCGGAAGCGTTTCTTTGATGGAATTCCGTTAACATTCTGGACTTCGACTCAGTTGTTTAGTCTTGCTTGTTGTTTTATCATAATTTTTGCATTTATGCTTAGATGCTCCTTTGGCATTGATTGTACTTAACAGTACCTGGGCGATTGACTGCTAAAAAGCCGTTACGCTACCACACCTTCCATTTCAAATTTATGACGTTTTGATCTGCAAATGGATAGATCTATGGTGAAACAAACTACTCTTACCGCAGTGAGCTGTTTAATCAACAAATACACTGGGGTTCAAAAGTTTTCGACCAATTAGTGTTGATCTAAAAAATATCATATATATATATATAAATAAATATAAATAATAGTTTTTGTTAACTGGACACACCGTGATGTTCATATGATCCTTTCATTTTTGTATAAAGTCTGGACCTTTTGCGGGTCATGTTCGATTCGAGCCTACCGTTAAAGAAGAGAATCTTTTAACGTCGCTTAGTTTATCCCATCTAAAAGTCAGTTTTTCGACCGGACTGTGTGCGCAGTGCGCACCTCTATTCGTCCTCCTTGCGCGTTCCGATTTGGCGTATTCGAATTAAAAAAAGCCCACGATATAGCCCATCATTTCATCGACCCAAAACGAGAGATAAATTGCTCACCGAATTAATTTCTCAATTGGTCCATTGATTCGCGTGCTGTGTGGGATATAGCGTTGTCTTGTTGAAAGGACACGCCAACCAAGGTCAGCTCGGCAGTTCAAAATCATTGAACGATAGCTGGTGTCATTGACGGTAATGTGTATTTTCCGTGTACATTGGCAACTCTTGTATTGCCTGGGGTTGCTCAACGGACCAAATAGGACGGTTTTTAATATACCCATTCAGCCAGAAAAGAGCTTCGTCGCTGAGGACATAAAAAAGCTGATCTCCTTCAGTTCCATGGAATGTCACCAAAAATTAGACGCTGTGTCGGATCGTTTGGTGTCAGTTCTTGCTCCAACTGAGGGATCCTTAAGATCTATTGTGCCCCCTTTCACACCTTTGCCTTCTTAAGAGCTCCCAACCCATGCAGATCTTTTCAGAGTTGTATTGAGGGTTATTTGCTCCTGTTGCGAGAATTTGGAAGAGATTTATCCTAAAGTATTCTCTCTGAGCCAGTTTCTTTTAGGAATCTGAGAATGAGAGCTGGTTCTAGTGACTTCAATTCCTCCTCTGATATTAGGTGTCTTTTGTGGGTTGCAGAATCTGCAGAGACCTTCTGCTAATGATCCTATTTTCCTTAGGTGCTCCCTGAGTTTACGGTGCCCTGTTAGAAAGCCTGTTGGCTACGCTAATTCTGATAGATGCTTCAAACCTCTTGCGGTTATGTTGACCCAAGCGTTTCTTGGCCTGCTTCATACCACGAGCGTTGTTCCATATATCTGCCCGGTTCCTTCTTTCTAGTTCTCTGAACTCTTCCCTGAGAACGTAATCTCCTACAGCGCAGAATGGTTCGGGGCCTATAAAATGTTCCGATGCTCCTTTCCTAGCCAAGGTGTCGGCCATTTCATTGCCTTCCAGGTATCCAACAGAGTTTTACTCTGTTACTCCTACACAGCTTCTCAAGGTTCTGTAGACATTCCCACACGAGCCTAGATTTTATGATATAGGAGTGCCGGAATAGCGGCACGACTGTCCGACATTATTGCTATGTCACAGTTGGTATAGTTCCTGTCAAGATTGATCTGAGCGGATCTGTCTATGGCATAGACTTCTGCTTGAAAGATACAGGTGCATTTGCCCATGGGTTCGTAGTACTTTTTCCGGGGTCGAAATACTCCTGCCCCTTCATCATTTCTTGATCCATCCGTATACTATTTTACCGTATTGCTACTCAGTCTGTGGACTATGGATTCATTGGGCCAGTCGTTTTTGGTGCTAAGCTTAATGATAAACTCCTTTTGGAAACAGAATTTCCTAATCACGTCATCCTTCGGAATAACCAGGAGTGGTACCTTTTTGACTAGTGCATCTAATTGTCTCGATGTAATGCACCTGTCTTTTCCTATCCCCTCTTTTGCCATTCTTATGATCGTTTTATTTGCACATTCTGCAACCACCAGATGCAGTGGAGTCAGCTCCAGTAGCACCTCCATGGCGGCAGTTGGGAAAGTTCTCCCTTTGATCTTTGTTGAGTGTCTCTCTTGCTTGTTTTTAACCATGCTATTGCACCGTACGTGATTGTTGGTCTAATGATAGCTATATAAATCCATCTTAGGATGCTTGGACTGCAAACCCAGGATTTGCCCACTAAGCTTCTACAAATCATTTGAGCACGCGTCGCCTTCCTGGTGATCTCTTCTGTGTGTCTTTTCCAGATGAGTTTGCTTTCTAAGATGACTCCTAGATATTTTACCTCTTTTATCAGACTAATTTGTTTTAGTCGTTCCAGTTTTTGTTTTCTTGCGAAAGGTACTATGGTAGTTTTTGTCGGATTTAAATTTAGCCCCGCTAACTATTTAGCCCACCCTTTAGTGATTTTTAGGCCCCATTCGATGATATCACACAGGGTGTCCTCCATCCTGCCTCTGGCTATGATTACTATATCATCAGCATGTGCTTGACATTTGACGCCGTAATTTGTCAGTATCTCCAGAAGTTCGTCTACACCCGGACTCCACATTAGGGGAGATAAAACTCCTCCTTGTGGACATCCTTTTGTTGAGTTGACTTTTATTATACCTTTTGATGTATGCGTCTCAGCTGTTTTCGTGCTCAGAAGTTCATACATTGCATCCATTTCGATACTGTTCGGTTTACTTCCTTCTTGTCCAGAGCTTTAACAATCGAGGGGTACAGTAGGGATTATAATAATAATAATAATATGGGTGGCGCTACAAGCCCGTAGAGGGCCAAGGTCTAGCTTCTCAGCAACCACTCGTGTTGTGCGTGCTATTGTTTTATCACGAGTAGAAGGGACATACAGTTTTATGCCGACTCCGAACGGCCAAGTTTGAGAAGCTTTTTTCTGGACAGTTATACTCTTTCAGGAATCGAACCTAGACAGGTAGGTCCAAGTGCGTAGGAGTCGACGCACATGCCCACAATGCCACGGGGTACAGTAGGGATACAGTATAAATATTTTGGGCCAACCATACTCCCCCGGGAATTCGACAGAGTACGACTGTGGTTCTGTCTTTCCGACATAATTCCATTCATGGTGATGGCTGAGCAGTTCAATGTACACCTCATGTAACGCAAGGACATTGTGACATACCAGGCAATTGCAAAGCCGATGAACTCGCAGGGTGCGGAGATCCACTTTCAATGCCGATCGCTACAGCTTACCATCGTCTTAGGATACACACAAGTAAAACAACCAATCGCAAGTGGCTAGACCGTACCACATGCCTTTAAACAAAGGAAATATGGAAATATGGTCGCTTCTAAATCTTAAGCAATCATTATGTCTGCTCAGAGTAAGTACAACTTCACTTAGGACGCTCATCGGCAACATAAGTAGACTCTGCGCTATTGGCATACACGACTGCACAGTGGGTTTCCCATATAATGATATCTGCAGAAGCTACAAATAATGAAGAGGAGGTAGAGACTACAAATCACCTGTTCTGCTCATTTAGCGCTCTAGCAAATCTCATATATTCATCAATCTCAGCGAAGTAAATAGCGTCATAATTAGGCAGCTCAACCGCTTTGTCATAGGCATTAACTGTTTCGATCTTTACATTGGTCTAAGTGTGACTGCCTTCTGCAGTCAGTCACTCCAACATAACCTAATTCCAGGCATAACATCTCTCCGCTGCCTTTTCTTTTTCTCTTGAGAAACCGATTCTCAAATAGACCACGATTCTTTCAAACTTTTTGCATTTGGATTTACTTAAATGAAGGTGGAATTTTCGTAGTTTGTCAAGAAGGAGGTTGCATCTTTGGAGTGTCATCTATATTTCGTCCCATTACGATAATATTATCGACAAGCAAGCTGTCCCTTCGAGATCATTAAAAGCGTTACCATATGTTGGGTGCAGTCTGAACTCGAAACATGAGTTTTTTGACTTTGTAGAGATTGATTCTACTCACGGTTTGCAACAACGTGCTTTCCTCTGACATACTCAGATGTAAGTAGGCTTTGTGTATAGCAAAGGTGCAGTAGTATTCGCTGTAATTAAGTTCTTGATACAATTCATCGATTTTGGGAGTCGGTTATCTATGCACACAGACGAATTGATTTGTCTGACTTGATCACAGGCACTATAGGAGTTCCCCATTCCGAATGTTCGACCCTTTCGAGAATACCATCGTTTTCTAATCTCATAATTTCATCATTCATTGGTTTAATGAATATGGGAGATGCTACTTCCCGTAACTTAAGAATCCCTTTCACATTGGGGTTCGTTCCTATTTTCGGTTGATTGATTTTTGAATCTGTAAAAATATTAACTGCATTAATTTGTAATATTATAAGTGCCTTTACCCATTCTCTGCCCAAAAGTGTATCAAATGGCTGTTTTACGATGTAAAGATCGCACATAACATTTCGTCCATTGTCTACAACTTTCACATGGGATTTGCCGTAAGCTGGAAATGTTGTATTGTTGTAGGTTTTCAGCTTTATTTTTGGAGATGTAATTTTTGCATTTGGCCAATGGGAAACAAAAGTATCATAGTTCATGGCCGATATAGCTGCGCCGGTATCGAATTCCTTGGCGAGTTCCTTGTCGTTGATTAGTAGGGCAGAAATAAATGAGTAAAGAGATATTCAACTTCTGCCTCTCTTGCCCCTTGATTTCATCAGACAGCGTTTTTTATACTCTTTTTTGTCTCCTGTCTGTGAATACGTGTGACCTCTTGCGAACAGCACTCCTACGCACTTGGACCTACCTGTCTAGATTCGATTCCTGGTACGACAAGAAATACTTTTCACGGCCTCACCTCTTTCGAGTCACTGACAATGCTCAAAAGATTAAAACTGGTTAGAAAAAGATTCTCAAACTTGGCCGTTCGGAGTCGGCATAAAACTGTTGGTCCCTTCCACTCGTGATAGAACAATAGCACGCATGACACGAGTGGTTGCTAAGAAGCTAGGCCCTGGCCATCTACGGGCTGTAGCCATATTACATATATTATTATTATCTTGCGAACAGCTGGTAAACAGCTGATGCCCTTCCCCAGCCGTAGTCGTGGGGTGAATTAGAGTTCTTATTTGAAAATTCGATCGTTACTTGAACTTTTTTTAAATTTCTGTATCAACACAGTAAGGAGGGGTAAGCAAGCGAGCAAAGCGTATGTTCATGAAGTAGCTTTCTGACAGTTACAGTCTGAGGTACTAGGACTAAATAATTTTGTCATTATTTATATTGATTATTAAGGAATACACATGAAGTAGTGTATGTATTTTTGCATATGCATAATACCGAAAAAATGCATTTACACGAAACATGCGTACTGATAACTATTATTAATATTATTGATACGTTTGTTTAAATCACTTAAAATAAATAGCTTATTTGCTCCTTTTAATTGTTTTACAGAAATACGGATGACAGTTAATTGCAAATTTGTTTGAGTTAGATATAGTTGTAGCCATTGCTCTTAACAAATTATGTAATTTAATTGCAGAAGTTTTCATAATTCATGAATGAAGGATATAAAACTAAGTTCATTTGCCAGTCATGGCATCTAAATCAGCTATGTATATTTTACTCTGAAGAATTAAATTGATGCAAAGTACTCTTGTAAATAGAGCGTAGCATTACATTTTTATGTAAGCCAAGCCCCTATTACAAATATATGTCCTCTTAAAAATATGAGTCATCTGCTGAAAGAATAATACTACATGATCGTGGGGAAATTCACGAATCGGCCGCCATGTTGCTAAAAAATCAGCAAATTTCCCGCCATTATCGTGGTCAATCCGGGAATCTTGTAAAAGCATGTGTGAAATGCAAGGGAATTCCACTACACACTAAACCTTCACGGCCATGGACTAGGGGTAAAAATTACAGAAGTTGAATATCTCTTCACTCATTTATTTCTGTTAGTAGGGTTATGAAGTACTTACCACCACGTGATTCTACTTTCGATTCAAGTCTTTTATTTGCTGCTAGATTTAGGAAGTTCAACTCTAATGGATCACCTTGTTCTAAAGGGTGATTTTTTAAAAGCTATAGGAATTTTTTCAAAAAAAAACACATAAAATTCAGAAAAATGCATGAAATCTTTATTTGAATCGATAGTACGGTCCATATAATTTAATGTTTTAGGATTATTTCATGCAAATGTTGATCTTGACTGCGCCTCAAATGGTCCATCCGCTTAGTCCAATTTTGGCTTACTCTTTCCAACATTTCGGCCGGTATCTCACGAATAAATGCTTCAATGTTGTCTTCCAATGCGTCAACTGAAGCGGGCTTGTCTGTATAGCCCCTGTATAGCCTTAACATAGCCCCACAAAAAATAGTCTAAAGGCGTTAAATCGCCAATTGACCGGTCCCGAACGTAAAATAAAATGTTCACCGAACTCGCCCCTCAATAAGTCCATTGTTGCGCGTGCTGTGTGGCATATGGCACCGTCTTGTTGAAACCACATGTCATGCAAGTCAAGCTCTTGCATTTTGGGCAAAAAAAAGTTGGATATCATCTCACGGTAGCGCTCACCATTCACAGTTACGTTACGACTCGCATAATCTTTGAAGAAGTACGGTCCAATGATGCCACCAGCTAATAAACAGCACCAAACTGTGACTTTTTCTGGATGCATTGGTAGCTCTTGCAATGCTACTGGCTGATATTCACTCCAAAATCGACAATTCTGCTTATTTACGTACCCATTGAGCCAAAAATGAGCTGACCATAAAATGGAAAAAGCGCGCGATGAACTTTCTTAACAGAGCACGCATTTTGATAATAAAATTCAATAATTTGCAAGCGTTGTTCGTTTGTAAGACGATTCATGGTTAAATTATAGACCAAACTGAAGATGTTTGGCAGTGAAACAAAACACAAAACGTGCGTCAGCTGTTTAAACCACTGTTGTCAAAAAGATAATAGCTAAAAAATCACCCTTTAGTAAGTTATGCTGCATATATATTTTCTCATCAGATTCTTGAAGAACTTGAAGTGTGTTAGTCTCTTTGTGTGTAGATTTTGACTTCATACACACTGAGGAAACATGGCCACTGCGTCGACACATTTTTATACGATTATGCTTTCCACATCTATAGCAAATCAACTTTGTATCCTTTGATCGTTCATGGACTGTGTAACTACCCATATATGTCTTGCTTTAGCTTTTTGCGCTGACGACCCCTTTGTCTGGATTTGATGAATATTTAGCATGTTGCGACTCTCTGTTTTTAAAGTCTCCATAGAGATTGCATATTCTATAGTTTTGTCTAGCGTCATGTCCGTTCTCTCTTAGAAGCCTTTCCTTAATGTCGGAGTCCTTTATGCTTCGAATGAATTGGGAGCGTAAATGCATTTTGAGAGTAGATTTTTTGCAAGATTCACAGACGAAATTGCAGTGGGCACTTAGCTTTTTCAACTCAGCCAAATAATTCGATATTGACTCTCCCTCGTGTTGGAGTTTGAGCAGACATTTGTGCTGCTCTGTAATTTGGATATTTTCTAACCCCAAGCAGGAAACGTGACCGAAGAACCACACTGTACATTGACCAGCACCAAAGTGCTTTATTGGATGTATTTGAAGACGTCGAAATTTTCCACTAAAAATCGTATAACCGGCATCGTCAAATTTGAGGTTTTTCCTTTTATGACTAATTCACAATTGCATGATAGAAATTCATTTGGTATAAAATTCACAACAATCATCCATTCATATGTAGCACTTCCCCTCTTTTCTGTTCCGCCTGCTATATACGTAGATCTTCAGTATTTTCCACTGTAAGGGTCGCTCTGTCGATTCTCCGCCATCTAAACCACCAGGAGCTAAGACTAAGCGCACCTAGGCGAGTTTTTTGGACTTGGTGTGCCATGCGGTCCCGTACCTGTCACTGCCGTGTTTCTCACTCTATCACGATGAGTAACTCCCACAACAGACGAAATCTCCACCTGCTTCAATGGGACTCCATTAATATGTAGAGTGCATTGAACAGTCATTCTGGAAATAACCATAACCTCTAATTTGTCCACGTTAACCGTCATCCCAGCATCATCACACACGGCCACAAAACTATCGAGTTCCGTGTGGGAGTGGCTGAGAATAAGCTAAGTCGTCTGCAAAAGAGGTCAATTACTCTCAACTCTCCCAATATGAAATATTCCCTGCCTCCGCTGTGTTGCAATATTGAGTCTACATATGTATATAGTGAAAAAGACAGGTGACAAGACGCACCCTTGTCGATGTCCAAGGCCCACGGTGAAAGGTGTTGATTTTGCACCGTTAACCCGTACACAGCTGTATAGAACATATCTTACCTCGTTTGTCATTTGACCATAATTGGCAATGAAAGGTAATTTTCTGAAGATGTGCTCATGTGTATAAGGCATTGGCTCTCTTCATTCGTACCCCACACAACTTTAAACTTAAATGTAGTGGTTTGGCGCTTCTATGCTGGCGTGGGAAAAGAAGCAAAGCGAGTGGTGTCGTCAATGCATGGGATTTCAAATCACATACTTCTCCGACCGACGACCAAACTGAATTGATTCTGCCGACCATTGTTGAGCGCTTCCAGTTATCGAGACCAAGCTGAATTACGCCCACGATAACTTGGTCTTTGTGGAGGTTCAGTATTCCTCTTCATGATCCTCGGATTCGAAGGCCATTTTACCTACATTGATGTCCATACGCTCGATGTGGTCGACAGATCTCCCGAGGATTAGTTTTCAAACGACCCAGAAGGGTGCGTCGAGTGTGTGTTAGCGTGGTGCGACTTAACTCTCTCTGGTATAATAATGAATACTCGCATTACTCCCATAGCAAACAAAAATGCAAATGAAGTGTTTGAATTAACCACCCACTAAACAAGCACCCAATTTTCCCCCTCATGTCGTCGAACAAAGTCAAAAAAAATACAAGCACCCATGTCTCACATGTTCAGCAGTGTCACACCGACGACGCCACAGCGTCTAGTCAATTAGCAGTCATTACCCTTGACTGAGCCACCACACCACACCACCCCACCCTCCACATACATAACTAATTCAAATTGTCTGTTTGTCCACTTTCAGAGCACTCACCGATCTTCGCCGAAATAGCATCGTCCATATCGCCATCGACGGGATCCAGCTCGCCAACGTTCAATCGTCTCTTCAGCCTGAGTCCGCCTTCGATGAGAAGCTACGCATTGGATAACGTAAGTACCCCACTGGCCCTAGAGCCGACTTCAGAGATTCACATTTCAAATGCCACACACACACTCACACTCCCGTTCACCGGAGAAGTCGTTTACATACCAATCAGGCAGTTAGGTGGAACCCACCTCTTTGCGATGCTCCCATGCTGCAAGATCACGGCTAGCAAGTTTCGAGTCGCGAATGGGGCCACCGCGTAGGAGCCAATGAAACGCAAAGCAGACGTCATGTGAAATCCATCGCAATTGGGAATAGTATCTGAATTCTGAACCTCCGTCTAGTCGTGGCGTGTCGCCTCGACAACGTTGAAATTCCATTCACATTCAGTCAGTGGCTGACTGGCTGGCTGGGTGGCGATGTTTCGATGTTCAAGGGAATGGCGTGGCGGAATGCTATCGTAACACTTGAAGCGATTAGATACATCTTTCAGGCGTACACCACACCGCGGCCTGGCCTGGCCACCCCGGCTCTGTCTTCGATTTCAGTTTCAGTTCCGTGCCATTTGTCGAAGCGGGCTCGCCGCTGCTGGATAAATCAATTTTCATTTCTTTTCAAAAACGACAGAGTATCTATGGCATTTAACTCAGTATCTGGCGGGTGTTTGACGGCGCTTGGGCAATAGAACACACACTCGGTTTGTTTAGTCTCGCTCCCAACTACGGCTGCTTCAGCTGCTAGGAAGTTCGCTGCTTGGTTTGTCGCAATTCGATTAGTGACCGGGTATCGCAGAGATAGTGTGTGTTTGTGTTTTCGTGCGTCGTTCCTTCTCGCCAGCAGTTGGCAGTGCTGTGCACGATGACATCAGTCGTGGTATTGTTGTGAGAGATAGCAACGTTAACAGTGAATGATACGGGGTCTCCCAAAGAAACCGAAGAAACCGGTAGACAGTCAGTGCCTATGAGCATGGGAAATGTGCACGGCTTGTGGTGCAGGAAGACTATTCAAATATCCGACAGAGACAAGCCCGGCAAGCCGATGAACTTGAGTGGTGAGGGCAAGGAAACCATTCGGCCAGTGACGTCAACCTCGGACACTAATGAGCACATCACGCCCAAGGTGAGAAATATGTACAATTGTGCTTTGTTTTGTTTTGCTTCGTTTCGTTTCGATTTGAATGCTTCGTTGGGTGCTTTTGGTGGTTCCGTTTTGGGGTTGTTTTGGGCTGTTGTGCGGTTGTGAAATCCGGTTCCCAGTGTGTAACCTTGACAAGGTGGTGCTGTAAACGGAAAGGTGTTGCCACAAATTCGTCTCATTACGACGGACTTCGTTGAGTTGGTGTTGTTGATTCACTGGATGGAAACTATGTGTATGTAGTTGATAGCTTTTGTTACGTATTCATGTCGCTTGTGCGGAAATGTGTGTCTGTGTGGATGGAGTTTCCGCAGTGGAATTCGTGGACCGATTGTGAGGTACACTTCTTAGTCCTTAAGCTAAAGCGTGGTCAGACCCACTTGAAAGCTGGTGCTTAAGGGATTTGCTTGCGAAGACAAATTAAGTTAATTGGATGTTGATGTCTAGGGGCAACTGTCGGAACCTATGAAAAATTGCAGAACTACAGAGTGGGCCATCTTGTGGTTATTTTAAGTAATAGGTTATTTTGAACCTGATAGCTGTTTCCCGCTCGAAATCTTGACAGAAAGTCAGTATCATACCTCCGCAGAATGAAATGAGTCGCTTTACGCTTAAACAGAGTGAGTGCTGTGTGGCCCAAACAGTGCGGTTTTGCCGAACTGGAGCACCCACCGCTACTGCTGTACGCACGCTTGTGCAAAAAGTTCGTGAGACTGGTATGCTACTGCACATCACTCACTGTTCTCGTCGTCGTACGGTATTCACAGATGAGAATGTGGATGCTTCTTCAAAATTGAGGCTAGGAACAACGCTTCGGTCAACGGTGGGCGTTACAGAGCCACTTAACTGACCTTCTTTTTTACTGAAATTGAAGACATTTGGACGACCTCTGGTTCATGCAGTGTGGTGCTCCATGCCACACAGCCCATGCCACAATCGATCTTTCGCACACCAAATTCCCAAATCGTGTTATCAGCCCTCTTGGCGATATCAATGTTGTTATGCCAACAATCCGGCAACGATTCAAGCACTTAAGTCCAATATCATCCAATCAACCGGTGAGCTATATCCCGAAACCATCAACGAGGTCTTGGACAACTGAAAAAAATCAATTTTGTTCATTTTATTGCATTTTTAAGAAGAAACTTGTACTTGGCCCACCCTGTACAGACACGTAGGGTATGCGTGTGTGTATGTGACGTGGTGGATCTTTGAGAACCCAGTTAGCACTGAGTGGCGTTTGGAAACAACAGCTCTGAAAGTTGAATGTTGATGTGCATCAATTGTTTGATGTCAATTTTGGATATCTATCTCGTCGAGAGATTCGATGAAGGGCTTGCCTAGATTTCGTTGCCTTGCTCTGGCAAGCGTTGGGAAAGAGCACACGAAGTGAGTGTTATTCTAACTACGACAGGGTGTGTTAGGAGATATTCCTAGTTTAACTGCGAGATCGCCCATCGGCCAGTGCTCAGTAATTATCGCTGTAATTTTAGTAATATCAGTGCGAGACCTCTTTAGAAGATCCTTATTTCCTGATTTGTTGTAATCTGGCTTTGTCTTCCTAGTTTGTTAACCGAGACCATATAAGGTTAGACATTTTCAAGAAATGTGATGTTATTGATGCAGACAAGATAGTTGTCAGCTTCGTCGTTTTCATGCCTTGGAACCCATATTATGCTGATTTTTGATTTTTCCGCTACTGCAGCAAGTCCATTGTGGCATTCCTAGACTTATGACATTACTATGAGATTTTGACGTTATGAAGGTCAATTCAACTGGCTTGATGGCAGATTGACTGTCAACGAAGATAGCTATCCTTTGCCTAATGGCAAGGATTTCGGCTAGGACGATGCTGACGTAATTTGGGAGTCTGGAGGCTGTAGAGATGCTCAGAGTAGCTCAGAGCGCCGACTCCGCAATTCATCTTTGAACTGTCTGTGTATACACTCACATCCGGGATGAGACATATACGCTTGCTATTCCAGTCTGTTCTGGTAAGGCGGAGCATGTCGACATATGTGCAGTGTGGGCCAAGTACAAGTTTCTTTTTAAAAATGCAATAAAACTAACAAAATTAATTTTTATTCCATATATGTGTTTTGTGTCGATTCAGATGGCATGTCATTACTGGCATATGCTCGTACATATCTCATTTCACGTCAATAAACGTGAGAACTATGGATTCTATGACTTGCACAAGGACAGTGAATGAATCTATAAAAACTGCATGACATTAATTTTCAATTGGAACAGGCTTTGATCATCATCATCATCATCATCACCTTCTGACCCGCATGATCCACAACAAGGGTCGCGGAGGTAATGCACGCACGAGAGAACTCGAGGCCACTCCATCCTCCCCCATTGACTCTAACTCATCAGGCGTTACGCCCAAGCGCAACCAGGCGAGTTTTTGGTCCAACCACCTCGTCCTGCGTCTGCCAAGCGATCCTGATGGAATCGCATTCAAGGCACGCCTCAGAAGTCGTGATGATGAGGACATTCGTGCCACGTGACCAGACCATCGAAGCATATCCCTTTCCGTTTGGAGAAGCAGCTTGTTTACGTTGAGTTCCTTGTGTACTGCTGTATCTGCACCCTCTCTCGGCGAGTAAATCCCACAACAGCACATCTTATTCTTTCGGTCATTACCCAAATTTCATGACCATAGGTGAGAGTTGGAACAAATACAGCATTGAAAACCGCTAACTTGGCTTTGACACCAAGCTCGCATTAATATCCCAGCTGAGTTTATGATCTAGATAGATTCCTATGTAGTTAGCATTAGTTGAGAGGATTAATTAAGAGGCATATTTGGTGCAGTAAGTAATGTAGGGTGATTCATAAGATCAAGGTATATGTCTGTCTATGCATACTTGACATGCATACCCCGTGCACAATGAGCTGTACCATCCATTTACTTTCAATAGCTTTCTTACAACAGCATGAAACCGTATGTTTGGCTGATCAGCTGATAGTGATTGACTCTGAGGCAGGCGATTTAAAAAAGCTCGTCTTAATGTTGACAACAGATCGCTTACTACGAGCGATGATCCTTAGAAGGGTGGTTTTTTAACATCATCCAGATACAACACCGTCACGTCTTGTTGAAACCACATGTCTTTGAGATCAATATCTTCGATTTGAGACAACATTCCGTCAAAACGATGATATTGGAGATTTGCGAAGAATTATGGACCAATGACACTATCAGGCCAGACCTTCGTGTTTCATTGATTTTTTTTACACTGAACAAAACTCCAGGCCCTGGGCGGTATAGTCTCCTTTCTTGCACATCCACAGCAACTTACTTACTTCTCAGGCCTGCGACCTATGGATGGTCTTAGCCTGAATAATAGCTGCCTTCCAGTTATCAAGACCAAGCTGTCTTGCGTCCGCGATATCTTGGTCTTTAAACCTCTTTCTCTTCGAAGAGCTTTGAAGAGATTCGAAGAGCTTTTTAGCTGCACCATTAGTGTCCATACGCTCGATGTGGTCAATAGGTGGATTCGACGAATTTTTGCCTTGCGGACTACATCCACATCTTGGTACAGCTCGTAGAGCCCGCGGTTGTGTCTTCTCCTCCATTCACCTTCCTCGCAGACGGGACTATATATCCCACGCAGAATTTTTCATTCGAAGCCACCAAAAATCAACTCAGCTGTTTTGCTTATAAATAGTTCAGCTTTCGATTCCATGCAGCAGGACTTGCAAAATAAGTGTTGTGCAGAGGATGATTTTAGTTCTTGAAGTCTTGAAGTCTTCTTGACCAGGTCACACAAACTCACTTACTACCACAGGTGGTGAATGACGATACGATTCAGATTAATTCTCATTGGCTTTAAGACCAACTCACTTCGTTTCGAAATCACACGACAGCGCGTCTTTATGCCGAAATCCGATTTCAAACGAGAGGTCCTTCAACCGAACTGCTTTGTACATCGTGCTCGGTGCATGTGTTGTGACGAACGTGGTGCGCCACAAGCGGATCAGTTTTCCCGGGATCCCGAATTCGGCCATCGCATCGAATAGCTCCTTGCGATGAATGCTGTCGTATGCGGCTTTAAGATCGATGAAAAGATGGCGCGTCTCAATTTGAAACTCGCTAGTCTTCTCGCAAGCCGCACTGGTATTACATCAGCGCAAAACGGCTTTAGATGTTCACACTGTACGCTGGACAGGATCTTATAGGAGATGTTGAGCAGGGATACAGTTCTTTCAAGAAGTATGATGGGACATATCCACAGAAACCTTGTAAAATTGTGGTTTTGAATAGTCAATCAATAGTGACCGGAGAAAATAATACCATTCTTTGTAGAATTGAGGAGAGCCTCGTAACATAAACAGACGTGAAGACTTTTGTTTGCCCTCGTAGTCATTCGAACATATGACGGGCTGAAATCGCTCTGATGATACCCGATCAGGTATCATCAGAGCGATCATAGCCAAGATCTTCCATCTCACGGAGTGACATCGAGGAATACTAGCCCTTAAAGTGTTCAAACTTCTCCGCCACCGGACACAGTAACTGGGCCCGACACCACTTCGACACAGAAACCCATTGAAGAGAGTAAACTCCAATAGTCTTGGTTTGTTCCATTTCAAATGATGATCTCAACCACATCAGAGTAAATTAGTCTCTGAAGACAATTTACTGTAAAAAAAATAGTTGCAAAAAGTAGTAAGCAAACAACTCGTTACTCAGCAGAACTTCTTGTTCGTGAACTGCAAACCTTCAGAAAGTACACACAACATCCATTTATCTACATCTATTTGCTTTTCGCATTCCTCGCCTCAGATTCAGACTAGAACTCATCATAAAACTTGTTGGCCAACTGATTAGATCACAATCAAGGCAAACACGACCAACGCGCTCGTGCGCTTGCATGTGGCCGGCAAACACCAGCTCCGCGCCAAAGCGCCGCCTAACGTATCAGGTGTCAAATTCAAATTATTTGACAGTTCAACTGTCACCCAGGAGTGCGAGGATATCGCATGCAAGCACCCGACAGATTGGGGTCGTCGTCGACTGCGCTTATCTGCGAGCGCGAAATTCGAAACCTCCATCCACGGCCCCGCAGACGGCAATTATGTAGATAAAGTAAACTGCACTAAATGTTGATTCATTCAATTAGTATTTATTTATTTGCTTGTGCATTGTGCTTGTGCGCCTTGGGCGGAGATAAAATGCCGGCGTGCTTAGCTGGTGAATTCAGCGAACTGAGTGCGGGCCTATTCGGAATGCAAGACGTGGCGTGTCTGGTGATATATTTCTCGTCAACTAGCTTGACTTTCAGTCCTGACCTCGCGTCCGAGATGGAAAACTGTGAATGGCCTAGGAACAGTGCGTGAGGGCGGCCTGCCTGGTGGGCGGTCGATCCCAAAATGCGTGGGATGCCAAATTAATTAATCGTCACTCGGTGACAGTCGCAATTATTTCACAATCTCCTCGTCATCAGATCTCGATGTAGATGTCAATCGCCGGAACAGCGATCGCCTACGATTAGATCGGTGGAGGCAGAGATTCGGCCGATTGCGGCTGACATAGGATGGCACTTTGAGTGGCATTTGTAAGCATCGTGCGTCGTCGGCGGGTGTGAATCAGAGACACTCGGACAAACATTCGAACTGAATCTGATTCTGAGGTTACCATTTTCGGTTCAATGACATCTGAGATAGCATTGGCCGCCTTTTAGTGAGTTACTGGCCGACGGATTAGTCACCCACAGCTGTGGCTGTAAGACGGCTTCAATAGGGTGCCATGGCACAGTGAGTTTGTGGTTTTTTGGCAACTTTCAAGTTCGTTCATCTCGCCACACTTTCGCTCGAAGATTTGGGCAGATTTGCAGTCAGAACATGTGTGTGGAGCCATCCGGAGGAGGTATTGCATACAAATTGGGAATGGCTTCAGACTGAAAGGCGTCCAGGGAAGTGACGGATGAAGAAGACAATTTGCGCCATTCGAAGAAGAAATTCCATGCTCTAGACAGTGAATGCGTGTGAGCGGCGGATGAATAATTAACCTCACGACGATGTCTATCAGAAGCGCTCAACTTCATGGCTGAACGTTGTGAAGGAGCCGTAGCCACGGTGATTCTGAATACGATTGAGTGCACATTTTGACGAAGGCGCTTTTTTAACTCTGCTTTGGCGCAATGTTCTTGCTAAACACTTCTGTGAATCAGGGTAACAGCCATGAAAGGTTAAATTAAGCCCAGAAAATGTCCTTTAGTTAGTTAGAAGTTTCAAGAAAGCAATTTTATGGACAACATAACTAAATGGGGACGCAATGCCATACAATAAGAGCTGTCTATCTATCTAACACCTGCTGATCTAAGGATCGCAGCACCCGATTGCAATGCATATCTACACTGAGTATCAGAGCCAAGCACGATACTCACGAATGGTAGCAGTGATAGTCTCTATGGTACGTTTTTGTTTATTCCCAACTCTCTTCTCCATCTGGTTTTAAACCACAGCTATTACAACGCCCCCACAAACCGCTCGATTAGACTGAAACTAGATTTCAGGGTCCCCATTGATGGTGAAGCCTCATTTCTCATCTACAAGGGACACACGGAATTGATGTGTCCATTCCGTCTCTCCTGCCACTTCTCTCAATCATCAGCGAAGTCAATGTGTCATAGTCCATCGGATTCCATACTGGCACGAAGTACATCGCAGATAACCACCACAAACAGTAGTGGCGACAGTGTGCACCCTTGACGAACACCACTTTGGACTTCAAACTTCTCTAACAACTTGCCAATAAAAGAATGAAGGAAATTTACTTTTGACGGAGATCCCTGACTGACAGTTGTTCAAGTACAATCATCGAAGGTACGAGTCGGAAGTCCTGGCAAATTAAGGAACTATAATCGTACTCAAGGGACTCTTGACTAGAATCTCTTGACCGTTCGGATTAAAATACGCTTTTGCTGAGTACCGACCCTAAGCGACATTGCAGGCAACTGTGCGTTATTGTTCTTCACACTCACCAAAACCACTCGTGGAGGAGTGGAGAAGACCTACAATTTAATGCTGACTCCAACAGCGGAGCTTGAGATTTTCCTAGGCACATTCTCCGTGAATGGTCAGTGACTGAGAGGCAGCCGTGAGCTATGAAAGTTGCTTGCATCAGGAATAGTAGTTGGAAGCAATTACGTACTTTTTTGCTGAGTGACGACTGCATGCAATTTTTTTTCCCCGGAAAACAAATTTTGCTTACGCAGCAAGTACTACCTTATGAGAAGACTCCACGCAACAGAGGCAGATGCGACGTTGTGCTCGTCACAGGCCATTCAGTGCTTGCGTCAAGGCTCCATTCCCAGATCATAGGGGAATTTCCTTGTCTCAACATACAACTACGAATGCGGAGAGATACGCACTTGGAAACTATTAACCCCCGGTCGGGTATGTCTGAGATCCCATCAAGTCTCCCTCCATACACTTATCTCTCAGTCGACTTCGATTGTTTCCTTCTTTTGCTCATTTTTTTCCTGGCTGCCTTTAAAACAATTTCACTTTGGGGCCTTTTCGATTACTCACAGATGTGAATCGAATCTGCGTAATATCATAGCAACCCCGCCACCACACCGCATCCGCCCGACATCCCTGGGTGTGTGCATTAATTTCAAAACAAGCAAACAAACCGAACACACAACAGAGCACACGCGAACGTGTAAATTCGAAAATAAAACACCGAAAATACTTTCGCCAAACAGAACAGCAAGAAGCGGAGCTTTCCTGGAACTGGAACTCATATTCGTGCCTTTTGCGTCCACCCACCGCCACCGAACTAGTTTATTTGCACGGCCAGCATGGGTCAGTCCAATTGTTGTGGGTGAGGTCTTGAGATAAATATCTATTTACTTAGCGACCTGAGGGGAGGATTTCCATCTGCGCGAGTTACGCTGCCGATTGATGGCGGAATTCTTCGAAAACAGAGATTTTGCTTTCGAAAATAAACAATTTTTGAGAGAGTGTCTTTCAAGAACTGCGTGTGTTTTTTTTTCTTGGGATGATTTGTAGAGATTGGAAGCAACACAGATTCATGTTCTGCATCGGTTATCCGCTTGTGGTCAAGATTATATCGGCCTTGACCGATGATGAAACCTGTATGACGGTGGAATCGGGGATTCTAAGACTTGTACTGCGGCATCGTAGATTTTTGTGAAATTAGGCAAATTATTGTCAAATGGGGTGTGAGAGGCCATTTTTCACTGATTGAATAGCAGATTGATAAGAAAATGCATGCAATGGCTTTAACATTATCAACTCTTTGGATTTAAGTGTTCCTAGCGAGCCACTGAGAGAGTAGGTAGAGATACCCTGTGCCTGTGGAGTGGGAAATATTCATAATATTTATACGGCTGAGGAATGAGTCTCTAAGCTTAACTATGCGCCCGAAAGTAGGCTGGGGGGTAAGCTATTGAGCATTCCTGGCGAGACGATTATTCCGGGTGAATTTAGCTCACTTGAGTTACAAATAATAAAACAGGGACAATAAAGACAAAGTAGGTCGGAGTTAAATCGAGTCCATTGACATGGCAAAGTCAAAAATTCTCCCTTCTTGGGTTCGGGGTTGACAAATGCTGCTTTCTTCCTGCACCGAAAGTGACCCTAGTAGTGTCAGTGCTTTTGCCAGAGAACAAGAACAGCTCTTCAGAGATATTACGGTAATTAGGACTGAGATTTTCAAGTACGAAAGTGGATTTGTTCCATGGTATAATTTACGCTCTCTAGTCCAGGTGGAGACAAAGTAGAATCCGGCAGCACCGAGCAGCCCGCGCAATGTCCATCACTCAGACTGGATTATCTAAAGACCTGACATCTGGGTTGTCATTCGAAATGACCGTGGGAATTCATAACTAGGCGGAATCGTTTTAATTCAGTCCTCGTAGCAAAATTGTGTGTGCAATATTTTCTTCTTCTTTTGTTTTGTCGTTCCGTGGAATGTTTCATTATCGCATCCAGTTGCACAGCTTTTTTTGGGCATTTTTGGGTATCTTGTCTTTGTCACCGATCAAAGCTACTCCACTCGATCATATGAACATTTTGATGAATACATTCATTAAGTTTAATGCCAAAATACGGTCACTGGTGCAGCCGGATGTCCAAATACCTGGCTACTGGTGTAACCGCAAAGGCTTTGTTCTTTTTTTTTGGTATCTCTAGAAATTCCTTTGTATTTTATGAGTTTATCTTAGGCTTCATATTGTCGCAATATATCTTAATTCGATGGTAATTAGTAATTACGCTACCAGCAGAGAGGGTTTCGATTTTTGAACCGGTCCTGAACCCCACTAAATTGCTGGCGCTTGTTTAAGGCTATCTACCTCTCAATCGTGACAGAGTTTGATATGACATTGGGATCTTTAATTTGTTTTTAGTTTACCTTATGTATATTAGCCCGTATCTGTGATCCGCATCCAAGGCAGATTCAACAACATCATATGCACCCCATGCTTATACCGACGAGGCTGAAGACTCTGTCAAACAGGACTATTACGACAACTTGGACCGTACCTTCGCGCCTCTTCGGAGTACGATTTCAAAATCGTGCTCGGAAAAATCAATGCATAAATCGGTAACAAGTTTTGCTTCCTTGACGGAGTGATCAGAAAGCACAACATCCGCGACACGACAATAAGAAACCGGCTTCCGACAAAGTAGCACGAGGTTGACTCGCAAAAGAATCCCCACAGAAACCGATGGTCTCCGGACGGTCGAACCATGAATCATGAACCATGTGATCATGGCATTCGTCAAATATCCTGAATGTGCAAACATGCAGCTCGACTATACAATGTCAGAACTGAACCAGCCAACAAGGAGACGTTTTGTACCTAGACGCGTAGGTACACCGGCGATTGCCAAAGCCGGAATACACCAACAGCAGTCGACGAAGTATTTCTACCACCCTTCTAACATCAACTTTGACGAAGCCCTTTAAAAGGTGCAGTTTCTCAAATCGCAGGCTCAGAGGGCTTACCACTACAGTTCTCCAAGGCCGGGGACGATGGTCAGGTAGAGAGCATGCACCAGATCATCTGCAGAACTTGGAGAGACGAAATTAAACCCGGCGACTGGAATATCAGGTCCACAGGCCACATCCACAGAAATGTGTGTTGTGACGCACCACGCTACCACATACGCGGTGCACCGAGCAATTCGTTTCAAGGACCTCTGAACCATTTGAAACCTGCACTGGATTTCGGCAAGGAGATGCGTTGTCGCGTGATTTTTTTCAATCTGGCACTGGAGGGGATACTGCGGTGGGCTGTTGTAAACGCGTAAGGCAGATGACATCATCAGCTGTAGTGGAAGCTATCACGGCGATTGAAGAACAAGCGAAATGAGCTTGTCTTAAGTTCAATGAGAATATATGCTGTTGAGCAGGAAACGTTCCGCCACTCAATTTTGAGACAGCTACAATTTTGAGATAGAGTTTGTCTACCTCAGGGTAAACGTGAACTTCACAAACGACATACTATTGCAGATCCGCCTTAGAATCGCCCTTATCAACCGCTGCTACTTCGGTTTGTCAAAACACACCCGTGAGCCCTACGAGCTGTACCAAGATGTGGATGTCCACTGTGAAAGCAAAAATCCGTCGACTGCACTGGCTTGGCCACGTCGAGCGCATAGACACCAAGGCTCCAGTCTTCGAATCTTAGCCTACTGGTTCGAGAAGGAGAGGTATACCGAACTTCCGGTATAAAGACGGATCGTCGACCCAAAACAGTTTGGTCTTGATGATTGAAAGCAGCAAGCCCAGGTCTGTACGTTCAGCAAACCATTGTCTTATCACATATAGATCCCGATCTATATGTTAAACATACATCAGCAAACGCTCTAGGCGAGCATTTTAGATAAAGTCAAGTGTGAATTGATGTGCATCAGAAAGAGAATTGGTCCCAAGACGGAACCTTCAGTATCACTTGAAACATTTTCTTTACTCAAGATATGACTTGAACCAATCGACCACTGAATCCAGATCGATTTCTCATTATTTGAGAACAAAACTGAATGAGTGCATCTTCCGTGGATTTCCCTTTTTGAAATCAAAACTGGTTTCGATGGTTTCGAGCAATGGTGTTAACATGACGGCTCTACATGCCACACAAGCAACGCGAAGTTGTGATGAAGAAATTTGACGAGTGGGCCATTTTATGCTACCTGACACCAAACGATTATTTCTCTAGGGATACGTTATGTTGTCAAGCCTACCATTTTGGAAGAGATCGACGCCAACATTCGAGACTCTATTGCCGGGCCGAGTCATCAAAAGTTGTACCGAACGCTTGAAGCTCTGCCAACGTGCTATTACAACATAGTGGCATGAATGTAGCTCCAATGTAGACCCTGAATCTATTTCATATCTCATACCGTTGTAGTTTTATTTGAATTTCTTTTTCTATCGTCCATCTCTGGTCATTCTGGACTTTTTTCCAATAACACAGTGTAGTCAGCATGAAAGATGCTGTGTCCAGAATCGAATCCAAACCTTCACTGTAGGGAATCGGCCCGCTGAATAATAATCTCAATTTTATTCTGCACAAATTCTATGCAGAAAAATCCTTGTCCTTCCGATGCACAATTAGTGCGGACTTGGGTGTGATCTTCTGAAGAAGCTTTAGAAGAATGTAGACGAACATTGTAGTCAGAAATAGGTCCTAAATGGACCGAAACCTTGCGATCATCTCGAAATGGATACACCTAAGCTTTCGGTCACAAGAGGAATATTTTCGCCCTCTACGAGACGAATGCCGGAGGTGACGTCTAGCTCAAAGTCATTTAATCAAACACTGCCTTTGGAGAATACAAAAAGGTAGCATAGTTCATCAAGTCTTAGAGGTCAACAAATGGTTACTTCACGATTAGAGTGAGTTACACAAGTTAAATGTTATCGCCAACGGCATCCTTTTGCGCAAGTTTGAAATGTCTTCCGCACACGTTACCCTCTAGGTGGGTAACACCAATAGGGCCACCCAAAACGACCACATTCCCATTCGTAGCCATATTTCCCTCCCAAACTCCGAACAAAACCAAAAAAAAATACCCCACAGCTGGTTAGATTGTCATGATCCGATCGCAGAGACCATCGAACCCATCAATACACTCTGAAGTGTATTAAGCAATCTGCTGGCCCTACTCTTACGCAAATAATTCAAACGTTCAAACAACCAATAATTAACCCGATTATAATGGACTTCCAACGGTTAGCGCGCGTATTGACCTTGCTATCGCATCGATGAACCATCGTTCGCACCTCGTCATTGATTTTTACGCCTGCCTCCCCTTGATTATGCTGAGCTCCGGACCGGAGACGCATTTGTCTTGCTCATCGTTTCCTTCAATTTAACTGCCAGTCATTAATTCAAATCAGAGCCCGCACCGAATTGTGCTGCTTCATGCGAGATCCGCATGTCCGGCACGTTGGCCGTTGAGTCACCGACAAGCAAAAGCCGTGTTTCGATGTCAAATTTAAAAATTATCACCGCCACGAGGTAGTAATTGATCGCGATTTCTTGGAAGCCACCATTAAAGTGGAGCCATCCCCTCGGGGTGACGTGCCATGCCTCCCGCATTCGCACACGGACGGCGGGTGATGTTGGTCGAGTTATATTACACGTATCCGTTCACCTGCACTGGGAACGCGCTGATCATGGGAAACTCTCTCGACGAGCCCGCATGCGATGAATCATCCACCGAAGCGGATACGGTAATCCATCGTGACCCCAAGACGCCCAGCCAGTCGGGGGCTAGAAAGTTCGTGTGCTCAGGAGCCACGTCTCTGCGATAAGATGGCACTAACGGCGCGTCGTCGACTCTGGGAGAAATGCAGTGATCCGCCAGACGGATCGAGGAATGTGCACCGTCTCGTCCGATGACTAAACTTGCTCGTTCGCCTTCTCGTCGTCGTTGTCGACGAAACGAGTTTCTCTCGAGTCGCCTTCGAAGGCACGCGGCATGACTCAGTGCAGCAGATATTTGGGAACCAAAAGTGCCTACCGCCATCTAATCTGGTCCATTGAACACGGATTGGGGCTTGTCGTTGGCTGGGCCGGGTTCGCGTGCGTCACGGCTTCCCCGAACTTGACGATGGCATAAGACCCACTTGAACGGTGTTGATTTTGCTCCGAACTGACGTCAATGGGTCTTTGATTGGTACTTATCTGCGCCGAGCCGGTGGGAAGCTGGACGAATGAATGATGATCTCATTTTTGTTTTGACTTTAAAGTGACACATTTATTCGGCAACTGTGTAACAGGCAACGACATGTCTGTCGTATCTCGTCAGTCGGCTGACGAGAGGTGATCGTGGTAGACCTCATTTCGGCACCGTGGCTGGTCCTCTGGTTGGCGCAATCCTTTGACCGGGGTCAGTCTAGTGGCCATGACTGACCTCGTCAAAGGATTGCGTCTGCTTTATGTAAGCTCCTTCGATTTTCTCTGCAGCTCCAAGGACCCAACACTTCCTCCACATGTGCCCAATGCCACCACGCCATATATCCATCAGCACCGACTGTCTGCTGCTGCATCGAGGACTTTGGCTCTTCAGAAATCCAGAAGCAGGAAGCTGCTGGTCCTCCCGTCATCTCCTGGTAATTGACTCCATTTACGACTGTCTCAACACTAAACCGATGCAAACAAATATCAACACTCTGACGAGTGATGTGTCTCCCCCAAGCAGCAACGCAGCGTTCCACATCCAGAAATACTTAGCATTGACGGAAGAAACGAGCACGTTGTCACTCCGTGGCAAGTAGTGGCTGGCAAATTGGCGCCAATAGTACGCAGCCACAAGTCCGCTTTCGTTCCGCTCGAGCGAGCACGACGTTACCATGCCAACCCCTCATCCAGTCGAATGGCACAATTCATGAATTCCTTTGCCGAGCCCCGTGGCTGCCAAGTGAAAACTACACAAAGCACATCGCAGGACTGCAGAGAGCAGTGCTCGCGCACCACACGATAACACTCCAAATATAGACTAATGTGGCACCAATCTGCGGCTGAGGACCGAATTGGACGGCCTCTGTGACGCCACCAATGGCTGCGTATCGATGGAACAATGTAATTGACCAAATGATTCGGAAAGCCATCGTCGTGGTCGGCACCTCGTTCGTGCGCGGATAATTTTTATGTGCCTCGACATAATTAGTTTGCTCACATCACTTGTGCTGTCCACGAACTGAACAGACATCGCGGAGCACTGTCAGTTGAGACGGTTGTGCTGCGAGGGAGATGATGAATTGAGAACGTCGCTGATGGCTGTGAGTGTATGTAATTGGACCACATTTTCGAACGAATGGCTCATCGCGAAATCTGGGGTTTCTCCATCGAACATCTGATGGTGACTTTGGACATCAAATCCAATGAAGTGAGACCAAATCAAGGCCGGATCAGATGAAGTGAACTCAATTGAGTGGGCAGTAGCAACATTGTAAGAGTCCTATCTTGACTAGGGGTTGTCTTTGAAACAGTGTGTGGGGAAATGTAGCGTCAAAGTGGTGTTCACGACATCATAGGGATAAACGAAGAGTTTAGTAGTCTTTGAAGAAAGTAACGAGTGATGACGTTGTTACCGAAAAACTGACTGCGAATGAGGACCGCACCTCTGCGGAGACTTTTCGGTACGGTGACAGTTCGGAGCATGCTGCGTTAAAACTGGTTAAAACTGGTGTCCAACATTCAGTAGAACAAAGACAAGCAACAATTCACGGATGCTTGTCTGATTGACTTGGAGAAGGCTTTCGACACCGTTTCGTTGGAGGGCCTCCTCCTCAAGCTGGTCAGGCTTGGCATGAGTAAGCCGTTGCTATACATGATCTACGCGGTCTTTGAGTCAAAAATGATTTGCAACATGGAGCAGTTGGTTCGACGATCTCGTTCTCAATATTCACTGCAGATTATCCATTTCAGGGCCCCGCAAGATCATCATAGTTGCCCCGCAAGGACTGACGTTAGCTCTGAGAAGTGTTGTAAGGTATCTTGTAAGTAAGTCCTTCTCAGGTGGAATAGATGATGAGGTTGTTTGAGATAGAGTGTTCTTGGACCTGTTTTCGATTGTTACGTACGCCCGAGCCGTGTGTACTTCCACCAAGTTATATCCTGATTATGATCTGTACAATGAGGCAAACTTGAACGGGATAGAGATACTATATAGACTTGTCAGATGGCATATTGCACGGCCTCCAAGGTTATGTACGACGAGAGAGTTCGCCTTACTGGTTCTATACGTCCTGAAGCATTCCTCTATCTCGCCAAAATTGGCCTAATTCAGGATCTAAAGGGTGGCTAAATTTTAAGGGCCGATGTTGATTTTGAATAAAACACAAATTATTTAGGAAATTATTGTCATTTCTTTTTATTATGATAACATTGGTAAGATTAAATTATTCATGGGACAAAATATCGGCCAAATGGCCGCCGCAACATCTGCGGCACACCTCCATCCGATGGTCCAAATTTTCGATGACGCTGAAGCATAATTGAGGTTCTATGCCGTTAATGTGCCGAATTATCTCATCCTTTAGCTCTTGAACTGTTGCTGGCTTATCGACGTACACCTTTTCTTTCAAATAACCCCAAAGAAAAAATCCAACGGTGTCAAATCACATGATCTTGGCGGCCAATTGACATCGGCACCACGTGAGATAACACGGCCATTGAATTTGTCGCGCAAAAGAATTTTGATTTGGATGACCATTTTCATAATAAGCCTGAATAACTTTAACGCGTTGCTCGATTTTATATCTTTCCATTGAGTTAGTCTGAAATTGAGAAATGTGAAATGAAATGCAGAAAAAAACTTGACGTTTAGGTGTGGTTCACATTCATCGGCCCTTAAAATTTAACCACCCTTTACAAGGATCCCACAAACGAGGATCCCTTCCGGTTCAGTATAGCGATCTCTGCCCGAAATAGGCTCTGACAAAGAACGGCAGCTTCACCCGCCGCTGGCTGACGTGACAGTTGACCATGGCCCCCAAAGCAATATCTGTTCTTATATAGTGTAATTGAAGTCCCACTCTTCTGTCCAAGTCCAACATCGAGTTGGCTCTGGAACTAGAAGTGATTCGCTTTTTATTAAAAAGTCGTCTTCATCGAGGAATCTGTTTTTTGCTCATATGTGTATGTCAAACAAATAAACAACACTGCCGTACTTGGTCCGATGAGCAATCGCAGGCAATGCAGGAGCAGCCAATACACGCGGAAAAGTCGACTTTGCGGTGCGGCTTATAGTCTGGTAGAATCATTGGTCCGATTTCTGAATTTTGTCTTACTCAAAATGCACGAGCTAAACTTGAACTAGCTGATCTGTGGTCCAACAAGACAGAACTACATACCACAAGGCAATCGATGGGACTATTGAGAAATGTACTCTTTTTTGACACAGTGCTTCGTTCAAATAAGTAATATATAATAGCCTTATGTGTAAGGAGACTCGAGATTGGGATTCCTACAAAGAAAACCTGAACTCTTACAAAACTGATGCCAGGAAAGCGAAAAGGAATACGTGGAAGAAAGTCTGCGGAAAAATCAAAGAATCGTCGGCAGCATCGAGGCTTCGGAAAGTTCTCCTAATGTACCCAGCTTCTCCGACGACATATGGACGTCATCAAACGAGGAATCACTCAAACTGCTGATGGCCGCCCACTTCCCGGATCATTCAGCAGACTGCGCCTTTCCAAATCGGGCAAGTGGGACTCCTGTCTCTAACCCCAATACTCTGCTAACGTGGGCCATAAAAAGCTTCAGTCCATACAAGTCACCAGGACTAGATTGTATAATATCAGCTGAACTACACCACACCTCAGCTACAATCATTCCCTGATTGGAAACCATTTTCAAAAGGTGCCTCTTTCTGTGCCATATCCCCCCACGTTATGGAAACAAGTCAAGGTGGTGTTTATACCCAAGGCGGGTAAAAGCTCCCACGTACACCCAAAGGATCTTAGACCTATCAGCCTATCTTCCTTTCTATTAAAAACTCTAGAAAGACTCATGACCTACATTTATGATCTACTATAGATCCTGCTAAACTCGCACTATCTCAACGGCCCTCCACTCCTTAGTACGCACTATTGGGAAATCACTAAAATTCAAGAAATATACCACGGCTGCAATCCGGGACATTGAAGGAGCTTTTAACAACATCTACCAGCATACAATTGTACAGGCGCTGAAAGAACTAGGAGTAGAAGCGGGACTGGTAGCACGAATAGACCAACTACTCACAAGTAGAGTATTCAATGCTACTTTGGGAAACGCCTCCGCAAAGGGTTCAACCAGGAGAGGTACACCTCAAGAAGGAGTACTCTCCAATCTTCTCTGGTATATGGCAGTAATTAAACTGCTATTACTACTGGAGAAGACGGGCTGCGAAACTATTACCTATGCGGACGATGTTGCCATAGCCCTCCTAGGAAAATATGCCCAAGTTTTGAGAAATCTAATGCAACGCGGTCTCAGTCTACTTAAAAATTGGGCGACTCCTACTGGTCTAGGTGTCAACGCTTAAAAGACCGAAATCGTCATTTTCTATCGACTCCCTCATTCTAAATGGCACCAGTCTACCGTTCTCATAAAGGGGAAATACCTCGACCTTATACTAGACAATAAATTAAACTGGAAGCTCAACACAGAAGAAAGAGCAAGGAAGGCCATCACGGTGAGCAAGAAAGCCATTGGTCACAACTGGTCATAACTGCCTCCAACCTTATATGACACCCACTGTGTCACATAGCCACTCTATTCACATAAGTCGTAGGACCCATCCTCTTATACGGCGCATTAGTATGGTGGCCCATACTCAACGTCGGCACCCACCTCAACAAACTAAGAAAGGTACAGAGACAAGCCTGCATATGCATCAATGGAGCACTGCATTTTCACTGACAGCCAAACAGCAATCAAATCCCTGGCATCGTTCTGTATAAACTACTAATCCACTGCCGTGCATTTCTTAACGACATATCGGAACAGTTAAACGTTCGCCTGTGCTGGCTGCTAGGCCATAGAGACGCGCCATTAGACTGGCAGTTAACATAGGTAACATAGGTAACCCTATTACTACCTTCAAGCTACAGCTCAATAATCTCTACGAAAAGAAAGTCAACGCCAGATGATCGGCAAGTATTACCGGTCGAATTTCAAAAAAAAAGAACTGGCACAATCTTGATCCTAAAAGATCAAGTGATCTTATTTCCTTAAAGAGATCCAGAATTAGCACTTCAGTGGGTATAATCACCGGACACTGGCTCCTAAGCCTTTACGCAATACGACTAGTTCTATTTTCCAACGACTTCTGTAGAATCTGCCAAGACGAAGAGGAGGAGGAAAACATCCACCACCTCCTTTGCAACCAACTGGCTGTCATAAAGTCTCTTCATCTCCTTCTCCCTATCTGAACACGTGACGGTACAATGGGCCTACTCTCGCCTAAGTGAGTTAAGCGATTAGGCTGAGTGAAGCAAGTGGTTGATCTTTTTCCTTTCATTTCAGTGTGAGCTCATGAATACACGGTCTTCATCACGTGGTCATTAAGTCCTTTATTTCCGGCGTCTACGGCACAATGAGGGTGTTTTGAGGGGTAATTTGGAATTTCTGCGACCAATCTGATGTGATCTCATGTGTACGGCTGAATAAAGAGATTCAGTCTTCACACAAATACGCCAGAACTCGAGTCTGTCCACGTTGAATTCGTGCCCTCGATTGGTCGTCTTAAGCGTTAATTGCCGATCCGAGCACTCAGATGCAGATAAGAACTCGAAACCAAATAAAAATGTCCAAAATCAGAAATAAGCATTCCCACAGCTGCACAAACCGGCGAGTCTTTTCATTCACAATTTGAATGGCAACAAAAAAAAACACAGAAACAATTCCCCCGAGTGACATAACATCTCACTCACTCGTTATCCAATTTGCATCGGCTGCGCAAGCCAACGCACACGCAAATGTGCCTCGTCCGGCGGCGATGCTGCGCCAGTTCATTATCCCTCTACTTTACGGTTTTCGCTTAATTTTTCTGGAATGCCGGCTTAATTTCGTGAATAAATTCAATTGAACCCCGAGCCGGAGTCAACGGTTATGGGAATGACTCCTGACTCCACAGCGCTCTCCACCTCCGGTCACACTGGCCGACACCGCGGCACATCCTTGAACGTCGAATTGCCATCGCTGCTCTTCTCTTGTCATTGACCTTGGTCGAGACGCGCGTAACAACTGCATAAGCGGTTGCCTCATTTCTTCCTGCATCTCGTTCAAATTTAGCAGCCCGCAGAGGGGTTATTTTTAAACTTTATCTCTGCATCGTACCGCAACGCACAACTGTACGCCACCGGAACGACGACAGCAACGCAAAGATCGCACATGAACGGATTTGAAAGTCGTAAAGAGCCGCGATAGTTCAGTGTAGCCAGAAGAAACTTCATGCATGACACTTGACATTTGACAAACTCGGCGATCGGGCGGTGTTGGGCGATTTTTACGAGCTCCGTTTTTGTCAAAATGCGTGGTTGTGCAAGTTCAGCCATCGCGGTCCATATAACCAAGCCCACGTCCAGTTGCACGGATCCGAAATGAAGGCTTTCAGTCTTCTCGAATGGCTAATAATAATCGTTGCGAGATACAAAGTTTACGATCTGTAAATTAAGCGGGCGATATACGTTTTCCAACGAACTTGATTTACGACTGAGTTGAAATTTATTTGTGTACTCAATTAAAATGAGCAGAGGATTGCGAAGCACACATATCTGGGGAAAGAGTTCTTCCCGAAAACACATGGCGACTGGCTGCGTTCGCAGGGTTCGCAGAGTTTTCCGTGGCAGCACTTTGGGGAGTGCACAAACTCTGCGCGCGATGAAATATGCATTTTCTTTGTTTATTGTCGTATTGGATGGAGTGTAACGAAGCGCCACGCTGCTGCAGTTTTTACATTTATACTGCGTCAGTCATTCGTCAGAGGAATATAGGAACCGATCGCGTCTTGCTACTATTTCGAGTCTTTGACTTGCGATGTGCTATCAGCTGCATTTGTGGCTATCTCTTATCGTTTAACTCAGTGACAACTTCAGACAGCTATGCCTGTCAAACTAAACTAGTCGTGCCAATCTTATCGCTATGACGGGCCCCAACGATATCAAAATTAACGTTCTGTGCGTCAAAATTGTAACTGCCCGATATAGTCGACCATCGGATATTGTTGAGGATTTCGCACAGCACTTGATTTGCAAAATGTGGTGCCTTTCAGGCGACTTTTTGTAACTAGCTGAGAGTAAAGCGAATGGCTACGTGTTTCTGCATAGAATGCCATGCTTTTGTGTTTACGCTTGCTTGCCAATTGCCATTTCCATCTCCGATAGTCCTTCTTGAAGGCAAATTGATCCTGCATTTTGCCCTAATAATGTGACAATCAGTAAAAAATGCTTTTCGCTCACTTTGTCAAAATTGACATACAGGGCAAGTAATGCAAGCCATTTCGCGCAATTGCATTTCAAGACGCCTGCCCATACTCGAAGAGTGCGTACAGGTGCAAATATTATTGTATCCGCCAGTGTCATCCACTCGTGATAGAAACAAGTTGTTGTGTTTGCAAATTCCGTAACTATTTGAATCATACACCATTCATGTCTCAGGGTTTGGTAAAGAGGGACATTTCATCGTGATAAACGCCAAGACATACTGGTATAACTTCCCACGACTTTGGGTGTCATCAGCAGATCAGTGTGAAATCGCATCCAGTTTCAGGGGCTCCTGATCTTCCGGAATGTGGTGGTTCCGGAATAAAGCTTCTGGTCACGATTTCGCAACCAAATGGTTACTACCAGTAAGATACCATACCACAATCCGCATCATTCAATGAACCACAATCTACGATTAGCTTAAGCATAGCCAATGGAAATTTGCGAGCTTTTGACCGTCAAAAGCTTCACCCATTTCGCTGCAATTGGAATTGTGTTACTCGACTGCGTGGCAGATTTTTCGCAAGAATTTTTCTAAATAAGCACAACTGGAGCAAGAACTAAAGTTGAAAGAGTGGTTTAGAAAAGCTGAAACCATGAAGCAATCTTTCTCCGATGAGCAATCTCCCGCAATACAAATTTCGGTTTATGCTTCGACGGAATCATTTTGCCATACATTTTTTTTTCGAAAGATGACAGCGAGAACAATGTTGTCGTCAATGTCAATCGATAGATTATTTCAAACTTTGATCGCCCAAAGTGCACCAGCTGATCTTGGTCGACAAGTAGTTCGAGGAAGACGGGAGTCAAAGCTAGTATATCGCAAGACGCGGCTAGTGTATCCTTTTTTTTTTGTGTGGTGTGTTTTTTCACGCTATACTGGGGCACTCAGACTCAAAACCCGTACATTGCAACTACAGCAACTACTCAGTAGGTAGGTAGGTAAATCGTCAGCTCACTTGCAACACCTATAGTCAAACTACTACCACTGATCGACAACTCCAGTGATAATGCCGTTAATTTGATCCAAACGGCAAATGGTGACTGGACCAGGTTTGAAAACCGGATAACAGCGTTGCTTTCACTGGGATTCAAACCGGGGATACCTCTAACCATTTGCAGGCACTCAATCAACTGCGCCATTCAGCCGCTCTCGATTCACTGACAATGCTCAAATTCAGTATTATTATTTTCATAAATATACATAAACAAAAATATCATGTTATAATTTATTATTTCTTTGTACGACTTAATGCTGTTCTAACTCAAATCATATTCATTTTATTTTCTTTCTTTCTAGGTAAGTTTCAATTCAATACCGACCACAACTCGTAAGTAATAAGTCCGAATACAGAAACAATTCGTATTTCGTATTCGTATTCTACTTCGAAACCGATTGAAATTGTAGCGTATGTCACCAATAATCAAATTTGAACCCACAAACATAGTTTTCTTTGTACTTTCACTTCTTCATAATGTCGCCAAAGCTGTAGTTTTTTTTTCCGTGGGTGGGTGGAAATCTTCAACAAGACTCTATGGCGAACGTGTGACCATAGAAGTGTGAGATTTTTACCCACTAAAACCACCTCCCTTTAAATGTTATGTTCGACTACAACTAAGTGAAACACTTATCCAGTAGTTTGTATTTCTTGATTTAGATACTTTTTACAGGTAACTTTCCAATGAATGTTCCTGCTAACACCGCAACTATGGGCGGGTGTAGGCTATCGCACGAGATCAAGGGGTTTAGACCTTTGAAGTCGGCGCAAGAGGTTAGTTCCCTCAAGGATCGAATAAACTGCAGAGTTTGTATGCTCTTCCAGGCGGCGCTTATGTTTGTAAGCGATTGTTTTGATTTCATCTTGGACTGGTAAAATTCCTAGATCTCTGTGGATATCGTCGTGTCTGATATACCATGGTGAATTAACAATAGTTCTAAGCACCTTGTTTTGAAAAGTCTGTATAATATTCATATTGCTTGCATTGGTACAACCCCAAAGTTGTAACAGGTCCAAACAGGTTTTAGGATTTGCTTGTATACAAGCAATTTGTTGTCAATGCTGAGCTTGGTGTGCTTACCTATAAGCCAGTACATATCTTTGTATTTTTTTGCCAAAGCTGTAGTGTTCATGCAATACTTACAAATCATCATCATTCCGCTGAATATGATGATTAGCACAACATCAACACAGACTAGACGGATTATTAAGGTCCCATCTTATAAACGAAACCTCGATAATTTTAGTCTGTTCATCCATCCAACTAATGCGAAATTCTACCGAGAATAAACCAGCGGCCGTACACTTTCGTGATCCAAAGACGATTGCTCAGTGCATGTACTCTCTGATTCACCCGATCGTTGGCCACACTCTCTTTTGCTGAAGAGGGTAGCTTCTGTTGCTATTTGAGTCCTGTCATCTATTCGTCCGTTAATCCGTCGACTTTGAAGGCATTGTATAATATCGTCGACTCCTACGGAGTTTTGACCCTCGGCATCTAGGTTCGAATCCCAGTACGGCAATAATAATTTTCACTGCCTCACCTCTTTCGAGTCACTGACAATGCTTAAAGAGCATAGCTGTCTAGAAAAAGTTTCTCAAACTTGGCCGGAGTCGGCATGCACAACACGTGTGGTTGCTAAGAAGCTAGGCCCTCTACGTTCTGCAGTGCCACCCATATTATGTATTTCTTTAGCGATATTGGTACGGTACAGAACTTTCGAGTAGTACTCGTACTTCTTCTTCTGATGGAGCAACATTCAGGGATGCCTAGGGCTTCAACGCACTCTCTACAATTTACACTATCTGTAGCCTGCTGACTGCAATTGTGCACGCCAATTTGAATGATGTTCTTCTCCACTTGTGTTGCGTTGTACCACTAGCACGAAATTGAAGACTACTACTTCGACTTGACTAGCTTTAATTTGTTCTCAAGACTGCCATGAGATTCTTCACCCAAGTTTAAGTATACTCAGTAAGACTGCTTAGTCAATATAAGCCTTGAAAACTTGCAGCAACAACGAAAGCATAAATTGAAGTTTATTTCAGATATTGGTGAGACACAGGTCAACAACCAGGCGTCTCAACGATTTTAATGATCAACATAATCGGCCAGCACTTACGATTTATTGATTTTTTTTATGACGCCACTGAACTTCGGCATTTATGCGTCGTCGAAAAGTCTTATTCAGTGGGGATTTTCAATGTGCGGCTTGACAGTCACTGAGTCTGAGCTAATAATGTCTTCCATTGCTGCCGGTCCTGAACACGCAGATGTCATTGATCGAGAACAAGTCCGCGATGATTTGGTCTTCCATGAGAGGTCGTGGCCTATGCAGCTGCAATTCCAGTCGTCAGACATCTTCGCGTCTTCTGAGGCATGTGCCCTACCTGAATATCGCCACCGGTCTTGAAGAAGTTTGTTCGTTTGGTTGATGGCTATCCGGATGTAGACGCGAGCACAACTTCATTGTCTAAGGTTGGGATTTCTTGGTAGCCTATCACTTTCTCCCAGTCATGCCCCTTAAACAGTTGTTGAAACTGATGCTTAAGTCCATCACCTATTCCCTGGCGGTCGGTTACGCGATCGGATTATAGGTGCCCTTCCAGAGGTTTACAAAAACTTGTCGTTATCCTCTCATCTCGAGGATAACGACGAGTCTTAGAAAATTACCAGATACCGATTCTTTAAGTGTAAAAGCTTCTTATTCTCCCGTTTCCTCTCGCGGTACTCCTCCTGCTCTGCTCTTGTTTTAAGTTGCTTCGATATGCCTCTTCCGCTCATGCGTTTCTTGTCGTTGGTAGCTACCTCTTTCATGGCGGAGTGGCAGTGCAACCACATGCCGTTGATGTTTGTGTTTGATTCGACGGAGACGTAACGAAGAGTTTCTTACTTAGTTGCTCTTCGTAGGCTCCGGCTTTCAGTGTCAAAACTCCTCTTTACCGGATAGTCGAGCTCTGTTTCGAGCTGCTAAGAGGAAATGGGCAGACTAAAGGCCGTTGAATTGACATGCGAATTGTTGACAGTTAGATTATGCCGAAAGCAATTGCAGCTTTGGAAATCAACAATACACATGCATAAAACCTGAGAATTTAACCCAAAAATGAGCTTGTGGACTTACAATCGAATTAATTATGGATTAAACCAACCATACTCTATGGCGCTGTAATTTGGTGGAAAAATTTCCAACAAGAACAGACCAGCAGCAAATCAAATAAACTACAAAGACCAGGAGAGCAATGAGAACCACTCCAACGACAAGTATGGAAATACTTCTAAACCTACCGCAGCTACTTACATATTCGTGTTCAGGCTGAAGCCGCAAGGCAAGCTGCAGCTCTACAAAGAACTTGCTACTTTAAAGAACGTATCTTAACAGGGCACATAGAGATTCTGAGAAATACCGATCACATTAGTGAGCTAACCTGAGTCAGTGATCTTATAACTCCAGTGTTAGACTTCAACAAAGAATACAAAATCATTGTATGTACCTAATATGAGTTCTTGAATAGATTTTTATATAAACAATACATCTTGTCCGTAGAAACTTCGGTAAGGAACAATGGTGCATCATTTTGGAATTACGTTAATTCAAAAAGAAATTCCTTGGGCTTGCCCAAGATAATGGAATTTGGTAACGTAACTTCAACAAACTTGGATGAAACCTGTGACCTATTTGCCAACTTTTTTGAGTCTGTCTATAATGGGTCTCCGGTCCAGACAACGATGAACCATTACTCTAATATACCCGAGGTTCTGGATATAGGTGTATTGGAATTTACGGATCAGGATGTAATAAATGCCTTAACTAATCTTAAAGTAAATTACAGCCCAGGCCCCGATGGGGTCCCGGCTGGTATTTTAAAAAAAAGTTGGAATTCGCTTTATCGTCCACTAAGAATTATCTTTAATCAATCCCTAAAAATGGGTGAATTTTTAAATGAATGGAAGTATTCTTTTCTGACGCCTATATATAAAAGCGGTTTAAGGCAAAAAGTAGAAAACTATCGACCAATATCCAAGCTTTCATCGATACCAAAGTTATTTGAAAGTATTGTAAAAGAAAAATTATATTTCATGGTAAAAGAAATAATTTCTAATAACCAGCATGGCTTTATGCAAGGCAGGTCTTGTACAACTAATTTATCATTATTTTCAAATTACATTTATACAAATTTAGAAAATCAATTACAAGTTGATGTACTTTACACCGATTTCTCGATAGCCTTCGATAAAGTACATCACAGTTTGCTTTTAAACAAACTAAAGTCTTTGGGATTCCATTCGTCAATGTTAGAGTGGTTTTCCAATTACTTAAAGGACAGGAAGCAATTGGTAATGATCGATAGTTTTAGATCTCGAGTAATAAAAGTTACATCGGGCGTTCCACAAGGTAGCCATATGGGGCCATTACTCTTTCTATTGTTTATAAACGATGTTCACGAAATTTTCAAATATTGTAAAATTCTAACATTCGCAGACGATTTTAAATTGTATTTATCTATTAATAGTTTAACTGATTGTAATAATTTCCAATTGGATATACATGCACTAGTGGAATGGTGCAAGCACAATGGACTAGAGCTGAATATTCAAAAATGTAATATCTTTACGGCATATCGAGCTACATCCCCGATTGTCTATGATTATTTCATAAATGATCATAGACTTAGTCGCCTAGAAGAGGTTAAAGATCTGGGTGTAATTTTTGATACTAACTTAAATTTTGCATCACATTATGATTATACAATTGCGAAGTCTAATGCTATGTTAGGTTTTCTGAAAAGAAATAGTAGAGATTTTCGGGATATAACTAGTCTTAAGTCCATCTATTGTTCGTTAGTCAGACCGTATTTAGAATATTCTTCCATCATTTGGGATTCGCCATATGATACACAAGAACTCAGATTCGAAAGAGTACAAAAAAATTTCACGAGATATGCTGTCCGTAAATTGTATTCCTTCGAAGAACTCATTAAATATGACGATAGATGTAAAATAATAGGCTTGCAAACCTTAAGTTTCAGGCGTAAGGCAGCGTCAGCCATGTTCATCCGCGATATTATTAATTGCCGTGTAAATTCACCAGACTTACTTTTTCTCATGAATATATATGCTCCCCAAAGATCTCTTCGGATGAGAAATTTACTATATGATAAGAGGCATAGAACCAACTATGGTTGTAATGAACCTATTACAAGGTGTATAAACACTTTTAATGAACTTTGCAACGAAATTGATTTTAGCTTGTCTCGATTGGAGTTTAAAAAATTGATCCATGCACTATGCTATAATTAATACTGTTTATTTGATGTAATCTGTCAGATGCAAAATCGGTAGATGATCCTTAGTCGCGCAGCAAAATCTGCTGTGTAAAGCGATACTGAGAGTTAACACTTAGAGAACGTAGTGTTTTGTGTACTCTGTGATGGAAAATTAATAGAGCAGAATGGGCCAAAGATGTTATACGAACGGGTCGAGGTCAGAAAGTGTAGTAGGAGCAGTCATTGTGGGACCTAGATGTCATTTACACAAGAGGACTTCCTAGAAGGTAAACAATTTTCCAAGCATTAACAATAGGAATCAGCTCAATTCAAAAATATCAATATTCTCAGATAAGCAGTCTCAGGCAGTACTTAAAGTCCTAGTCTTACATTCATACTCTAGGGCTGCCTGGGAATGCTACGAAACACTTAACACGCTGGGAAGAAAATCAAGAAGCTAATGAAAAGGCACACGTTCCTATGGATTTATTAACGTAGACATATTACAACACTTACACAACTGGTAAAATACATGCCGCATCCAATTCTGGAATATCCAGTAGGAACTTTATTATTGTTAAGATCTATTGTGCCCCCTATTTATACCTTTGCTTTCTTAAGTGCTGCCCTCCCATGCAGCTGTTTTCAGAGTTGTATTGAGGGTTATTTGCTCCTATTGCGCGAAGGTGAAAGAGATTTTTTCTAGAGTATTCTCTCTAAGCCAGTTCCCTTTAGAAAACCTGAGAATGAGAGCTGGTTCTAGGGAGGACTTCAATTCTTCCTCTGATATTATGTGTTTGCCCAGATATCTTTGCCTTCTGTGGGCTAGCGCCGCACAAAATCCCAGTATAGAGAATCTGCAGAGAACCATGCCTGCTTCATGGCCAGCAGGGACTTACGCACACCAAAACATTGATAAAGTTCGATCATAGGAAAACCAAGGAGGTCTTAAGACTGAACAAGCCTGACTTAGGGACTTAGGGATATGTGGCGCACTTACTTCGCATGCAACTATCACCTGCATAAAATGGCTTAGCAGCTCAGACACTGCGGAAAATCAAAGGAAACCATAGAACACCTCTTTTGGCGATTGTCCACATTTTTTTCAATTCAATTCAAAATCGCTGCAAGATTTCATCCAATCCGCTGCAAGACAGAGACCGACTGCATCCCATAAGGGAATTTGTACTACCCGGGTCTAAAGGAGGGAGTTCCATCACTCCCTAACCACCAGAATTTTTGTTGTTGCAATCCAACATCCCGAACATCTCGCCTGGATACCGCCGTACTGAAGCGGAGAAGACCCTCCTCAGCACGTCGTGCGACGGAACGGTCGAGGTTGAGTCGCCCATCCACAGTTGAACGTGCGATGTGAAAGATAATCGGTACCGCATTCATGTCTTGTATCAGACCGTGCTTATCAAAATGGAGGAATGCTTCTGGGGGGACGAAGCCGTTTGCCGTACCCTTTCATGGTACTGAGGATTGGGTTAGTAAGCCCCCGAGATCAAGTTATTGATCGAGTTCATCGCGCCTCGAATCATCTTCACCAGGAAATTGTCCACAGGTTGCCCTGTTGTATAATACCTCATTGGAGTAGAATTTCTTGTACGGTGACTCTGGTGTTCTGTAAATGCGATGGCAAGCCCTCTCAAACACCCCAATCTTTTCCATCAAGCTTGCACTCACGTTGAACCACACGGGACAACCATAGATGGGCATTGGCCGGATGAGGGCCATGTAGCAGATTACCTTCACCCTCGCATCGAGTTGGCTGTTGTAAAACAGTATCTTTGTAAGAACGAAAGCGCATCGGGCTAGAGCATCATCTACATGTTTGTGAAAAAATGGAGATATTGATCTAGCCAGATCCCCAGGTATCTGACTACAGTCCTTTGCGCCAGTGTTTGCCCGAGTCGCCCAGCCATTGAGAACTTGCGCCAATTCTTTTTCGTATCCGCCGAAGCCTTATATGTTCAGGACGAACAGTATGGTTTCCGACTTATGAAAGTTGATATTTAACTTCCAGTGATCGCAACTTCTCATGAATGAGTCGAAGTCACCCTGCGCAAGAGTATTTATGTCCTCGATCATGCCCGCCTCATGAAATAACTTGATCAAATTCTTTTTGTCTTTGATAGTATATGTCAATACGATGGTTTATAGCTATATAACATGTTTGCATGTGGCTTGGTTTTTGTTTTGGAGCGCGTCGATTAAAAAGCATGGAAACCACTACTGGAAGAAATTGCTATTTCCACATATGTGTATGACACGCTCAAGAACGATAACCAATATACAAAGAAATGACAAAGTTTTGCAGCGTGCTGCTCTTATTGTGTGTGACGCCTCGTCACCATGGCTCATACAAAATCAGTTGAAGCTTTGGAAAGAACGCTGAAAGACTTACAAGATCATTCCGATTTGTTTCATGGGGCCTTGATTTAGTTGTCAGGAGATTTTCGACAAACTTTGTCTGTTATGCCAAGATCAACTGTATATCAACTCGTATTTTGGGAGACATTATTTTCTCTTACAACAAATATTCGTGTACAATTGCAGAATGATGTATCAGCTATTTTTGACGACTGGAAATGGTGCAATGCCCGTTGATGAAACTGGATTGATTACGTTGCCACAATTTTTTTTTGTAGCATTACAGCATCGAAAGACGAATTGTTTAACGGCGTATTCCCTAACATAGCACATCAATATAAAAATTTGGGTTGGTTGAGCGAAATAGCAATTTCGGCAGCCAGGAATAAAGATGTTAATGAATTGATTTTCGCTATACGATCGAAAATATTTGGTGAATTGGTTTCGTATAGGTCTGAACACTATTACCAAGGAAGAAAAGGTGGTTAATTATCCCACAGGCTTTCTGAATTCATTGGATTTACCTGGGTTGACGCCGCATACTCTTCTATTGAAAGTTGGTGTGACAATTATTATGCCAAAATTATTAAACAGCCAAAACCTTGCAATGGTACACGGTTTGCTGTAAAAAAGTTAATGAATGTGCAATGTTATTGTAGCCACTATTTTGATTGGAAAATTCAAAGGTGAAGACGTTTTGATTCAGCGGATTCTACTCTTTCAAACGTCTACAATTTCCGCTAGTTTTATAGATTTTTGCAATTTTTCTGAGTTATGATTTGTTTCCCTCTTGTTGTAAGTATATGCATAGTTATCGACAAGATGGAGAACTCGAAATTTGTGTAACATACGGTCTTGGAATCATATTCTTCCCGAATTTAAGTTTAAAGCAAACAATTTTAATAAAAACCCTCTTCTTGCAAATCTCATCAAATCACACTTTCGACGACAGGAAGTCCATATCACCGTTAACTGCTCTCCAAAGTAAACTAAACATCATTCGATTGTCACACCACGTTATCGCTGCATTCACTTTTAAGCTTTTGAGACATTTGCAAGCAGGCCAGGTAATTCACGGTGTTTGCGCCTCTTTTATCAACAACACCCACTCATCACCCACACAAGTGAAGTGACCTTCCGAGTGATTCAACACCGAATTGCCCTGCCAGTTAAACTCACAAAACCTTGTCAATGACTCATGTCAATCCCACTGCAAAGCTTTTGGATAAAGTACTTCAAATGCTGATTGAAAGGCCACGCAAATCCCTGCAGGCTGGAGCCCCTCCCTCCGCGCAAACCCTTTGTCTGCGTATCTCCTTCCCGGAGTACAAAGTCTCAGCCTCAGTATCACCTTGAAACACCAAAGCAAGACTGTCACTGTGTCGCCACAATTCATGTACAGCTGACAAGTGAAGCTCATGCCGGGAAAACCCCACAACGACAATATCCATTTTCATCGAGATACTCATTAAATACAAAAAACTGAATAACGCAGTACTTCACTCAAAGAAAAAGCCAACAGAAAAGAAAAAAAAACAACAGCCAACAACAAAACGAAGGAGGTGCGTCTTGGCGTCGCGGTTGTCGTTGCAGCACACGCTGCTGCGCTTCGTGCGTACATTCGTTGTACCCGTTCCATTGCACTATCCGTCCATAACTCATACACCCAACAGTTTTATTTTACTCTGTTCTTGCACGCTCCCCTCGCGGCCCCACACACAGCCCCATCGATGTGACGTGAGGCGGCTTATTTAGGCGAACAGGTCTTGCCATACCCAGCACACAAGTCAAACACAAAATTGAAGGAAAGAAAAAAATAAAAACAAAACAAAAACTGATTAAAATAAAAGAACAAGTATCTATCCACTCCCAATACAAGCGCACAGGCACTCTCTGCCTCTGTGTATGCATGTCCAAATCGAAAATAAAAAGAAAACGAAAAAACAGAAAAAAGATACGCGCTCAGCTAAGCTCACGCTCTCTGCGTTCGACCATTGAAATTTCATTCAACGTTCGCCGCGCGCAACTCAGTCCATTTTCGAACTCTCAATGGAGACGAACGTTTCGTAAACGTATATCAACGACGTCGACGCAACGCAACTTATAGTATAGAAAATTTAAAAAAAAGTCGACTAAATTTAGTTGCATTTCGAGTATCCAACACGAATGTCCGATCGAGCGGTGTTACAAAAATTTTGTTTTCTTTTTTTTTTGTAATTTTAATCCGATAGTTTTTTCTATATTTTTTTTTCGCTTGTTTCTTGCACCCCCTCGAGCATAGATACAAAATTGTGGTGATTCGAATAAATCGAAAATTCGAAGAACTCTTGTATAGTGTGTGCGAATTGAGAAGAAAAGATAAAAAAAAAACAAAGAAATTAAGATAAAAAATATATTTTTGTTTCTATACCTCTCTGAAAAATAAAAGAAGTAAATAAGGGAAGAAAATAAGTATCTACGACGAAATTTCCCACAAAAGTACAAGTGAATTACCCGTGAGCGTATTATTTACAGCCCGTGCAGATAGTTCTTTGTATAATAAATCCATCGAAACGAGTTGGTTCATGAAGCCAAATCAAATTAAAAGGTGAACCACGCTACAGCAAGAAATACAGAAAAGAAAAAAAAAAAAAACAAAAAAAAGGAGAAAAAAATATACAAAGATACAAAATGTTGCGATTCTGTTTTATGCGAATATTCAATGATCACATGTCGTACAATTTCGCAATCTCGTTTAGATAGCTGCTGTGAAATATGTTATAAAATTTCAGCTGCGATTCTCTAGAGAGCCTATTGAACTTGGTACACATGCGACTGAGACTCGTCGCGATTGTTGGGATTTCTTGGGTTGGAGGTTATTTTTAAACTGATCTTCTGTACGGTTTCTTAATTCAAATAACCAAAATTCATGAAATCCCATGAAGCTGCTTCTTTGTTGTTTTTTTTTTCCTTTTTTTTTTTTTTGAGGAATACATACGACAAACTTTGTGACGTAAGATCGTGGAAGTGATTGAAGATTTGTCATTCTTTGCGTCAGACGCGACGAAACGATACTGTTTACATTAGCCGAAATTGGATATCAGTCTGGGATTACACTTGACCGGTGTGCTGGCTAAGTGCTGGCAACGAACTTTGTTATTGTTTGTTTCTCACAAAAAACCAAAAAATTGAATTTATCTACGACAAGGGGATTTAGATTACGAGTGGGTTCAGTTTTGTAGCCTGTTTCTAGAACACTCTTAGATGCTGTTCACTTGTCTTGACATAGTTACTAAATTTATTCCTCTTGATGTGCGTTTGAGTTCGAGGAATTCGGTTGAGAGTGCAATTTGCTGTCGTTTTCCCATGCAAACGATGTGGCAGTGTGACAAGAACGGTGAAATTACTTTTAAATGTGCCCGCTTGGCAGCACAAGGACATGTGACACGAGATATTTATGAGCGTTTGGACAGCTCGAGTGTTGAGGTGACTAAATTGCTGTGGAAAATGGTGGTGTTTTGTGGCCTTGCGACCGACTCATGTTCTCAGAAACGTGCGAATTCGTGGGAAATGTGCTATGCACGGAAGATGTGTGCGGCAAGTTTTTTGTGAGAATTCTTTGTGTTTGGCGGACAAGGATCATGAATATTTTCTCTAAATCGCTTGCTCTTGCAGTTTCAGTGGGAATGATTGTCTTCGAAGCTTCCGAAAAAAAAAATAACCCAAACGGCCTCTTATATTGCCGCCTTGTTGAAACCACGTGCAGGTATCTAGCGGTTAGCCCTTCTTCATCAGACCAAATTGTGGAGTCAATGAAATGGCATCTCGGTAGCTTCACTGCCGACCATTTTATTTGTTAATTGTTAAAAAAAAGACATCCACTGAGTGAGTGACCCCTACTCTGACGATCAAGCACGTAGTCGACGTATATTCTACGTATTCTGTGATTAGTTGGCTTCAATTCCCGTGGGAGTTAAGTGCGAGTGACATATGTCACTCACCTCAAGTGTCGCAGAACATACTCAAATGCTGTGAGGCCAGAGTACGGAAACAGTGCCCCTTCTAGCGAGTTCGTCCGCTTCGCAATTCTCTGGGACGTCAAAGTGTTACGGCACTTACATAAGTTTGATGCATAATTAATTGACCATCTTGTTGAACGATAGGCGGCAGATTTTGAGTTGATTGTGACTGCACCCCGGCTGTCAGATCAAGCCCTTAAGGAGCTCACTATATGGCCGATGCAGCTCACCGGTGCTTGATTAGCTGCAGAGCTATTCGTCAGTTTGAGCCTTTTGGGCTAGCTAGACGACGAATTCGCCGGTCGTTTGGACGTAGAGTTCGTAGTCAAGCTTCTTCATGTTTCGAGGGCGCTCCATGCGGCCTTTGTAGGTGCTGCTCGGTTTCCTATACTCCGGCTCTTCAGAAGCTGGTTTGGAGCATTTAGGGGCAATTAGTCTGCAGAGTCGTTCGGAAGGGTCGTCAGGATAACCATTCGCGATTTAGTTAGTTTTTCAAGTGTGCCTCCAGCCAAGCTGATCCTCAGCACGGTACGTAAATATAACGCGTTGATCCGGGCTACGGGAGAAGAGGAGGAATGTAGGATAGAGAGGATTAGGTAGAAGGGGAGGGGTATGGGATTATGTCTCCTCATACGGAATGTATTCCCAAGAGTCATTGACTTTTACTAACCGACGAAACGTGCCTACCACACAAACACTATTAATTTGCTATTTTAACACGGCCAGTGATTGTTAAATGAACCACATTGTAAAATGGCAACTCATAAACTAAACATCTTCAGTCTCTTGGCGTATGTGGTCGAATCCGGACCACGAATTGGACGACCAATGATCATGGATAGCTTAACTCTTAGATTAGGTTCGGTTAGGGGGTGGCGGCTGAGCATTGAACACGGAGTAAGCCTAGTTGTAGTCCACGGTAGCCGTGTTTAGGCAGCATGTTCCAGTGAGAGCCTCATCATTCAATGATTTGAATGCCCTAGAGTTTCACCCACCAATGCCTCTTTGCAGTTTCTGTACCTATCCGTGGGCATGCATGAGTATGGGCAATTTCTAGTAATGTGCTGAAGTTAAGTAGTTTGTTTTTGGCGATGTTGTAGTTGGGCCATAAGATCCTGGATTTCCTGATGAAGATCCTTGATACATCGTCAAATAACTTAAAAAAAATCGTCGGGGCTGCCTTGTCAGATGACATTGTCACCAGATACCCATATGTCCAGGAAGCCAAAGAAGGGCGACTGCGTTGTTACTTCCCGTTTCCTGCAGCGCGTTGAATTACAGTGCTTTGAGTACTGCCTGACTGCCCACATAAATAAACATATTTCCGGTGCTTTCGTGATGGCAACCAGTTCCGCATGGAAAATGTTGCATCCATAGTGTAGTTTATGTAGAGTTCTCACCCCTTTTATGGATCCGAACACTAGACCAAGTTAGTTATCAAAGTGGTAGTATATGCTGATGAAATTGTACAACTTGTATCGGCCAACTTAAACATAATGAGAGAACTAATGGAGAAAGCTTCAAAACAGAAATAGTGGTTTTTACTAGGAGACACAATTTCCCTATTTTCATCGAAAAAGGTCTGTCAATCTCAAATCAGGCTAATTCAATCAGGCTTTCTTGGTACGATCTTCGACAGGAAACTTAGTTGAAATTCCAACGTCGAAGAACGAACTAAGAGGCATAGAATGCATTTAACCCGTTCAAACGAATGTTCGCATCGAATTGGGGACTACAACCGAAAGTAACCGACTAGAGCTACATCTACGTGGTAAGACCAATCTTATTATACGCTCCCCCTGGTATGGTGGAAATCCCTGAAAAAAAAACTCCACTCAGGCACAGTTTGAAAGGCTCCAACGCCTTAGGTGCGATGGAATAACTGGGGCTTTAAAAACCACATTAACCGCGTCACTAAAAATCATTAAACAGCATTAATCTTTGCACAGATGGCTCTAATCCTTACAAGTCAGTCATTATAAACAGTATTAGATATCGGTTGATTGCAGACCGTTTTCAAGAACAATTGACCAATTGACACTTTCCACGGATGTCATAGTGAGTTCGTCTCGAATTTCTTTCCACAAAGCTCCAATTTATTCATTACCCTGCTAAGCACCAGCTGCACCGAATAAATTCACCAGAAACTACCCGTCATCTACTATATTGCTTGTCTTTGAGCAGAAGTGTGGTCAGTGTGGACCCCAGTAAACATGGTAATGTGGTGCTGTGTAGTCAGTTTACCTAGGTTTTCTGAGTGCTACAAAGATATTGACCACAGACAGGGAAACTTCGAATTCCGCTCAAGTGGATCGAATGAATATTTGATACAGCCATGTACAAATAAGGAGATGCAATTTCGACGCTTAATTCTTCTTTTGACATCACAGTAAACTGTAAAACCGTGTCGGGTACGTAATTGTATTGCTGCCATAACATTTGGCTTTCAGTCTGTTTTTTTATAGAGAAAAGATCCTAAGGAGACTCTTCATTAGCCGTTCTTCAAATTGTCCGGAGGCTCCCGTTTTGAGTTTATTTGATCTGCAATTCAAGAGATTCCAAGAAACTTTCGCCTCAATGTGGAAGGAGAGGCTATTTCTTCGACTTCGACAAAATCACTGCTGGCTGTGGCTGGCTGAGGTTTTTCAAACATTATTGATACCACTTCTTGACCACGGTAGCGTCTTGAGAAGGACGGAAAATTAACCCAGACACCCAGGACACAAACAACTTTCGTAATACACGACTCTGCCTCTTCTAAGTCTCCGACAAGTGACAAGGCTCAGAGAGTGTAACTGTAGCGAAAAATCAACTCAAATTTCGTAGTCGACTTAAATTCAATGTCCCCTCCACTGAATGTAAGCTCAAACTGTAGAGCAACCCATACTATTATCGTTATTATTATTGATGTCATTCCACGTGGTCTCTGGATAGAAGCTGAAACTTCCTCCTTAGCCACAAGCTGTCATGGTCTGCCTGTATGTAATCAATCAACATGGCACATCAATTTTTTGGTGATGCAAACGCGCCTCTGCTCTGCTAACATCATTACCCGTGGCGTGGGAGTGGCTTATGGAATATAAAACAAGCTTGGACGTCAATCTAAGTGCTGGTGGCTAAGCTCCTTGATCCACCGTGATGCCTCCTCATATATAAAACCTTGTTGTTGGCGTCCTAGTCAAGATAAGAAGGCAGAATAAGATGTGTTGAGAAGATGTGGTGTTACAACTGCGACATCAGTTCAGGACTCGAAGATGCATTGAACCAGTTTTTAAGGTTTGCTTTTGGTCATAGCCGAGCAAAAGTAAAGAGCACAAACCAAACTTAGTCGACAGTATGTCCAGACCGTCCATTCTAGGTTCGAGCTTGGTAGTGTAGAAACGAACCTTGAGTTTACGGGGACAACTGAAAAAGAAAATTAGGCCGAATTTAAAAATTGAGCTTTATTTCTGTTTGATCATGGGAAGCAGAACATCTTTAGGTTCGAACATATTTCGTTTTTCTACATTCTCCAAGCATCAGTGGGAAGAAGGGTGACTTGGCGCTCTTGTTTCCAGATTTGTACATACATACATTCTGTTATTACTGTCATGGTTGATTTGTTTGTGGAACAAGATGTCATGGCAGATTGGGGTTTTCTGTTCAACAACTTTTAACCAGGTCTTAAGCCAAAAGTCGGTTCTGCTCCATGTTCCTTATTTAATTAACTTCTCAGGTCAGCCACATATGTATGTATGGTCTAAGCTTGGGCTTAGTCTCCTTTTCATTGTTGCCTTTCTATGGCATCCTGCTCCCAGCTATCAAGAGGAGTCGGCCCTTTTCCTGACGTCCGTATTGGATTCTGTTCAGACGTAAACTGCCTGAATCCTTTGTCTTAAGCTCAATAGTGCAAGGCAGCTACACAGAAGTTTGGAGGGCTTTTCTTCATCCTCCTTTCCGAAGGAGTCGTTAACAGTCAAGGTGGATCAATGAAGACTTGTTTAAAGAGGTCGACAGCTAGATCAACACTGCTCACTCATGACCTTCTATGTGCTAATCTATGCTCTAAATCAACTTCTGATCAAGGGCGGTTTGTATTCCATTCTGATTGTTCACATATGTACGTACGTAAATCGACGAACATCAAACATTTTCTTACGCCTTTGAATCAACAATGACTTGTCACTTTGCCTTCTATCTCGCTGATCGCAAACTTTCGACGATATTTTGCCACTTACTCCTTGACTCCTTTAATTTATTTCACTTTACGTTGTTTCGTTGACACGTTTCGTAAACACTTTTAATGTACACGGGCTGGTCGAAAACCGACAGTTAAGTAGGAACATGTAGTGTTCGACCCAGAAGTCACTTTTTCATTCCTTTCTGTAAGGAATTCACGTCACTGTCCGCCTTCAAACCATCATCCCATGTATGTGAAAGATTTTGTACAAGCTTTCGTAGCTTGATTAACATCTGTAATAAAAAACCAACAAATTCTCATTGCCCCAATTCACCCTAATTCCGAACGAGGAAGTAGATCGAGTCCACGCATGGGTGTCATTGACTCAAGAGGTCCCCGTTCCCCTTGAACAAGTCTCATTCGCAGCCACCTCAACAGTGATTCCCTGCACATCCTTGTCCCACCGAGCACCCTCCATTGATCGACTTCCTGTTGCCGAATTTCGAAAGTCTCCGCTTCCTCGGAAGCCACGAACTATAGTACGTTGCTTGGGCATGACTTGCGCGTGCGCATACCCGTGTTGGGCTCTCGCGTGTTGGAGTGCCTCTTAAACGTGTCTTACAATTCCATTAGTCATCCCCTGCTGGCGGATGCTACGACAGTATCCTTCTGCCCGTCCATCGCAGTCGTATTACACAACCTCCGCACTCCAACTGTCCCCGTCAAAGGAAAAGCCCAATGAAATAAAAACACGCCGACAAACATGCTCGTTCGTCAGACCCCTCGTTGTGTTGTTTCTCGTTATCGCGTCTCTCTTCTTCATCGTTCCACTGTCAAGCAAGTCAACCTACATTGAACTTCCTCTTCGGCGTTTCCACCGCCGTAATCGAGCAGTAACCTCGCAATCGTTTCCAGATACTCCGGTACACCGGTTGAAGTCACTCTGCGTCCGTATGCCCGGCCACAGGCTGGAGACCGCGTTTCCGCTCCTGCGGTTGGATTGGATCTTCCGCCAAAGACACGACAACTGTTTCTTCAAGTGGGCTGTGCAGTTCTTCGGATGCAACCGCCCGTCCGTCCGCTCACCACCCCGATCATGGCGACGCGATTATTGTGAAAAAAAGCGAAACAAAAAAACAAGCAACATCCAGCCCCACAGACCCACGCATGATTGCGTGTTTACTCTTGTGAAATACTACTCGTACCTGCGACAGCGTATACGCCATGAACAGTTGGGTGGGTAGATGGGTATCTCCATCGGCAGCGGGCTCCTCCAGTGTGCAACTGGTAGAACCAGTTTAGAAGTCACTTTGCTTGCATCGCGCTCCTATGCGAGCGCTGCGGCTCTCTAACGCTTGAGGTGGCGGTGGCGGTGGCGATGGCGGCGACGGCGCTCGGAATGGAAAAGAAGTTCCCGGCCTTAATTGGCACGACCAGGGCTACCAGCGCGAGCACATTACCGGCTCCAACGGACCTACCATGCAAATTGCTTATTCCACTCGAAATGGTCTTGTGGCCATGTCCGTTGATGACTGGTCTGTGGTCTATTTGGGACACTGACACGAAGAATGACACGTTTTTCACTCTTTAACCTCCGTTTTTCTTCTTCGTTTTTTTTTTCCCTCCAGTAAATCATACAGTCATTTAGAGGCATTTAAGTAAAGTGTGTGACTAAAGTGCGAGAAAGTGACGATTGGACCTTGGGCGCTTCAGATGAAAGTGATTCAATTTTGAAGCGCAGCAGCTACAAAAGTGTGTGAATCGTGTTCAATTATTGAAAAAGTGTCCAAGTGAAAAGTAGTCAATCTGGCTGCGATAAAAGTCAACGAATTTGATCATCGTAATTTATTCAATAATTACGCCCATCAACGCCTACCAACGAATCTAAGCAGAAGCCCTAAAATGGTCGTCACGTCGGCAAGGAATCCGATGCCGCAAACAAGGCAATTGCGATTGGTGCTACCGAGAAGCTATCATCAGGTAATTCGATTTTTTTTTAATATTTTCATCGTCCTTTTTTTTGAAAATTTAAATAATGTTGATTGTTTTGGATACTGGAGAACAGGAAACTCACATCCTCCGAGCTTCGGAGGGGGTGCTGCTGCAACATTTCCGCTTTCCTTAGAAGACCAAAATAACTATGAGGCACAGCTATTTCCTAACCCCCAAAGAATTCTGCTCGGCTTGCGTAGGAAACGTGTGATATTTGTGAACTTCAAACAAACATGGTTTCAATTATCACTTGCCTCTGCAGCAGCTGCTAAGTTGTTTTTTTTTTTCAGACAGAACATATTTGATACTTGTCACATTTATTTTTTCGCTTTCAAATGAAGACAGACGATGGAATCAGGCGCAACCTCATTGAATTACTAGAGATATGCAAAAGATCTAAACTTATAAGAATGATCCTCTCTTGAGAACGTCTGACTCCATGGACGCATCGAACACTGACTTGGATGCGCTTGGTGCTGATGTATCTTGTGATGATATCAGTGTCTTTACGCTAGCTTGCTTGGGCCAACGTATTGGGTCCATTTGTGCCCACTGTTGGGTCCATTAGGGGAAGATTTACTATCGTGAGACCTTCCCTATTTTTAAAACCATACCCATACGTGCATTTCAGGAGTTTTCTTTTTCAGTTAAACCATATTTAAGTCAACAAAGATGTACTTTCCCAGGAACTGCTTTCATTTCTTTGCAAGGGCTGGGCAATTATATAATTCTTTCTCCTGCCTGCAGCTTCAACAGAAATCATCATGCACCACATTCAGACACAATGCAATGGACTGCTATTAGCATGCAGAATTCTTTGTGACTAAAGCTGACCATTTGTGATTACCTCTTCTTGCGCAAACTCGCGCCATAGACCCCTCGCTGATGTCCAGACAAAGCGATCGATTTCTGGCTTCATTCAGACCTTCGTCTTCCTACTTATGGTAATCTGAGGCGAACTAGAGTACGACTAGAGTTTCCCTCCAGTTCAGATACTTCTTTCGCGAGACTGTCTGCTGGTTCGTTTCCTTGGGTGGCTGTATGCTCCGGTAGCCAGCATAAGGTCACCGTGTTCACTAAGGATATCCCTCTTAGGAGCTTCGTTGTCAGAAATTACGACTTTGATTGCCGCTTGGTGATCGATTTGTCGGTTATACCGTGATCTTTAAGCGCGAGGCACCACTCGTGTACAGCAGCCATTTGACAGCCTTTGCTCTTGTCATTGTTTACTGTCCGTAGTCAGTGGTAGATAGTCTGTTGTGGTATGCATGTCCGTATGGCACTTAGTTAAGATGTGCCTTGTAGCCATTTCAGTTCAAACATTACCAGGTTCCATTCGAAAAAAAATAACCGAAGGCACTTTGGTTGGGTGGAATGCCACAGGGATGCTTCCTTTATACCGTCTTCCGAATTTTTACTCCAATTGTGTTTGGAATCAAGCTAAACGCGTAGATGTGTTGTTATCTTTGTGAGTTTGACTTCAGCTTCATTTACATTTCGGCAGTTGAGCACAGGTATGATTTTCTTTTTAGTAAAGAGCAGCAATTCAAATTTTCGACGTTTCAGCCTCGAGTTTGCACCCAATTATTTGCTAGCATTAGTACCTGACTGAGACGCTCGCCTAACATTCCTTGATACGTCGTCCGCGTTTGCGGCTTCTTCGTGTTCATCTCTCTGCAGCGTTTTTTTTATGATTTTGTCAACCACTAGGATACATTTTTCTGTTCCGTGTTTGGCCGTTGTTCTAAGCTCGCTTAGTTCTTCCGAGAAAATGTTCAAGCTATAATCGTGGGACAGGAACGCAAACGCTACCACCACCTCAATTGCAGATTGTACCCTTGTTGTTGCTGCAGCGAGTGTTGTAGTTCTTTGACCCAAATCCCCGGTTTTTGTCTCTTATCCAAGGTTCCTGAATTTCACACAATGGACAATGATAGAAGATAATTCCATCCCTCCGACCTAGACGAAGTCAAGGTAGCGATATCGAAACTGAAGTCGAGCAAAGCTGCTGGTGCAGACGGACTGCCTGCAGAACTTTTTACAGCAGCTAGAGATGAGATGGTAGGGTACATGCACCAACTCATCTGTAAGATATGGTCGGAGGAAAGCATGCCCGATGAGTGGAACCTCAGTATCGTTTGCCCGTTCCACAAAAAAGGAGACCCCTTCAACTGCTCCAACTACCGAGGGATAAGTCTCCTAATCATCGCTTACAAGATCTTCTCTGCCGTTTTGTGTGAGCGCCTGAAACCATTCGTGAATAACATGACAGGTCCTTATCAGTGCGGTTTCAGGCCGAGGAAGTCCACCATCGACCAAATCTTCACACTACAGCGGATGCTGGAAAAAACCCAAAAGATTCAGATAGACACCCACCACCTATTCGTCGATTTCAAGGCCGCATATAACAGCGTGCATAGAGACAGCGCCATGTCTACTTTTGAACTTCCTGCCAAACTCGTCTGAGAACTCTCGCTGCTCCACCAAGGTCAGTAACGAACTCACCGAGACCTTGAATGTCAACAAAGGTTTTAGACAAGGCTCGCCAACACAAGAGGCATGATCTTCCAAAAGTCCGTACAATTGCTAGCACACGTCACCGTAGGCAGCTTTAACTTCGAGGTAGTTAAGGACTTCGTCTACCTCGGCGCCCAGGTAAACACTACAAGCAACATCAGTACCGAGATTAAACGTAGTAGAGTAGTAGAGCCCTCTCTCGAAGGACCGAGCTAACATTATATAAGACCCTGATCATCACAGAGCAGGACAGGTCTATGTCGCAGAAGCCAGGACAACCTCAAGAGCAGATGAAGAAGTCCTTGGTCTTTTCGAGAGAAAAGTTCTGCGTTCCGTCTTTGGTCCCGTTTGCGATGATGGTTTTTGGAGAAGAAGATTCAACCATGAACTATACGGGCTGTACGGCGACATGAGCCTTGTCAGGCGTCTACGGATTCAACGTCTAAGATGGCTAGTTCAAGTAGAGCGCATGGACAACACTGATCCAGCCCGCAGATTCTTCGACTCCGAACCAGTGGGACGACGCAATAGAGGACGCGCACGGAACCTATGGCGCGCACAAGTGGAGAAGGACCTCAACCAACTTGGCGCGCGAAATTGGAGGCAGCTGGCTAAAGATCGTGCCAGCTGGAGAAGCTTGTCGACTGAAGCCCAGGTCGGACTGTAGCGCCATTAGAACAAGAAGAGGAAGTAGAACTTTTTACTGTGATGGAGGTTAATTTATACTACCTTCATTGTTGGTTACATAGGTCTCTGTCCCAGTCTCGGTCGCCTCTTTTGTATTTCCCTGCGCCGATCGCTGAACTTGTGGTATACTTCGCTCGCGCCGTAAAAACACTATTGTTGACTTATTCTCCTTTAGTGGATCCGTGAATTGATTCAATAGGATGATATGTTCTTGCATTGCGATCGCGCGATTTCGCTTCTGCGCTTCGAGGAACTTAAGCACCTCACCTTTGTTTAGGGTCATATCTAGAACTCATACTTGCCTTTGGTGCATGCGATCCGACAGGCCTCTAGGGGGACTGCTTGCAGAGCAATGCCCTCTCAGAGGGGAAGAGTGTCCAGCGCCTTCTTGGTAAACTCGAATCAAGGTTTGTTGGCCCTTTGAGCCATATTATTCACCCTTGACTATTAGCTTCATGTTCAGCAAATCTGCGAATGTGGAATTCGGAACGTGACCTTTACGGCATCCATTATACAGGTTTTCACCATCGAACCTTCTTTTGTTGTGGACTGCTCTATTTGTAGCACTATAAGATTCATTGCACATGTTGGTTGGTTTTAGAGCTTCCTTGCTGCTTATTCTGTCACTTCCCCCGCACCTACCGACAACTCGGGCCCACTTACACAGCTGACACCGCGATAAAGTGTATAGTCCCGCCAGTGTGCGGGGAAGCATCGTTTCAAAGTACTGATATTTTCCAAGTTCCAATGTCTGGCAATAACTCCAGAAAATCATGCTCAATCCTGCACGCAATCCCCAGGGGATCACAACTGCAAGCGCATAGGCGACACTCAAATGCACTTTATCTCAAATTCCCCCCGACCGCGACCGTGGCTGCCTATCTAACCCCACTCCCATTCCGTGATAAGCGCTCATAAAACTAATCACGTCCCTTAATCTCTCTGAAGACATTCTCCGAAGTGTATCTAAACACAGCAATCTCGCTTTAAAGCTGCTCAGCAATGCGCTGGAAGCCGTATTTTATCTTTCAGATAAAGCACAGCGTGACGTAATCTCATATTTTGTTTTGTAGTTAATTTTTCATTTTGACAGTGAATTGGATTTGCTGATTAATTGAGTGTCGTGTCTGTGGAGGACAGTGGGGTTCAATGACGGTGGTGCTGATAGAGTTTGATGCTAGAAGGTCAACTCGAATACTGGTTGAAAAGGTGATGAACGAGGCGGTCTGGAAGTGGCGGTGTTTTGACTTGATGCTGTGATGTTGCTTACAAGCACTCGCATCAGGTTTAATGCATCGTCTGATTCAACCTCTTCTCTGAAGCCTGAACTGATAGACGAAACTGAGTCTGATCTCCGATGAAATAAATTCCATCTACCATGCAGAATCATACTGATTCCCCGAATTGCAATCTGCGATGCAGCACCGCTGCCAATTCAATTGTCCCTATCGCCGTTCATCAACGAATATTTCCACAAGATGACCCAGACGATAGTCACCGACACGATATCATCACCAAATCAAACATCAGATGGTATCTCTGGAAACAAAAACAAAAAGCAAAACAAAGCGAAAAAAACCCCCACGAGTCGAGAACACCGATAAGAGAGCTCCATTTACGAGGTCGACAAGGTGAATGATAAGATTTCGCGAGCGCTTGTTCGATGAATCGCAGACACCTTAGGTGGTGCCAGATCAAACATCACGTTCCCCGGCTGAAGATATCTTTTTCTCGGAAAACTGTAATCGGAGAGGATGTGAGTTAGAAATTTGAAAATAGCCTCAGTTTGTGTTTACATTTGGCTCGGCTATTTGCTTCAACTAAGCATCTTCTTCCCGGAGATGAGTCAAGACTGAGATTGAAGCTGGATTCTAGTCGATTTGACTGAGAAGTGACATGGCTCAGGTGAACGACGACTGTCAAGGGGAACAGGTGTGTACCTAATTGTGACAAAACTGTGGTCGAATGAAAGAATATGCACAAAATTCGATAGTCCCTTATGCACGGGCATGGGTATGGGGCTAGTATGTACAGTAGGAGTACAGTTGTGCAGAACGCACAAGGCAATACGAGAGGCAAGATCTTTTTTTGCCAGAACGCAGCGAATTGTCCATTAGGCATTTGCTGGCATTGAGATGGAAGCGACTAAAATGGGTCTGACGGTGATCGAGGGGAAACCGAAGTGCGCGCTGTCCTCTGCTGCTGTTTCTTTGGATTGAATAACAGGGCCCTCTCGCGAAGGATCAAGCTTACTTTTTATAAGACACTGATCTCCCTAGTCTCGCAGTTGGGCTCATGGGCAACTTGAATCAGACCCGAAGAGCCTTCCGTTCCAAGCTTGTGGGAAAGCGCAACAGACGAGGAGCTGGAAAGGTGTATGTACGTAATCGGAGGCAGCTAGCCGGAGCTCGTGGTAGCGGGTTGGTTCATGGTCAGGTTCACCCGGTCTTTAAAACACACAGAAGCGCTGATGTTCAAGCACCCAATCGGTGTATTTCCTGCGCAATCCGCTGTCAGTTAGTTCCCATTTATGAGTAGCAAGTCATAAGCACTTAAGAGCCGTAACGCCTGTCCTCGCCGAGAATTTGATACATTTGGATCTTTGGTCAACATTATGCATACGCATCTAAAAGTGACCGAATTTATTTGAATTTGTCTTCAACTTTGCTTATAGTATGCTGTGATGGACCAGAAATTTAATGACCATAGGCGTCATTTCTGGAACATGCAAGAAGACTTGTCACTACCACTCATCTAGATGCATCATAGATGAGGAGGAAACGAAAAACGTTCAATTGGGCTACCACGCACCTAACAGGTCGTGAAAAAAGAATTGGTTACCATGGTCCAGCACCGGGCGCCATAATCGAATAAAAATGGGATAGCACAAAACCACAAATCAGCCGTCGAACGATCAAATTTCTAAGTCCAACAACATCGTCATTGACAAAACCTTTGACACAGAAGTTAGAGCCATCGTTGAAAAAGCCTTTGAAGACAAACAATCGTGCTGACTTTCAAAGCGCAAGTCACTGATGTGGCGCTCTATACACCACGCTATATTCACACATTGGCAGCAAACAACAGACCACCGATAGGTTTCATAAAACCGCTGAAAACCCCATCACATAAATTCATTGAATTTAGTTCAGTCCTCTTAATCATCGGGAATTTTCTTCACTCTGCCAACATGCACAATGCAATAAATCTGAGAGCTTTTGATTGAGTCAGGGCAATCCAGACCGCATGCAGTTGTCGCATGACTCAGCCTGAAACTCAGTGGAGACAGTGAGACATCCACAGTCAAGGCCTCAATCGCGCCCACGCTAACTGAATTTTCGACACACTTCAGGGCTGCGTGGCCAGTGGCCTGCTTCCGTGCGCTCGTGTGTCGCCTCCGCATGGGCTCATAGATCATATCTGTTCGATCGAAGTTGTTGAACGATTTCCTCATCGCACAATCGAACGCATTTATTTGAAAGTCGTTAAAAATCAAATGTAAAATCAAAAAAAATCATAAAAAAAAACCCCACATGGGTTGACCCAAAAACATGCTCGCGCTGCACACAATTCGACGCGTACACCACCCTCTCCGTGGATGGATACCAAAGGATGCCAGATATACCGCCAACTAGAGCGGCTCAGTTCAGACGGTCATTCACACATAGGCCATGCTGAACACAGTGTTATGCGCCTCTGTTGACACATAATTGCTCGGCAAACATTCGAATCCGGTGTCCAAGACCCATGACAATTAGAGATACAATTTATGCATCCACTGTGCGGTTCGTTAGCGGCTCAGTGAAACTCTTGCCCACAGCGCGCTGCCCACTGGCCATTAATGAGTCGACTCTTTCCCATCCGAAGCCAAAGTGTCAATTGACCACAAAGATTGAATTAGCCGATGCACATTCCTTTGGGCGAGCACATGTGCACATGTGCTTGTGGTGCAGCTCAAACAGTGTACACCATTCTTCAATTGACGAAACGCATCTTTAATTAAGATTGATTTAGAGCGGTTTGATTAGGGCGGTATCTGGCGTCTTGACTAGGGGTGGGTCATTCAGTGTATCAGGATTTCGGGATCCACACACTCGCACACACACACATTACCCATCCGCTGCTGTTTGTGTCTAAAAACAGAAAACCAACGCGAGCAGACCTCGCACAAGGGGAACTCAGTGTTCTGAGGTTTATCCACACATCTTCCCTCGTGGTTCGCGAACATTTTGATGTTTCGTAGTTTGACGTCACACGTATGCTGGCCGACGATTAGTGAAAAGGAAAAACAGAAGAATTTTTGAAATTTCCATGTCGACACTGAGCGATGCTTTTGGACTTTTTTGTTTGGATACGACTGAGTTTTTCGAATGAAATCTTTTATTAGATAGTTTTTTGTTTGCGTTTATCTAAGGCTGTGACAAGAGATTTGCTGTTGTTTTAATTTTGCTTTTTAATTGAGATGACGGCATGGCATTCGCCTTGGTTTTCTTTTGTGTTTCGTGGAATTGTGAAATTTCTGACGACAATGGGGTTCTGTATATGGCAGCGCACGTTTTTTGTTGAAGTGGTCTAGAAGGTTGCCGAAATGATAAATGAAAATGATAGCTTTTCACTGAAACACGTCTTCGGTTGCTCAAGAGTCACTTCTCCGGGCGCCATTTAAGGGATTTGGCAACTGAACGTCGTGATCACTTGAGGTATCTTTTATTGGTATCCTAATTTGCATTTGCATTTTGGGGCGCCTATTGGGCTGCGACGTAAAGGAACTAAGCCTTGAATGAAGACCGTCCCGGACTTTTGCAGATGTTTTCAGGAGGATCTGGGAAGCCCGAACAAGGGTAAAATAGAGTGTTTTATTAACAAGATATAGAGCTTGGCTATCTGAAAACGCAACTAAGTTGGTAATCAGCTCATCTCCTGAAGGGATGACTGTCCAGTTCGAGATCCGGCTGTCTTGCTTACCAGGCCACAAAGACATTGGAAAGCTAACGAGCTCGTCAGACGTGCCACTGCATATGCAGAGCGATTTCTACCACAGAAAACAATAAGACGGATGACCAACACAAGATGGTTGAAAGGCATCAACTGTAAGACAACCAGAATGATTTGGCCAGAACTCCAGACGCTGCTACTATCCCTTATCAAACCCAATAGAAGCATCATTTAGTTGGTGTCACAACTGGGCACTCTAGGTTATTAGGAGCTTCTAGGATAATTTCTCACATGTGCCACGGGTCGGCCCAGAAGCACTCCTCTTAAGTCGCTGAGGTCGTTGAAGAAGTGGACAGACGCAGATGTGGTGTAATTTCTACCTCGTCGTCCTTATCCATGCAGCTTCATCCGAAGTCGTTAGTAATGACATCAAGTGTTCTGCCCTGTCCTGTGATAGCATCAACCCCATAATGTAAAGCTGCTGCTGGAAGCACTTGGTGCCCAGCATGGGCTAAATCATCTTAGAGGTCCTCATCTTCCAGATATTTGTGAGTTCGAACTTAATCAATTTTTCTCTAACAAAGCGCCAAGGGAGGTGCTTAGCCTCACTAATCCAGATCATCTCCAGTTTACACCTAATCCTACGGGGGATTAGAGATGCTTTTCTTGGAAGTTTAACTCCCTGAGCATAGTCCGGTTCTCAAGAAAAGCGGTGACAGACAAATGAAATATGGTGAGTGCGGAATCGATCCATGGACCGTGTTATACTGCATTCTGCGAGCTACTTTACATCCCCTCCTTTTGTCTTTTTCTACATCGCACATGATAGCCTCCACTAAATATGACCGTTATCGTTTTTACAGAGATAACAATTAAGCAAGTCGACAGAAGAACGTCACAAATGGTGTCACGCCACCCTATGCTCAGTGGGGTGAATCTCTTTTTGACGTCAGAACTTGTTGTCACTGCCCCGCCTTTATCACGTGAATCACTTCACTGTATCTGCCATTCTCGCCATCGAACCACATTTAATATATTACTGTCTCCCGAATCGGGAAAGATGTTAAGAGCTGAAAGAAAATACTCGTGTCGTCAGTAGAAATTTTTTAACGAGTCCCTTAAATAGTCACTATTAGCCACCTTCACACGACCGAATGCGAGTCACTTTAACTTGACAGCCATTCAAAAACAACCCTTGTTTGCTGATTAGATTTACGACAAGCAATTTATCAGCTATCTTCTTCGTTCGAATACCCGAAATATTCCATTCGATACGACACTCTGATTCATGACGCATCAAAATTGCTCGGCCGCGCGAAAAGAACACACATTAAAGAGCTGCCGGGAATCGGAACGAATTGGTCGCAAGCAAACATTCAGATTTTTCGCGTAACGTGCCAAACAAAACGACGTCATTTTGCAAGCACTTCTGTAACTACCCTCACGACAAACACGCGACATCCTAAAAGTATGCCACGGTCGAGGGAATCTCGGCACGACGCCAGGTCCCTCATTTCCACCACACTTTACATGTCGTCCTCGAGTCGCCTCACAAAACAACAAAACAGCGCCAAGCAACAAACAAAAGCCGGCTATTCACGACCGTGTTGTGTGGGGGGCACAGCCATTGTAACATTCCCCGCTGGGAACTTCGAAATGTCATGCGCACTGAAGCAAGCCCACTCCGGCTATCAACGTCGCGAAGTCACCACACGATGCAATTCCGCCGCAAACACCCGACAGATTACAACAGGTATGGGTTTCTCCAAGTGTGCGCGTGTTTGATTACGGCCTTCCGTAGCTTGAGCATGAATGAACGTGTTCTACGTGTGCTTTGCCCACACATGAGCGTACATTGAACACGCTTTACCAGACTTTTATTTACCACTTCTCTTTTTTCGGTTTCGCCTTTGTGACCACATTCGCGCAACACGAAGTATATTTACGAAAGACGAAGCGCAGCCAACGAACGTACGAGCAAAGCGACAAGCGAGAGCCGAGAGTGGAATTCGGTTTGATGCTCCGTGGTGAATTCAGTTCCGGGCTTACTACACAACACAGCGTACACGTTCTCAATACGATTGTCGAAGGCGGCCATGTCGGTTGACTGTTCTCGTGGTTGCGCCGTACCACCACCATTCGTTTGGTAGTTGTGTAGAGTATCTGGCAGCGGTTCGGAACGTGCATAGTTCGTAGATAATTTTTCGCTATCATGCGAAATAGACACGCCGCCGTGTTAGGGTGAATTTTTCTTTTGTTTCAATTTTGTTTTCCGCTTGTCGCGCAACTCGAGTGCAAAGTGTAGTCAATTTGGTGGGAAATTGATTTCCAAAGAAAGGAAAAAAAGTGTAAAGTAAAGTACCTTTGCAGCGAGATTGACGTTGTGAAGAAGCCACAAGTGCCTGACCGAGTTTCGTGAACGGGGGCCCTTGCATCTGCGCGCACCGCTGAACCCCCTTCCGGTCGCCGGGTATCGATGTGTCTAGTGCTGTGCAGTGGAATCGGTTGAGAAACGTGTTTCGACGTTACTCAGCGTCCGTCAAGTGTTCTTATGGTCGGCGGATGGTGTTCAATGAAAGAGGCTTCTGTTCATCTCCGCGAGCGGATGAAGCAAGAAGAATGTTTGATCAGTGCTAAGTGCTAAGTGTATTAATTGGTTTTCAGCGAGATACTAACGCGAAATCGCGTAACCGAGGATATTTGCTGTCGGAGGCCGGAGAGTTTAATTGAACCTTCTATCGCGGAAGTTGAGGATTTCGATCGAGAGTCAAGAAGGTGGGTCTTTCGATGCGTTCATTCAGTGTGAAGATTTTAGATCGCAAATTGTTTTACCTTGAAACAAAGAACTGTGGGCAAAATTGGTGTGTGAGGCGTGCATGTGCGCAGTGCTTCCAAGGTAGCGGCAGGAAAACCGTCTACCGTCCGTGCGAAATGGCTCGCCTTCAGAGATCTCAGTGCATTGTAGGCGCCATTCGATGTGGATGGTGAGGACATTGTTGCAACAGCCAACGTTGGACGATGTCGGTGGAAGATTGTTGGTTTATTTGACGTTGTTATCTTCCTACATATGATCTCGTCGAGGATGGAGGATGTTTCTGAAGGCGGATAGAATGTTTGAGTTCAAGACAGGCTTGTGCGGAGATGTGTGTTGTGTTAAGGGAAGGGGTTGTGTGGGGAACTGTGTACTGTAACAGCCAGAGTAAGAGGCAGGCAACTATCGGAGTGTCAGAAGACAGTTCCATAAATAGAGGCAGAGGTGGGCACACGAAGCTATCACAGTTAATGACAGAGTTAGTGCTAAGAACGTTGCTGCAGCCAGTAACAGTGGGAAGGTAGGGACAGTGTTTAGGTTGCTATCTAGATTCGGAGCACAGTGAGATCTGCGCCACAGATTTGAAGTCTGCCATGTAATGACTTCTGCAGAACGATGAAATCCCAACGCCATCTCCCCCCAAAGGAAAAGTGACGTATAGGCTCTTACTTCTTCGAAAGTCTCGTGTTACCTTTCTTTATTGCTATGTTAGAAGAGACAACTAGTGTAGGGATTACGATGGCCAAAGTCTGACTGTTGCATGTTAGCATTCAGTCAGCTTCTTAACCTAACCTAAAGTGACAGTGATAGAGCTAGGAAGAGAGTCGAGCACTGTCAGAGAAAGTGAGACAGTAGATATCAGTCTCAAACTCTCGATGCTTCTGACAGTGTCAGAGCTAATGACTAAGTGCTAGTTAAATTTGTGCCATTTTGCTGTAGTTAAGAAGCTTGTCTACATCGGGGAGCTTCACGGAGAGATCCGGCTCAGAACATATCTCGACAATCGCTGCTGCTTCGGTGTGTGCAAACAACTTGGGTCTAGGCCCCTCTTCAAGTCTCTTCCTTGACACATTTTACAAGTCAATCGTTCTTCAATGAATCATGTTTGATTTACAATCATAGGAACATTCCCAGAAGTAGCATCAGTTTTTCAAAGTCAAAAAGACCGACTAACTAATTTAAGCTCCAGGTTAAACCTGACATAACCTAACCCAACATATGCCTACCTGCGATGTAACTAAGCGAAACTGAAGCTTAGATTTGTCTAGTCCAGGCGCACTCTCAACTGAGAAATGCATTCACACCAAGTAGTAATGAGGGTGGTCTGGTTTCCAAAGGTGATTTCTTAAGCGCTTGGTTTTTAATTATCAAAAAAAGCTATGACAACATTTTGAAGGTGTACACAATTTTTATTCGTGTTGATAAATCGATGCTTGCCATTTTATTTTATAAGGTTATTTCATGTAAATGTTGACCACGATACGATTTATATTGTTCACATGGTGGGTTAAATTTTGAGTCACTTTTTCGAACACATTGGCTGGTATTTCGCTTATAGCCCGTGAAATGGGGTCTTCCAAGGCCGCCGGCTTATCGGCATAGATGACGTGTCGCCATAGAAAGTAGTCACACTACATAGCTGCCCAAATCACTGGTCCAAATCGTAAGCGTACTCATTACTCATTTCGTCCATCGATCCACGTGCTGGGCGGCATGTAGCGCCATCTTATTTGAACCACATGTCGATGAAGTTCATCTCGTGCAGTTTGTGCCAAAAAAAGTTGGAAGTGATTGAACGGTTGCGGGCCCGCCGTCGACGATCTTTGATCTTTGAAATAATACGGGCCAATCATTTCGCCGAACCTGCCTATTCCGTGTGGATTGTGGACTTGGTTGTTATTGTACAGCCTGAGGGTGCTCGTAGAATCAAATACGGCAGCTATGTTGATGAGCCTTTATCACGACTGGCGAGGCGGACCTTGAATGCGATTCCGCTTGGCAGACACAGGACGAGGTGGTCGGACCGAGTTCAAAAACTCGCCTGGTTGCGCTTAGGCATAACTCCTGATGAGTTATAGTCGATGGCAGAGGATCAAGTGGATTTGCCCTCACGACCCTTTAGTGGAACATGAATGTCACCGAAGATGTATTTATAATGTATGCGGATCTTTCTGCAGCTTCTCTTAGGCCCGAAAACTAGACACTGTTACAGGTCGTTCGCTTTAGTTCTAGGGCCAGCTGTGTTTTGGACCAAGACTCTTGTGGAAAATCGTTCGCTCAGTCGAGCAACACAATCCCAGTGTCAACGAATGGAAGATTCGCATCCATTACAACACTCGTTCCATTACAAAGTCCGCCTAGAGACTGAATGAACAGACTGTCTGTCTAGACTCGCCTTCAATTCATTGGAATGATCTGGAAGCGGGGATGACAATGAGTAATTGTGGTGACATCGCGAAACCTTTTCACGAAATGTCAGCGACTCAACAAGCTTTACGTGTCACTTCTGCTCTTCTTTCTTTATGTGGCGCGGCGTGAACCAGAGTCTCAACCACCAAGCCTTTACAGAACGCACGATTTATTGCTAAAGGTCAGCTGGCTTCCAGAGTAAGTTGACTGAGCTTCTTCTCCACTTGTACATGCTATCTTTGATGCGGAGGATCCTATGACGCGTCGTTTTCCAGTCTTGGGTTCGGTGACTCTGCGGAACTTCGGAATTTCTTTGGAACCAAAACACCAAAGGCTTCTTCGTTATCCTTCCATGTTGACCTTTCCTCTGCCCTCTAGAGCATCACTGGGATTGTAAACTATTCACTTGATCAGCTGCAGACCAGAGATTGCCTTGTTGAGAGAAAATCAAAGATTGTTCCATCAGACACAACACACGGTAGACCCTACGTGAGTAGCAAAACGTGCCACAAGCGACAACACTAGACTCCATTCGAAGTCCATAACAAATGGTAATCATCAACCGGAACAACACTAGAATGATTCATTAGTTGGACATCCATGATGCCTGTTATGTTTACAATTCAAGTCGTCTCGTCTTGAGCCGGCGATCGGAGCTTCCAATCGCCCCCGAAAACCGGTGAACAGAGCAGCCTTTCTGATAAAAGCCAGCAACACCGTTCCATCACAGGGGTAGCATCAAATTAATTGCAATAATTAAACGTCAAATCTCGTCACGAAGATGTTATAAAAATCGAGCCTTGGCGTCTGGTTTAAGTGCCTTTTAGTCGGAATGCCGATGAATAATTCATTCGAAGGCACAACTGAATTAATTCTGCAGCTGCCAACAGCCAGCTGATCTAGATGATGAACAACGATTGTCTTACGGCCGGTGCGCCAGCGGATTGTCGCACAGGCCATCACCGATTCATCTGCCCTGTGGGGTGGTTATTTTCATCCGACGGCGTCCTTGAGATGACCAGAGAACGAATCACACTTCGTTGCCGAGGTGCAGCATTCCCAGTTCAAGGTGCACCTGCCTGTGGCCCACGGAAGAGGACAGCTCGCTCAGTTGAAGGTTGCTGCTGTCGGCTAGGGAATTTTTCATGAGAACGCATCCGCATTGACTATGTGGCCGCCTTCTCGCCGAGGCGGACGAGGGCCACTCGCCAAATGTGGGATATATTTAGAGTGTCCGAGTGGGATGGCCCGTTGCCAAGGGGTTACCTGTGTTCCTTGGACGCTATCTAAGGCATTTTGTTGTGAAAATATGCTGTCACAGACGTTTTATTTTGTCTTGTCGGTTAAAAATAGTGCAGTGCTTGAGATTGACGTGGTTTATAATTAAAACGAAAGACGTGCCGGCTGCCGAAACACTTGATCAGTTGACTGACGTGACAATTTTGCGGTAGAGGACACTTCGAGGGGAAGTTGGGTTCGTTGGTTCGTCGGAAATTGAGGTGGGCGTTGCGGGATTCCTGGAAGACTGTGAAAGGGGAGGGAGCTTTAAAGCACTCTGGATCTTTCAATATTATGAGCAGTAAATGATGTCACGGAGGAAGACGGTATTATCACAGAAATACATCTTTTGCACGAGTTATCGAGCCTAGCCGCCGGTAGAGAAATACAAACAGTCTTGGCTTACTTACTTCTGAAACCCCCCCATGGGCCGCTTGACTGAGTCTCGGTGCGCCATTATTTTGATTTCCTATCGGAGCATCGGCGTTCGTCCCCTTCATGAAGAAGACGGCTCAGAAGTCGTCTTAGCCGATGCATTGATCAGTGATTTTGGTCCTTCGAACCCAGTTGTTTCGACAAACTGAGGTAACAGCGCTTGTGAAGGGTGATTCCACGTCGAATCTCGACTAAGACGCGGTTTGAGGGGTTCACGTTTGACCCGAGGTAGACAAAACTCCCTAAAGACGTCCACCAGGGATGTACCTCTAGGAGGTAGATTCGCCTTTTTAATAGATGGGCCTCATGGAGATGATACTGAAGTTTTTTCGCAAATCCTGCAGATAATCTAGTCCATCCTTCCTACCAGAACGTCGCCACCAGCCTTGAAGAACTATGGTGGATACCTGCGGCTTTCTAGATGGCGGGCTTGCCGACTTCTTCAATGCTACACAGGACAACTTGCGAGCCGTTTACCTTTGTGAATCCTTTCCTTAAGGCTGCGGCTAGAATTCTTAAGGCTTTCTTAAGGCTTTTTGCTTTTCACTAGACTCTTCAACTCTTCGGGCTGTGAGCTGGAGAGAGATTCGTCTTTTTTTTTAAACGTGGAAGCTTCTCCGTCACTTAGTAGGATAATGCTCCAACTTTGGTCCTGTTTAGCGTTGTAGCGCCTTTTTGGTTTACCTCGTCGGTTACATGATCTGCTTCAGGACATGTAACCTAAAGAGGTCCTCTGTTAGTAAAATGATGTCTTAGCCCACTTGCTAGCCCTACTTCTGCCCGATCTCTGATGCTCTGATGGTTCAGCTTCGTTCAACAGCTTATCGCATCCGCTTGTCACGGATCAAGTCGACTCACTTTCCGTTGAAAAATAGTACACTTGCACTCAATCAAACCAAAAAAAAAAAGCACAGCCACCCATTGAGTCCGAGATAAACCGCTGAAACAAGAAATCAATTCCGTGTCTCATCTCAGATTACTCCAACTAGCCGTCCGAAGCCCATTAAATCAATTCCATCGCAAGTGTGTGGCTGTGTGCCTTTGTGTCTGCGTTTCAATAGATTATTCTCGGAATTCACTTTAATCGCATTGACACAGCACACAGTCAAATGGAAAACCAGATTCGACTAGAATAAACATCTTCATCGCTGACAACAACAACAGAGATACAGAATATGGCCGCTCATCCAAAAGATATTCGAACTATTCAAAACGATCCTAGATCATTAAAAAACATAAATACACACGATCGACGTACACAGCTATTATCTTAATTGGATATCTGCATGCGGAGAGAGATATTTCACTGTTTCCCCTGAGATACTGTGTCTTTTAGTCTGCGGCCCACAGCCGCGCCGCGCCAACGTGACCACATGAAACGAACACGAAATCCCCGAAACAAAACATTCGAAAATATCAGTTCAATTATTGAATTGCTTTCCAGATGAGTTGATAAAGAAAATTCGTGCAGCCTGGCAAAGACGCGAATTGCGTGTAGCCTGTGGCTGACGTGTATCTGTGGCGGATTGCCAATTGAAATTGAAATTTTGCAAATTTGTTTTGTTTTTGTGCGTTTTTTTTTTTTTGTGTGTGTTCCTATGACCATCAAAGAGTCAATTGAACGAGTTAAATGATTTAACTGGAATTTTCGCTTTCGCTGGTATCGCTGGTGAGTGCTGCTATCTTTTGGTTGAAATCAATCAATCTCTGACACTAGATTAATTTGTGATCATGCGGAGGGGATTGTGTGTGTCATTGATGTCGAGATTATTTACCGTGAAATGGGGTGTTTTTGTGCAATTGCGTGGTTTTGTTTTTAAATGAAATGGGTCATAAGTGGTATTTTTGTTAGAAGCCTGTAGACAGCCCGGGGAATGTACAACGTGAAGCCGGTAGGCTCTGCCTTACCCCTTCAGGTGCACTTGATGTCATCTTTACTTTTACTCCACTTGGCCACAAGTGACCATCATGCTCCTTTCAGTGGCTTATCTTCAATGGACACACAAACATCGTAAGATAATTTCGCAACTTTCCTAAAAAAGAGAATGCTGAGACCCTGGTGCCAGACTGAGTTATCTGACTACAACCACATTCCGCACAAGAAGTTTTTTTTTTTTCTTATGGTTTGCTCCAATGGATGTGGACTCTTCTTCAAGATACTGGTAACCCGTGCTGCCAGCATGAACGATTCACGGGATATTATTCTCCTTTGTCCTCGCCCCTACGTCTTTATTCACGTCTGGACATTCGGGGCACATATGTTATCGTGTCCAAACCTGTGGAGGTATTTCCGATAGCCACCATGCCCCGATAGGAACTGTGTAAGATGGAAATTACAGTTCCCTATTTTTCTTTGCGTCCATGATTCAATGGTGGGAATGAGCCTATGGGTCCACCTGCCCTTTGTGGAGCCATCCCAACTGGTTTGCCACAGCGTCATCTTTCCTCCTTCTTTACTCTTCTTGCCTCCTGACGATGCAGGGGCCGCCGAAGGTACACCCTCTGGCTCTCGTTTGCGAGTATGTCAATGGGGATCATTCCGGCTAGAACACATGCTGCATCGTCAGAGATGGTTCAGAAGCCGCTGAAGGCTCTGATTGCGCAGAGCCTGTACTGCGCCGAAAACTCCCTCCTGCACTCAGTAATTGCCAGTGCACCAGCCCATATCGGGGCGGCGTACAGCAGGACTGAGCTGACCACTCTGGACAACAGGATCCTACGAGCGTATCCAGGACCGCCGATATTTGGGAGCATTCGGGAGAGTGCCGCTTGCATCGTCGATGCCTTCTTGCTTGCGTACCCAATGTGGGGTTTGAAGCGAAGTCTATTGTCGATCATGATACCGAGATACAGCGGACTCCAACCAGTCCTTTATTTTCTCAATCGCCTCAACTACCTCGTGGAAGTGCTTACTTTCACACCATCTGGTAGCAACAGACGTAGAATCCCGTCATACATAATATTCCATAGGAGGGGTCCAAGAACCGATCCTTGCGGGACTCCTGCGGAAACGTTGTAGTACTTAGCGCCCTCATCAGAGAGTCATTCAGAGACTATCCTCCGCAGGTAGTACGGTGTTTCCATTCTGGCCAGGGCTCTCCCAATAGATGACAAGTTCGCCGAGTTGAATGCGTTTTTGACATCAAGCGTCACATTTCTTCGTTCCCCATCTCCATCTTTCTCCCTGTGTGGCTTCAGCTGCTATGTCTACTACCGCCTTTATGGCATCGACGGTAGAAAGCGATTTTCTGAAGCCGTATTGGTGTTCTGACAGGGCTCCGTTTTGTTCAGCTACCGCACGTAGCCTACCGTATATGATGCGCTCTAGAATCTTTCCTAGTGTGTCCAGCAGCCATATTGGGCGATATGATGATGGTTCTCCAGGTGGGTTATTTCCCTTTGGGAGCAGCACCAGGTGTTGCAGTTTCCATGGTGTCGGGAACACCCCCTCCTCCAGACATTTTTGCATTCCCGTTATGAAAATGTCTGGTCTCGACTTCACTGCTGCCTTAACTGCCCTATTCGGGATACCGTCCGGCCCAGGTGCTTTGCTATCACCGATCTTCTTCCGCACAAGAAGCACATCCATACATCTGTACACAAACGGACAAAGGAGTTGGTGTGGTGTTCTCTGTTCTCCTTCGTCCATCCAAAAAACTTCCAGAATACTGCAGCGTTTTTTTTTAGCCGGAGACTGTGGGAATTCGCGCAATCCGCACTCGATGTTATCATCTTCATACATCTTCAGACAGTCAGCCAGCCATCAATGCACTGGAATCAATTTCCCTAAACTCAGGAACTGATTTCGCCATGACATAGAGGATATGTGCATTAGACAAGAAACAACCCAGGAAATTGGGAAACAAACAGAACAACTCTGTGCCCACTCACTCGACTACCTCTTTCGACATGTTATAACTAGCCACAGAGGAAAGTAGCCGAATTGACCAACACAAGATGGCTGGGAAGCAAATGTCAAGCAAACCTCTAATAGCAAACGCCTCATTGACGGCTCAATGCCCGTTCTTGTTGTCAAACCATGGATCTTCTTTTGGAGGGTTCGTAAGACCATGGATATCATTGACAGCTTTTTGATGGGTTCTTGACTTTCTGACATCATTCCGGCAGACACACTGTCTCTCTCCTTCATTTTTGTCCGTAGAGCTCTCGAACAGAACTCGTACTTCGACATAACATTGCCTTGTATCCTCCCTCTTGGCTACATACACTCATTGTCGAACCACGACCTTGTACTTCATTGATGGCTTTGCCTCCCTATCTTCTTCGATTGTTTGTGCAGCCAGCGACAGTTAATTCCTGTCGAGAATCTTGGTTGGAATTGTTCCCAACTTGGTTGTGATTGGAATTCAGGGGAAGTCCGCAACAAACAGCGAATGAGCACCATGTCCACAAATCACGGAGAAGACACAGAAATACGAGCGCACTGTCTGCACAAAGGGAAGAGCTGAACAGTACGATGCCTCATTTTGACATCCTTGAAGATCATGCTAAACTCATTGGCCAACACCCGATGCACGGTTTAATGTCAAATAGCACATCCCTATGCAAGCTGTCAGCGGCCGTTGAGTGCTTCTGCTTGCTCGAGGATTATTTGGTATATATTAAGATGTGGATTCAGACTACAGAGTATCCTTGGTTTGCAGTGATTTTGAGACGGTTCGTGTCAAAATGGCCACCTTTCCTATGATATGCACAAACTGTACTGAGAACCCTAAACACGGTTTTCAAGATTTCGACGTCCGCTGTGCAAGTTTTGTTTGCTCTCTTCACTTCGTCTGGGTCGGGCGGCACCGCATTCATAACATTCAGACTAGACGCTTATCCCACTGGCCTTGGTTCGAGATTAATTTCCAACTGCTATCTCAGAAATGGTCATTAGAACATGTCACAACCTCCCTTTATCAATCGCATCCAGCATCCACTTAACCAAGCGCATTGAGCAAATCTTGTTCACTTGATTCGGATAAGATCTGTGTAGCCATGTACGCCTCGTCCGGCCGTCCAACAAATCATTCCCACTTGACACTTGGCGCGGCTTATACGCCCATTAGCATATGCTGCGGCTTATCGAACACGTCAGATCGCTCATGATTTGCCGAGCTGTGCTCGCCACGCAATGATCCACTGTCAAGTTCAGCAACAACAGTCTTATCTCGGCCGGCGACGTCAATTGGTGCATGTCACTCACTAACAGTCAGTTAAGCCATCCGTCCGATGAATTCGCGATCAGTTTGTGGGATTTTAACACGCCCCCGCCTCCACGGTTCCTCAATTGTGAGAACGTGCGTGCGGATGAAATACATTTCGATTTTGCAAAAAAGCATGCATCTCAATTGAAATGCGCAAACAAGCACGCAACACACTCTGACTTGAGAGCAGACCGCCCGGCAAGTGGCAGTCAAGCACTCGCTGAGTAGACGAAGCTTGACGGCGGCCGGGCGGAGGAACGCAGCCGACATGGCGTCGAGTGGGAAATTGGAAAAATTAACTGCAAGCTCCAGTGCTCCAACTGAGTTGTGGGCAAATGGGTGGGGCAGCTGAACAACTAAACAGCGTCACGTCTCGACGCTCCGTCGTCGCGGGCGGCACAAACAAACGCTTGATGGCACATATTGACTTTTGAATTTTCCCAGCAGCGGCAGAGACACAAAAACCTCAAGTGTGCCTTGTTGGCGAAGCGTATCCGCGCAAATGTTGACTTGCAAATTGGCGAGCGTATGCCCTCTTGTGGGAGGACTTGTTTGCTGTGCATTGTGACGGAAACAAATGTTCAGTAATTGAGACTGTTGTTGCTGGATGGCAGTCAAGGTTTTGCTGTGTAGATCAACACCGCGCAGCCAATAGAGCAGTCTTTTATCTGTTCCATGAACGGAAGCGCCGAGCTGCGGTCATAGCGGGGATTCCAAGAAAGCTTTTGTCTGAGAGAAGTGCGCCGCTAGTGGTAAGAAGGCGACCGGAGATAATGGGCAGCGAACGAATTGTTGGAAGTGAACAAGGGCTCCGTTTGGAAGTTCGTCTATGGACATGCAATTTCTTTTCGAACTGTGTTCGTTTATCCGCATTTATTGATGATGCTCAACCATTTGACAACATTTTGCCACTTACTCCACTCGAAAGACAAGAAAAGCACGCGCGGTGCAGAACCTAGGTGAACTTGAATGCCGAACTAGAGCGCCTGTACAAATTGACAAACGAGCACACCACACATCAGTGTTGCAAAGTCTAGCTTCTCTGATTGGAGTTTACGCACGATATGTAGCTCAAAATCAAATGTTGACAGCGCACTGCCAATGTTCGGTTGTCAGTTGTTTCGATTGGTAATAGGCTGTAGCTAGAGGCTATAGGGTGGCTCTCCTCCTGGTGCGATAAAAGAGGTTGTACCACACCTAGTCACTTGCCCGAGATGCCAAAGTGTCCCGGCATCCACTTGAGTTGTATATTGAACTTCTTATGAGACAGCCGACAGTTGGGTGATGTTTTTGAGTGAAGAATTACATTTCTACGGACTTGCGGCCTCGCTGGCTTGGGGTAGTCGGCGATCGGTGTCATAGGGGAGAAAGTTGAATTCTCTAGGAATAGTTGAGTAATGACGGTGAATTCGGACCACAGTCAAAGAGTGTTGAGTCTTAGAACTGTGCTGGCTGATACTTGTTTGGCGAATAGGCCCACCGGACGAAGGTGGTGGCATTTGATAAGCGCAGCAGACGGGGTGCTCCTTAATGATACACATGCCAGCCAATCTTTGCCACGATTGAGTGCATTACAGTTGAGAGCAAGAGCAGTGCACTAAGTGTCGGACTGATTATCAAGGTGAATATCCAGTGAGCAATGCGTAGCTGTAGTCCCCATTTGCATCCAATGCATCCAGTCACTTCTAGTATCAATAGCTGTTCATTTATTGCTAAGCGCAAGTAGCCACCCAATTTTCCCTTATTTTGTGTCGCAATGATGTATTTTTCAATTAAAATCATAAGTAACCTAATTTCAGTCATTAATTAAAGGTCTTTTTCTGAGATAACCTCCCACCACGACGTCACGATTGCAGCGTGCCAACGGAGGCAAATGTCTGTCATAAAAGACTAGAATCGCCTCTGAATCGTGCACAACTGCTGCACAATTCTGAAGACTCGATGTGTACACAATCGTGACAGACCTTCTTCGATGTCTGATCTCTCATTAAAGACAGTGAACACCTAGGTGCATAATAAAAGACATCCCGTGAAGACATCTTTCGGAATTCATTTCATTATCTCCTAATCCAAGAATGCATAATTCGATCAGCAAGGTTTTATGATCAGAATTTGATTTCAGAGAGATTCCGTCGACATATTTTGTCGCAACTGAATGTGCAAACAGAATGTAAAGTTATTGCTTCACAATGAGTTTGGAGGAGATAATGGCTTTGAATGCGATAAAGTAAATCAGCAAACTGTTATAGAGACTGGCTGTTGGCAGAAAATGGTGACAGTTCATTCAGCCCGAGCGCATGAATAACTTTTACTTAAGACTACACCTGCAGTCGAGAGATTATGCCAACTGGAAGGGCTTACATCTGAGGCCTATGTCCACACTACACTGTGGCGCTTACACACTGTACCAGTGGTCTCATGGGTTCATCATCGATTTCAGCAACTCAATGAGACCGCCAGCATAGGGTGATGTGATTTTTTCCTTCGTTATTGGCAGTGGCAGTAGACTGGGTAGAAGGCTATTTATATATTTATATATTAAAATCCTACAAAACACGATTCGCGCAAGAACTGAAGCCAAGGCACCGACCAAAACGTCCTATTTTTGATGAGTGGGCCTTCGGAAAGCTGGGGGAAGGTCCCATATCGACAAATTGTCTCTACCGACTAAGCTCATTTCTTCTTGAATACGTACAGTGCTGAAAGGAAACAAGTACAAATCATAAAATTGAGAACATCATCATCATCATCTTCTGACCCGCATGATCCACTAAAGGGGTCGCGGGGGTAAACCAGCTCGAGAGATCTCCAGGCAACTCGATCCTCGGCCATCGACTCTAACTCATCAGGAGCTATGCCCAAGCGTAACCCGGCGAGTTTTTGGACTTGGTCCAACCACCTCGTCCTGGGTCTGCCAAGCGGTCGCCTACCTGATGGAATCGCATTCAACGCCCGCCTCGGAAGTCGTGATGATGGGGACATTCGTGCCACGTGACCAAACCACCGAAGCATAGCCCTTTCCGTTCGAAGAAGCAGCTGCTCAATGTTGAGTTCCTCGCGCACTGCCGTGTTTCTCACCCTATCCCGGCGAGTAATTCCGACAACAGCACGAAGAAATCTCATCTCAGCAGCTTGCACTCGCGATCTTATTCTTCCGGTCATTACCCAAATTTTATGACGATAGGTGAGAGTTGGAACAAATACTGAGCTGAAAACCGCTAACTTGGCTCTGACACCAAGCTCGGCCTTTCTGAGTACAGAACTATCAAGCTGTGTCAAAACTGACCCAGCTTGAACAATCCTGCAGGAAAGCTCAGCATTACTCCTTCCATCACTCGTGAAAAAGACCGAGATACTTAGACTTCTCCACCTGCTTCAATGGGACTCCACTAACATGCAGAGTGCATTGAACAGGCGTTCTGGAAATGACCATAACATCCGATTTGTCCACGTTAACCCTCACTTCAGCATCAGCACAAACGGCCACACACCTATCGAGTGCGCGCTGGAGTTCCGTCTTTGAGGATGTGAGGATAACTAAGTCATCTGCAAAGAGAAGATGACTTACCCTCAACTCTCCCAATGTGAAGCATTCCTCACCTCGGCTGCTCTGCAACATCCAGTCCATATATACAATGAAAAGGAGAGGTGAAAAGACACACCCTTGGCAAAGTCCAACGCCCACGGTGAAAGGGGTTGATTTATTGCCATTTACCGAACACAGCTGCTACAGTTTGTGCATAGAGACTGAATGGCCCTCAGAAGAGGACCATTAATCACATACTCCTGCAGGATACTCCAGAGGTTACATCGAGGGACTCTGTCATATACCTTTTCCAAATCTACTAAACAACTGTAGATGGGTTTGGCATATTTCCAAGCCTTCTCAAGTACCACTCTTAGAGTGAAAAGCTGGTCGGTTGTACTTCTGACGGGACGAAAGCCGCACTATTCATCGCCCATCCTGGGCTCGACCATAGCTCTAGAACGCGCTTCCAACACCTTAGCATAGACTTTCCCGGGGATACTTAAAAGAGACATGTCCCTGTAGTTGGAGCAATCTGTTGTGTTTCCTTTCTTGAAAAGTGGGACAATCACCCCAGTTTGCCAATGGCCAGGTGTCTCACCGCGTTCCCAGGCCACTTTAATGACACGAGAGAGCCATAAAACTCCCTCTTTACCCATTGCCTTAAGCATTTCTGGACGGATTTCATCCACACCGGCGGATTGACCGTTGGGCTATTCTCCGCCCACTCAAGACTACGGGTCTGTCATCCTTAGTGCCCATTTTAAAAAAAAAATTGTAAAGACCTCTAGACCATCCGATCCATTGTGCTGTCACGTTCGGCTTTGTGTCCAAAACTCATTTACCCTTTGACCTTGTAGTTCTTCCCTCTTGGCAATTTTGTATTCCTCTTGGGATTTGTTGGCCATGTGTGATTTCTTCTGACGTCTAAGAAATTGTAGTAAGTCCGTTGGATCAATGTTACTCAGATCCTCAAGGTTGTTGAAGTTGTACTCGCCTAGTAGTCTTCTTGTTTACGCAAGTGCAGGACATGTTCCCAGGGGGTGTAATATTGTTTCCTCTTCTTCTTAATTCATACAGCTTCTGCTGAAGTCGTTATAAGGTTCCCCAAGCCTTCTAGCATGGCTGCCTATAAGCACCTCTATCACTCTACTAATAACCTTCCTATCTAGCTTTAGGAGGTAATCAGTCCTTCCTTGATTTAGCATAGGCCAGATCTAAAGATGTGAGATGAGTATTAATACGATTGTATTTTCCTTGTTTTTCTAATACGAAGAAGAAAATGTAGCTCTTCGCGACATAGAACTTTTGGCTTGGAATATACTATATATACTATTTATTTTTAATTATTTCAAGACGTTCTGGAGTTCTGGACACAAGCATTAGTGTTGTCTCATTTTGTCTATATATGGGGATCTGGCGGAACACTCGTCTATGCCTATTTGTAAGTCAGAGTCAATTCCAGCCTTTGCAGATAACACTGCACATCATTAACGCGATACCAGCCGATATGCTCGAAAAAGTAACTCAAAATTAGACTCTGCGTATGAACCATTTGAATAGGAGTGATGGTCAACATTAACTCTCTTAAAAATAAATGGCCAACCATGGTTTATCAGCTGAAATATAAATTCCATACACTTTTGCAGTTTGTCTGTACTTTTGTTGACAGTTAAAAAGCAAACGCTTAACAAATCATCAGTCACATCAGAGAGGAATGCAAACAACTAAGTCTAATTAGGAATTTCCTAGTAACTATTTTAAATACCATTTATGCATGTCTATGCAGCTAGTATGCACTTTTTTCCAAGTAATTACGGCAATTTAATTGAAAGCTTTCAGTTGCGATTCCAGTTGGATTACGGTCGCGAATCTCATTTCAGGGGATGGCATTGTGTTGAAGTTTGTATGGTGGGGTTGCTTCGACACTAGTTTCATTTTCCCAATCATTCATAAATAATTCAATAGCTTCCGATATCGCTTTTTTCTTAATCACAATTAACACCATGCTTCCTTCAGATCCGCACAAGGCCTGCCTGCATATACGTGCATTTAATTGACTCTCTTTCAGATGTCTACTCACTTTGACTCTGAAGAATCACCTCGGTGAGCTTTTCAAGATAAATTTGATTGATAGGAAAATGGGAAGATGGTGCACTAGCATTCTGTACTGAGTGTTTGAACTGCCAGTGGCTGGGGGGCTAGAGGTTGCGTCGACTGCTTCGCTGATAGTTCTGGGTCTAGTCCACGAAATGAGCAACATTAGTAATTAATGGCCCCACCTCTTTCGAATCAAAAAGTGCATTTCTCTTGAAAAAGCAACCTTTACTCTTCACTTGCCAGAGATGCCAAAAAATGTCTGACTCCGTAGTTTAATATCGAGTGCATTGCATTTTCTGCTCGCTGTGTGCCAGGTATCCGTGATCTGAGCGTACTCTACACACACCCCCCCCCAATGAATCACTTCCCTCAATTAACATTTTCAATCGCCCATTGTTTTGAATCAGGTTTACGGCCTGTGATAAGCAATAAATTTGAAGCCCAGTGAGTATGTATTAATGACTTTGTTTAGACTTAACAGCAAGTTTATTTCCGCTGTCACCTAGCACATAACCGCATTGAAAAAGCATCGGTGCGACCAACAAATCTCTAAGCCAAATGATGACATTTATGAATAGACGCGTCAACGTCAGAACGCTGAACTACAGCATCAGCCAACAATAATCGGACAATTAATGTCAAACTTTTATTACAGTGCTTAGAAGAGGCAAATTATCACTTGCGAGTTGATGCATTCAGCGACATCCATCACACATTTTTGAGTGCACATAAAATCTTTAAAAATTGGTCGACTGCCAGACGTTTAGTGGGTTTAGGGAAATTTATGGTCCATTAATCGAACAATTAAGAGGTGTTGGACGTTTGCTTAGGTTATAAGTACGTGCATCGTTGCGCAAGGCATTCAGTGATGACCTATGTAATTCGCCCTTATAAACAATCTATTTACGAAGAATAAGTTTAGGATTGTGACCTCCACAAACATCCAAACGACAATACGTAAGAAATATTTTGACACCCAATTTGGGACACAATCGGCGTACCATCCATGTTTGATGGGAATTGAAGAAGCCGTTTTGGAGACAGGCCTCCGCAAACATCCATTCGATGTCCTATTCTACAAGAGAAGCAAGTTTGGTCGGGTTTTGAGAAGGCTTTTTGGGGATAGACCTTCACAGACACTCAAATATACAAACGCCACAAAGCTATGAATATGTTCTAATCTAGAGCAAAGCAAGTATATCCGCCAAGGTTTATCTAAATTTGAACAAACATCTAACCATCCCAAGTTCCACACAATTTAATTCAAAATATTAGCAAAAAATATTGGGTTTCGTTTGAAAACCCCACAACAACTTCATCTCCTCCAGCCCGTGGGGCATTCAAAAACGTCCAGTTACACGCCTCCCCACGTGAGAGGATGCCATTTCCCCCTTCGACTTGCACGAGGAACTCTCCATAGCGTGAGCATGGTTCCGATTTCAAGCGGCTTTAAGTTTTCGCTTAAGGATTCATGTAGGGCTTCTCCCTTTGTTGCCTTAAACAGCGTTCATGTCTGTCGACGCTACCACGTCTCCATGGACATGTAAATTTCTTGTTAGAACCCATGTCATTGCATAAAACTTCCCATCAATCAACTCCCCAGCCATAGCCCCGCCTCCAACAGCCATTCCGCAGCCCAGTCACAGTGGAGACCATCCGCAAACTTTCAGAAATCCCTATCCGCCCTGCCCTACATCGGCCGAGTCCAAGCCACCACGACAGCGAACTAATGCTCACCGAGCACGCAACGATGAGGTGAGAATCACCTTGAAACCAAGGGAATGTGAGTGTCCCCCGAGGCGTCCTCTTCGCACACCGTTTCTGAGTCCTTGCTTGATTTACGACGGGCCAGCGAAATAATTTCACTTTCTATTTCGTGTGGCTGTTTTTAGGTTTGGCGACGGGAATGCTGCTGTCCGACGACCGGGGCTGATAATGAGCTGCTTTAGGCCCAACCCACAAAAGAAAACCGAACAAATACCAAATTGACTCGCGGACAGTCGCTAGCGTTTGTTTATGTTTGGCTTTTCGCGGTAATCCGTCGGCTGTCCATTTTACCCAGAGACACGTGGCCCCAAACGGGGTAATTCACTTTTGCGCGAATCGTCGAGAGTCGCCACATAAGGCAACGGTCATAGGGAACTTCCTCCAGCCCACACGGACCGTGATATAGAACTACACGTGACATAAATCAATGCGATGTGTCTGGAGGCAGGAAAGTGCAGTTCAATTGAAATGCAGTTGGCTACTTTGTATGGTACACAATTTGCATACGCGGGAAAGGTCCGACACAACCGACGCTGGAGTGTGGGACGCAATCGAAGCACAAACTGTGTGTAAACACAGCCGCACTTGGACTTAAGGTCAGGCCACAAGATCAACTGCTGAAGGCAACGCTGTCAATAGCGCAGATGAAGGGTTCTCGAAGAGAGTGTGTTACAATTAAAAGTTAAACGACTCATTATTTACGCCGTTGGTGCGGGCTGCCACAGACAGACGGATCAGGGAGATCGGGCGGAGAGCGATCAGATCTCTAGGTTACTTAACAACTTGACGCCATCGAGTGGGCGATCAGGAAAAGATCACTGATGCGAAGTCGTTGCGGGGGTCCGCTCACATTGAGCGGATTTCACAATAAAACCCCTTCGCCCACGTCGTCGGATTGAAAAATCGGATTTTATTTTGCAAACGAGAGCAGTGGTGGCGGCGGCGGCGGCGACGGCCAATGTGTAATTGAATTTCTAATGCGACCACCGTTCTGAATCGGTGCCAGCGAATCATGACAAATTCATTCACATTTGGCGCCGCAACGCTGGCAGTGATGACATTTTTCTGGGGAATCACAAAGAACTGACCGTGAATTTAAGTGACTTGGAGATTCTGGGGAAATTGCGAAAAGTGTCATTCGATTGAATTGAAGATGTGTGTGCACGAGTCAGTTGGATGTGTGGCCATGAATTGGATTGGTCGCTTGATTGAGTTTCATTTTGCGCTGCTTGACATGTCCATTAGGAAGTGGCCAGATTTATGGGTGATTTAGGATTCGGCGACTTTTCCATCTTGGCAGTGAGTGCGTTGCGGACGATGGAAGTATTTCCTGGCAGTTAAAGTTTTAAGTAAACACTAGAACTTCTGGGAGAAGCTAATCTTGTCAGTCAGTGGAGCCTAATTGTTCGTGTCCTCTGTACCCATATGACAGAACATTCGCCACGTAGTGGGAACCCAACCAGTCATTAACCTACCTTATGACAGCTAGGTCTGGTGGCAGACGTCGTTGAAATTACATGTTATGGTAATTGAGGACGTTTACTCACGCCGGAGTAGCGGAGCAAGACAACCTAATTGAAGGTTAGTGGGGGCGACACGCCGAAAGTTCAAATCGAAGTGGATTGTCGGGTTAACAAAGCCAGTTTCATTCCACGTCGTCCCATTCATCACCTATATCCCGCATTTGTTGATGATCGTCGAAATAGTAGCGCCTTTTATATGCTTCGTGGTACTAGGGCTGAGTGGGTATCAGGTGAAATCATCCACAGACTGCAAGATCGCACGCAGAACTTTTCTCTTGAAGAGACCAAGAAATTCTTCATCCACTTTTGAGATTGTCCATGGCTCTACGCCGTACACTTTACTTGCTCCTTCTAGAGATGGCTCTTTCAGTCAATTGCTAATTGATAACCGCCCATTTTCACACTCTGTTCAATACGATGATCTTGTATGTGCTTTCTTGTGGTCAGCATGTACTTCGATTTGTCCTCATTCACCGCCGGACCCAATCGCTTACGTCTCAATGTCAGTAAACGCCGCATTGCCGGCTCGCTGTGTTCACCAATTATTTCAATGTAATCTGCACATGTCCCTTTGGGAGAAGTTCGAGTCACTGGCCATTGAGATTCCCTCTGTACACTGAATCCGATGTCATCTTGTTGCCAACGTGAGCATCATGAGAAGATGCGATCTGTCTCCGTGGCTGATTAAGCCATAAGAAGCATTAAGAACGAGGTTCCTCAGCTTACAGGCACCTCATTAATGACAACCAATTAAGAAGCATTAAAATATCAGAACACACCATAGACTGCATCAAAATGTTTCTCGTACACAATCCGCTAAAGAATGCCATTTAATCGTCATTTTCCACACCTAAGCCTCTCAGAGGCTCTTACCACAATCGTCTACTTTCCGGCTTTTCCAAAGTAGCTCATGGCTTCTCCAACGACCGCCGTTAAGTATTTTATGCGTCATTTCTCTCGCTCGCTGCTGCGTAAGCTGCTTAGCAACAGTTACAGTCCATCCAAGCGATAATTTATTTCTCGAGCAATTAATTCACAAGAAAATCTCGATCACAAAGTTGCCAGCCAGCATGTCTGTGCGTTCACCAATCGTCACAACGCGAATTTAAAACCAATATAGACTTGAACAGAGCTCTGATTGTCTCACAAAAATGACCGCCCTCTTCCGTGTGAGTGTGTGTGGTGACAAATCTTATCAGTCCCACAGTTTGTTTATTTATTTTTGTTTCACAATAACCTGAGAATTCTCTTACGGCATGCCGCCAGTGTATCAACACTGGCCCTGACTTTTTGTTTTCCTCTGAACTGAGCATACCGGATGTGTGCAAGTCTGTATATATTCATTCACTCTATCAACTGATAAGGGTCATGGTTGAGAGTGGCGAAGGTGGGCTGAGTGGCGGTTCGCTAGATAGTGTCAGCCGCGAAATACTTCACGCCGATAATTGCACACTCCAGCAAGTGCATTCAATGGAATTTCAATCGCTTCATTACGAGTGTACCCCCGCCAGCCACGGTCACTTAAGAAACTCTCAGGATGCCGGCACGTTTGACCTGTTCGGAAATCAATTAGACACGAATAGTGCCACTCTGGTGGACAGTTGTGTATGCGATGCAAGTCGTGATGGAAATATGTAACTTGGCGTAAAGTGCAAATGCAAATTCATGAGTTAGCAGCAATTAGATTAGACGAAGCAATCAATGGAAATTGTGGCTGCTGTAGGAGTGACGAAAGATCGAGTTCATTTTTTCCTGTTAACATCCAAGGACAGCTGGACAATGTGGCTTGGGTAATTTATGCACGTATGGTGCTTGTGTGTGAACTGTGAAGCCCTAGTCAAAGCTGCAGCAGAGACGTCGTAGCCTTGTATGAAAATGGTTTTTATGTTTCAGATCGATGTTTCTGTTGAACAACTTCTTGATGCAGTTTCATAAATTCTGCGAAATTCTTTCTACATTGCCTGCCAGTCGCCGATGGTATGTCCTAGGGCACTGTAGCATTCCAGGTTGTTTTAATGAACTCGGTCTCATCACTTTCTAAATGTGCAGACCAAATGTGTTCCCTCTTATTTCCGATCTACCATACAATGCTGGAGGCCATACATCGTGCAGTGACTTCCCTATTCGTAGAAGAACTCGCGTTATGCTGAGATGGCTGATGGAAAGCAAAATGTATTGGCTGTGTCCATTGTAGTGGCAGCACCTGGATTTCTTGGGCAACTTGGACATTATCAGAAAAGTATAAGCGTCAACAAAATAAAACATTTTACAGCAGAATAGCATAGCAGGCGTTAACTGTTGTCCGGAGTTTTAACAGCTCTCTGCCGTCAGCAACTGGAACTTAACATAACCTCTAGCAATCTTCGTCACATTCTTGAATTGAACCCTCTAGTGTCTCCTGAAATGCATCTTGTGTAGAGAGACGCATTTCTGCGCGAGAGACGCATTTCTACTTCGAACATTTCAGACACTACTCGTGTCCAAGTGTGTGTTTTTTTCCCGCATCGCCTATTTGTTGTTGTCAAACTTCTCAGTGACCAGCTATGACTTCACTTATCCCGGCTGACCCTCACCAACTGAGCCCATTGCAATGTCCAGAAGATGAACACTCGCAGACCGTCTCAATTTGCCATCAAAACTGATCACAAGCGCATGCCTTGAAAGCACTTAAATGCCACATGCCTATGCTGAACAATTAAGAAAGCAATTCCATGCTTTTGTCATAAAAGCCAGGCCACTGCCCAATATGCTTGCCCATAGTGTCTACATGCTGTCGAAACTCATTAAAGCCTCCCCATGACCATGACTCAACCCCACTCCGCTCCACACACGTTGTCACACAATTGGCCTCATAAATATTGTACCTTCTCGGCTCGTAAAACCGTCCCCTGCAGTCCGCGCTCGAATGCTGCGATCGGATTGGAACGCAGCGCGATTGTACGGACGCATCGCAGTCACTGTTGGTGCAGCAGCAGTGTCTCTCTGGCATTTCCTCACCACGTGACTGGCATTCGATACTCATGTGTGCGCCGCGAAACGTTTCACAACTCTTGTCACGTTCGGTTTCTTTCATTGCGATAAACTGTCGACTTATCAGCTGGCTATGCCGCCCGGCCCACCCTCAACCGCCACGGAAATGCAAGCGAGAGCCGCCCCGCTTGTCAATCGTCTCTCTGTTGCCGTGCGCTGAAGAAACGCTTCAGTGGATTCGCTAATTGAATGATTCCTCTGCCAAGCCCATATTTCCAACGGTTCAGTGTAGAATCCAACGGTAGACCGTTTGTCGTTTGAAAAGGGAGCGCAGATATGTCGACGACTCTCACATCAGTTGATTTGTGGCTAAATTCGTACTTTTGTTTTTATCTCTTTACAGATGTCTGACTTCTCGGATAGCACACAGCACGTCAGTCCGGCAGCAAGTTTGATCGAGAATTTCCACAAGAAGAATGGCACAATTGGATCGACGGCTACCGGCAACACCACCACCAGCAGCAGCAGTGTGGGCGGTAGCTCGGGAGCCAGTACACCAACGGTCAGCGGTGGCCCACCGAGTGCTGGTGTTGGCAGTGGCAGTGCCCTCAGTTCGATAACATCAAACACCAGACAGAATTTAATCAACACTAGTTCTAGTTCTAGCAGTAGTCTTAAGGAAACCTCATCCACATCACAACAGGTAAGTGATTGTGACTCATTTAAATCAAACACATGCATTATTCAGATTTCGATAAAAATTGTATCTCAATACGAAGCCAGCGCGGCGTTGCTCCGCACTTAAAGGTCATCAACATTTTGCTGTATTAGTTCTGGGCAAGCCACTGTCGCCAATCTTACTTGCCGGCCCTCAATTTTCCTGAACGAATTATTCACGTATTCACATCCGTTGTGCAGTTTTCTGTGGATCTCATCAGAGGATCACAGTTTGCTTGAGTGGCGTCTGATCAGCGGCCGGACTGCACTGTATTCCTTTTTGCGTATTTCAATGGATCCTTAGGAAGCTGACAAAGCAGGTGTTTGAGGGCTGAATGAGCTGTCTCGTGGGCAGAGATTCTCTACTAAGCAGTGCTTCAAATAAAAGCAATTTAGTTTGTTGTTGCCAAAGCAGAGTCTAAAGATTCTTGAAGATCATCAGCAGATCGCTCCGTAATCGCCACCGCGAAGGTAGTTTGAGGACGGATGTTGTTGTTGTGGTAGCAGGCTGTGGTGGAGTCTATGAAGACATAAGACTTTATGTGAGATAAGTTACTATTTAAAATGTCCTTCAACGTGAATAACTTTTCGACCATATCGAGCAATAATTCGGCCATAACGACGATTGTGTCAATAAACACTATCTGTTGCCTACTTAGACCTGTAACCTTGGAGCGTCTGAGCTTGAGACAATGCTGCCTATCGTTGACGACCCTAGCATGCAGCTTCTAATCATCAAGGCCAAGCCTTCGTCCACGATAACTTGGTCCTTGTACCGGCGATTCGGTTTCTCGAACCAGAATACACCGGATTTTCCTGCCGGACTACTTCCATATTTGTCTTCACAATAGCAATCACATTGCACTGCGACCACGATGGACCCCTTACCTGATCTAGGACTTTAGAATTATCTTGAGAAATTCGATAATCTCTGATGGAAAGTTGGAATGGAATGTCCTGATATTCTATTGCTTTTGGTCGTTACATTACACGTGCTTAGTGTCAGTGCGGTCGCCGAATAGGTGTTCTATAGTTTCCTTTGATTGTTGGCAGTGTCTAGAGTTTTCTGCGCTACTGTGCCCCATTTTGTGCAGCTGCAGGTGATAGTTCCGTGAGCAATGGCCACAAAGTGTGTGCGCCACATAATATTCTTAGGACAGGCTTGTTCAGTTTTAGAGCCACCTTGGTTCTCTTGGGATCGACCCTCATGAATGTTTTTGAGTGTGTAAGTACCTCCTGGCTGTTTCAGAATTTGACCAGTTGTTAAAAAATGTGGTGGCCCGTGGCGTTGTCGGCACGACAAGAAATACTTTTCACGGCCCCACCTCTTTCGAGTCACTGGCAATGCTCATAGAGTATAACGGTTTTAATCTGGTCTCTCATCGCATAATTTTTCAGAGGACCTGTCGATTTTCTGTTGATCCTCTTCAGTGATATCGTCGATGATTTGCTTCATGTAAGATCATCACTATCGTCTCGCCTGCCGTTTATTTTGTATAGAGTTTTGAGGGCCCTGAGAGCAATATCTCACACGTATTTCTCTTCACCAACACCATCGTCACAAAAAGTGTAGTACAGGCAATGGGCCATAAGTGTAGTACAGGCAATGGGCCGCATGCACTTTTCCACAACTATACTATTTTCCTTAAAAAATCTCAAAGTATGAAATAAGTAAAGTTTCAAAACAAACAATTAATTTCTTAATTTTGAGTTGTGTGAAAGCAACACACCATCTTTGGATTTGACTCCTTCGATGATGTTGCATTTTCTTCCTCTGAGTCGACGAATAGTTTGCCAGAACACCTTTTTCGCAGATCTAGGGTAGCTTTTCAACTTCTCGCCGAACTGCTTTCAGGACTGCTCTTTAGCTGCTCTCACAGCTAAGAGAAGCGGAGTCCCCCAAGAGAATCCAGTCTCTGTAGGTACACTTCTTGTCTCTGGTGGCTTCTTGAACTTCGGGTGTTTTAAACCACGCCATTCCATTCCAAGCCGCTTCACTCCACAAAAATCACGGGCACAGACAATGACAGCTGTTGAAAACAGTCGCCATTCTTCCTCTACATGTGATGGAAGAGTTGGCAGCGTTCAATTTTGCTGCATCTCTTGTTTTCCGCCTTGGCCTTGGCAGAAGATTTTCAGCGTCAGTGAGTTTCAGCCGTACACAAGCACCAGGTGATGATCAGTTGACAGTTCAGCCTCTCTCACTACACGAACGTCACAAACCATCCGTTTCATACACGATGGTACCAAAAAGACATCTGAAGACTCGGGCGGTACCACGTGTATTTATGGATGCATTTGTGTGGACAGATGGTGTTCATTATGGTCAAGTCATTTGCACAGCAACGGTGCAACAACTTTTCTCCGCTCGCCATCTAAGGGGGGATCACCGTTTCTATGAATATATGAAAAATAAAATTTTTAATTTTTATTAAAAAAAAGGAGATGCGGCAAGAGGATTTAGTCTACAATTTTCGAAGAATTTGGCCCGATGTAGAACAAGACATGTATACATAATTTTTCTCATTTAATATGAGAACGGTACTGCATTAGCTATCGTCAAATATTAGTGGTCAAGACAATAGTAACTGACAGTTTTCAGTTTACGTGAAGCAGACAAATCCGATATCTTTCAGACGCTATCGTTTTTTCATGCTTACATTAAGCGAAAATATCGCCGAAAAGTTAGCGCGATTGTCGCCTTACGGGATTAGAGCCCTGTCTTTCCTTTCCAGTTAAGGGTAATAAAAAATAGAGCATACTTTGGTCCTTCGAGCCACGAGTCTTGAGCTCTGTGTAGCTCCGGATTCAGATGTGGGCTTGTTGCTGCACAGTCATCGCTGTGATTATTCCCGTGGCTTCACTGATTATTAAAGGTTCACTTAAGTGACAGTAGATAGCAATAAAGTCAACTATTTTGTTTGTACCCAGTTGAATATCCAGTTAAGATCGGAATCAGATATGTAAAGCTGAAAAGCACTGTCATCAGTCAAGGAGTGAATCGGATTAGAAGTAGCAGACATGAGAAAAGAAAACCTCTTCATTCTCTATACTATATCAAACTAAAGTGAGTGTGTTCGAGATGATACGACTTCTCCGTCCGTTTACACTAAACCCCTTGTCCTTCTAGACATCTCCCCGTCATTTAGCACTTCTGCAACGACCCCTGAAATGCTTTCCATGAGCCACACCAACGGCCATGTTGCCCAACCAGGTGGTTCACACCCTGAAACGCTGTCGATAAGCATGTTCCATCGATACGCCGACGATAAGACTTTCAAAACATGGCCACAATCGCTGTTTGGAGCACCGCCAATCTGTTCGCACTCGAGATCGACGCCCAGTATCGACACAATGGAATTCAGTGAAATCTTCGTGTAAAGCCATAAAACTCTGGTCCGCGCTTTAACTGCAATTAGTCTAATCAACAGCACTAACCGTTTCACTCGTCTCCGATCGCGGGCCGATAGTGGGTTTTATTTGTTTATGGCTTCACGGCCGTAGAGTGCACGTGTGGGTGGATGTAGAGCGGTGCGGCGTGGGGGAGATCAGAAGCACAAACCCATGTCGGCGGCAATTAGGCTGACTTCTGGTTGTGTTTACCACGCGTGCCTAATCTATGGGCTACGGCACTTGAGCAGCGAGAAATATTAAAACTAAATTTAGCAAAAATACCGGGAATTACTACGCCACGAGCTTGGATAAATTGCACTGCTCGCGATAAGATAACGCACAACAGGCGGAACTGTTTTTCGTGTTTCGTACGCACTGCAGACACCGACCGTAGCCGGGGAAACGTCTGATCTGCATTTAGACGGATGAGCAAGGGGACAGTCCGCACACGCATACACACTTGTCGGGCATTTGATTTAAAATAAAATCAACTTTGTCCACGCAGCGGATTGGCACTGATTCATCCAATAAGAAATGGCACCTGTGGAGGCGGGCTGTCACTGTTTGTATTTCTGTTTTGACAGCGGTCTCGTCGGTGTGGACTGTGGAGCTTTCTGCTGAGAGCCATCTCAAGCTGCTTAGTCACTTATGTGTTTATAGGGCAACTGTTCGTGGGGGCAGAAGCTCATTTTTCCGCTGAAACGTATCACTCGAGCTGTTCTTCTTGGGAATCAAGTACATTTTCTAATTCCCACTAAGAGGCGAACAAATTCTTGTTCGCGGAAATTGGCGACTGTGGTGAATTCGATTAAGACTGTGTGGCGCACCTTACCCGGCTGATAAGAGGCCGCTTCGATAAGTCGGATATCTCATGTTTGCGCTGCGGCTCGATAAGATAAGTGTCGTGCTGAAGGTGTACACAATGTCAATCGCTAGCGGACTATCGAGGTCTTAAATCAGTGCCAGAATTTTCTGCAATATCACTCCAGATATTGGATATCGAGTTGTTTTATTATCTGTCTAGAGTGCGTTAGCTTTTGTGGGTGCCGCTCAGATTTTGTAGGAAAATTCCCTCGTTTTCTGATCGTTCTTATGTCTCTGACTGGATTATGATTTCCGTAGCAACTATTAACAGTTTATGTGTCAGTCTCTTTAGCTAGAGCACACTTTTACGAGCGAAATTTCTTGCAGATGACTGGGCGCAATTGGCTAAACAAGTTATTGCTTTGCTAATTTACAGTCAGCGAGTGTTCCATGATTGAAAACCACAAGAGCTTAGAAGATCCTGATGCATTTCAAAAACGTTGCGCGTTACCAGATAGCAATGATAGTTTTATTCCAATTGTTAAGTTTCTCAAAATATTCAGAATGGTTTGCAATTTGTGGAACCGTGGAAAATTCTAGAGTGAGATCACTCGTTGGACCTTCAAAATTGCATCGCCAGAGGCTCAACCCTTCTAATTTTGCCCCTTACATTTAGTTCCACTTAATATTGTGTTGATGCAAGAATTAAAACCAAAAATAACGTCGCGATCCTGTTTTTTGCAAAAACTTCATCTTGGACCAGGCTTTTCTTCCAACCAATTTTGGCTTGATCGGAGTTACTGATTTTTCAAATTATGTTGGAGTGTTCTTGTTAAAGATCACAAGGGTTGACCCATAAAAATGTTTCAGTTAAAAAATATTTTGAGTTTCCTCACATCGCAAGGCATTTTGTGCAATAGTTACTCCATGAAGTGGCTGGACCAATGGTACTCTTGTTATCAGTATCTGTCGTGCGTTCCTTACCTCCGCGATCGCTTGAGTGGATCATTCGGGTCACTGAGAATGACGATGATGAAGGTGGCTCAGCGTCAGACCAGACCATCTTGGTTCACAAGGACACCAGATCACAGTGTAAACCTTGGTGTTGCCAAAACTGCCTTTTTTTAAGGGAGAATGATAAAGAGGCATTTTCGTGACGAGATATAGTTTCCTGACAGTCACATCACATCGCGTCGTCATGTTTTCCACTCCACTCTTGGATCGAGACCGCCAAAAACAAAAATTCGAAAAAAACGACCACAACATCTGCGAAAAAAATAACTCTGTTTGATGATTGGAACACAAAAGATTGCCTAACCGCAGATCATCGTGCAGTGGCCTAGTTCAGTGATGAAATCTAATTAGAAACAAAAACCACCAGCAACCAACGCACTTAGAATGACGCACGAGCACAGTGTCACCCAATTCTGCCGAAGTCTATACAAATTTCACGTAACAATTCGAAGAAACATTTTATCTCTATTCTTCTGGTTTTAGCTCAGAACTTATTGTTTGCCCAAGTGAAGTCGATAAGAGCTTCACGAAACTTAGCGCACTCGCTTTGCTTAAGTGTCACGTGAAGCATTTGTCATTTAATTGGAACCCATTCGAGCTCCGTATGCTTGCATAATCGTGTGTCATTTCTGCAAACCACAAGTGATTAATTATCATGCAAGGCTTAGGATTGCGGCAGGGTCTAGAAACCGACAAGGTATCGTTAAGTGTGGTTAGGATCTTTGGCGAATGGACTCTGACTCACGTTTTTTTTATTGAATTACGCCTGTTCCGGAGAAAACTTCTAGCAGGGAGCTAGTAGCACCAAGTGTAAAGACATGCAGGCTCTTTCTACCAAAAATGTGTATAAAATGTCTTCGTAGCTTTCCGTTGTCAAATTGTCAAAAACCCCAAGCATATCCAACGAATTAGCTCATTTGTGTGAAGGACAACAGCCTGAAAGCCAACTGCCTTCCTAAAATTGTTACAAATAGACACTTAAGAACTGAGGTGATTGATTCTGTCTGAAGTCTGAAGAACTGCGTGCCAACACGGATGACACCGTCGTGACTAAATGAGAACACTGAGATGTCGGACGTCTTCTTGCCTAGGATGGTGGATGAAATGAGTTTAAGAGGAAATAAGTGCTGTCATGAGGATATAAATGCTAAGCCTTCACGGTCGTCGCTCAGTTGTCAGTAAGTCAGTGAAATGAGAACACTTTCGGGCGAAAGTCAGCAGCAAAGAAGTTGTTGACAAACGTCATCCCGCAGGCATACTTTCACGGCAGTTATGTCGTCTTAGGAAAAGAACTCCATGAACAATGCAGATGCAATGTCACAGCTAACGCTACCGGTGATCCATCGTGTTTGTCTGATGGCCCTAGGCAGAGATCTTATCAGCCATTGTGTTCTCAGTTTCGCAAAGTTATACTAGCAAGACCTTACAAATGGATGATACTGGAAATTCTTATCCTCGGCCATCTACTCAAACTCATCAAAACGCAACTATGCGAATTTTTGGACTAGGTCCAACCAACACATCTAGGTTCTACTAAGCGGTCGCCTACCTTTGTAAATCGTGATGATGGAGGATGTCACGTGACGTAAACTTTCCGTTAGAAGATGCAGCTACTGAGTACCTCGCGCACTTCCGGTCTCGCACCCTATTACGGCAAGTAACTCTGGCAAGAGCACGAAGAAATCGGATATTTTAGTCATCTGCAAAAAGAAGATGAGTTATAATCAACTCTCCTCCTAATCAACATACCTCGCCTCAGCTGCGCTGCAACATCACGTCCATATATATGTACATATAATGAAAAGGAGAGGTGACTTAGCGAAGTGCAATGCCCTAGTGAAAGTTGGTGATTTAGCTGCGACAACCCGAGCACAGCTGTACAGTTTGTGCACAAAGCAATCATCAATACCATGCTCCTGCAAACGCCTGTGTAAAGCTGGTCAGTTGCACATCTGCCGAAACGAAAGTCAAGCTTTTCGTCCCCCATTCTGGACGTCTCCAACAGTTTAAGTGTCGCACCGCTTTCCCAGGTCACTTTAAGGACATAAGCGGGGCATAGAAGTCGCACGAGGAACTCGAACTCTGGGCGAATTTCATCCATTTCACCTAAATGACTTCCTCCCCCATTGGACTATTCTCCACTCCACTCATGACTATTGGTCTGCCACTGCTCGGTCCATCTGCATAAATTGTTTGATTTGATTAACTACTAAGAAGACCGCAAGGAACCATAGTTGATTTCATCAAGCAGCAACGTTCGCTTCAGTCACTGCCACGAGAGCTATTCTTAGAACACTTACAGAATTCCAGTCACCGACGAAATCAAGAACCCACCTCCACATCGATCCATACGCGGTAGCTCGCTGCTATTAACCCCTCAAATGGTCACGTCTGAAGCACTGCTCTGATCATTTGTCAAACATGCAGACGCAGATGATTCATATTCAAATAAAATTGACCATTCCCATAAATCGACTGATGTGAGTCATACAAATTTCACTTGAGAATGTAACAGACCCAACACGCGCACTCAATTATTTGCACCTCATCCACCAGCGGACGTGTACCACGGTCAATTATTAGCCACATTATGTCAACTTGATTACCCATTCGATGGGCACGCCTCACTCCATCACACCTATCCTCAAAAACACGACAGTCTCAAGTACAAACGACTCCGACACTTCACCAAATTCAGCTCACACCATAAATCAACATCGCACCGATCGAGGAAATAAACATTACATTCTTCCCCACTTGCCTGTCACAATCGATCAAAATCAAAAAAAAAAGAAAAATGCGAAACATAAGCAATAACCTCGTCACTTTGTCTTCGAGATATATTGCGAGATTATACACGAAAATCCAAAACAATTAGCACATTCTCAACATACTCTTATCATCCATCAGATTCGTAGACTCGTTCGTCTGTCAGTTCGCCATTATCACTCAGCTGTCAGTTGCATCTGTCAAGTAAATACACTTTTTTTTAAGTGCGGGCTGACATCAATTGAACAGGCTTCTTTCTCCACACCCCAGTCCTCCTCCTCATTCGCCTCATTCACTGACGATCGTGTTGGAGGGAAGAAAATAAAAAGAAATGTGCCTGAAACCGTGATGAAGAACACCAGTGGTTAAGGGTACAAAATAAAAAAAAAGAAAATAAATCGAATTTCACCACACAGCAGAGACCCCTGTGTTTAAGCTCTCCCCACACACATACACACAGTCACAGCTAAGCGAAAAAAAGCTCATTCTCATCTTCACCACGCCATGACCGGGTAGCACGACTGAAGCTCTCATTCATTTTCAGTTTTCCCGTCAAACGAACGAAGACGATCTTTTGTCGTGCGCGTAGAAAAATAATATTTTGAGTTTTTTTATATTTTCTAAACGTTGCTCTTCAAGTCGATCAGTCACTTACGATAATTTATTTTTAAACAAAACGATAAACGAACGAAAAAATACATATTTTTAAACTCCCGAAGTTCAAGTATTACAAGGCAAAAGACAGATTTTCCAAGCCAAAGGGAAAAAAAAGCGACTCAAGTGGAACGTGAGACATTGTATCCCGAAGCGGAAGTACCATTTAGCCGTTGTTCAATAAGGTTAGTATAGTCGCCGCTGCTCTGATCATCATCATCATCATCATCAAAATCGTCGTCGTCTTCATCATGTCACGACCGATGCCAGGACTTCCTGATGTCTCCCGGAAGAACTTATAATTTATGCCCGAGTTGGGGCTCTTGAAACGGCCTCTTTGCACCGACCTGGTTTAGGGTGGCATTCTTGTACATCATCCATTAAAAATAGACTCGAGCTTTTCTAGATATTTGTATTTTTTTTTTCTTTTCTTTTTTTTCGTTCTTAACTTATCTTTTGTACTTTTTTTTTTGCTTTTTTTTTGTCAAACTTGTTTTCATTACTATTTATTTATCTGCGGCGTCAAATGCAAATGTCCGTCTTCGAAAGTAGCCACCTGTCGGTTTAAAAATAAAATAAATTGTATCTGTTTTTAGAATGGAGTGTCATTCGCATACGATTCAATTAAAAGTAAAGAATGCATCGCGTGACAAGTAAGATGTTTCTGAAAATATCAATTCGGATGAATTATTTGACGTGAATAAAGGCAAGTTGACCTAACTGGGAATTCGTAGCAGACTGAGACGCGCGTTTCTTTTAACGTCATTCATTTGCTTTGTTGGTCAACAAATGGCAGAAGAGAAGCAAAACAAACACAAGCCGGCATGTGGTTGTCACGTGGCATGTGTGTGTGTGTGTGTGTGCTGGGCACCGGATAAGTGTGGGCTTGATAACACAAGCTGATACGTGAAGCACACTTTTGGGAAAATGACCTTTAAACACGATAATCATTCTTCGGTGGGCTACTTCCAGGTTCTTCAGCTTGATCGTTGTGATGCTTTGGTGTGATTCATCGCACACAGATTGACTTTAAGCGTTGTAGTCGATGCTAGTTTGGGACCTCATCTTCAACATGCCCGTGAAGAATCGAACACTTCCAGAAAGTCGACCATGCAATAGATGGATCCATGTGGCATCGTACCGCTTCACGTCCACAGCGTACAGTGGTGCAAAATGAAACGCCTACAAACATCTCTAAATATGCAATGACTTAAAAAAAAAATTGCTTAAAATTGCTATTTAATGCTTAGAATAAAGAACGTTTAACAATTTTTTTAAACAATTTCAAGTCTCCCAGCCGTAGCAGATTGAAATAATAATTGTTTTGATTTTACAGTTCTTATTTCATCATTTTTAGAAGCCCCCTCTTCTTTAAGAGAGAGTTTCTATAGCGTAATGCTCTTATTACATAATTGTATAATATCTCACTACAACGGTTACCATTCACGACGTTGATCGATTTTTCAACTGTAAGTGAATGTAGCCCAAAAACGTATTCTTTAGTCTGTCATCGACTGTTCGTCTGTTGTGACGTATGAGGATGAGGTTTCACTGCATTGCTGGATTCTCCCGGGTTTGATCACAGTCGCCTCCATCGTACCCGTCATGTTAGTGTGTTGCACAACCATCCTGAAATCCTATTGAATCTTAAATAAGATTTTAGTGGAAATTTTGTTAGATCATGGGGGGTCTTGGAAAAATGTCTCAACTGGCCGAAACTGGTGTGGCAAAGGCAGTGAGGAGTACCATCCTCTTCCTCGTCGTCGCCGCAACATCTGTAAAGTCGTTGGCTAGTCCCATTTTTATTTATGGCCAGTCGGTTTTCTAACTACCACCGCTATTAACTTGTTTGTCGCTTTTTGCACTGTTCAACTTGGTTCAAAGCATCCGAGTGGTCTAGATTGAACTTTCTATTTGTACAGTTCTGTTCATTCGCTTTCGCATTGTTCAATTTGTAGTTTTTCAAGTATACTTGCATGTCCAGTGGAACTTGGGAGCCAGTTGCTGGATTAGCTGATCCTTATGACGATATTTGCAGCAGTCGTCTGCATGAAGAAATGAAGTGGTAGTTGATATAATATATGTTCTTGCTCCTGTGACGTCCAGACATGCACGCCTCTGAGTCCTTTGTTGGTGGATTTCAGGTAAGCCTGCTACCAGAGTAAACTGCCATATGTAAAGAAGGCTCTAACAATCATAGTGTATTACAGGACACATTCTTGACTCTGTAATTGAGTTTTCAATTAAGCTCCTTTTCTCGTACTATTCCAAAGTATATCGCTCCAATCAGTCAAGGAGAGAGATGTGCCCTCAACTACTGATAGTCTGAATTGCGGAAAAAACTCTTTTGTTTAAACCACAGGATTTCAGCCATCTGATTAGAGATTTCATTGTGATTTCTACTATTTATGTCTATAGCTCACCAATTTGCCGCGGGCTATTAACACTACGTGCGTCGCCGGCGTAAGGGATTGCGTTGATATTTGAGCTCTTCTAGGAATTTGTTGATGACTAGGTGCTCAGAAGGGGTGAGATAACTCCGCCTTGGGGTATCCCTTGAGGCTGTAGTTTTTAAAGAGCTGTCCCCCAAGGTTGCGTTGATTATTCTTTTGCTGAGCAAGCTTTGGCGTATTCACCATTCAAAGTCACACTTTCGTTCCTAGGCACGGTAGATCACACCTGGAATTGCCGGTTTTTATCGTGTTATTCCCCTCTTAATACGCTTTATTCAGTAAAAGTAGGGGTATCTCGAGTAGGATTTGGTCACCGTGTCAAAAATGCTTAGATTGGACTACGAACTGCTACCCAATCCCTCCATCCAGCCTCTACGTCTGACTTAGCCACCCACGGCTATTTCGTGTTTACAAAATTTAAAGAAATGGGTTTTGATCGAATGTAGACCTTGCAACTGAAACAAGCACTTATTTTGAGGCAATTGAGGAAACCTATTATTTGAAGGAAATACTCAAAATTGGAAAATGGATGATGTTGCCAAAAAAAAAAAATATTCAAAAGGGTTTGTATCAACGAGAGTTTTCATGGTCAAAAATGGTGCTCCTTGGGCTTTGATTCGCAAAATTACTTCTCACACTGCTAAGCATCTCCGAGAGTCTTATTTCGATAAGGTCTGGCAGAAAAGAAGAAATCTGCGTCATCAAAAAGAGAAGATCAAATTCAATAAAAACTAAAACAAACTTCCCTTTAACTGTCTGTAACTAGATAACGACAATAAAACAGTCGACAAAATGATAATCATTATCTGAAGTGATAAATGAAGAGTTTATTTAAGATTTACACATGTACTCACCTTGATTTCCATTTGATTCTATGAACTACTCTGATAACAGGTATCAGTCATCTTCGAGAGGAAGACGATGAATCAAATCACGCCACCTTTAGAATGGAATTGAATGGCGAGTAAGAGCTGCCTTTGAAATCTTTTTCAGAGGGCACCGTGCGATCTGCCGGAAAAAAATCAATTCATAGACACTAAGTTTCGTCGGTTTTTGTCGACTTAAAGCGTACCGAGTAGATTGATGTCCCAGTCGAGTGAAATAAAAAAAAAACTGCTTTATCAGAACACAGGGTGATAGGCAGAAGAAGGCTTTTAATTTTGAACTAAGTGAGGAACTGTGGTAAAAAAATACATCAGATTCATAAAGACTTACTCATAGACTAAGGCTTAGTGAATAGTGTTTATAAAGTGTCATTCATTTAGCGCTTCCTGCCCTTTTTTTTTTTGCAAAGTCTAATTTTCTATGACACTGGCGCATAGATCAGGCTGATGAGGCATTTGACCGAAGGCATGGACCGATGTTGCTTATTTGCATAGACCTGCGACTTCAGAAAACCCAGAGGAAAGCTAGATCACATCACCCCCACGGGAGATGACCATGCCTTAAATCCCTAGTGCAGAACTTCCAATGTAGCACGTAGCGCTGTCCTGTTGAATTCACATGCCGTTGGTGTTCATATCCTCCGATTCAGGCCAAAAGAAGTTGGTAACAATCGACCTAAGGCGCTCCCCGTTGACGGTGATGGTCAGACCAACGTCATTCTCAAAGAAATATGGACCGATGCCGCCGCCAGTCCAAGATCCACGCCAAACAGCGACTTTTTCGGGATGCATTGGATGCTTTCGGATCTCATGTGGATTAGTATCGTCTCAAATTCGACAATTTTCTCATTCATCCAGAAATGGGACTCATCTTATGGCGACCGATAAATGGGCGAAGCACTCGGAACGTTGTTTTTTATAAAATAATTTTATAATTGCACGCTATGACCGTCCCAAAAAGAACTGATTAAATGAAAGTCAATTTGATAGATTTAGCTTCAACAATATGGCGGCCATCAACTGTCAAAATTCGGAAGTCCCTTTTGGAAGACCATTTTATTTACAAAAGTGTCATATTTGGGGCACTTAATGTGACACTTTTGTAAATAAAACTGGCAGTGCTGCATTAGTTCACTGTTTTTGTTTTGTTTTAATAGTTGAAGCAAGTATTTAGTGCTTAATCTTTATCATTTTAACTTACTTACTTACCAGGCCGGCGACCCATGCAGAGTCAGAGCCTGAGCAATTTCTGCCTCCCATCGTTGACGGTCCTGGGTACGCTGCTTCAAGTCATCAAGACCAAGCAGTCCGCGATTACTCGGTCTTTCTCTCCTTCTCGAACCAGTCGGCTCGGATTCAAAGACCCTCTTTGCTGGAGCATTGTTGTCCATGCGCTCGATGTGGCCGAGCCAGTGCAGTCGACGGTTTTTGCCTTCCGGACTACATCCACATCCTGGTACAGCTCGTAGAGTTGGCGGTTATATCTTCTCCTCCATTCGCCTTCCTCGACCATATATCCGAAGTAGAATTTTTCTTTTGAAGGTACCAAGAATCAGCTCTGCAGTTTTGCTTAGCGTCCACCTTTCGGCTCCATAGAGCAGGACTCGCAAAATAAGAATTTTGTAGAGCATGATTTTGGTCTTTCGAGTCAGGAGTTTTGAGCCCAGTTGTTTTGACAAACCGAAGTAGCACCGGTTGCCAAGGGCAATTCTACGACGGATCTCCACTGTGATGTCGTTTGTGGAGTTCACGTTTTCGGCCATCGCATCGAATAGCTCCTTGCGATGAATGCTGTTGTATGCGGCTTTGAAATCGATGAAAAGGTGGTGCGTATCGATTTGACTGGTCTTCTCCAGTATTTGTCTTAGTGTGAAGATTTGGTCTAAAGACGATTTGCCGGGCCGGAAGCCGTACTGGTATGTGCCGATTAGTGCGGTGCAAAACGGCTTTAGACGTTGACACAGTACGCTGTCCAGGATCTTGTAGGCGACGTCTACAAGATATGGTTGTTGCAAGAGGTAAGATCGCCTTTTTTGTGGATGGGGCATATGGAGCTGATATTCCAGTCGTCGGGCATGCTTTCGACTTCCCAAATTCTACAAATGATCTGGTGCATGCTCCCCACCAGAACATCGCCACCGGCCTTAAAGAGCTCTGAAGTTAGGCCTTGTTCTTCAGCATTTTAATGGCTGTTCCGACTTCTTCAAAGCTAGGTGGGAGGACTAATTCATCGACTGGAGTTGGGATTTCTTGATTCCCTATTACTCTCTCCTGGTCAGGCCCATTAAGCAGTTGTTGGAAGTGCTGCTTAAACAAATTATCATTTTAACACATTTATAAAAAGTGATGGACCAACAGGGTGTTATATGGACATAGGAGCTCTCGAGCAAAGATGGCTTTCTACCCAATTAAGTGAACACATCTTCCACTGGAAACAGACACAATCTGTATCAAGCAGCAAGTTGATCGTAAACACCTTAAATTGCTCCATGCCTTCAAGAAACCCATACTCTTTTCTTAATCGTCGCTATGGCATCTGTCATATTCGCACCTCTGCAATCCGGCATGCCTATAACTGATAACGCGACTTGACTGTGCGTTGTGCGGTTGCAACTAGTTCGTGTCACCACGAATGCTCTCTATTGCGTTGTCTTATTTGCTACATTCCACATACAATTGATTTGTAATTTGTCGGAAGGAAATCTCTTTCAAAACGATTCGACAAACAAGGAATCTGAGACAATACTCTATAGTCCGACAAATTCGACAGACCGGCATCGGTTAGTGGGTCTGTAGCTGGCAGAGCTCTGCCTTTTTGCCAGCGACGAAGTTAATTTCTGCTTGAATGGTCCGATAAGAGACATTAGGCAGTACAAGAGCTGTCGATGAACACGAAAAAACTGCACTGTTCGGTGCGTTGTATGTTCCGGTGGAATCGTTGGGCCGTATTTTTTCGAAAGAACCTCAAGAACAACGTTACTGCAATGACGCGACGATATGTTATTTCTTTTCCCCAAAATAATCGAGTTGAAGGTGGTCGACATGAGTTTCCTACAAGACGCTACATACCACACAGCACACGAATCGAGCACAATTGCGAAATGAGTTTGATGAGCAATTTACTTCTCGTTTTGAACCGTTGAATTATTTTGACAGTGGCCGTCACCCGTCTCTGCCTATTAGCCGGCGTCAATTGCAGCACATTGCAAGACAACAAGACTCTCCGTATGTGCCACTTAAAACATAGTCGCGACTCGCGAGCAGTTTTCCTGCACTTTTCTTTGGCACTTAAAAACCAAACGACCAAAAGCAACCTATATATAATCTACCGAGCTACATAGATCACTGATCGTGATCCAAAGATTTTAGAAAATGGGCCAGTCAACTACCAAAGTGTAGGATAGTCTGGATGCCGATCAATCTTCATCTAAGTCTGTACCTCTGAACCAAGCTAGTCTTGAAAGAAATACTCACCTTCTTTCTCTTCTTCGTTGTTTGGCGCAGTCCGGAATGAATCTGTGCCTCAACTTACAACAGGCACTCAGAGTAACAAAATATCTCTGCACAGCTGTTGATATTGATCGTCGTGCAATACGTAAACCCATGGCAAACAAAATTAATGACTAATAAATTTATGGCCGCAAACAGATTTATAGCTCACGATGGCGATGACGTTCTGGAAATATTTGTCGGATTATTTCTTTTTTGACAGCATACATATATTTTCATCATCTTTCGTTGGTTCATGTGGAGACACGCGCCGCGTTGATGGTTCGATGGATTAACGTCAGTCGCATTTATCAGCACTTCTGTGAACTTTGCCATGCAGATAGTTCCTTTGTGAGCTTTCTCTTTTTCGGCCCAGAAATGCTAAAAATATCAAATGACCATGCGTGGTATTATCTTAAGCCTCTGCAAGCATTGCAAGGCTGTGTGAATTGATTACCAACTTCGATGGAATAGCTATGAATTTAGCGTTTTGATTGATCACCGGGCGAGTCAGAGTTGGGTAAATATGCCAACGGTAGGAATGACGAATTTATGACTCGAGCTTACTTTTGTGTGATCCGCCCCGATGGGTGTGGGATCTTTAAAATGTACTACCACCCCATGGTATGTGAATGCAGGATTCCAGAGCCTTTTATTCTTCATGGCGTCCTGAGTGTCCATAGTGGACTCGGGACTCATCCAATAAACATTTTGTTAGTTAGCACTCGTCTATGCCTATTTAGCAAAGTTTATCCATTTCTTTCATGTGACTCAGAATATTCGGTGAGAACGTGGAGTTTAACCGCGAAGATTGTCAAAGAAGCTCTTCCTTTTGGTAGGTGTCTTCAGTCTCGCACTCCAATTAGCTGATGTCTTTCCCAACTGAGGAGCAATGAAAGAACAGTGGGATTTCATCTTCCTTCGTCAATCGCATCTTATTTCGGTAGATGGGTGAACTATCCTGTCCACATTTGTGGAGATATGTGCTATGCCTGAGATAGCAGTTACAGATTCCCATCGGCCTCGATGTCCAAGTCTCAATAGTAACCATATGCGCCCACCTTCTTTTTATGAAGTTCTTCCATCTAACTTGGCCCAAAGCTAATGATGAGGTCTTGTCGTCTTGTTTACGATTTTGACCGACTGCCGGTCTGAAGTAAGCCTGCGGACACCCATTTGATTTGTCTGAATGTCGATGGGAAGCATTCCTGACGTAACACACGGTCCTTCTTCTGAAATTGTCCTGAATCTACTGACTGCCCTGATTGTACATAACCTGAAAACTGAGGTTACCTTGTCTTACCGCATGTGCTCCCGCCCAAAGAGTGGATAGGAGGAGGTAATATTCCGCGCTCGTATTCCAATCCGGAAGTGTTCCATGGAGTGATCCTTGCATCGTCGTTGGCTGACGTCTAGACCCACCCTGCACTGCAGCGCCTCAAGCAGTGGAGACGAAAGCCAGTTATTAAGCATAACGCCGAGATACTTCAGTGGTTTCTTGGCCTAGTTTTTCTGATGTTCTATCTAGAAGTTAGTGTACTCCACCACCTTGCTACTGGTTACAGGGAATAGCCTCAGTTTTTGTGGTCAAATAATTCTTCCAGGCAGTCTTTAGTCAAACGTTTACTCCTGCAACTGCTGGTTTTCTAGCTGACTCCACTTCTTTAATGTGCTTGACCACCGTGACAACTTCGATGTCGTCTGCTAGAGCAACGATTTGCACACCTTCGGGCAAAGTTAATCGCAGACCACCGTCGTCGCAAACGACCAGTAGGACTGAGCCTTGTGGAACTCCTGCTGTAATGCTGTAGTATTTGACGCCATCATCGGTGGGGTACATGACCTTCCTTTCGTTAAATTAGAACATCACTATCTTCAACAGATAGGAATTGTCAGTGGATGCGGGATATTCTTAGTTGTGACCAGTTTGCCGAGTTAAAAGCGGTCAAGTTCAACTATTGCTTCCTTGTGCTCCAACTTTTTCCTTGAACAACTTCAGTGGTCAACTTTACTGCCGTCTTAATGGCGTCGAGAGTAGACAGTGATTCTTTAACGCCAGATTTGGCTTTATAATACTTTTCCCTGTTGTATCTATGACTCCGTGATAGCCGGTGGGACATACGGCTCGCTGTACAGTCCGCAAATTTCGTCGTTGAATCCTATTGCCTCTAAGTCCAAAGAAAACCAGATTGCCAAGTTGTTGTGTACTGTTCGTTCGAACTCAGTTCTGCCACGTCCTGACCAAATCGTTAATATTTTTCGACCATGGACGGCACATACTTCGTTTTTCTTCGTATAGTAACGACAGACCGCGTCCACGCCATTAGCCCATATCCACATCCTTAAATTATACTGTAGCAGCCACGATTTTCTGAGCTCAGCGAGTTAACTGTGCAAAGAGACTGCAGTGAAGAACACCATGTTCGGCATCGTTTTTCTTATTTGAAAACTTCGAAAAGCTTGCCACGACAAGACCAATAGTTGCAGTTCCCTGACTTTGTAGATAACTTTGAGCGGAGTTGGTCCTCCTTGACACTGTCTGCGCTTCGCTCAATGTACAGCCACTGCACGTCGTTTACAAGCAAGTCAATCTGGACGATTTCAGCAAAGTGCACAACCACCAGCGTCTGAAATCGCCCCGAAACCGCTACTAGCCTAGGCAACAAATAGGAGGACCGAGTTGATGTTACGTGAGAGAAGGATCCTACTGATGACCAATTGCAGCAATTTGTCAAGTTTCCTTGACTTTTTCGTTTGACCTTCTGTATGCTCCACCTTTTTACAAATTGATTCTAGCGACAGTCTCAAGTCTGTGTTCAGCCAGTCCTTGCCTGGTTCCCAACAACTTTAATGATGCCGTCTGTTCCGACGAGTCTAACTGCTTACGACTCCCGTTGAAGCTCTGTAGTGTCTCAGAAGGGTGATCCGAGCACCAATGACTCTGGTAATCCTTCTGTTACTCTGTTGTATCGCACAAAAGTGGTCCAACAACACATTCCTGTGGAATTTCTGCTGCGAGACTGTTGTGTCGCATAAGACATGTCCGAGGACCGATTCCCGAGCACTACACTAGTCCTTCATCGTTTCTACTATTCCTTCCAGTCTATGACTTTGTAGTCGACAAAGAGGCATTCTATCAGCCACAATCTCGGTGCTTGGGACCTATAGAACTCTAGTAGATTTTGGAAATGACTCAAGAAGGATTAAGTCACACATTAGACCTCCTTTGCAAAACAAATGTCTGTTCACTCTTGACAGGTTTTCAATGCTGCATTCTGTTAGCGCCACACCTCCCTTCATCGACTCCAAGCACTGCTCACACAGTTGAATCAATAAATTGCATTTTAACGATCTGAAATCTAATATTAACCATCCGAGAGACCACTTAATATGCAAATATCTTATTCGAAACCACAACTACTCGCCAACTGCAAGCGAACAAAGGCCCTCACTGACAGTTATCGCAGTCATAACTCACTCCCTTCGTCTGCTGGTCCAATCAATTAAAATCGTAGAGGCCGCTGCTAATAGATCACATTTTCAGTGGGAGTGGATCGAAAATAGAAACTCGTGTCAAAGACCCAAGTCATGCACAAAAATAACTTCAAGCCCCTCAGTCACCTCCCGGTGCAGATTCGCGCAGATGAACACAGTTTTCTTAAGTTTACAAGAGATATCTCTGACGAGGACCGAGGTCTCCGCCTTAGGGACGCAAAATACCAACACTTTCACTAACGATTCCGTTTTCTCTTTTCAGGTCGTCAACAGCAGTAGCACGACGACACGCGTTGAGAAGAAATCCCAGCGCTTGCATCACGTCACATCATCATCATCATCTTCCTCATCGTCCACATCCGAAATGAAGGCGTCCGCCCTTAAGCGGGACCTAAACGAGATTAAGAACTCGATGTCTGAAATCAATGACTTGGCCATGGGCCGTACCGCGTCGCAAATTCAAAAGAAGTGAGCATTTTTTTTTTGTTTGATTCCTATGAAGGATGCACTCACTTACTCCCAATTTTTGTTACAGGATACGATCATCTTTGGAGAATCTTGTTGACAGTCCAACTGAACCGATGGTCACATTCCCCGACGGCGAAGATGACCATCACGAGCTGAAGTTGGACCTGGCGAGTGCATCGAAGGCCGCTGCACTGACAAATGGCCTGAGTGGCTCTTCGAAGACCGTCGACACGGTGAAATTCGAAGAGAAACGCACAAAAACTGAATCAAAAACGAAAGTGGTGACCGACGGCTTCAGCTCGGAACAGGCCACAAGTAATATGGCTTTAAGCAAACGCCTGCAGGCCGGTGATATTGATTATAAAGAGGCTAAGGCGGCATCAGCAATGAGAAATAGACTGGAAGTGGACGGCCTGAAGACGGAGGAGAATGCTGCTGTTGTTCAGGTAATTTGAAAAATTTGAATATTCATGTAAGTGATTTATGGGAAAACGTCAGATTCTGTTCACTGACTCGTCTCAATTACTCATCGCACGGAGCTAAGTTTTGGGTTTTCGAATGAATTCTTTTGGCATGACTGCTTTGTCGGCCAGGTTACGCAGTATTTTGATTTGTTTGTTGGTTAGGATTACACAGTAATCAATGTGCGACTAGCTCAACTGAGCGAAGAACAAATGAGCGAGGTGCAATTGAGTGACGAGCATTTGAGCGACGATTCTTTTCTTGAGCGTAATCGCTTCCGTGTTGTCGTTTTTATAATCAAATGTATGTATTTGTAATACCCACGTAAAAAGCATCACGTCGCAATGAACTAGACAAAATAAAAGAAAATTGATTGCGGAACCACCTCGCTCCGTCGCCTACTTATGTCGGTCATCTCTCAAGGACTCTTTAGATACAAAAATTCATATGTTTTCTTCCGCTTAATCCATATATTGTCGCTTATCTCTGACCACCCTATATAGAGATATGACCCACGTGTAGAACGGGCTTTAGATGGAGTTGTATAATGGGGATCACGAATATGATAAATTAATGTCAAGCAATGAATCCGCGTACAGAACGGTGGTCTCCTCTTGACATAGTTCCAGTTGCCTGTTATGTCGCATTCACTTTGGTACTTTTTCTATATAGGGCATTGTGGTCAAGGAAGATGCATTCAGCAAGGAAGAGGCATTTCCCAAGGAAAAGGCATTTCGCAAGGGAGAGGCACAATCTTGGTGCTA